>OY856414.1:799366003-800116003 GCA_963693085.1 Alisma plantago-aquatica | reverse complement strand
CAGTAGTCGTGGTAATAGTAGTAGTAGTAGCAGTAGCAGTAGTAGCAACAACAGTAGTAGTAGCAATAGTAGTAGCAGTAGTAGTAGCAACAGTAGCAATAGCTACAATAGCAACAGTTGTTAGCAGTAGTAGCAGCAGTAGTAGTAGCTGCAGTAGTAGTAGTAGTAGTAGTAGCACCACCAGCAACAGCAATAGCAGTAGTAGTAGTAGTAGTAGTAGTAGTAGTAGCACTAGCGGTAGCAGCAATAGTAGCAGCAACAGTAGTAGTAATAGTAGCATTAGCAGCAGCAGTAGCAGCAACAACAACAGTAGTAGTAGTAGTAGCAACAACAATAGTAGTAGTAGTAGTAGTAGCAGCAGTAGAGTAGTAGATTAATAGCAGTAGTAGTAGTAGTAGTAGTAGTAGTAGCAGCAACAACAGTAGTAGTGATAGCGGTAGCAGTAGCAACAACTGCATTAGCAACAGCAGTAGCAGTGGTAGCAGGAGAAATAGCAGTAGTAGCAACAGTAGCAGTAGCAATAATAGGCAACAATAGAAGAAGCAACACGAGTAGTAGTAGCAGTAGCAGCAGTTGGAGTAGCACCAGTAGTAGTAGCAGTAGCAGTAGTAGTAGCAATAGGAGCAGTAGCAGCAGTAACAGTAGTAGCTACAACAACAATAGCAGCAGGAGTAGTAGCAGCAGCAGTAGTAGTAGTAGTAGCAATAGCAGTAGTAGCAGTAGTAGTAGCAATAGTACCAGTAGTAGTAGTAAATTCTTTAAATCTGGAAGTTATTACCTTCATGTTATCCGTTGGTGAGATATTATTCTGTAATCTTGTGAATTCAAAATAATCATTATAGTTATTTCTACTACTACAGTTTGGTCTTCATGATAGCCACTTTTTGGAAAAATTAAATGTTAGTTATTAATGCATAGCAAAAAAAATTAGGTGTCAGTTATGGATGATGACTTTTCTTTGATATAGTAGGGAGTGGATCCTCTCTCAGGTCCACTCCTTATGAACCCCTAATATATAGTTGCACATAAGTAACACTACTATACATAACAAAATTTTATGTGTTTGTAATGGATGACGACTTTTATTTGATTTAGTAGGGAGCGGATCCTCTCTCGGATCCCACTCCTTACAAACCCCTAATAAATGGTCGCACATAAGTAACGCTAATATAGGTGTTATTAGTCTAAGTGCCATGCATAATAGGGAAGGCAAGTATATTTTTAGTTTTATCAATTCATTTCAAATACAAGGGGATGACAACATCCATGTTGTAGTAGGTTGAGGTCAGAGTACCATCAATAATAATTTCACAAATTGCAGTAAGCAATTAGAGAGAGTTTTAAAGTAAAATATGTTTTTTCCAAAAGAATGCAATGTTAATAAAAGGATAAATATATCCAAAAGATATATCTAATATGGAAAATTAGGTTTCCAATCATCATCATTCCCAAAATAAATCAAGTGAATGGACATACCTTAACTTAGATTCTAGATCAAAGCAAAACTACTACTATCCAGTGATTAGGGTTCCCACACTTATACACATTTTGTTCACAAATAAGGGTTCACGTAGTCATTCAATAAGAATCCCCAAAATCAATTATGAGAAACTTTATGAATGAAACAATGAAACCATCCTAGATACAAAGCATATTATTCTAATTAAAAAAAACTTACCTTTTTTATAATTATTTATGTTTTTCTATTCATATTTATAGTATTTACTGATTTAGAAAAGAAACTCTAGCCAAAATTCTGGTATACAAATTCTAAACCAATAAATGCTACAGGGAGTTGAAAAGTTCATGCGGGAATATCATTGCTAAACAAATCAAATTGGGTGAAAAGACCATTTTCCCTCGTGAGAAAACACAAAACTGAATAAAACCAAAGAGGTAGAGATGTAAAATCTGGGAGGGGTTTCTACCTCCTTCATTGCTTGCACCATGGGGGACAACAAAGCTCCGACTGCTCAACCATCCCTGGCCTTTTGCATTCCCAAGCCTTAGATTTGATCCAGGTGATGCCCATAGACCACAACAAAAACAACTAGCCTTGGCTCATGGCCTGGGTTCATCTGAGAGGAAAACAACATCTCCGCCATTGAAGATATGGAAGGAGTTGGGGAGGAAAAAACAATAGATTTTACAAGGAAATGAGTTTGCAAAAAAAGGAGGGGATGCAAGGAGTAATACCCGATATATATATGTCAACTGGGTATTGGTAGAGCAAGGAAGTCGCATGGAAAGAAATAATATAGAACAAAAGATCTATAATGCACAACATTTAGGGGGTTCTCAAAAGCAATTGGATGTATGAGGAAGTGTGGAAATATCAATGAAGGTTTCTGGGGGCCTAAATATGTTTGGGGTTCTGGAAACTTCACCCTGAAATAGTGATGAAAAGCTAGTTAGGGTTAGATTGGGAATTTCTTAAATTTAAGAAACTAGGGCACCAACAAGTGAAATGGACGTTGAGTCAAAAGAGAAATTCATAGGAAAAAGGATCATGAAGAATGATTGAGGAGAGAGAGAATGGGGAGAAGGAAAGTTAGGGATGTTGTAGTTGTTGTTTGCACCATAGTTCTCTCCATGCAAGGTAGGAGACAAACCCTACACCATATGACCAAAGATCAAATGGTTTACAATGAGATTGCATTAACTAAAATAGAGGGAAATCCATCGTGACATGTAAATTAGACATTGAATGCTAAAACTATATAGTTCTATATATTTAATTTGTATTTTTCTTTCCTTGTCATATTATGGGAGTATTTAATTTCCATTTTACTTGAAATATGGTATATAAGCTACATGTGGGGTGATGGATCCTAATTTAGAGTTACTTTCCACTTTTGACACTTTTAAGTATATACAATTATGACTTGAAGGTAAAGTATTCTACTAGCGTATTATCTTCTCTTCTATCCATTTAATCCCCAAATATTATTATGACTCTTCCTTTCCCTCACCTAGTCATGGAAAATTTTTAGAGAACTAATTTTAAACTAAAATATATTATGATGATAAAATTGTAGAACTAACCCCTAATTAATATTCTATCACAATTAACTACAATTAAGCCTCAAATAACACAGTTGTTGACCAACACTATATTTATATGTTCTTAAACATCCTAGTACACTCCAAATTAGGAAAAAGGATATTATGATCAACATATAAAAGATCACAAAGTAAGGAAAAGTTTATCCATATACCTAAAGTTTAGTATGTTGTAAGTTGTGAGGAAAGTAAATTCAATATTGCAAGATTTCTCTTGGTTTGATTATGTAGATGGTAAGCCCTTTATAAAGAGTAAATGGAGTGTTAGCCTTCTCATGTATTTTTTCGGTACATTGCCACCAATAAGGAGATTAAACCATGGTGCTACTTGCATGTAGTTTGAACGTGTGACCATCAACAAGTTTCTAGGTACATGATCCATCTTCAACATGGTTGAGCTTACAACCATCAAAGTCCTGAATCAACCTCGAAGGGGGTGGAGAGATACCTAGGAGGTTGAGTAGGGGGCAATAAACACCTTGCACCATTGGAACAGGGTGAGGACCACTACACAGAGGCCTTTACTCACCAAAGACAACTGAAACAAGAAGCATGTGAGGTGGAGAAGATGCATGGATGTGACTCTGACAAGATGTGTATCTACTATTTAGAAGAAGTGTCATTGATGTCCACTAATAAGAATCATTGCTCCGTGGTCGGTCATTGTAGTAAGTGATTCCTATTTGAGGATGGCTATTTGAGGTAGAAGCACGTCGCCCTAGCATGGAGGTCCCAGGGGGAGTAACAAAACCTACAACATGTTGCAACTTCTTTTTCAAATTGGTAAAGTAAGGCTACTACATAGAGCAACTGTGGGCGGAAAAACATGACTTGGTGGTGGTGTGTGTAGTGTGATTGCCACGGTCGATACAAATGTGCAACATTACATGGGGAATAAGGGAATACTATAGGGGGTTAGTCAGATTCCAACCTAAAGTGGATCTTGCACTAGATCCAATGAGTGTATTGTTTCCTAATTCAAGAGGTGGTATTCATCCTGGTTGCTAGATCAAATAGAAGGGGTTGTGATCACCTAAAAAAAGTAAATCTTACTTAAGCCACATCTTATGATTTGTGAGTCTAATTTGGACATATATGGTATCCATTTAAAGCCATTGAGGTCTAGAATATTACAAAAAAATTATATATGGATTTTGCGGTATGAAGTGGACATGGATTTTGTAAGGAGTGGGGCTTGGAAGGGACCATTCCTTAAATTAAGGAAATAATTGCAAAATATCCCAATAGATCATATCCATCAAAATAAAACCATTCAAATAATTGAGGTTCACAATATTTCTTTAAATAGAATGATAATAAGAACATAGTTTTTGTTACAGGAGAGATTAAATCCAACAATTACAAGATTTTCTCATCAGAGTTCAACTAATGAGCCATAGACGGCTTCTAACTGAATTCAAATCCTATACTACTCAGATCATTTTGTGGTGCATATCCTTTCCATCTCACAAGTGATCATGAGCTAGATCTAGGCGTCACCATCTAACTCCTAGTCCTCAGGCTGTGCAGATTCTTGGGATAAATCTTCTCATTCATCTTTGCATTGAGCTCTCCTTTAGTTTTTCCATTTTGAATGTCCCTTTTCCTTTTCTCCCATCATACTCATCTGTGAATAAACCTTGAATGTAGAGGCTACAACACCCTCTACACCTCAATGTACAAACTATATATGATGGCGTACAACATAATGAAATAGTTAAGAAAAAGAAATATAAGCAAAAATAGAAGAAAGAGGGAGACAATGATAAAACCAAAAAATAATGGAATGGAGATAAGAAGAACTAAAAATAAAGATAATTGGTGTATCATATGGTTCGAAAGAGTCATGATTTGTTGTTACTGAATTTGTAAGGAGTAGGTTGCTTCTATACTCATCCATTTACACATGTCCATGCCCATCAGAAGGTAGAGTTGGGATTGCTGACTGAAAATGTGGGTGGGATGGTCTGGAGGGATTCAGGTGAGAAGATAAATGAGAGGAGTGGGGGTGGATTTGTGTTATAATGTGTATCGTTGACGTGGAAAAAATTGTGGTGAGAAGAATATAATTGGTGAGAGAGATAGAGAGAGAGAGGCTGACAATCACACATGAGATACTATTATTGGAAAAGAAAATATGTCAAAATAATACGTAACACATGACCACAAATAACACAATACACAAAAAATATTGAAATCTAATATCAAATATTTCTACTAATTTTTTTATTTAACCTAATATATATATATATATATATATATATATATATATATATGCACGTTTTTGTTAACTAGTAAACAATATAAGTAATATTCACAAATTCCAATAATAATAGCTAATTTAGTTAGTCGTATTGGATATAGTTGTGGAAATTTGTAACATAAAGACTACACAATAAAATTATATTTTTTATCTGAATGTACCCTACCACAAGTACAGTACAATTCATAATTTAAAGTTAAAGTTCATGAGGAGTCACTCGATATAGAAAGACCTCATGTTTAACTAAAAGCCTAATTGGTAAGTGGAGAAGTGGGGAGGAAAAAAGATTTGAGTTGTTTGGTTGGACAAAGTGATGTGGAGGAGAGATGAATGGATGAGAATGAAGGGAACAAATGGGAGGAAACTAAGTATATTTTCAGCCAATTTTCTTTCATTCACTCCCCACTAAATCCGAGGGGAAACGAGGGAAAGAAAAAAGACTTGGCGGAAAATATATTAGAAAGGTCAGAGGAATATATAAAATGTGAAAGAGAAATTATAAATAATATGACGGAAAAATTAGTATAACCTTAACTAATATGAATAGATAAGTAGTATGTCACATATATGTTTGGAGGGACATATGGAATGTTGGAGGAGTATTTGATAAATTTCGAAGGAATTTTTTTACGAGAAAAAGTTTAAAATAAAATGAATACAATAAAATAAATTTTAATGTAAAGTACAGAAGGAAATTTAGAATTTAGATTTTTTTATTAAGAAAGTTGAAAATTTTGAGATTATTATAAAATGAAATCGGTCACACGCCACCCACGGAATCGTGAGAGAGAGATTTGTGCATTATATTATGATATATATCATGTGGAAAAAAATAATTGTGAGAGAGGGGGTATGTTTAGATAGGGAATTTTGTTGAGGATGTGTTTATATAAAATGTACACATGTAAACTCAAGGTTTTCAGACCCAACCTAGAGGTCGACCCGACAAAGCTCCTGGGTCACGAATCTCTGGTTCAACCGTCGAGTTGACCCGGTTGATCCGAGAACGTAATCATGACACCATATACATAATATTATTATATTCATGTGTGTGTATGCATGTATGTTACAATAATATGTATGTCCATAGATATTACTATATACACGTGTGTATATGTGTGTTGGATCTAAGGGCTCTAGGGGGTGAATGAGCTTCAAAACTTACACAATAATAGTTAGACCTTAAAATTATATCAATTAAAACCAAATACTAAAAGTGAATTTGAAGTCTTATCTAAACAAGCATAACAAGGATACGAGAGATTGAAACATACACTTGGACAAGGTGTTTAGAGTGGTTCCAATCTCCAAACTAGGAGTCTGTTAGTCCACTACCTAGAGAGGTCAAGCTCTAGGATTTCTAAGATGTCTACTCCTTATATTCATTATAAGAGTTACAACAATTGACCTTCCTTTTCCAGGACAAGGATACCCAACTTTCCTTTTAGGCAAAGGGAGCCAATAACCTTACAAACAAGGTCTTACCTATCCAAGAGATGGTATTCTACATCACAACAAGTCTTACCCACTCTTGTAATCAACTGGATTCCTTCACCAAGGTCGTCTCTTTCATGCAATGAGTCTTTGGCCTTGATGATTTACCTACCAAGCTCCTTGGATCTTCCACCTTATCCTTCTCCTTCACTTGGAGAAGATCTTCACACCTTCTTTAGCCTTGAAGAAGAGCAACAACTCCTCCTTCACTCGGAGAAGATCACTTCAACCTTTGCTTCTTGAAGAAAGGGGATTGGGAAGTAGAGAGGTGGAGAGCTTTACAAAGTAACAATGAGGTAGCTCTCTTACAACATGCCTAACTCACTGATAATCACGAAATGCTTTGTAAATTAGAGAGAGAAAGGAGCTCAAAGGGATTTAGCACACTCAACTATAGCAAGGGCCAAGGATAACATGAATAAGCAACCTTGGAATGAACTCCAAGAGGCCCTATTTATAGCTGGGGGTCTTCCTTTGAGTGTGGGATCACTTAAGAATGAAAACTAGTCGTTTTACAACTTGCAACAGATATATTTTTTTATTCTAACAACTATCCAATGTTTGGGAATCACTTTTTCTGCATTTTTCGTATCGCACATTCAGTCGAGTTTCAATAAAGGTAACTCGACCGATCCACTATCTGACAAAACCAATTTTCAAATGAACGGTCGAGTTTGTCCTTGGGTAACTCGACCGACCAAAATCAACTTTGGACAGAAAGTTGGTCGGTTGAGTTCTACGAGTGTACAACTCGACCGATCTAGATCATTTTCAAAATCCATCATGGGTCGGTTGAGATTCAAACTCGACCGATAAAGTTATTGTGATGAATTTCCAAAATGATTTCTAAGTGATCAAACGACGAAATCAAGCGTCCCTGATTATTACTCATCTTAGCTACAAGTCATATCATCAATATAAATGATTATAAAATATTCTAAGGTATTTGGAGTGAATTCTCAAATTACACATTTGCATTGCTTTTGACTTGAACTAAGCCAAGCTAGGGCTCGAGCGATTTGATCCTTTTCATATCCCTTATGCTTGAAATCAATCTTAAGCAAACACATTAGATACATATGAATGGTCTGGTTGAGTCATTATCAAAATATGAAAAATGTTCAACACTTAGGTCAACAATATGTACATTCACTACTGTATGAAACCATGAAATTATGAAACATCAAACATACAAAACCAAGTATCTATTCACAAAGAAGCAACCAAATTGTCTTGTAAAACTTAAAACAATGGATAAAATACAATTAAGTGAAGATATCCATTCATGACATAGTTGGGGTTGCATGAAAGGACATTAAAATCAATCAAATGGTCATTTAGGGAAGGACAAATAAAACCAACAAAATTCAATGGAGTCTTTGAGCCGAGGGTCGGGTCATCGGGTCAGTGGTTGAACCGATCGGTCACTGGTCAACTTCGGGTCTTGTCCAAAAACGGGTTTGAGGCCCACCCGACCCGCAAAAGTTGTCGGGTGGAGGTCCAACCGGTTCAACCGGCCATGTCGAGTCGGGTTTCATAAACTTTTTTTTTGAACTATGTGTCACACATGAGAGACTACCCATGGAAAAGAAAATATTTCAAATAATACACAACAAATTACATATAAATAGCACAAGACACAAAAACTCAAATCTAATTGCAAAGATTTCTACTAACTTTATTTAACCTAATAATGTAAAATGTATATGCACGTACTTGTTAACTAGTAAGCAGTATAAGCATGTATTTACCAATTTCAACACTAAGGATTAGTTTGATTGGATACAATTTATAATCTAAAGTTAATTTTTTTAAGGTAAATTTAAAGTAAAAGTTCATGACGAGTTGGTCGGCATAAACTGATCTCAGACCTAATGGAAAGCTTAAGCTCGATCTCAGACCACCCACCAATTCTTGGGTCGAGTGTAAAGGAAGGCACGATAGAAAAACCCTGTTCTCCTTTCGCTCATCGTTCCCGGCAAAGTCGAAAACAATAGCCAGATGGCCGAGGAGGAGGCAGCCGTGAAGGAGCCACTCGATCTCATCCGTCTCAGTCTCGACGAGCGCATCTACGTGAAGCTTCGTTCTGAGCGGGAGCTCCGTGGCAAACTACATGTACGAATTCTTCTTCCGTCTCTATCGATAAACCCCGGTTCAAAGCCCTAGAACCAACCGAAGTCAGTGTTTTTGTTCCTTTTGTTCTGTCTGATATACTAGTCCAATTGAAGATTTCTCGTAGAGAAATTATCGAAATAGAAGTAATACATATTCAGTACGGTCAGATGTACATATAGTGAAGTAGTTTGGTGACCTAAGTGGGCTGTGTCCTCGTTTGATCTAATATCGTTGATGTTTAGATCCACTGACCGATCCCTCTCACAGTTGGACAACCCAGAAGGTGCGCCTTCGGCTCTATCGGTCTCTACTATCTCAGACAGTTTTCTCCGAGGCACCGCAGGGCATCTTTTCTGCGCCCAACGTGAAAGCAAGAGCTGGATTTAGGTCCTGCTCTGTGTTATACTAATATTTCTTGCAATTAAGGTTTGATTTAGTTATGAGTGCGGCCTCCCAAGATTTAAATGCCATCAGAAATTAGAAATGAGAACTGCCCCAGTTACCTAATACAATGAACAATGAACAAACAATCATTCTGGAGTGCTGGTATTAGAACCATAATCTGGCTACAGCGGTGCCATCAGAAGATGCTATGGTAAAATTAAAATAATGTTATGTACACCATTTATAATTATTCAGCCATCTTTCAAACAAAAGAAGACTGAAGTGAAGGAGTAGTGCAACCAAAACCACTTAGCTGTCTTACGAGATGGCTGTCTGTCTGGAGAAGATACAGATGTGTCAAGAGTACTGGAAAGCTGTTGACGCAAGGCAGAGTAGCATTATCTGTTGATTTAGTTCTGTTAATATCTTTTACTTCTTTAATCCTGAACCGGATTACATTATGTGTATATTGAATTGCACCTACTGAAAGTATTTCACTTTTACTTTGATTAATGGGTAATTTAATTAATTAAGTTTATCTATCATGTACAGAACTGTCAGAACATGATGGAGATATCTAATTATATCTATATCTAACATTGAACTATAGTAGTAACAGACTATGTAGTCAAACTAACACATTATAATAAATAAATGGAAAACTCATGCCCTACAATTTCAGTCCATATGTATAAAAAATATTTTACATTTATTTGAAAAAATCTAATTTAATATACAATTTTTTGCGTACTGAAATGTACCTACTATGAGTGTTTTGGTTCAATTTAATTAATAGGTAGTTCGGTTCCTCGGGTTTCTATATCAAGTACAAAATGTAATGGAAATATCTAATTAAATTGAAATATAGCATTGAACTACAATGTCAATACATTCATCATCTAAGCCTCAATTCCAATGATGTTGGGGTCGGCTACATGGATCCTTCTTTTCCAATCAGCTCTATTATGGGTCGTATTTTGACCAAGAGATAAAGATTCAAAATCTCTCTTTATAAGCTCTTCCCAAGTTAATTTGGGCATGCCTCTTCTTTTAATTATACTTGTCTCAATAGCATTTCATCGTAGAGACACGTTACACAATCTGCATCGCACGTGTCCATACCATCTTAGTCTACCCTTGCACAACTTGCTCTCAATGCTCGCCACCCTCACTTTATTACTGATATAGTCATTTTTCAAGCAATCTTTTCATGTCTTCCCACACATCCATTCAATGTACGCATTTTGGCCACTTTCATCTTGTGGAGACCTTGTTTCTTCACCGCCCAACATTCACTCCCGTATAATGTGGCTGACTGGATAGTTTTTCTATAAAATTTACTTTTTAATCTGAGAAGAATTTTCCAGCCACATAATACTCTAGGTCCACTACTCTATCTTCCGGTCACGTAATGCTCCAATTTCGAACTAGGTCCCACTATTCACAATTCTAGATTGGCGAAAGTTTGCAATGCATATACTCAATTTTGCTCCCGCTAAACATCAATCCATCTGATCCCAACGGATTTCTCCAATGTCAACTTTATCATTCAGTCCATCTTTAGTTTCTTCAATCAACACTGTCATTAACAAATAACATACACCAAGGAATATCATCCAGAGCATGCTTTGTCAACTCATCCAAAACAAGACAAATAGATATAGGTTGAGTGTTGATCCTTGATGTACTCAACGATGATAGGAAATGTTGGCGTTTCTCCTCCAAGAGTCTTCAAACATGCAGTTGAGCTATCATACACGTCTTTAATCTAGTCAATGTATTGGATTGACACACCCTTTCTCTAAAATCATCAACAACACTTCCTGGGTACTCTATCACAAGCCTTTTTTAAATCAACAAAAACCGTGTAAAGATCTTGTTTGGTCTTTTTATACCAAGCCTCCTTATTACAAGAATAGCATCTTTTGTGGATCTTCTAGGCTTGAAACCAAATTAGTTGTCTGATATTCACGTTATAGATCTTAGCCTTTGCTCAATGATCCTCTCCCAATGCTTCATATTGAGACTCATCAACTTGATACTTCTGTAATTTTGTAGCTTGAACATCTTCATTGTTTTTGTAGATAGGGACTATACTATCATTTCTCCACTTGTCCAACATCTTCTTGGTCTTCATAATCTTATTGAAGAAATTTGTCAAACGCAACTCCATCCCCCACACTCTTCCGTTAATCAATCGGAATACTGTCTGGTCTGCATTCCTTTCTCATTATCATCTTTGTAGTAAAATATAATACATACAATACAAATAAACGGAAAACTCATATCTTGCACTTTCAATCCATAGGTACAAGAAAATATTATACGTTTCAATCAATTTAGTTAATATAACATGGAAACCAAACTAGTAATTGAAACAAACCTACTTAACTAAATTGTTAAATTAACCAAAATGAAGTATTCATTTACTCAAATGGTTATAAACTGAATAATGCTTATATGTCCCTTTCGTGTAGCCTTGTTTTCTAGAGATGGGAATTTTGCCCTCTTCTTAGACTTGTCTTCCAAAAGGAGTAGATACAATTATGATCTGTCACCATTACCAATAGGTAGTCTGTTTGTTAGGTTCTTATTGATTAGTCAAAAAGATAATATTGGAGTTTGAAGGAGAGATAATAGATATATCATGTACAGAGGTAAGATCACCCAAAAAAATTGGGCTAATCACTATCTTCTTACTTTCTCTACATAAAGTTATGCAGTAGTTGGAAGAGTATCTTGTTCTAGGATTTGAGCCTAGTTGCTTATTGTATCTAACCACGAGCGAAATAATCCTATTCTTATACTTTCGTTTCTTCTTCTATAATTTCTTATTGTTGTTTGTCAAGTCTAGTTTACCCCAAAAACCACATAATAGAACTTCGTTTTGAAAGTGTGTCAAGGAGTCTGAAATTGGTATTGATTAGAACTAGTAACACACTAAAGTGAAGATTTGCATTTTACACTTAAAAATGTGAAGATCATTTTTCAGAATGGATTTTTAACATAGTTGTACAAACACCTGCCTAGGTTGGCCCCTTAGATCTCATCCTAGAGCCTGGGTGCCTAGCTCAACTACATCTTTGGGCATCCTAGGCAGTCACCTTGGCTGCTAATCCTGAGCGCCCCACTTATTTAATCCCCGGGTGGCCTAGGCAGTTTCAACAACCGGGCATGATGAGTCTATTTAACATAATCCTTTTTGTTTTTTTCTTCTTTATTTCTCATCTTTCCCAACATGTTTTTTGTTCCATTTTTGTTATGTGTTCTTATTCTTCAATGCAAATCTTGTTTTGCCTTTTTCTCATGGCGCACCAAGCATAACTTTGGTATTGCATGTTCCTCCGGTTTTCATTTTATTTTTTTCTTCATTTTTTGTGTGCTCAGCTCAATCCTAAGCTTTTACCACCATCACATGATTTCTTTATTTTTCTTAATTGCTCTATCAACACGAAAGCTTTGCTAGGTTGACCTTTGGGTTGAGTCTAAAGACCTTGATTAGGAGAAGGTTGCAAGTAGAAACAACACACTGATTGCAAGGTGGATGTAGAGGACCGATGATGCCAAACAAGTTTCACTCCTAGATTTAGAAGTCACATTTGACTAGTCTAATTAGCTCATATGTAACATTATGGTGTTTTAGGTTCATTGTCCAATTGTTTCTATTTTAGGCAGTGTAATATTAGGCACTTGTAAGTCCTTAATGGTTAGCTTTATTTATTATTTTAGTTGGTTTATAAGTGGAAATAAGCCAATTAGGGCTTTCCATGCGTTATTTATATATACCCGTACCTGGGGGTATTGAATTGATTTAGATTAATGAATTTTAGTTTGCAATTTGAGTTTCATAAATTGATATTAGAACTTGTGATCTAAACCTTAGGTCTAGATCCCAAGACCCCGAGAAATGATCAATACCCTAGTGAGACCCAACCCACATATCTTCTACCAGTTGACCTCCTATACCCTAGTAGGAGCAATCACCACCCTCCAACCACCCTCCATTGGATCCAAACCCTAGGCTCGATCCAATCCTATCTATTGTCGATTAATCCCAAACCCTAGGTCAGGAGTAATCTCCTCCATCCAAAAAAATTCAGGGTTATTATTCACATGAATAATACACTGCCGGATGTATTGCTCTTTTCCTCCCCGCCGATCTTTATCTATCGCTCCCAATCTGTCTTTTGGAATTTTTTTCTCCATCCACCAAATAAGTTTCCCCCTCTTTTTGTCGGGGTTTTGTTAATAAAAGGAAAAATGCTATTCACCGCAAACAATACTTTTTGGTATTGTTTTCACCTTCAAATTTGATTTTTTAGTCTTTCTTTTCTTCCCTTCACATCTTCTAGGATTTGAGGAGTCTTTGGCCACACATCAGAATTATTGGGGCCCAATGCCGACCACTGTGAAATCCATGCATACTCATGGACCCAAATTTCATTTTTTAAGGATTGTGTTCAAACTTTACCGACTTGAACCATGGTGTGTAATGGGGAGTTCAACGCCCAACTTGCAAAGCTAGAAGGATGCTTTAAAAATTTCGGTCGAAAGTTCGGTTTTGACTGGTACCCGACATTGAAATGGACAACCCAAACAGTCAAAATTTCCGATTTTTTAATTGCATTAAAAATGAAAAATCTAAAAATCCTAAATAAATGTGGGAGACCCCTATCCAAAATATAAGATGTAACATATTGCATAAGAATACATGTATACATTGCATCATCGAAATCCTGATCGAACCAGTTGTGTATTTTCACTCAAAAACGTAGGAGCCCCCACCCTATACCAATATATGATATTATTGCATAATTAGGTGTATTTATGTATGTAGATCATCATGGTAAAATTTTATGACTTAATTCCTTTATTTGGTCATCGAAGTCGTCAAAGTTTGGGCCAAAATCTTGTGTCGAAATAAGCGGAAATATCGAAATTTCGGTCTAAATTTCTATAAATCCTGTTTCTGGACCATCGAAAACAACATCGAAATCAACATTTTAAACATGGGCTAGAAGAATGCTTGATGATGACAAGCGATTTGACCTCCTAGAAGCCTTGATTCAAGGCTTGCAACAAGAGATGCGAGCATTATTTGAGTCAATGCAAGAGCGACCTTGATCATGATTGTTTGCAACGATGGGACATCCACCAAGGGAGCCAACAATCGTCGTTAGGCCTTTTTGCATCTCCATGAACGTTGGTTAAATTATCAATATAGTGTTGATAGCAAAGAAAGAAAATGATATATATGCAACTAAAGTAAATGATATGTATGTAACTCCAATTACCTCACCTGTACGATGCCACTAGAAAAACATGAGACAATTATCCCAACATTTGATTTGTTCTTCCCATTGCTCGTGGATGCAACTTCTAATGTGAAGTTGTTCCCCGCTTTGATTGGTTACAATAGAAATGTGATGTTGCTCGACCAATCTTCTTTGCACAAGGTCATGATCAACTTCTGATTTTGATCTCGGGACGAGATCATTCACAATGGAAGCGGTTGATGAAGAACAATTCCACTCCTAGATTCAAAAGCCCGGTCGTGCACCCGACTAGTCCTAATTAGTTGGCTAATAATGTTATCATGTTAAGGATTCATTATGTAATTGTTTCAGTTTTAGGACCTAAATGTAATATGAGGACTTACTTGCAAGCTCTTAATTAATTAGCTTTATTTATTATTTTAGTTGGACCGTGAATGAAAATAAGCCAATTAAAACTTCCCCTCACACTCAGCTTGATCGTGCATCTGACTAGTCCTAATTAGTTGTTTAGAATGTTATCCTATTTCAGCCTTTTAAGGTTCATCATGCAATTGTTTCAGTTTTAAGACCTAAGTGTGATATTAGGACTTGTAAGTTATTAATTCCATTTTATTTATTAGTTTGGTTGGGTCATGAATGGAAATAAGCCAATCAAGGCTACTCCATGTGCTATCATATATACCATGCATGGGTTATTGTATGATAGGGTTGAATTAAATGAATGAATTTGGTTTCACAAATCGAGTTTGCATCAACTAAGTTATTAGAATTTAGGCTTTGGTGCCACTTGATACAACACACATCACAAGGGGACGAGAATTATGGAAGATCCTTTTATGATTAATAAATAAGCATTTGTCTGGACAATCCTTTGAGGCTGAGTATTTATACTTAATTTACTCAAAACACCAAAAACAAGTAAATCTTCTATAGTGGCAAATATATTCTTAAATTGAAAAAATTAGTATACAAAATAAACTAATTGAGTTTTCTGTGCTCTTGGCATATTTTTGACCTGAACAAGAGCTACACATGTGCACTAAATCACTTAGTCAACACAACATTGTCGACGAACATTTTGAAGTCATTTTTACCCTTGCAAGATGATGCAGTTGATGCAGATGGCATGCAATTTACTATTCTCCTTATATTTGTTCTACATTTGTAGTAAGGGACCTAAGTGCAATCTATCTAGCTGTGTGCATTTAGCTACAAGTGCTACTTGTTTTATTTTGATTTTATATTTTGTTTGGCAATTCACACAATTGGTTGATGTTTAGGTTCATGCCTTTTATTATGACCAACCTTGGGGGTCCGTTCCCATGCATAGTTGATTGCGAATTGAGAAACAAATTTGTCATTTTTTGGTACCCCTTCTTCCCGATGTAGTTCCACATCGATTTGGTATTAGAGCCAAACCCTACTCATTTAGGGTATGATTTCCTCTCTCCCTCCACCTTGACTTACGCCGTCTTCTTCACTTTGCGGTCACTGCCCCTTTCTCTAATGCTTTGTTACTTGTGAATAGCAACGTCCTCTGCATCCTTTTTTCCAGTTGCCGTCCCATAGGAAATTATGGGGCCTGGTGCTGTTCTGGAGGATCTAAAGGTATCTCTACCCCTGCAACTAGTTGGGAAGTGTAGGGCTTGCTGCATCCATCACCCATGTCCTATCGATTATGATCCAACCCTGTAAGCCTAGCATACAAAAATCCCTACTTTTTTTTCTTTTGTCTCCTGACCTTCCTCACTATGCTAGATGTCGACGACCCCTTCCGCGTCCCAATACACAATAAACCCTCCAACCCCCTCTCTTCCCCTTTGTCCCATTGATCTCGTTTGATGCACAAACTCCTCATGCCACTATGCCAAACTGAGCCCACTCACCCCTCCGCTACTCCCAACACCTTCTCGGCAACTTGGCAAACCCCCCCCCCCCCAATACCCGCCTTGACCCTTGTAGATCGCCCCACTCCTAGCCACTGCTCTCCCTAGCCGCCCCTTTCGGCCTTCGAACACCAACCTCAACCAGCATCCCATGTACCCTATTTTCTCCCATAAACGCCGATCCTCCGCTTTGTCCTCCGTTTCCTCTTACTTTCATCCCTCCTCGTAGAGTTGTCAAACATGACACCATCCACTCTAGTCCCCTCTTGCCTACATCACAACCCATCAATACCCATCCCTCCCTCCCTTTCCTACACCCACCACTAGTAGGATATTCCCAATGCCATAAAGCCACATCACTTGCCCCTCCCTCTGCTCTCATACATCAACATTTGCCATAGTAGGTGCTGCAAAGGGATCTACAAATTGGTGCTACAATTGGTGTGGAAACGTCAACCACTGAAGATGATTACTCTTGAGGAGTTCAATGATCTCAAGACCTCCATGGAGACAAATTCGTCTACAACTCTCTGTCTCCTCGATCGACACTTGTGAAGCTTCAAAATTCAGTCTCCGTTGTACCCCAACAACATCATGATTCTAGTAATCGAGCACTAAGAGGATGACATTGAGTCCGAGTACATACTCCCCTCCAACAAGCATATCGATAATGAAAAAGAAGATGAAGACGAGGATGAGCCAAAACTAATGTCTCTACTACCTCTAGCCGAGGATGGCGCCAATGCTCCTAACCATGTTAACATCAAATCAATGCATACCTCTC
The DNA here is from genome assembly GCA_963693085.1 of Alisma plantago-aquatica. Taxonomy (NCBI): domain Eukaryota; kingdom Viridiplantae; phylum Streptophyta; class Magnoliopsida; order Alismatales; family Alismataceae; genus Alisma; species Alisma plantago-aquatica. The sequence goes on along the minus strand of OY856414.1, from coordinate 800,098,738 downwards.
TTCTTGACGTTCTCATAGCAAATGATGACATCAACCCTGCACCGTGCCACTCGTCGATGTATTCATATATAGCTTGTCACAATAACATTGATGCTTTTATAGTTCATGATTGCTAGACCACCCTAGTGTCGACCACACTATTAGATGCTCCAAAGATGATACTAGGACTGCTAGTTCGATCTTATTGCATATATGAGGTTGACAATACCTCAGGCCTGGTCGCTTGGCGATGCTCGGTCGATTACTCCTGCCCCCAACCACGACTTGGAGTGCTTGCATAGGACATGTACTCGACTCACAGGTTGCTCGATATTCAAATCCTGGGGGAGTTGATAAAGGATGCATGCAACATATTGTTCTCTTTATTTTTTTACTTTAGGGACCTAATTCAAATCTATCTAGTTATGTGCACTTAATTGCAAGTTGAATGGTTTTATTTTAATTTTTATATATATTTTTTCAAACTAAGCAGTTACCTCAGTTCTGGGTTTCATGTCTTTTATTATAAATACGATCCTTGGGGGCTTGTCCCGTGGAACTGAATTTGAATAAAGATTAAAATTGTTGTTTTCTTCTTTGGTCTCCTTTCTTCCCGATGGAGTTCCACATCACAAGGTATATGTACATATGTTTTATTTCTAATATGGGCAATTGCGGTTTGTATTGTACACAACAAGGACTTTACTATAAGCATGCTTATCCTTATTCACAACTTAACCCATAACAAAGTTGAACGAAAAAGAAGGATCTATGTAGCAAACCCCAACATGGTTTGATTTGAGGCTTAGACGACGATTCTGATATTTTTTCAAAACAATTATAGATGTGTAAGCAATATTCAAAATTTTGACGAAACAATCGAAATTTTGCCAAAAAGTTTGGTACCGATGGCAATCGGGTACCAAAGTGCACTGGCCATCATTGTTTTACTTTTCAATGTATTATGTACTAACTGGATCACAATTTCATTGCACAATTTAGTGTCTTTAAGTCTATATATTGTGCTTGTAAACTATGATAACTTAATTCACTCATTTAGACGTCAAAATTCCCCATTGAAATCCCCACAGAAACAGTTCAGTTTCCTTCACTGTCACGTAAGGAGACCCTCACATATCCAATATGCAATATGCTGGCAAGTAATAGCACGGTTGGCAAAACTTTGATGGTCCTCAATAAAGGGATGCGAGTTCGAGTCACAAACAATCATTTCTTGATATACCACCCTCTTGGGCGTTTGACCTCCGCTACGGGCTGTGGGGAAGGGGGAAATATTTCTCCCTTGATCCCAATGTGAAATATTACTGCATATTTGAATAGATCTACTCTAGTAGACTCGTACAATTTCTTGTTCGTTCATTTGCCATCAAAACGACAGGAACACATTTGTCAGAATTTCGACACGGCCACCGAAATAATGTCAAATTTGGACATTTTCTTCGTTGTGTATAAGGTTAGAAATTCCCCAAATAGAAGCCAGATTCAATACAAAGACCAAGTCACACGAAGAAGTGGATACTAAGGTGTTAGTCCTAAATGAAATCAATACTTGACACATGAACAATATCTATTTCAATATTAGGATCCTGGAATAGAACATTAATACCCACTAATTAGTTGAGAGATGCAAAATTCCATAGAAAAGAGCTAAAATAACCATACTTGTCAAGGCGTCAAGGCGACACGGCGTTCCAGCTGAACACCTTGCGACTAGGTGCGATTAAGCGTTGCTTAGGCGAGCTTTAAAAATTTATTTATGTATATGTTTTATGTATATATCCATATGTGTCAAGGTTTTAATCAGCATTTCCCACTCATATACACACATTTATAGTTATATATCTAGTTGTATGCATATTTCTGGTTGATCTCCCCATATATATGTATTCTATTGTATAACAAAATAACCAATTACATTTCTATATATTACCATTAATAATAATGTCAATAACAATAAAAGATTTATTGTAAAGAATGTAAGAGTGTTATCAACAAGTAAATATATATATATATATATATATATATATATATATATTTATATAAATATATATTGTCATACATAGCTACAAGTATTAAGCAATCTACATTATCCTTCATAGTATAGCTACTGAATACAATCTGAATTGAAGGTGCAAAATAAGAAAAATCAAAAGATGTGTATTAAGAGTATTAGATCCAGGTCAAACCGAAAAAAGAGTATTAAATCCAATTAAAAGTGATATTTGGCACATAACATAGGCAACAATATTGATTTTGAACATCGGTATAGCCACATTAAACATTAAAATACGTGAATATACAACCAGACCCACAAAACAAGGTCAATGTGGCATTTAAATAAAGCGGCATCGCCTAAGCGCAGCCCTTGGACGCCTTGCCGCTTAAGCGCGCCTAGGCGAGTGCTTTGACAAGTATAAAAACAACAAATAAATCAAGGTGTATGCGAAGTCACCCTTTGATTCAGGATAAATGCCACATGTATATGTACACAAACACCGCCGTAAAGTTCATTTTTTTATTATTTTGAATTGTTCTATTAGTGGGCATTTTGTTAAGTCATGTTGTTTTAGTCCCACATTGGTTACTTCCCCAATCTCCTTGACATGTCCCTATATATCGGGCTTGTAAGCCTCATTAAAAGGCAGACTGATTGAGTTATTTTTGATTCTAATTGTAACAGTGTTGGACTTCAATTATAATGTTAAGAGTTCATCATATGGCTTCCCATTACATCCCCCTAGGTACCTTGATGCTATGCAGCTGCCTTGACATGCACCTTGACAAGTAGGCCATTTCCAGAAAAATGATGCACAATGCTATAGAATTCATACAACACTGAGTATCAAGTCTGTTGGGAAGGTTAAAAATATAAGAAACGTGTTGGGGGTATGGATGAAATGGCATCCTCTCCAAAGAGATTGATTAAGATGAATGATGACTGTTTGTTTTCGTTTAAGAAGGATGATCACCAGTTGGGTATTGTTTTCACTATTAGTGACTATACATCTATGCTCATTACGAAAAGCTACATCCATGAAAGGTTTATACTTATTATACATGTCCGCTTATGAGCTCTTCCATGCTACCAAGAAAAGTTGCTCAGATTTTCAAGACCGACTTACGCGGCACACAACATGGTTTGCATAAATCGTGCTTTTCCATTAGAGAATCCAATTTTTCTAGAATTGAGCTGAATGGATAGAAGTCTGTAATTAGAAGGCTACGTTCCCTATGTGAAATGGAGAAGTAACCAGTTGATTACTCCAGATCTTATAGAAGGAATCTGACAACACGATCCTTTATTCCCACTGTTTTCTGATAACAGGCCAGATATCTACTGATGATGAGAATGGCAGAATGAGCAGGTTTCATCTTGGCGTATGATCAATTAGAGAACTTTGGTGACTTCGCCACTAACTTCTTCCACATGATGTTCCTGTCTGAATAAGTATCTTGTTTGAAGATAAAATGGGGAAACCAGACATATCTGCGTTGAGAAGGCAACATGTCTGATATGTCAAATTTGGTAGGTTGTTATGAGTAAAGCTCAGAGTGTGATTTGGCAGGTTGTTTCCTCTTTTCAGTGAGTGTTTGTGTGATTAAGATATCTTACTCGATCACTTGCACGCTGAAAGGGAAGGATTCTCTCTGCCTAGGAGGCTGATGGCTGTTGGTCAAATCAGATCTTGATACTCTTCCATTTTATGCTTTGCCAATCTTGAAATTGCCAGTTGAGGTGATGCTAGATACCACCTTTTGGAGATATCATGGATAGTTTCTTCTAAAGTGGCACCAATAGGAGAAGATGACCACGACGGTCTCTAAACCCCTTCTCCCATAATCCCATGAAGGGCTTGGGAGGTAAGGAGTTTGAGAGCTTTCACCTCTTGCAAGTAAGATTTGTCACTTTGTACACGAAGAGGCCATATGCTTCAGGAGAACTGCCTTCTTTTTGGTCGTCCAATCAAAGTGGTGAGCCATTGTGGCTCCGCTCTTCCATCGCATGGAGTGTCTAGTGGCCTCTCTTCTCCACGAACGTCCTATTATTCCAATGTAGAATGTTAGATCAAACTCACTAATATGATAGCGCTATTGGACATGCTGCGGGCCATTCTAATGGCACCTGTATCTTTTATGACTGCTATAGGAAAGACCCTGATCCACCTGTTTTGGTCCATGTGGGATTGTCCATACTGGATTGTTGGGGGCCTGATACGCCAATCGCGGAGTTTGGACCTCTACCCAGGATTGTAGAGATGTCTCTTTTGTGTTGACAAAACCCGACGAGGAGAAGATTGTGGTTATTTGATCTCTGGGCTGCAGTTTAATGGCACGTTTGGTAGGAAACAAACTGATGTTGCAGCTGTACCTTGTTTTTTTCTATTCGCTCGGTATGCTCCAGGCATCTGTTTTTAATTCCTGCTAGACTGACGTGTTGGGAAGAGATCAAGGAAGCTGATATGACTACTTATAGAGAAATATGAGTTTTCTTAAGTAATCTCCCAATTGTATTTTGACCTTGTGCTTTCTCCCAAGATATACACATACATTAGTTTGAATTAATGAAACTGACCTTATAAGCATGTGATTGGATTGGTGGTGATGTGTCCAGACCATGTGAATGAAACTAAACCAGATCACTACCTTCTCTAACTGAACTGGATCGCTTGAATTGGGGTTTGATTGCTTCTATTTCCTATCCACCTTTATTTATGTAACTGATACCTATCAGCTCTCTAACTGTGTATTAGGTGAAATGTTTATATAAAACTAGAAAGAGTTATTGGATATAATTAAATTCTGTTGCTTTTTGTTAAATTGATCTTTTCTGACTACATATCGAATCTATCATTGTGGAATGTTAGAAGCCAAAAACTAGGATACCTTCTGGGAAAATGAAAGTTCCACAAAAGAGAAACAAACGAAACATTTTCATAGTTTTTTTTGTAGACTTGTCGTTTATATTTATTCTGTAATCCGATATCACTGTGGTTTCTGTCTCCTCAAAACAGGTTTTCATCGCACAACCTTTTGATCTTGAATTGTGTAAAGATCAAGTTACATTATTGACGTGTACAACCTGAACCGTGTTTTGTTTTTGTAAAGCATAGCTCCATGGATGTTACATATAGGTCAAGTAGTTTAATATATGATTACCAGTGCGTAATATAAATAAACGCTTTCTCACGCCCTTTATCCAACAGTTACAAATTTCTGTCCATCCAGTGGGTAAACATGGATGGTTTGGGTAAATGAGTAATTTAATCTCTTTTTCAATTTCAGATGTCTAGGAGTTAAATATATTTGAATAATTTTTAAGAAGTGAACTATCATAATAATAACCAATGTACATTGCTAACTCTTATTTCATCAAATATATTGCAAACATTGCCATACCCATCACATGAAAAATGACATCTTTGCACAAGGATTTGGCTCAACTTGTAGGCTAAGGATAAAGAAGATCTTTTTAAATATTTGTTGCATACAGTTGACGTCTACAAAGAAAATATTCTCTTGTAACCGTTAAAGCAATATGATATGAATACATATGTATAGGATTGAGAAGGTTGTTATGTTTTTATTTGAGTATATCATAAATAACTATTGTTAGTACTTCATGTGTGCATACAATAAATTAGTAAAAATACCATATGCCTAGCTTACAACTCCACCAGACATGAATGATCGAGGATGATAAATTGGTATGTAGAATCTATGATGTTCTATGTTTTATCTCAAGCTATGTTTTTCAACCTCAATCTAGTTGAAACCTTGTTGGAATCAAGGAAATTTTGCCATGATCAACAGTCTAATGGTTATCTTGTTCCCAGGCTTATGATCAGCACCTTAACATGATACTTGGGGACGTTGAAGAGACTGTTACTACTGTAGAAATTGATGATGAGACATATGAAGAAATTGTCCGGGTACGATTTTACATGGCACTAAACTCGTATTTTCCCTCTTTGTTTTTATATAAAATATCTGGTTGGTCATAATTGCATGAATATCTTCAAATTTATTTACTTGAATATACTTGTCTAAGGGAATCACAACTGCCTTGTCTGTTTAATAGAAAACTACTGCATGGAAAACACTTGTAGTAGACTTTCTCTCATTTGTTGACATGTGCTTTAAAAGGCCGCGAAACTGATTTTGTTCTGTTCACCCTTTATTGTTCATACCGATTATCTTTTGAGTCTAACCATATAAAGTAGGCAACCAATTAATACAGTATTTTATTTGTCTTGCATTGTAAAAATGTACATTGATATTATTCTATTATTAACATCCTGAAAATCGATAAACAACTTTTAGTTGAACATGTAAACATAAAAAAGTTTCAAATTGGTCTCTGAGGCTTCAGTATGAACTTTTTCCTTAATTTTCCCAAAGTCGAAATAATTCTTTTCCTTTGAGAAGGGCAGAATATACTCTAGTTCTGCACAGGTTTGCGATTAAGCAGCCCCCTCAGGGGGATCGGAGAACTGGTTTATTTTATTTCAAATTCTAGTGACTGTTTTAAAATTTTAGTACTGTAGAGAGTTGTGTAGTATCTGATGAAATTTTAGGAGTAAATTTGAATCACATGGAAATAGAAGAACAGATGAATTGCTTTATCCAAAGCCCATTTCTTTATGGTATAAGGACACAAATAGGCAATAGGCGCTGAACGAGGAAGGTACAACTGAGGGTGTTTGCCTTTAACCCCCAGCAGTGGTATACCCCATGTTTGACCAAACTTCTTGTAGTTCCAAATTTAAATGTAAACCATGGTGTCTATATCTTGATCAGAATAGTCGTCTGCTTCAAGTTTCAATACAAGCTCTGTATTTTCACTATATTGGGTGGTCCTCTTTTTGGTTCTGTAACTACTATAAACAAATACATTGTTTAACATAGTTTTCTTGGTACGTGCTTAACGTCTGATAAGAGTTCTATGTTATTTGCAGACCACAAAGCGTACTGTGCCTTTTCTGTTTGTTCGGGGAGATGGTGTCATACTGGTGTCACCGCCACTGAGGACAGCATAGTCGTTTCCTGAGAGGGTCATCTTGCAGTTTTAGTTCCTCTCCTTTAAACAGGCGGAAAGGATGTACTCATTGGTTAAAAATCATTTTCGTGAAGTGGACAAGAATAGTGCTATACAGTGCCTTATTTTTACTGTTATCCTCTGATTTGTCCTTCTTTCACTTCATTTTCAAAACGAGGATCACAGTTAGTTCCGGATTTCTGTATCGAAGTAACAATGATGTCTGATTACTCGGTTATTAGGGACCTCAGTTTGGGTTTTTCAGGTTCTATATGCCACTAAGGCACTAACTGGATCTAGTTACAATTACATTGGCCAATGCTTAAATGGATTGATCTGAGGAATGTCAGAGTGTTTGCTTTGGTCTTCAAACAAGTTGATCAGTGGCCCTCTGTGTTAAAAAGAAGGGAGGGTATTTATGGATTATTTTTTCTAATGAATGATAAATTTTCTTACCAAAAGCCTTGTTGTAGCGATTGGCACGAGATTGTAGATTCTATTAAAGAATTCTATTCGTGAATGCCTATTATGCACAAAAAGCTACTAAACCAGAGTATCATATCAAAATGCGATTGACTTATAAGATATTTGATGACGTTATTAAATATAATATGGGAGTTCCAACTGAATCTAAAAATTTGAGTTTTAGCTCCAGTTAAAACCGGTATCCATTAGGTCTTATGGCAATACCGCCTGACCAAACTCCATTTATGCTAGTTATCACTAAAATATTTTTTCTTCTTCTTCTGACATTCAAGCTAAGGTATAAGCGTCACTCAACTTTTCGTGTTTACATTATTACTTTCTCATTTGCAGCCAGAATTATTACTCGTCACCTGGTTTTGCGTTTTGGAGGAAAGGATTTTGTGGTAACTACTATCATTTGGTGATGTTCTTTAAAAATTATCCGTCGACCCAGATTAATTATCTGATGTTTGTCACTTGGTTTCAAGCGAAAGTGTTTACTACAAACATTTGTTCAAGCTTTTCAATAGTTGGTGATAAAGATAATAATCTCATTTCCCCTGTTGACATCATCCTTTAGTCACAAATTACCTCTTTAGAATGGCATGCTCTTCTATCACCATGAACCTAGTCGTAAGCTTATAGTTACTGCAACAGCGGTATCATGGGCTTACTCTCCAATGTCTGATCCAAAGCAAGCTTTTCATTTTCTCTTCTCAAAGGGCATCATTACACGTAGTTATCAATAACCCAAGCTTGTGCTCCTCCAGTTCATGCGCTAAATCCTCTTGTCATTCTCCACCAAGTAACCCCAACAGTTTGTTTCTTCCCATCTCTGATTGATCCTCCCAACAAGGACAAGACGAAAGGTTTCTTATCATATGTTTTGTCCTCCCTCTATACTTAACCAAGCACCATCCTTCATTGTCATAGCATCCTTAACCACGAACGTCATCGTAGGGCTGGAATTGGAAAGAGTACTTACCTGTCAATTAGCTCACTCTTACCCTGCAAAGTAAGTATATCAAACAGGTGGGTCAGTTTGGTTGGGTTATTGCGAGTATGAGTCTCGTAGAGGGTCAAAGAAATCTAATTACAAAGGAGTGGAACAAAAGTAAACCTAAACTGACACTATAGGTTGCTGGCAAACATATGCCCATATGATATATCTATAATAAAAGCCCAACTTATGCTCTAAATGCTAACAAATAAAAAATGAAACTAGTTTGTAACTATTTGTATTTAGATGAAACCAGAAGAAAAAACAAGAGTTGGCAGTTGAGTTTTGATGTGAACAATGGCGTAGCTGCTACAACTAGCATAATATACCACAAAGCAACACTATTTTGGCGTTTTTAATATAATTAGTTAACTTCAAAAAAATAATATAATAAGTAGTTGTACATTGCAATGCACGAAATAACGAAAATACAATTTGTGTAATTAATGCACACATTAATTTGTGCCAACTATGCAACATTTCTCACTAATCTTACATGTATTATATGTGTATTAATATATTAACTCTAATTAACTGGTTTACCTGTAGTTGCCCACGTCACCTGCAAGACCCGGTAGCTAAGCAAGAATTAGTGGTGAGTCTCATCACCTAAATATGACTTAGACGAATCGACTTGTAGGATCATGTGGATCTTAGTCCAGTTTGACAAGTTTAACGGCAGGTTTAGGTAAACTACTTTTCTATCCCTATGTTGATCAATTACCGGATATTCACATCTAAAATGTGTTAAGAGTAATAAAATTAGTCTTACCTTATCACTTCACTTATTTACACGTCAATATTAGGCTTAATTACTTTGTAGAAGCTCTAGTACATTCATGAATTCCTAATACAGAAGGATCCCTAAACACAGTGTACGCCATTTTTCTTGTTTAAATCTAGTTAGTATTTAACTCTATTGAATTTTGGTTCGATAAATATCACCATATCAAGTTTTTTCTGTACGAATGTTAGGAATAAGAAAAAGTTTTGTAAAAGAAGTAACATAGAAACGTAAATAAACCTTTTTATGACTTAAAAAACCCCTTCTTTATGATTACACTTTTGGTTAAATGTTAAATATGATGTTTATCATAATAAAACAATTTATAACAATTTTTAGGGCGTCAAGTATTGCCTTGTGTTTGGGTTTTGTAATATCACACATAAACAAAAATATATGTTGCTTTACCTATTTACACAATCATTCTATCCATTGACCCTACACGCAAACATGTACATGTAGGGACATGCTAATTTTTTTAGAGAGTAACTAATTATCCTAATTTTTAATAAGTAAATTTATGGTAAATCTTTATCCTACCCTATGCTCACTTCCATTGACACATGATATACAAACTACAATGAATTGGTTTTTCATAAGCAAAATCTAAGTAATAATCCTAAATGAGTTCTTTCCTTACATTACAAAACAAACCTTAAAAAACATGTCACTCGTTATGTTATGCTCACCATCAACTTTGATAAGCCTTGCTCAGATCTTAGAAATCGGGCCTGTATTTTTCCTGGAAAATGTGAGTGGGTCTCTGCTTTGGCAGAACACTTGGATAGGAGTTTGAGAGGATCAAAAGGCCATCAATATCAAAGAAGAGGGTTATTTTGTAAAGTAGAAGCATGAACCCAAACTCATCAACGACTAATGAGAGGGACGAAGAGATACCATTCTAATTTATGGCAAAGAAGAAAGAATGCTGGTGACTCACAATTCAGCAATGTATGCATACTTTACTCCATAACATCACTTCGCTATTTTTTTAATACTTAACACCAAGACATTGGATCATCATTTGCTTTCAAGATAGAGATTTTGATGTCTTAGAGGAACTGTATCTTATGGAGTTGACAATATTATGATGGTAAGAAAGGAATTCATGAAATCGTAACAAGATGACAACCGTGAAGTATAGCCCAACTAGGATCAGGAAGGTGGCTTGCACAGATAAATTGCTACATAGTGACAACGTAGGAAATAATGGTTGGTCCATATAACGTTACGAAAGATGCTTTAGTAGCGTCAAGGCTTCTATTAGATACCAACCCTGCTATTGATGAGTTATTGTATGTGTAATTCTAGATCGAGTTGGAGACCCTACTTATTCCTTGGGACTGTATCCACGACAATTACACCGGTGTCTCTAGCGTGGAAATTTATTCACATGGATGACCTTTGTTAGATTATGAGGGAATTCTATTCATCCTGTTTCTTATTGGAAAATCAAAAGGATTTACGTAGATAACCTTATTATTCTTTTTGTTGCTTATGTTTTGAAAATAGGTGGACAGGTCATAAATGTTACAAAAGTTATCAATCCCAAAGTCGATGTATTAATTGAGTTAATTTAATGAGTAATGATATAGAACACACCTCTTCCACCAAATCTCACACCATGTCCTCAATTAACATAAACACATAATACTAACGTCTTTCTGTACAAAGAAAATTTTCATACAGTTCCAGAAGTTGAAAAATCTCTACACATGAGAGAGGACATAATAATATACAAGAACTTATAATTAGTGATAAAAATTATGAAGAAAAATTCATATTTTAATTTAAAATTGTACTAATAAAGGTGTTAGATAGTGTTGAACATATATATATATATCATTTCACTTTATCAGTTATATATATATATATTTGTAAATAATATTTATGTAATATATATTTATATATCTTATATTAAATATTTTTTAAAATAAACGATGTTTACAAATAACTATTACAGATGCATTACATATTTTTAAGATAAATGTTGATTCATAATATTACATTGCCTACTTTAAACTTGAACAATGCTAACACAACTTGTACGAATTCTTGTATAACATTCTCTCTTCATTCACTATCTATTTCTTTGTATTTAATGCACCTTCTCTCTCCATCCACTATCTCTAATTTTCTATTTATTACATCTTCTCTCGCTCCACTACCTTCTTCTTTTATTTATTACACAATCTCTCTCCATCTACTATCTTTTTTTATATTAATAACAGACTCTCTCTCGATCCACTAACGACACACACTGTGCTAATAGTATTTTTTGCATATTCTCTAAGTATAAGTGTAGTTTTTGGTAGAAGTTGTGTTGGATTAACAATTTTCCATATTTAATGGTGGATAAATACTGTACGGGTTAATCAAGTAGATAGAGGACTAGCATGGATCTCGTTTTACACGGGTAAGTCTTGAATCACAATTTAACAATGATGGTTTCTCAAATTAGTTAAAACGAGTATTAGTAACTCAATTATTTTGCAAATTAGTTAAAGCTGAGTAATACGAACTCTACTATGAATAAACTAATGAATATTCTGATAAATTAGGTTATGAAGTAACTCAAATCACACGGAGATCGAAGGACACAAAAGTAACCCTAGGGGCATCTGTCACGATTGTAGGCTTAGAGAGGAGCCTAGTGGTTCTAGTACCGCCTTTTTTCCAATTGGATTCTACGTATTATTAGTTCTTTCCCATTTCTTTGATCAATAATAAGATTCTCTCCATGTGAGAGAGGTTATGTGTCACAAATATGTTACTACTACAATCTCAACCCCAATCCCATTGTCCAAAAGATAGTGTTAAAGGAGTTGAAACGTCGGCCTCTAAGCGGCCCAAAAATCACACACAAACATACATGGTAATTAAATAAAAATTCTTCTTTATTGATTGAATGGACTTTATATGGCTTTACAACATGGATTGAAGGTAAACTGGAAAAAATATAAACAAATATTTAAACTTACAAGTATTAGTCCCTTTTTAAATAAGAATACCCCTTCTGTGGTGGAACTTGCTCATTATGTCATCGTCAGAATAGTATGTTCGAGTGTAGAAGTAAGATCTTGGTAGTCCATATGTTATACCTAAAATCATGAAACCGGACACACAGTCATTTCAAACGCAATGGTACGCCGGCGATGAAACAAGCATAGTTAATATGCAAATATAAAGTGTGCATTGTAAGACTTATACAAAGAACATAACCATTTTACACAAATGTGAAAGCATGATGGATCTTGGCATTTTATCATAATTTCTCCCATTTTAGTCAACAAGTGTCAAGATAAGTTTATATCTACTTCCAAATGAAATGCGATTTAAGGTGTCAGTTGAAAATGACTACTTCTTTATGAAGCATGATTCTAGATATTTCTATAAGAGGTGAGATTCCATCCACTACCAGCTCCAGGGAGAAGAAAAACCTATTCAATAGTTATTAGGATGAATCACACACTCATGTATGGAAGTGCGATGCTCGACGACAATGGAAGATCTTTTCATTTCTTATGTTTTGAGTTTATTATAAAATATATTTAAAAACTAAAAAAATTACCCAATAGAGCACAAAGTAGCTTAGATAAATATAATAGCTAGAGTTGTATACAAAAAAGGATACATATTAAACAATATAGGCAATATCATAGTCAATCAAATAAGAGAAAAATATACCATTGAGAGTTATAGTATAGATCTAGTATGTTAGAGATTTGAGTATACCCTTTTTAGGATACTAACATATGACACTTTCTCTATTAGAGGACCCTACTAGTCTATAAGATAATATTGCATCCTGCGATAGAAAGAGATGGGAGGTAGAGGGGTCGACTGCTCATTCTTGTTTTTGGTTGCAAGTGCAAACATCTATAGAGGGCAATGGAGCTATATATAAGGTAGATGGGGAGAGGAGGAAAACCATTGGGAACATCATTCAATTATTTTTGTATGAAATCCGACAAAAGTTAAGTATGACAGTAGTTATAGTTTTTTGTCTGTGGAGGGGGACTTGTCTTTGGCCATTTTGAATTTTTCCTCATACAACTTTTTATTATTTTTAGCTCATAGATGGCTCGTCAATTTTTTTTAATGAAAAGGAAAATGAAATACAATGTTTCAAAGGTTTTCCAATGTAGATTTCCTTAGTTCAATTTCCATGTCTTTGCGACTTATAATTCCATATCAAGATAGTTCTCATCACTCCCTCCTTTCGACGGAACAAACTAAAAAGTAACAATGCTAGATGACATTATCTAACAAGGTATGTATATACTTCATAAATTTGTAAAAAATATATTTTCTAACGCATGCCTCTCTCTTACTTCCCTTTACCACGCCAAAAAAAGCCAAAATATGTAACTTTGACTCCCCGCAACATTATTTGATGATTAGTTAAGGAAGAGTCAAGTATGGAACAACTTCCTATAAGAACTCACGTCAAACACCTTCTGTTCAAACACGACAGATTACCTTCTGTCCAAATTTTATGTATGCCTATTCGACACCTCTAAAGGAACATAATTATTCATTATTATTTTTAAACCATCCATTATAATGAAATTAACCATCTAATAATTTATTTCCCACACTCACCATTTATCATGTCAAGTCACATTGTGATACTAAACATAAACGCTGATTTCAGTATTCAAAATTTCATAAAACTACGGAATTTTGACCTTTTTTTGTTTTTTAATTAAATTATCATCTAGAGAAAGTAGAAATCTATAATATATTCTTTTTGACCATTCAAACAATTTATGGGACAAGGCAGACATATATATACATTATTTATTATAAAAGTATACAAAATTAGTCATAAGACCTTTATGTAAAATTTATATATATATATATATATATATATATATATATATAAATTTGGACATTTTTGTTTTGTTTTCTTACAAGTAACCTTTGACTGCCAAAAAGTCCATTCTTCATTAGTTAAGTCAAGAAAAGTTACCATCGTTGCTCCAAAATTCTAAAATCAACACTTCTTAATAAAATCATAACTTATAATTCACAACTCCTAATGTAAAGGAAAATTGACAATCATTTTCATATAGTCTAAATCCATGTTGACCAAAGATTGCAACAAAATGAAAAGTTTTGATGGCATATCCATTATCTCAAAAAGTATACAATAAAAACCCATATATCCAATTAATTGCTTACAAATCTCTTCAAGTGATCACCCTAAATCAATGAATTATTTCCAAATGAATCAAATTTTATTCCATTTCCTAATAAATAATTATTAGACACCACAATACTGAATATTATATATCTACATTTTGTCAAATAAAGCCAGACAATACTATAACAATATTCTTTTTTCTTGAACATCTTTCAATTATTTCAAATCCCATCGTTGCCAAAATTACAGAAGTAACCAAGATTTTTACCAAACTATTATCATAATAATTAGATCTCGACCATTTTGAGTCAAATAAACTATTGACTGACCCATAAAAGGATAATTCTCTTTTGATGAAAATAAAAAAAATTAAATTGATATATGTTTTAAACATCCTCAAATGGTCATATTGGCTATGTACCTCATTATATATATTCGTTCAATCCAAACAATCACATTTTATGTAAAATTCAAATATTTCCTAGATATATTAAATATCACCCATCTTGAAAATGAGTAATTACAATGAAATTCCATTTTGTCAAATTATTCCTCTAGATTTGAGTCTCTCCTTGGAGGAGTGTGTAACATACTCAATCCTAGGCATATAGGTTGATCCTTCATTTTTCTAGGCCCCTAACTGACTATGTCATTATACAATCTCCTTCTTTCTGTCTTCTTGACCCTTTTCAATTAGATACCTCTTACTACCCTTTATTTACTATTTTACAGACAAATAAGTGTATTTACCACTTAATCAAGAATAGTGAGTGCGCCTTGCTGATTATATCACCATATATGTTACTTTAATTTACATTCAGTTGCCTTTAAAAGATGAACTCAAGACATATAATACTAAGTTTGGTGTAAATGTACTACACCTAAAAGCTCGAATTAATGTCCTATACCCCAATTTTCTAGTAGTTTAATGTTAATGTCGACCTTACACAAGAGGATAGATTGAGTACTCTAAGGATGATGGAATTTATGAACGTATATCATTCCCATATGATCATAATAAACTAAAACGCAAATGAACTAAGTATACCTTAATCACAACATATGGAACTTATTGTATTCCCTAAAACATGGATAGTTAGTTCATAACTAGCATGCAATACCTAAATTCCATAAGTATGAATGGTAAAATATAGTTTTTAACAAAACCCTAATTGTACACCTTTACCCTAATTGTACACCTATTAGATCTACACTTGTTAATTTTTACATTTAGTTAATGGTGATCAATTAGAACAAAAGGTCTTAGGTTTAGTTAGTCTCACTGTTAGTGAACAAGAATTTTAAAGTAACATGGTTATCAATTTGAGAATCTCTCTCTATTTAGTTACTTATCCTATCAACAAGCCTACCAACCATGCAAAATTTATTCATAGATCCCAACTTTTGTTGGTAAACAAGCTATTAATTTCATCCTGACAACTAATTCATGGATCACTAATTTTAGCTAGTACAAGTAGACCTACTTTCTTTTTATTTATTCTATAGATGAGGCATTTAGATTTTAATTTCTAGTCTTCACCTAATCACCCTTAGAATTGGGTTGGGAATCACACTAGAACCTATCTAACGGATAAGCATTAATCAATATACATATAGTCACAAGTCTGCATATTATTGGGATTTGGTCTCATTCCCATTTTGCATAAATGACTTTTTCTCGCATATACAATACAAGATACAAAGAATAAGAAGAACATAACGAAGATAGATATAAGGGAAGAACAAATAAGAGAAACCAACATTGTAGGGGTGATTCAAACTGTAACATATGTCTTTAGGTCAATATTTTCTCTCATTTCCTTTCCCTTTTCTCTCATGTGAGAACTACATATGTGTGCATTCACATTATAATCCAAGGTTCTATATACCCCTTGAACATTATCTAAAAGTAAACACAGAGAGCTTTCTGTTCATCCTACCTACCCCTTGCATACCAAAAGAAACACGTATACTGGTATACCATAAAACCACCCACTTCTAGACCAACTTGATTTCCTAGTCGTTAAGTTTCCCATTGCACTACTATATCCTTATATGTAGGGGTATAACCATTACTCTCATGTTTATGGATTAGTTTGAGTAAGATATTGTAAATTCTAACAAATAAATAACATGAAACAATAATGCCAATTAATGGTGATCCTTTTAGCCATACTAAAACATTGATTTTGTTTGGTGGCGAGTTAACAAACATCTTTACAAGAATTTTGATGTAGTAATGAAGCATAAGTGTGCCTGCTACTAACTTTTGTCATAGTATCACACTTATAGATCAATTAAGTACAAACACATATTTAATATAGTTTTCAATTGACAACATCAACGAGTTTAGAAGGAAAACAATTTTATATTGTATTATGGGTAGCTTCATTGAATGATAGTTAAAGAAAAATATCTTATAGTTGCAATGGCATGTCAATATGTGGCAATTTCACTAGTAGTTGTTCTTATAACAAATAAATGAACCCAATGGCTACCCTTCTGCCTTTGGATAGCTGGAAAATATCTATGGATATTTCCTCAGATACAATGATTAACCAACTATTTTTTTAATAGACAATACTGACCAAGAGAGAAAATTACACGCAACATTGTATTATGGAGTGTAAGTAGTGAGAGAGGGTCACAACATGCACATTTCTTTGAATAAGGAACCAAGTTATTTCACATGGACATCAACATGAGGTCTATGACTGTAATTTGTAGAACATATCTGAATGAGTTTTAAATCATGACACTATTTCCAACTGCATATATGAAGTTTGAAAACTACAAGCTTTAACGAGACATTTTCTATCATGTACATAATTTATTATTGGAGTGATCCAAAAAACCATAATTTACAAACTTTTATTTTGTAGGGGTAGGGACGAAGACACTCACATGATCTTGTGGATTTGCCTTTGTCTATTACACGTGTCATGCATTTCATACCATATAGATAAGATATGTATAATGGGCATCCTATAGAAAACATTACCCTCAACCAAACCACCGCAATAAAAAACAATGTTTCTGGCAACCAATTTACCTTTCTTGTTCACTTGCTCATAGCTTGAACCTTTAGCCATCATATGCTCACTAATATTGTAAATGCTCCTTTGACTAGGTCCACAATCACTTTTAGGTATGTCCATATGGTAGAATGACTAATTCCATTATCTATGTGAAAATTCATACCATGTAGCCATTCTCCAGATAGACTTCAATTTTTTCACTAGAAATTTCTTACATAAAACCCAATATTTTCTAACTTTAATCTATCTCTAGAACATGATACCAAAAGAAAATAAATTCGAACACATTTGTTTGACCAGACAGGTACCACCTAATTTCACCATCAACTAAGGTTTTTCTTTACTAAATCCTAAGTATAACATAGAATTAGAAAAAAAAATAGAACATACAAAAAAAGAATAAACAATAACTTCCAATAAATCATTAAGTAAATTGGGTCACCGAGATAATCAGAGAATGGATCCACGCTACAATATATTATGGATGTTTTGGATGAGTTCTTCATGCATCAAGGTAGGAGGATGATGTAGATAAATTTAGCTTCCTTGCTAGCAAGAGTGTACCCAATAATGCAAAGAAGAATGAAGTATACATTTGAAATGAGAATTTAGGTGGAAGTGATGACTTATATGGTCGTTCTTCTGCTCTTGGGTTGGACTAGGCTATTGTTAGCATCTCACTTTGTGTTTCCAGATCCATCGTTAACATATCCCATTTACCCATGGATGGAGATGGTGTATATGAGTTTAGGACAACTTATTTTCATTACCAGGTTAACATACTAAAACATAAATGGGCTTAATATATAGTAGAGATAAATTATCCAAACCAAGAAAAAGATAACTGTCAAATTAGACCAAGGTGGTTGATCGTTGTAGGTTTGAGTGTATTGGGGCCCAATGAAATGGGTCTATCTGCCTTTATGTGCACTCTGAATTAAATATATTTAGACAATAGATAATTGGCAGACCTATTAATTGAGATGAATATTCTAGGTAATTCCACCACAAAAACAACTACACTAGAATGAGATCAACATCCTAGTCGACCATAGCATATCACAAACATGATTGACCAGGTTTACTTCCCTTATAATGCTAGTGTATCAATAATATGTGTGTATCTATCACCTGAATGGTACTTGAAACCTTGATGTCGACAGTTAGCATTTCACTACCCCAATTGGAGTTAGGTAATGGTCTAGAAACATCACTATAATCATATATTTGGGAGAAAGCTATACCTATCAAGATTGACTAGGAAAATTAACTAACAACTTGAAAAATTACCCTAATTTTCTAAGTCAAATTAGACATAACCAAGTTATTTTCACCCCAAATAGAAAAGACAAACCAAAACCCTACACCATGATTAATTTGCCTCCAAAACATGTCGAGGTCTCCTCCATTTTTTTTCCATGTCAAGAGGTTAGCGAGTACACTATGCCACTAAGATATTTTTAGGTAAAATTCAACCCAACCAAATCACTTGAAAACCCTTCCAAACTATCACCATGGTCCAAGCTAACACCTAATCTACCTTCTGTCTCAGTGTGGGAGTGGGGGATCCATAAACTCAAACATATATGTGAGCATCGAGTAGGGTTACACTCATATTCATCCATTTATCAAACAAACTGACACTTACATATTTTCTGCACAACTAGTTGAACACATTACGATTGTTGATACATACTTTTTTTGCATACTTTTCTCTTCACCCATCTTTGATTCACCATGGTTTTTGGTCAATGACTCACTCTAATTTTATGTAGAATGGGGGTGGTTAACACCTTCATAGGCTATAAGAGATTCTCTCAATTTTATATTTTCTATGTTGAATTTGATACCATTTTCTAGGTGAGTCTCTAAGGTTTCCCCCTTCCTAATAAAGAACGAAGCCAAAACTTTGTTTATCTCATTTTCCTTATTTATTACGTCTTACTATTGGTAAATTATAAAAAGATGAGGGGGAAAAGAAGTTTCATATTTTACTTTGAATTATTTGAAGGTGTGGCAAAAGAAAATTAGGTTGGTAGGTAAGACATTTGCATTCTAGATGGAAGAATAATTTTATTCTATGAGGTCTTTCATTGATGATGATCTATTTTATGGTATCATCTTGCGTTTCCTAATCGAGTAGAGATCATATTGTTTTTCTATTAGGAGTGGGAAGATATGATGTGAAAAAGAGGTATTTCATAGGGTGGAAATAGGTGGGGATTCTCACACATGAATGGCATATAGGATATGGAGGAAACATATGATTGATAAAATCTATTTTTTTGGATGTTTCATGCCTATTTTTTCTACTACTTTCCTTGAATAGCACAAAGTTGCTTTAATTTTCTCACATTTTATTCATATTTGCCACTTGTGCTTTAATTAGGAATTAGCTAAAACTCATAAACTGAGAGCCTTAGCTAAGAACTTCACTTAATACGGGCTCCTCATCAGTTCCCACAACTAATGGTCGCTTCTAATCATCTTTCAAAGTTTCCAACTTATACATATACTTAGAGGCCCACTGGCCTGATCACCCATCAGTTCCTACAACTGAAGGTCACCATTG
The DNA here is from genome assembly GCA_963693085.1 of Alisma plantago-aquatica. Classification (NCBI taxonomy): domain Eukaryota; kingdom Viridiplantae; phylum Streptophyta; class Magnoliopsida; order Alismatales; family Alismataceae; genus Alisma; species Alisma plantago-aquatica. The sequence continues at coordinate 800,078,694 of OY856414.1, read as the reverse complement.
GGAGGCATTCTGATGGCAAAACCTATTTGCAATGCAAAGGAGTGGCGAAGCCCTTCCTTCTGAAGGCCCACCTAAATGCATTAACTAATGGTTCAACGGCGAGCCATAAATTAAAGGAAACTAGTCGATCTCACCTTCTAGTGGTTTGGAAAGGAACCACTCTTTTGAAGATTATTGAACTTCAGTCAACAACACTCTCCTCTTCTGATGAGGTTTCCATGGGTGGAAACCTAAGGTTGGTCAACACCCACCTTCCAATGGCTTGATGGGGGTCCCACACTCCCAAAGACCATCAACCACCCGTCAACCTAAGGTCAGGCGGACCTTATCAGTCGATGGGGGTGCTGCTTACAACAGCTGCTAGGATTAGTTAAGCATGTGCCTCAAGGAATGTTCCCAAGAGAATTGGGGCGCACACAAAGCTCATGTATGAGCACCTCAATCCCCATATTGAACTCAATAAATACCACACACCTCACCACTATAAAGGGGTCACTTATCGAGTGAGTTGAAGACAAAATGTTGTTCTGGTTCTAAATCACCATTGACTTTTACTAGCCCCCATCGATTCGCCACATCCAAGGATGAAAGTTCAAGTATCTAGTGAGCCTACAACATCCCTGAGAATCATCTGAAGCCTCCGTCAAGAGAAAAAGGATGATGGAGCTGACACATACCTTCCTCGTGCCATCACCAGAGTTGGAGAAGAAGGAGGTTTCCATTGACCTTAATTCCAGATAGATTTGCTGTTTGGTGTATCTTCCACCTTCTAATATGATATGTCCTCTTTCTTCCATCCATTTGTCCATCCATCACATGTTACCTTATAATTGTAAATCTAAAATGTCAACCACCACCATTGTAACGCCGCTAAACTTGCTTAATGAGTTTAACAAGCTTAATTATCATAATTTAATGCTTATAACCCTAATATAACCTTGTTATATGCTTTTAAATCATTATACAAGCTTAAGTTTCAAATTTGGTCCAATTTGGATACTGTTTGAGCAAGTTATGCAATTTTATGCACATTTTGGACTTTTATGCAATTTACCCAATTGAGAGGTTTTCTTTGCAATTTATCACTTGAATTATGTTCCGTAGATATTCTATCATCATTATTGAGCTTGTTGAGACATGGATCACCTATTTAAACCTTGTTTTGAAGGTGTTTGCTCCAATGGTATTTTAGGATTTTCCCCTTCATAGATGAGCTACCTTTAGTAGCTATCAACTAAGGAATTATGTGATTGGCTGGGAATTTCGATAAAAGAAAGCTAAGCAGGTCTAGAGGGATAGTGGGAGAGCTTCTCATGTGTGTGCTTATATATTCTTAATAATTTAAAGCCATGGACACTTGGATATATACTAGAATTTCAACTTTTTCTTTTTCTTTATATTAAAGTGTCATATACTTATCCACAAGCACCAAAACGAGCCATTTCCTCTCCATCACTTCCCTCCTTCTCCAGATTCGTTCTCCCTCTGTTCAACTACGAATTTTTGTGCTCAAGGAAGAAGAAAGTGGGGATCTTCTTGGAAAAAATTCTAGGGTTGCAATTGATTTCCTTTTTGGGTCTAACAAGCTTCTTCCTAGTGATCTTGACCTAAAAGTGTAATTTTTACCTTATTTCCTCCGTCTATTTCTTTGTTATCATTCCTCCTAGCTTTCTCCAGGTCTGAACCTTACTGTTCCATGGTAGAAATTGCTCTAAAGCTCTAAAACCCTACCTTTCTTGCTCCTTATGCTTAGGGTTTGCTCATTTGATGAAGAAAGGTGCTAGATGGACGAATTCATAGTTTATTCTTGGATTTTATACCCTACCTGCTCGAGATTTCTTCTGTGTGGGGTTTCATCTTCTCATTAGAGGAAAGTTTTATAACTTTCTCCATGTTTATTGCTTACTATAAGCTTTCTAGATCATGTTCTTTCTTGAAAATGATGATCCATGCACTAAAAAGATATGCTTCACTTGGATTCGATTTTATAATGTTCCCTGTTCTAATTTCAGTTCTAGATGAACATGTGATCATGTTTATGTTATTCCTAAGGTACAATATGACTTTGATCAGGTTGGTTTGACAACCTATGGTGCTAAGCACCTATCAAACAATGGTCAATTTTAGGGTTTAAAGCTGATTTCTTCTATAAATCATGACCCGATGATGGTACCATTGCAACAACACTATCGTGTTGTATTCATAACAATTGATGGTCGTGATCAAGGGTGTCAAATGATGGTGACAACCTATGTTCACCCACTTAGGTCAGGTTTTGGATCAATTAGAAGTTTAATGATCAACCATTAAGTACCCTACTGATGTTATCAATCAATGTTGACATTAGCTTAATATTTGATGTTGATTAATGAATTAGTGTTGATCTAACAACCTATGGTGACTTAATGGTCACTAATGATGGTGAATCAGGTCTCTACAAACTATGGTGAGTCAATCATTGTATTTTTAGCATCAATTAAGCCTTAGGTCAATGGTTTCTTGGGTCACTTGATGCAATGGTCAGACATATACTATCATTGATGGTTTTAACATGTGAACTTGACCCAATGGTCACAATCTACTGTTTATTCCTCCATTAAGGTGGAATGATGGCTAATGTAATATTTTGGTACTAATAATGTGATTTAGATGGTTTCCTCTATATGATCAACTTAAGGAGCTTAATTGTTGACAATGGATGGCTTGTTTTAACTGAATAGTCGATTGTGGGTTTTACCCTACTCTCAATGGTGCTTTTTGTATCGATTATCAAGGGATGTCTAGAGTTAGATGGTGACTCTTTTTAGAGCACAAATCAAGGAATTTGTAGGTGGTTTATCCAAGGTGTTTATTTATGTAAACAACCAATAGTCTTACCTTTTAGACATCCAATGGTTCTGGGTGACATTGTGGTATGGTGATATGGGTTGAATGATGATGGAAAAAATGGAGGGTTACCCTTAATAAGTTAGTCTTACCTATTCACTCATATGAATAGAAGGTATGATAACCATATTGTGTTGATATGTAACCCTAATTAGGTATAGCTTATTATACCTAGCTTTAATATAACTAAATGATGGTAATTGGGTATGCATAGTCCTTGAATGACTAATACAATCATAGAGTACTCTGTTATTGTTGAAACCCTAGTATGCTATAACCTGATGGTTACACCTTGATTTATGTGTGGTTTCATACTTGAGAATAGTATGGAATGTGATGGTGATGCTTCACCTTATGCATCGATGATCCAATGGGGATGCCGTGAGTTAGGGTTTGGGTATGAGTGCTGATTAGTAACATTGATATAATTTATCATGTCGAATCTAACTCTAATGCAATTAGATAAAGATGAGTATTCATGTTTAACATTCTTATATGATGGAATGATGGTGGAATAACCTCCTTAACATGATCATAACCTTAATATGTGTTAATTGGTGGTTATCATAGCCACATGGTTGATACTTTTATATGCTAAACATGTGCATTATGAATATGATGAGTGTTAATCATATCTAGATTCCTTGCATGTTGATGTAATAAAGGAATGTTCTTAATGTTAATATAACCCTGCTATGATTTTTTATGAATACCACCTAGCTCATAAATGTAATATTGTGCTGATCAGGTGTATTATATATAAATGATGTTGTTGAGCCTTGTTATAAGGCATGCAAAGATAATGATGATCTTACAACAAATAATATGATGGGCTTAATGACCTTTGGGCATGGTTGAGCCCTGAATGAGGTGTTATCCTCTTATTTTGATAAGGGTTGATACCCTATGATATTGTGAAAATGATTTATATCTTGTGATAGTATGATGACTAGTGTGGCCTCATGAATGGAAAGTGAATAGTACCATGTGATGATGAGATGAGAAATTATGTTTCACACATTTTATATCTTTTCAAAGTTTTGATATTTATATGCTTTCTAGAAGTGAATTAGGGTTTGTATGTCCACTTGTTTGATGTAGCCTTAATTCATCCAATTGGCATAACTAATCAAGTGCAACTCTAATCATATAGTGCCCTGTGCCGTAGAGCCATCTTCAGTGTCAGAACTTGCTAGATGGTGAAACGAGTATTCCTAAGGGAAACTCGGAGCGCATACTGTTGAGTATGTGGGGGTGGCAGGTTGAGGATATATCCTTGTCATCCATAATGCAGATTGTGGAGGTTGGCTATGGTCATGCCTCATACATCTGATGTGATTGAGAATGGCTCCGGTCGTGTCTCGGTGATTATAACATGATGTGATTAGAGGACAACTGTGGTTGTAACTCAGTGATTGGGTTTGAATACCCTGGTTTCTAGTGCCATGACCTGTACCAAGGTTGGACTAGTGGTTATCATCTTGACTATATGTCACTGTGGTGGCAACTTTGACTAATATGTCACTGCCTTTTTACTCGTACTAACTGAGGGGAAGAGATCTTAGGATACCGACACTCCTAGATCTTATACAAAACCGAATAGCCCTTCACAGGGGTCGGTTGGATTTTGAATGGTACGATTCAAATTCCCCAAGACATAATAAAAGTTGTAATACATCTGGGTAGCATATTTGTGTAGGGTTATACATGACATTTCACATTGGATGATAACCCTTATTTGTTATCTTTACATAAAGATGATGCTTAGTACAATTAAGAGATAGTAGATATCCTTAGGTTGTGGATATGCTTAAGATTGTAGATTCGTACACACAGTAGCTATGCTTTTGTTAATAACTATACTGCTACGACTGATTATAATCATGATGCTAGATATCTCATGTTGTTAGTTATATTTAGCATGCTAGCCATGCCTTTGTAACTAGAGATGCATATACTGCTAATCATGCTTATCCATGTAGTTGTGCTTATATTGTTAGCTCTTCTTATGATGTTGATATGTTCAACCAATCAGACATGCTCATGTTGTTAGCTATGCTATGTTACTAGACTTGCTCATGATGCTAGAATTGCATATGCTATTGAATTTCTTATATTATCAACAAGATAAAGGATGATAGTCTGGCTAATGATGATAGTTATTATCTGCTCCTTTATGTATTTTGTTAATCATCAGTACTGTTGATCTTATTTGTTATATCTGATTAAACTGCTTAACTATTTAATTACTTAAAAATGTTGTAATCAATAAACATTGTTGGAGGTTATATCTCTTGCTAGGACATGGGTTTCACCCTTGTGGCTCGCCACATTTTTTTAGGTAATCGGAAGTGACGACAATAGAACTATGGAAGTAAAGAGGAACTACAATAATGAATCTTTGAGAAAGCTAATTAGATGTCTAGTGTGTCCTAGAGTCATCCCTGTACTCTCAGGTCTGGGCAGGAAAAGTTTGTATATGGTGTTTCAAACAAATAGAACTTTTGTTAGCATGTTAATGCTTGTTTTTGTGGCATATATGAATATTGTTCTCCTGTGTATATATGTTGTGGATTAGGAGATAGACCAATTTGTATCAAATTCTTGGCATAGTATGGATACAAGAAAGATGTTGGGCTCTTATGCAAATGTTTTTGAGCGGATGTTGATGTTGAAATCAGTTTTAATTTACCCATATTTTGGGTATGTGATTAATTAGTGATTGATTGTGTTTTAAATTTTGAGTAATCTCGTTTAGTGTAATGGGTTCTAACAACCATGAGTGGTTGATCCATTTAATCTGGGCTGGGAGTAGCCACTAAGGCTCTCCTAACATGTAGATACTTATATCCATTGAATGTATATACTCTTAGCAATGTTTATCTCCTTAATCTTGTTCTTAATGCTTCACTTGCATAATTAGCTACCATCTTGTGTTGTTTGATTGTTAATACCTAGAGGGAGTAGTATTAACTTATATGTAAGAGTTATGGAGTTTCATGAATGCATGAGAATGTTGGAATGCTGAAGCTAATGATCATATGGCTTTAGGCTAATTGTTTGTTTTCTATATCTCAAGAGAGAGAGAGAACCTTATGATCTAGATCTCTCCTAAGCTTGAGAGAGGAGGGAATAAACACTTATGATGATTGATTGTTAACTTTCTGAGGGTATATTACATGTTGGTGAAAGACCTTACATGGTGAAACTCAATCCAAGTTTCCCATCCATTTTATCTTCTCCCATTAAGATGTTCTTGTTTTGTTCCATTTAATATTTCATTTTACTTGTTTGTTATCTTGACCACTGAAACACCTCCATTCCACATGGAACACTTACCTACCTTTTTGGTTGGTGTAACTAAGACAAGGCTTCCAATTCTTAGCACAAACCACCCTTGTCCCCTTGTTTGACCCTGATCTACTATATCAGACCCCATTATTATCATTGTGGGTGCCTAAATATTAGGAATAAATTCAAACTCTGATTACTCTAGACCCACTCCTTTTGGATGCACGATTTCAAGTGATCAACTTTTGGCACCGTTGTCGGGGACAAGACAACAAGTATTTCTAAGAACCCCAGTCTTCTTATCCTACACCATACCTTAAGTCTAGCAATATACTTAACCACACGTTTTAGATCCAATATCTATTTCTTTATCGAATACATCATATTACATGTCCAGTCTCTAAACTTGATATTGCCATTTTTTTCAAGCAGTTAGTGTGAACCAAACCACCGTTACTACTGATTACCAGAATCATGCCTCCCCTAAGGATACCAACTCCCCTTAACTAGAACAATGAGGAGAACTATGTTGAATAGAATGAAGATCGTAATGAAGATCATCATGAGGAAGAAGATGATGATGAACATTTCCATGAAGAAAAAGGACCTCAACCTCGTACTGATCGAAGAAACAAAAACAACAACAATAATGATGAAGATGGAGGTTTGTATCTTCGTGATCTAGCCGCCACATAGGAGAATGAATCTATATGGCTAGTCATCCTCCCTTGGTTCAACGCTACAAACTTCGAGTTGAAGCCAATTGTAACATACTGAAACCTAGCTATCCTGACTCTAGAAACCCTAATCCCATGATTAGGAAGTCATTGCACTTAGATCATTAGAATTGGTTAGATAAGGCTAGAGTTATACTTTGGTATGATGGGTTGTACCCTAATGGACACATAATTTCATATGATGAGTAGTTCACACATTTGAAACCTAATGAATACATAATGAATATGATATGAGTAACTGACATCTTAACCCTAATTGTGGATACATACGATCTTGACCATGTCATGGACCAGTAAACCCTAATGTTAGGATGAGTGAGATATATGGATCCTAAATTGGATATCATATAGATTGATGAGGTGTATGTAGTGTATAATGGTCATGTTGACTAGACCCTAGGTTGAAGAGACTAACCTTGATATATGTATAATTGGTATTTATAATACATTACTGACATAAGGTGTCATAAATAGATAACAAGTACTAGTACACACAGATGGACTTAATCACATAATCATGGCTTGTTATGTAAATCAGTTCATCAATATGTAATATGTTTCACCTTGTTTTCTAATATACACCTAATGACTCAAATAAGGATAATAAGTAATTTGATTAACATAAATGTGCATAAATGGCTAATATGAGGTTAAATGTGCATATTTATTAAAAAAGTGAATAAATATGAATAAATGATTCATACGGACAATAATGTGACTAATTTATATAATGTGACATGAATAACTGATAAATATGGACAATAACATGACTTATTTATATAATGTGACAATAATTGGATACTTAGTGCTTCTTGCATAGTTTTCCTACTCATGATGTTCTTAGGATATTTGGACTCCATATTACTTCCAAATGTTTACTCTGTGGAATTAGTGAGGAGAGTCCCAACCATCTCTTCTTTTCCTACAAATTTTCTGAGAGGATTTAGAGTCACTGTCTCGCTAATTATGGAGGTAGTAATCCTAATTTATTTGAAGACTTGTTGGATTATAATGGAGAAACGAAATTTTTGGCTTGTTTCATTCTTTAGGCATTTGGACTCAAAGGAATAATGTCATTTTCAGAGATAGAGAAGTTGATAGCTCAGGCTTATTATCCCATATTTATAAGGATTTTTGAAATTTTTTTGGCATGAAGTCCTTTTAGGGGTTTATCCTTTTATGTCTTGATATGGATGAGACTATTCCTTTTATTATGTTCTTTGAGGTTTTTGCTCACAGATGTTGGGGTTTGGTATTTCCTATCTTCATCTTCAGTATCTACGAGGCTTCTTATCTGTTGATGTTCTGTATATCCTAGTTATAGTACTGATTATTGGCATGAGTCTTTCTGACTCTGATTTCGATTGCTATGCTTTGGAGTTTGTGTTGCATCTATTCTCTTCTGATATGCATATTTAAGGAATGCTTTGTTTGGATTCTAGTGATTTAGTTTTCTCTCTGATATGTTATGATGCTCCTCTATCATATTTGTTGCTGTGCTATTGGAGATGAATGATGTTCGACTTCTCTTGATACTAATCTTGCTTACAATGAACATGATTTACTCTCTAAGCAATCTTTGATCAAATGAAGAGATATGTGGGTTTATATTCTTGGTTCTTATCAACCTTCTTGATGGTGGCTCTTCTTTTGGTTTTGTTCTTTAGCATTTCTACTTATATATGTTGGGATTTGGTTGTTGGCTTGAGTCTCTCTGACTCTGCTTTCTGTTGTTGTGATTTTATAGTTTGTGATGCATCTAGTCTCTTTTGATATTCATGTTTATGTGATGCTCTATCTGGATTCTGGGGATTATATTTTTTTCTCTAACATGTTATGATGCTCCTTTGCTGTATCCATTGTTGTGTTATTGGAGCTAGATGATGTTCAAGTCTTCCTGAAGACGATCCTTCCTTCTCTGCACATGCTCTCCTTTTGAATTTGGAGAGCCACCTGGACTCAGATGCTTTCATTCTTCTTTACCTGCTTGAGGGTGGCTGTGAAGATGATGTCTTTGTTCTTCATTGATGTTTTTGTCTTAGTAGATGTTAGATAGATACCGATAGTTTCTTTTTTCCCACATACAACATCCTTTCCCTCTGTATAATGTATAGGTCCCTTCCTATACCCCCTTGTACAAACACATATACTTAACAGAAAAAGGAAAAAAAGAGAGAGACACGCTTATTACATAAAAAAAATATGTTGAAATTAATGGAATTAATAAGAAATGGACAAAATTATCTATTTTGTGCAAGATAATATAATATAACCCCATATGGTCATAATATGGGGATCATGAAGTCCAAATCTAGATTATAGAGGATAATGGTAATATATAATAATAAATAATAAGACAGTTGACTTAAACCCTGATGGGACTAAAATTCGTACTAGATAGTTTCAAAACCCAAATATAAGCCCAAAATCAGATTCTTTACGTCCTAGTTAGTTCAGGTGCAAAGCTTCAACCTATTTTGACAATCCTAGCATCTTAGTTTAATTAAAGGAGATAATAATCAAATATGTAATCCTAATGTAAATCTAACTATATGATTTAGTGGATTTAAATCACAACTCTTGTCATGCTTTTTTCTTACCTCGAGTCCCATAGCCTCCAGACTTCCATAGTAGTTGAGTTTCTTTCCTTGTGCAATCTCTCTCTTCTCTCTTCTGTGCCATCGATTGGTTTGCTCCTTGGATTCCTTGAACATTTCCAAATCTAGAGATCCCTATCACCAATGGATTTCATGCCCTAGAGAGTTATCGTCAATTCAGGATTGCTCAACCCTTGTTTCCAAATGCCGCTAGGTTTCCCCTCTCTTCTAGGATTGGAAATCTATAGATAAATCTTCTTTGACCCCCACTTAACCTGTGGGGATGTTTTCCCAGATTTTATTGATCACCAATTGATCTGTCATCATGTATCCTGATCTGTGCATGTGCATGGCTCGCATGAACCTGAGATAACCCTGACTTCTCTTCAACCACCTGTATTGGTTCCTTGACCTTGGAGAGGCTTTTAAAATCCTTAATTATGGTTACTTAGGTACATTCCTATTTCCATCTTTTTAATTCCTCATACTATTGTCTCAAATTTGTGATATGTTTAGTGGTCTAGTTGGGTATTGACTGGCCTAAATCACACGTCCAAATGGAGCAGATCTAGAGTAGTCGGACTTTTAAGATTATAACCCGACACTCAAGCCCCCACAACTATTATATGGGGTCTGATGAAGTATTCGGGGTCGAACCTCAGGGACAAGGTTGGTAAGTGTTAAGTACGTGGAGTCTCACACTCTTATACTCCAAACGAAAAGATGGATAAAAGGTGATGTTCCCTAAAGAACGATGATTGTCCAGCAAAAACAAAGAAAGATAAAAGAAAGAAAATAAAGCAAGAGAAAAACGTTAAACAAGCGGTAAGAAACAAAGGTATAGAACGAAAATTGGATCGGGTTTCACCTACTAAGGTCTCTCGCCAACATGCAAAACTCACACCCCTTCGTATACACCTATCAATACAAGAAATCATCAAAAATGTCTATTCTCTCCTCTCTCAAGATTAGGATAGATCTAGGTTTTAAGGTAGCCTCTCTCTCGAGATGATGGCCCAACAACCACAAAGCAAACCATATGACCGTTAGATTTAGTATTCCAATACTTTCATGCATTCATACGACTCCATAACACTAGATAAGGTTGGTACTATTCTTTATATGCACCGACAATCAAACATCACCAGATGGTAGCTAAGCATACACGTGAAGCATTAAAACAAGAGTATGGATATGATCTTGGTAAGAGCATATATATATATATATATATATATATATATATATATATTCAAAGGGAAGCAATAATATACATTTTGGGAGAGCCTTAGTGGCTACTCCCAACCCAAGTTAGATGTTTAGCCACACATGTTGAAGGCAACATAACAACATCACAAAAGGATAGATACATCAATAACCATGAAGAGGGAGAGTACAATGTGATGAAGATGATAAATCTAGATAGAGAAGGAAGAAGGTGATACACCAATGTACTTCTTCAAGTCTAGATCTAGAGCAGGCGTGGTTGTGGAAACTTCTTCCTTCAAAGAAGAGGGCGATTAATTTTCTCTCTCCTCTGACTTCCATCTTTAAAGATCCAAGACTGATGGGTATGAACGTTGATGACTCAAGAATTTGGTAGCACTTCATGGTCCTTGATGATCTGCTGATTTGACGTGTCAAGGTGGGGGTCTATTTATAGACGTTGCACACCGACTTAACCTCTGGGCCACGATCGCGAGGTATAGGTCGGTCACGACCTCCATTATGGTCGCGGTGTGTTGGTTGTCTGTCGTGGTCTAGGGGGAGCCTCGGTCGCGGTATGCTGGAGGGTAGCCTCAGACAAGGACTGACCTCAACTGTGGGGCATTTCTTCGGTAGGAGGGTCGTGATCGTGGTGTGAAGAAGAGGGAACATAGGCATCAACCGCGACAGGGACATTAGTGGGCTATACTACCACAGTCGCAACATCGACTGTGGTCGCGACCTAGCATGACCCTACAAGAGTAAGAGATATATGAATTTAAGGCTTTGACACTAAGGCACTAATATAAGTAGAAAAATCCATAAAAGTATGCTAGGAGAGGCATAAATCATACACAAAAAGTACACAAAATGAGATGTTATGAACTCCCCCAAACTTAGGATTGAGCCTGTCCTTAGGCTAATGGTGGGCCCAAAATCATACAGAGATGAGCTATAGGTAACAATTTTTTTCAAAAAGCCTACCATTACAGAGTTATCTCATTCTTACAACAAAACTCTCATGGTATGTCTGTTTTAAATCCTGAGATTCTATTTCCTCCCTTTTGTATCTAGATTTGCATGACTTTGAATCCTTGCCAATGCCTTTTGGTAGTAGAAGGATCTCCGTCTCAATGACTTACCCTTCCCTGTGCTAGGTTTCTAGCCACACTTGTACAACATCCCCTTGAAGGGAAGCTTTCACACCCTTCCTTTATTTTAGTTGGCCCTATGCTAGTGTGCTCTTGTAGGTTCCAGGCTTTAAGTATTTTCCTACACTTCTCAATTTCCCCCACCCACAAGCTATCGTAAGGACAATGTTGCCCCAAGTGATCCTAACGTTAAGTCAGGTGGTTGTGTGAGGGTTGCTTGGGTGTGTAGGTGGATCTACTTGGCTTCTAGATTCCACTTATGAGTATGACATATCAGCATCCATGAGTGAAACAATACACCAACTGTGTGGGATCCTTCGACATATTTTAGGCACAACTCTCAATATTTTTTTCTTCTTTTTGGCTTTTCATATCTCCTCTCAGGTTCGGGTGAGGGATTTTTAAAAGATTTTCTGGGTGGCCAAGCCTCTTTTCATCCCAAAGTGGGGATAATTAAACATGGAAGGGGCAACTATTTCCTTCTCGAGGGAGGTGAGGATTTTCTAGCTAGAACCATCAGATTAGGGTGATTGGTCTAGAGTATGTCTTGGTAAAGTCCTCCAGTTTCCAAAGATTCCATAGACTTGTGATTGTTCCACACGCAACATTTTTGCTATAAGAATGAGATAAAACTGTATTGTTGCACTTCTTGATTTTACTTTTATGTGTATTGGCTGCTCATTTTCACCTCTCTAGAAATGATAGTAGCAAAAAATATAGTAGGGGAGCTGACAAGTCTAAGAAGGGGCTAAACAAAACTGTGAGTAATAGCAAAATTTTTGAAAATAAAATCTCAGAAAAAAAATGTTTCTCATACTTGATTGTAGTAGAAGCAAGAATATGTACAAGAACATTTTTGAAAAATTTGGTGACAAAATTGTACCTCTCACGACCATTTATGACCCCCCCAAACTTATCATTCACCCTGACCTGGGGTGTCAAAATTGGAGTTGGATGTATACACATGCTTTATTTATTACTGCTAGTTGTTTGTAGTTGCCCACTTTGACTCGAGGAGCATGCTGGCGTATACTCCACATAGTGGGTGGTATTGTTCATGTTGCATGCCCTCCACCTTCATATTCATTGTAGCTAGGGCAATCATCCATGATAGACAATAGAAGCCACAGTCGTCTAACAATGGTACTTGTTGAGGGATTCTATGGAAGAACTGTGTCTTCTTGAAGTCTTTGCCTTCTTTATGCTTGTACACTTTTCCATGATTTTTGAGCATTTCTACGACTACCTCGGCGCACGTGAATGCCTTCTCTTATGTAGTTGTCTTTTCACTAGTCATGTTCATGCATTTGTTGAGTGCAAAGGCTACATCTGAGCTGTTGTATAGAACCGTAGTCCTAGCTATAATACTGACTACTAATAGAGTTCGATGAATATGATGTAGGATGGGCATGAATATATAATCTGGGAGAGAGGTCGCCAGGCGTTGTAGTAGGTGATCTTTTTTGTCTGACCTTTTATCCTTCAATATATCATCTACCAAGAGAAATTAGGCCGTATGCACGTTTGGCATGTTATCATTCAGCAGTGACTGATAGGCTGACATAGTGTTGACTAAAATCTACCCTCATGTTTTCAAAGTATCTCTAAGGTCATCCTTTAGTACACAAATGCTATCCCTTTCGAAGATTGCCTCTGCCGTTGTGTCACCTCCCCTTAAGCATTTCATTATCAACTGTAGGGATTCTAGTGACAAGCTTTCACAGCTCCACCTATCAAAATCTTTGAAGGTTGGTACTATTTCTCCTGTTGGCCCATCATGTTTTATCTCTGGCATATCATCTTCCTGTATCTCCCCTTCTTCATGCTCATGAACTGGAAATTGTTTGTTGTTTTTTCTGCCAAAGGAGAGTGTTCTGGCTTGCTTTCAGGCTATTTCTCTACTTTGTCAGGAGTGTTGGATGCCCGTCCTTCCTTCCAAGCAATTTCTCTAGCGGGTTCTTCTAGATCGACCCATAGGGTTTTAAGCCTTTCCCTCTAAGTATTCTTTTTAGGTAGAGGTATTTCTTGGTGAAGCCGACGTGGTATTGTGTATGAAGGCATCGTGGGTCATTGAAGAAGTGGCGATCATAGTTAACCTCCATTGCATAGACACAATGTAAGCCATGTAAGTCTTTTGTGCAAAGGTCTTCCAGTGGGATTCCCTTGTTGATTGCTTCCATCATCCTCAATACTATGAAGGTGCAATCCCCTATTTCAGCCTTTTCTTGAGAGACCTTTTTACATATTGCGAATTGTTTCCATACCCCTTGGTGTCGGCTGTCCGCTGTCTGAATAGCCCACTGCAGACATAGTGGCACCTTTAAAATATCTCTTACTTTCTTATTTTTGTAAACCAAGGACGTTCTATCTAATTCAACTACACAACAATTGAACACTTTTGTATGTATCTCTTATAGGTTGATGACAATAAGTGCCGAGTGCTTTACAGTCCTTATAGGCATAACTACAAATTTTGTCTCCTCTTTGCTCACTATCCATTGTAGTTCTTTCACATTGGCAAATTTGTAATTTTTATTGAAAAGTTGACCTGCTAGATGTGTGGTGTCATTGAATATAGTTTGCATTTTATCGAGATGTAGAAATTCTTCCAACAAAGTTGCGTAGAGAACTTTGAATAATTTTTTGTGTACTCATTCTCTTTTTAAAAAGATCCCTCTAAAATGGTCCTTGTTAAGCGACCTTCCTTTATTGTGGTAGAGAATATCTATTCCTGGCAGGTTGTCATCGAGCACATCTACTAAGATATGGATATCTCTGCATGTGATTCTGGATAAGGAGGTCAAGTCCATGCCTATCATCTTCAAGGGTAGAGGAATAGCAACACCTAATGGTGCAATATAAATTGGTGTGCTCCTCTTTATGACCGACTCATCAATGAATAAAGAGGCGAGTCCCCATTCATCGTCTTTTGAGGTTTCATCTCCTTCTATTTGCATTGTTGGGGGTTGAACTTTTGTCATGGGAAGCTATATCTTGGCATCCAATTGTGCTTGTTTTGCTGCTTTACTTTCATTGCTCACATATATCTCTCCAGTTAGGTCTTATATGGATCTGTCATCCTCTGATGGCTGCTCTAGTTCTGCTGAATTGAGCATGACCAACGTCGTGACCATCTTTCCATCATAGAGTGTGTCATTGTGCTCGTAATGCGTTGGGTTTTACAGAAAGTTGTTACATATGTCCATTGCAAAGGTCATGTCATCCAAGAACTTGTTGAGATCCCTTATTTCTCTTGATGTGAGATCTTCTATGGAAGTGCTTTCTTCCCTGACGACGACAATTGGTTGGGGTTCCTCAGTTACAACTTTGTCCTCTTCTAGGCTGCTGTTCAAATTGAACATT
The DNA here is from genome assembly GCA_963693085.1 of Alisma plantago-aquatica. Taxonomy (NCBI): domain Eukaryota; kingdom Viridiplantae; phylum Streptophyta; class Magnoliopsida; order Alismatales; family Alismataceae; genus Alisma; species Alisma plantago-aquatica. The sequence goes on along the minus strand of OY856414.1, from coordinate 800,063,466 downwards.
CTTGATAAGGTGTTTGTCTTCTTCATCTCGACATCTTGATGAGTTTTTGACTTTTGTGACGCTTCTTTTACAGCATGTTCCACCCTTGGCATAGTCATTACATTGGCACTTTCATCCTTTGAAGCTGTGCCCGCACCTGTTCCTCCTATGTCATCATCATCTTTATTGGGCTCGAGGGGATTGAAGAGGCTTGTGATGTAGAAGGACTGGTTAGACGCTTCGACTTATTTCTTTGCCGCTAACCATCTATCTCATGGCGTTCTGTAGCTAGTTGTTGGCATTCATCGTCTAAGCATTGATGTTCCTTCTTTAAATCTTCTAATGCTTCTTCATACCCATTCCACATCAGTTCTTTATCTTCTCTCATGGCATCCCATTCTTTTTTGAGGTCTTCCATTTCTTCACTTAGCGTCTTTAGAGCCCCCATCATCACATTTTGGATGTCGACGACCCCTTGCATGAACTGGGGGAGTGCCTCAGTTCTCATGTTCAAACTTTTTACCTGCATTGTCAGTGTGCATAAGTTAGAAGTAATATTGAAATTAATCACAGAAGCATGTTGCATGTGTAACCACATGGCATCAAATTTGTGCCCTAGTACATCACCAAATGTTTGTGGGTGTTGGTGTTGCTTCTCTATAGGCTTTGTTGACGGTGTCATTGATGTTATAGGCTCCTTAGGTTGCGGAGCTGACTTGTTCTGCATTGGATCAACATTGGTTGCTTGGGCAGAGGTGCTCACATCCGATTTCTCAGGTACTTGCAGCACTACTTCTGGGATCACGGGGTTGGGTGTAACTTTGGGGCCTTCAGACTCTTGGTGGGGTTCCTTCTCGACCAATAAGTGCCATTTTTCTTCGGTGTCCTTGATGTTCCTGGTCACCTTCTTCATTTATTTCTACTCAGGGTGGTCTTCGACCTATGCAGACATGCGTGGTGAGGGTAGACTTGGGGTGGCAAATTTTTCTAATGTTTTCTTCTTTCTCTTCCTTATTGCCATCTTCTTTCTTTCCTCTGGCCTTTGCATCTCCATTTCTGGAGTCTTATCCCTCATGTTTTTCTCACCATTGGGTGATACTGGGCCTGCGTCTGAGCTGGTGGTGCCTGAGTACATGTTGTTCACATCCTCCTGTATGGGCCACAACTTGTGGGCATCATAATATGCCATCTCTAATAGGGGTAGAAGTGCAACTCTGTTTGTAGAAAATTTTTATGCCTTTCTATGATAGAATGCTTGTATTAATGAGATATTTGATGTCTATGTTAGTATGTTCCTTGGTATGTTGTATTTCATCTACAAGTTGGCATCTATAAAATGATAAGAAATTGTAGTTATCTGACTTCCCATATAGAATTATTTTTTCTACTTTGCTTCGCCTCCTACAACGGCTGACAATCTCTCGATTAGCAGTCTCTCGATGTTCATCAGTTTCTTATTGAGCATGGACCATATCAGAAATAGGTCTCCCTTAGTCAATCCTCTGGTTTCTGATCTTGTGAAGACTGTGTTGGCGGTTATTTTCTGTATTACTCTGATAAAGCAGGAGGCGATGAGAGTAACTTTTGAATTCTTCGAGCTGTGCTCATGTTCTCTTGTCAGTTTCTCCTACATCTTGTGACTGATGTATCTGATGACTTCTTTTTCGCCTAGAGCAATTAAGCAGGCTTGTGCCTCTTATGTTGTCTTGGTGAATATAGCGTTGAGCATGGCTTCAGTAATTATATGAGCTTTACCCCCTGTTCTCACTTCATGCTTGAAGTCTCTGCCACCCTTTTTGTGCTCGCCATCACCAACAAGAAGTTTGTCTAGTGATCACATGAATTCTTCCATCAATTGAGTTAGTGAGGGAGCTTCTGCCGTACACATGACATGCAGGTTGGCACCTTCCAAGAAGTTGATCACCTTGTCATAAATTCCTATCTTCTTGAAGTCATCAACGTCCAAGTATCGCGTCAATTTGAAGCCTCTAGTCTTTAGCACCCATTCAAACTGTGACTAGTGTATTTGATCTCTCAATACAAACACTGGCACCTCCTGGTTGAGGGCCTCCTGTTCGTCCTCATCGAACTCTTTGAGGGCCGCTTCTTTTTCTTGGCCCTTTGATTTTTCCACGACTGCCAACTTCCTCTTTTTGCCACCTTTTGTATCCTTGGTTTCATATTTGCATTTCTCCAACTTCTTTAGTTCTATTTCAAAAGGCTGGTACTCAGAGGTCTCTATTTGTGACGTATCCTGAGACTCTTCGGACTCTTCTGGCATCTTATGGGCAAGAATGTACTCATATTTCTTCTTCATTAGTTGCAACTGAAGCTGCTTCGTTGGTGAGAGGTTGGGGTTATCCTTCAGTGCTTTGGTTATCTTCTCTAGGTTTTCTTCTACACCCCTCATTGAAGTTGTTTTCTTCATCAATGTGTCATCAATTGAGTTTGACATTCTGAAAATTTCAACATTCAAATTGTTGTCAACAAGATTGTATTTTATATTTTATTCATGTCATTAGCGTTTAATTCATTTTGTTAATTGTTTGTTCTTGAAATGCATGAGATGCCATGATAGAAACATAAGAGGAAAGCAATATCGCGGTTGATAAGGGTGCCATGACTACAAAAAGTGATTATCATAGAGAAAGAAATGCTGCGACCGTAGTCGATGTGAGACACGATCAAGAGAAACTTCATACAAGGAAGGACCGCGACCATGGCCAAAGTTACGATTGATGTCGTGATCACGATCGTGAAGGTGACCACTCGACTGCAATCACGACGATTGCGATGGGTATTCCCACCCAAATTCTGAACGACCATCAACGATACAACGAGAAAACTGCGAGTAAAACACCGCCATAGGTTCAACATTGGTTGAAGCGAAAAAGGAAAGCACCGATAAAACATCGATAAAGGAGCAGAAATGTACTCGACAATTCCAGCGGTATCCGTGCCATAGAGAAAACCAAATTCTAGGGTTGTAGACCCAAGGAAAGCAATGAAACCCCAAAAAGGTAAGAGACAAGGATTGTGGTGAACAAAGGGAGCGCGCAACAGTACCTCAACATGGTTAGGAATTTGAAACGGGCGGCTACGAAGGTAGAAGCGGAGGTGGTGCTATCACAACAAGGGTATGATGTTGTCGTTCAGGTTTATAGCAAACATCCCTTGGTGTTTGATCGTCGTCGTGGTTTCTTATGTCTGATAGTTGTTCGGTTAGGTTTCCTCCAACATTCGAGAATCAACAAGCGAGGAGAGAAAGAAAACCATGTTATTGAGAGGGTTCTTCTTATACACTTGCAAATAGCTACGAATGCGGCCGAGTAGACTGCTGCAACTACAGCCGAATAGACTGCCGTGACCGCGGTCAAGCTATGCTCTCAACCTTGTCGCGACCGTGACCCTAAGTCATGAAAATTAGGTATCATAACTGGGGTAGGTGCCGCGGTCACGGTACACACAAAACCATGTTGATAAAAACAATTATTTGAAGTTGAAACACCTAATATCTCGTTGAAACTTTTGTGAAAAGAAGCCAATCTACATACTATATTTATACTTTTTCTAGATGCAGAATACCAAAATGATTAGAAGGAGAGAGGTACATAGTTTATAGATTAAAACATGAGATAAAGGAAAACTTGATTTATAAAATAAAGCAAGAAAAGCTTGGGTTGCCTCCAAAGAAGTGCTAGTTTAAAGTCTTTTAGCTTGACTCTCTCTCATCCTGGCTTCATCCTCCTTTAGCTGGTGTTGATACTTGCTCATACATTTCATTTGTTAGAGGACTTGGTTCCCCAAAACTTAGCTCGGTCCTTCTCACAAAATCCTCGTCTTCATAATACCTTTTTACCCTCTACCCATTCACCTTGAAAGTGCCTGTCTTATCTTCGATTATTTCCATCATCCCTGACAGGTATATTTTTACCACAGAAAAGGGGCCAGACCATCTTATTCTAAGCTTTTTGGGGAACAATATGATACTTGAATTGAATAAAAGAACTTTGTCTCCTTCATAGACATCCTTTCTTTTCAGGTGAGCATCATGCCATACCTTAGTTCTTTGCTTATAGACCCATGCATTCTCACAAGCATGCAGTCTTAACTCTTCAATTTACTAAAGTTGGAGAAATCTTCACTGTCCTACTTTGTCAAGATCCATTTTTAGAAATTTGATAGCCCATAGGGCTTTGTGCTCCAATTCGACAAGCAGCTGGAAGGACTTCCCATAAATCAACCTACAGGTTGTTGAGCCTATATGCGTGTTATATGCTGTGCGGTAATCCCATAGCGCATCATCGAGTTTCATAGGCCAATCCTTCCTTATACGACTTATAGTCTTCTCTAGGATCTGCTTGATCTGCCAATCACATTCCTCAACTTGTCCTGACGTTTGGGGGTGGTATGGTTTTGCAATTTTGTGTTTTACTCCATACTTCCTCAATAAAGCTTTGAATCACTTTTCTCCAAAGTGAGATCCCCCGTCGCTTATAACAGTGCCTGGTACCCCAGACCATGGGAAGATAGTTTTCTCGAACAACTTGATTACTGCCTTGGAGTCACAAGTTTGGGTGGCAACAACCTCTACCCATTCTGAGACGTAGTCCACAACAACAAGTATATATTGGTTTCCTTTTGATGATGGGAAATGTCCCATATAATAAATCCCCCATACATCAAAAATTTCAACTTCTACCCAATCGACCATCCCCATCTTGTTCCTTAGGATGATGTTTCCTGTAAGTTGACATTCTTTGCAGGTCTTGACAAATGACGCAACATCTTTAAAAAGAGTCAGCCAATAAAATCCTGACTGTAAGACTATTGCAACTATTCTTTCCCCTGTGGTGCCCCCCATAAGGCAAAGAATGACATTCTTTGAGGATTAGGGGCACTTCTTCTTTCAGAATACAATGGCGATATATGTTGTCAGAGCACCTTTGGAATAGAAGGGAATCATCCCAATAGTATTTTTTTTAGATCGGAGAATAATTTCTTCCAGTGATTATAAGTAATCTTCGGTGGAAGTTTCCCGTAGGCTAGATAATTGCAAATGTTAGCAAACCAAGGTAGGCTTTGTTCATCTATCTGGGCCATCAAGAGAGATTTATCAACATAGTTTTTGTTTATAGGTAATTTATTTTCTTCATCAAAAATTATCCTTGACAGGTGGTCTACAACCACATTCTCTTTTCCTCTTTATCAATGATCTCATGGCCAAATTCTTACAATATTAAAGCTCATAGAAGAAGTCTCGGCTTTGTATCCTTCTTCTGCATGAGATATTTTATAGCTCTGTGATCAGTTTATACTTTTACTTTCGACCCCACTAAGTATGACCTGAACTTATCAAAGGAAAATATGATAGCCAACATTTCTTTTTCAGTGACAATATAGTTTACTTGGGCTTCGTCCAACGTCCTGCTTACATAGAAAATCACACGGTGCCTCTTGTCCTTCTTCTGTCCTAGGACAACACTGATGGCCAAATTACTGGCATCACACATAATTTCAAAAGGTAACTCCCAATCCGACACTTATAAAATTGGTGTTGTTGTTAACACCCTTTTAAGGGTTTGGAAGGTGTCTAAGCATGCTCTAGTGAATTTGAATTCATCATCTTTAATTAGGAGATTCAAAAGGGTTTTAGCAATCTTTAAAAAGTCTTTTATAAATCATCTATAATATTCCACATTCCCTAAGACGATACCGTCTTGGATCATAAAATGACATTTTTTCCAATCTAGGACAAGGTGTTTTTCCTCACAGTGTTGCAAGACTAAAGATAGGTTTCTTAGACATGCTTCAAAATATGTTCCATAGAAAGAGAAGTCATCCCTGAAGACCTCCACATAATCTTCTAGAAAGTTCAAATACATAGATATCATGCATCGTTGGAAAGTTGCTGGTACATTGCACAACCCGAATGGCATCCTTCTAAAAGCGTACATGCCATAGATGCATGTGAAGGTTGTCTTTTCCTGATCATCGGGATGAATCAGTACTTGATAGAATCCTGAATACCCATTCTGGAAACACAAGTAATCATGATGAGCTAATCTTTCTAGAACTTGATCAATAAATGACAGAGGGAAATGATCCTATCTGGTAGCAGCATTCATCTTTCAATAGTCAATGCACATACACCAACCTATTACCGTTCTCATTTCCACTTCATCTCGATCCTCTCCTCTTAACACTGTCATTCCACATTTCTTAGGCACGACATGATATGACTTACCCAATTACTGTCACTTATGGGATAAATGATCCCGACATCCCACAACTTAATAACTTCATTCTTCACGACTTCCTTTAGCATTTGATTTAACTTCCTCTACGGTTGAGCTAAAGGTTTAACTGTTTCTTTGAGATGTATTTTGTGCATGCATAAGGTAGGGTTGAGGCCTCTAATGTCTTCTACCAAATACCCTATAACATTTCTATGCACTCTGAGCTCTTTAGCAACCCTTATAGCTGATCATTTTTCAAGTTAGCATTAACGATCCCAAGATTCCTCTCCTCTTTGTCCAGGAATTCATATTTTAGTCATTCCAGAAGTGATTTCAATTCTGGATTTGGTTTTGGTGCTCTCTTTTCTTTAGGTGTTTGCTCAAGTGAGGCGTACTTCGCGGTCTGAAAAGTTTCTTCATCCTCACTGAGTTCTTCTTTAGGTTGATTTAGGTAATCCAGGATTTCTATGACTTTTGGGTCTTCCACGGTAGGGTCAGGACCATTCAAAGCTGACATAAGGGGATAAACAATTGCCTTATCCACTTGCACCTCTTCACAGTATTGAGTGTAGCTATCCATAAAGTAAGCCAACTCAAAGAGAGACAATCCCCTTATAGCATCTTGTACTCGGAAGTCGATGTAATCATTCCCAATGCATAAAGTAATGATTCCTTATGCTACATCTATTAGAGCCCTTCCAGTTGCTAGGAAAGGTCTCTCGAATACCATCAGACACTTAGAGTCCTTGACTGTGTCTATCACTACTATGTCGCATGGTATGAAATATTGCCCAACCCATATCGGAACATCCTTCACTATTCCCACGGGTCTCGTAAAGGTGTGATCAGCTAATTCGATTATCATGTCCATCTTCACCATATCTGTTAACCCAATCCTTTGTGCTAGAGTGATGGGCATAAGACTAATGCTTTCTCCCAAATCGGCTAATCCCTTCCTTTCCACATTGTCTCTGACACATAAGGATATGTTGAATGCCCTTGAATCTCTCTTTTTGGTTGGTAACTCAACTTGAACAAACACGCTCAACATATTTGCCAATTGTACAGTTTCAACATGGTCTCCTATCATTCTCTTTGTGATTAAGTCTATAATGAATTTTGCATATGTTGGCATCTCTTCAATTGCTTCGAGAAACGGGACATCTAGGTGTAGCTTCTTTACTACTTCCATAAATTTCTTGTACTGCTTCTTCAAATGCGCCTTTATCAATTTGTAGGGAAAAGGGACACTTGGGGCATAAGGATTTCTCTTTGTAAAACCTTCTCCTATAGGATCTGTGTTCTTGACCTCTTCATCCTTCTTATTTTTACCATTTTCTTCTTCTCAGCTACCTTCATCTGATCCTTGTCCCTTGGACTTTTGTTGTATCTTATCAGATTGTTGCTCACCATGACTTCTTTCTTCTTTGGTGTTGTTGGTACCAGGGTATTCCAACATCCTCCCTGATCAGAGAGTGGCCATCTTTTCACTCTCCATATTTGATAGGATCTTCCCCGAAGGGTTTTTTATGAGTTCTGCTGATTGGGCAATCTGTTGATCAATCTTCCTTTGATGGGTTTGCATGTCTTCCATCTGAGTTTGAATTGTAGTCAATACTCCTGAATTGGTGATGGCACTTTGGGCAAGCTGGCCATTTACCGAAGCTTGCCTCTTTGCAAAGTTGAACAATTGAGCGATCATGTTAGTTTGGTTGCTATCCTTGGCCTGGCTTGACCCTTGGCCCTGTCCTTGACCCTGTCGACTCATATTTTTATTTTGACTTTGATAGCTATTTTTGTTTGTCTGATAACTAGTAGTTCTAGTATAAGTCGGTCCTCCTTTTTCCTCAAATCTTGGAGGTGGTTTAGATGAATTACTTAGTTGATGAACATTTTCAACAGCTTATTTGTTTCCGTAGTTATATCCAAGATGATCTGGTTATTTAAAATTGGCATAAGAGACATTTTCAATTTCTTCACTCTCTTCTGGCCATGTATAGATACAATTGTCGACTCCATGCCCTCCTTCACAGCATGTAACACATTTCATGACTTTGTCTGTGTGTTTCTTGCCCTTGCCCCCAGTGTCTTTTAATTGATTAACATCGGTAGTGATATTTTGAATCAAAGCTGTAATGGTTTCCAAAGTCTTAGCTTTGATTGATGGTCCTTCAGAGCCTGCCTTGTTGGCAGATCCTCTATCGTTTCCGTCATAATCCATGCCTGGTTGCAATGCAACCATGTTATCGATGATCTTCATGGTTCTGCTCAATTTCTTACCAAGAAAGTCACTTCGGCAGCTATATTCAGTGAAGTTCTTTCCGTGGGAGTTATCCCGTTGTAAAAAGTGGTTACCCTAAATCCTTTACGGTAGTTATGGTGGGGGCAATCTCTCTTGTATTCTTGAAAACATTCCCATACCAAAAATATGAGAGCAGTTATCTAAAATTTTCCCAAGGATCCAAATTTTAAACAAATAATATCAATAGTAAATAATCTCATTCATTTCAAATATTATTTACAAGATGCTTTTACATGAAATTCTATCATCATAATTGTACATAGAGAAGAAATGTCTAACTACCTTCCTTAATTGGGGGTTGCAAGCATTGGATGAGATATATGTTGTTAGTTTACTTGAAATTTTTGCATGAATCATGGCTGTTTCTGGTGCTCAGATACCAAATTCTAAGTAACATAGATCTAGAATATATTTTGTTAATTTTCTTGCACACTTTTGCATGCACCCCATGTACACAATATATTTTGATATGCTTATCCATGCTTTTGGTTTCAAGGAGTTTTAGGTACATGCTAGATAAGTTGTTGATCCGTGCTTTTGATTATGTGAAGAAAATATTTGCTCTTATTTGCAAGTATTGGGTGGAATATATGTTGTTAGTTTACTTACACATTTTTGCATGCATCCCCATGTACACATTGTATTTTGATATGTTGATATGTGCTTTTGTTTCACGGTATTTTAGGTACATGCTAAACATAAATATGCTTAGAGACATGATAAAGTAGATGAAATGACATGAATGCATTAATCTAATTAAGGAGGATTATCTAGACACTTCTTTTCTATATACAATTTTGATGATAGAATTTCATGTAAAAGCATCTTGTAAACAATATTTGAAATGAATGAGATTATGTACCATTAAATAATATTTGTTTAAAATCTGGATCCTTGGGAAAATTTTAGGTAATGTCTCTCATCTTTTTGGCCTTCCATAACTGGGGGTTTCTAAAAAGTGAGGTCATTACACGTACCATCAGTTGAATGAAGGTCAATGGTCTTGGGAAGGGTAGTACCTTTCTGAATCACCAGAAGGTAAGATCAGCTAGCATCCTTTGATCAAAGGCTCCATGTTGAGCCATCGGTTGATGCAGGTAGGTAGAACTTTGGAAGGAAGGGCTTCACCACTCCTTCAGGTTGTGGAATAGGTTCTCCCATTGGAAGGCATCCCTATGGTAACCTTCAATTTTTGGAACTGATAAGTGATCAGGCCAGCAGGCCTTTAAGTCAATCAATAAGCTGACGCCTTCGAAAGTTGATAAGAAGTGACCATCGATTGAGGGAGCTGATTGGGAGCCTGTATTAAGTGGTATTCTTAGTTAAGGCTATTTGTTGATAATTTTCGTACACAAAATAAGTAGTTAATGCCTAATTAAGGCAAACGTGGCAAATATGAACAAAATGTGAGAGAATTAAAACAAGTATGTCTTATTCAAGGAAAGTAGGGACAAAATTAGGGATGAAACATCCACAAAACTAGATGAATCTAACTTGTCCTCAATCTAATAAATAGAATCAAACCATCAAGAAAAAGTTAAGGGCTTTATTTCTTTAGTATTTTTCAGCTTTGACCATATTCTTACACCATACTTAGGTCGAAATGTCAGCTTGACAGCTTGGTATGCGTACTATGTTTCCCAAATTCATTCTCTTAGATCCAAAGCTATGAGCCTTTTTTGCCTACTACAAACTTCTTTTAGGAAGGGTTTTCTCCTTCATGAATTTACCCTGTCTCATTTACTACATGTTCTCATGCAAGGTACTTTCTAGAGGTAGTTTTCACATCCAACTTTTAGGTTTTAGGTATTCCTAGTTATTGGTTCCTAGGATGGGTGATTTTGTGCTCTATAAGGGAGTGAATAGAGCAGAATGACTCTTAAACAAAATTCATTAGACCTTCAAGATATATCACAAGATAAGGTTGCTAAATAGGAATTTCAGTGCAACTAAACATACATAGAAAGGATGAGAGAGATTGAAAATGCACTAATTAACAAGCTATGTAGAGTGGTTCCATACTTCAAACTAGAAGTATGTCAGTCCACTACCTAGAGAGGTCAACCTCTAGGATTTCTTAACCATGTCTACTCCTTATATTCACTTATAAGAGTTACAACATATGACTTTCCTTTCCTGGGACAGTAATACCCTACCAAAAGACTTACCTATCCAACCAATAGTATTTAACCTATCCAAGGACTTACCCACTTTTCAAGGAGTCTTCGCCTTCATCAAGGACTTACTCACTCTTGCACAAGTCTTTGGTCTTGAAGAAATCACCAACTCTTCTTGGATCTTCAACCTTTGACTTCACCTTCACCAAGGAGAAGCTTTCACCAAGGACTTACCCACTTGATCAAGGAATATTATGCCTTATCCAAGGGCTTACCCACTCTTGCTCCAAGCTTCAGCCTTGCCTTCTTCTTCTTCTTCTTCACCAAGGGACTCATTCCCTTATTCTTCTTCAACTCTCTTAACCAAGAGAGAGAACCTTCATCTTCAGAGTTGAATGAGAGATTGGGAGGTGCTGGAAGTGAGAGCCTCACAAGATATACATGTAGGACTAGCTCTCTTACAAATCTCCTACTCACTTTAATGGATGATGCAAGTGATTAAGTTGAGAGAAAGAGGAGGCTGTAGGTTGCACTCAACTATAGAATAGGTACCTTCATAGTACTTGTATAACCATGGGATGAAGCCCAAGGGGTCCTTTTTATAATTGGGAATGCCTAGAAGCCTTTAGGAACACTTAAGGATGAATACTAGTCATTTGGGGGTATTTCAACAGATATTTTTTTGAGTTTTGCAGCACTCCAACGACTAGAAACACTTTTCTGCACTTTTCCATATAGTGCGGCCAGTCGAGTTTCAATAAGGTAACTCGACTGATTGCACTATATGCAAAGTAGATTTGACCAATTGTTTGAGATTATCTTGGATGAAACTCGACCGACCTAATCTGAAATCACTCAAGTAGAGGCATTAGACACAATTAAGTGGAATGGTTTAGTCATCATCAAAATAAGGGTTTGTTCAATTTAGACCAAGAGTCAACACTAGCTAGCTATGTGGGGTAGGTTTATGTTGTAGTGTGTTCTGTCTTTCTCAGATTCAATCAACCATGATCACTATTGTAACACAATATTACTCAACTGTAAGTCTTTTTGTAAATTTAGGTGGTTCTGTGAGATCACCCTCAAAAAATGGGTTGGCATTGTTTGGCTTCTAGGCTCCACTTCCGCAAACATATATGCATTCTTGATTGTAGTTATACATCGGTCAGGAAGAACCCTTTAGCATCTCACCAGGAAACTCTCATGATCTTATTTTCTCTTAATTTCTATTCTTTCTCACAAGTATTGGAGGCAATGGGATTTCTAGGCTGCATGGGCTGCCAAGCCTCTTTAATCCCTAATAGGGATTAAGCACTAGAAGGGGTAGTTTTTCCATTTCACGAGACGTTTGCACCTTTCAACCTATACCATGAGGCTAGGATGATCAATCAAGAATGCGTCAGTTTAAGTTCTCCTTATTTTAGAGAAATTCCTAGGGATAATAGTGCTCCTCCGCTTCATGTAGTGTCTTAAGATAAGAATGGTGTAAAGAAATGGTCGCCAAGATTTCCATTAGGTGAATTAATAGATGAAAAACATCACTTTTGAAAAGATTACACTAAGAGGTAGCTTGAAGATAAGAAGATATAAGGGTTAAGTGATGACAACATTCATGAACATTGGATTCAAAATTGCCTAAATATCAAAATTTACCCTTCATTAATCTCTTTCAAGGCAAGATATTTACATCTAGAAAAATATTTAACATTAATTTTTAAATTTTTTAGAGAGCTTTTAGGGTGATAAGGTAGCAAATAAGGGAAAAGAGAATAGAGTGTGCAAGGTTAAAGATTGTGGTCTGTAGGATGTACCTAGATAACATGTTCACCCCCCCCAAACTTATGACACACTCTATCCCCAAAGTGTAAAATAATGAGGTTTAGTGAGAACATGTGAGTTAAAATCTTGAAATTTAAATTCCCATTCTAATTTTAATATCTCAGTTTGTAGGTTCCTCTGAGGTGGTGGTAATAATCATCTTGGTAAGCTTCAATCTTGGTATCAATTGTTACTAAATTTTGCATTTAGAAGGGTACATAGAAACCACAGTAGTTGGAACCAGGATCTTGTTGTGAGTTCAATGACAAAATTGTAGCTTTTCGAATTTCCAATCTTCATCTGGATTTCCCTTGCCATATTTTTTGATCAACTCAACTATATGAGTTGCAACTTTTGCTACCTTTTATTTAGTAACATTGTTAGAAGTCTTGGATAAGTTGTTCGTTTAGTGCTAAACATTGTGTCTGAGCTGTTGTATAAAATAATGGTTTTCACCTTTATATTGATAGACAGTATGGTCCAATCGCCATCATGGAGAATATGCACAAAGATGTGTCTTGGAACATCTGATTTGATTTGTTCAATGAGCCTTTCTAATTCTCCTGATTCCTTCTTCAATAGGATGTCGCCTACAATTTTGTAAAAGGCCATGTATACATCCTGTCTGTTATCTAGGAGCAGTTGATAGGCCATCATGGCATTTACTGTCATGTAGCCCCCTATAGTTAATACTTTCTCATAGGTCTGACCTCATCACTGAGATAGTATCCCTTAGTGATAATTTCATCCTCTTAGGGATTTAGTTCCTCATGATGAGATTTAGGTCTTCCAGGGATAGCCCATAGCATGCTTTCTTGTTTAAGTTTTCAAAGGTTGGAGTAATCTAACCAGTGGGTGCTAGTTCACCCATTGATACCTCATCATGGGAAACCTATTCATTATTGTTAACTTCATTATCTTTCTCTGGCTCCAAGACATCATGTGTATCAAATTCTTTGTGAAGTGGAGAAGCTTCTTCTTCACCATCTAGAACAATTTTGGGTTTAGGTGTAGTGGGGTCCTTATGATGGATATTCTCATCTTTCTCAACTATCAGATCAGTAGCCATCTATATTTTTGCTTCATCTTGTAAGAGTTGGGAGGATGGGTTGTTTTTAGTTGGAGGGTGGCCGGGGGATTTTGGGAAACTTTGTTGGGAGGGGATTACATGTTCTTTCTTGTGGTATTTTATATGGAAGGGGGACTGGAGAATACATTCTCTGTGGAATGTCTTCCATGTGTGGGTCATAGAAAAATCATCTATCATGTATGATTTCCATGACATATTTTCCTCACAATGCATGTAAGTCTTTGTTGGATATTTGTTCTAGTGGTGTTCACATGTTCAATGCGTCCATCATTCCAAGTGCAATGAAGGTGTTGTCCTCTTATTCTGGTATTTCTTGAGGCCCACTTCTATTGATACATATTTCTCTCTAGTTTGGATGGTACCACTGTCTGTCCCTTCTATTAGATTTTTAAGTGGGTCGGCATGGTTTGTATCACTCTGGTCTTTTTTTTCAAAGACCATCCTTCCACACAACATGTCCTTAACATTATAGTTGTAAGTTATTGCCCCCCTAGTGGAAACATCTTCCATAGTCAGAGTTCTTAAAGGAGTGTTATGAATTGCAACTTCCTGGTTCTTTTTCGAGTGTTTTGTAATTCTTCAATCAAGGGGGCTTGTTATTGTCAAAATAGAATTGTGCAACCAAATTAGATGTGGCATTAAATTTGGCCCCTCTTTGTCTCTGTACATATATTCTTCTATGATTGTGCCACGATAAAATTTGAATAATACTTTGTTGATTGACACTTTGTATCTAAAAGCTGACCTAAAGTCATCTCTAGTTAGAGTGTATCTTTCACTATTATAAAGGAAGTCGTCTCCCTTTTCGTCATCCTAAATATCTTCCAGGACGTGGATGTCTCTAAGTAGAATCTATGATACTAAGGTCATGTCCATGTCCTTCATTTGACATGGAAGTGGTGGGGGTGTTGTAGGTTCGTGGTTTCAGCTACTGGTGGTTTAAGGAAATTTGGGTTTTAAGGTTTATTTGGAGATTTGCAGAATATACACTCTAGCTTCCCTTTGTCCCCTCAGAGATTTGTTCTCCTATCTCCACATCAAAATATTCAAGGGATGTGGTTCTCCTACACGTTCATTCAATAAGAATTTGTTGACTGTATCTTCATAGTCTGAGGGAGAGGGTGGGGCCTTGTACCCAAAGAGGGGGTCAACCCATTTATTCTTAGTTGTCTCACCCACTTTCACCCCTTGAGCTGGTGGTTTTTTGTACGATGTCATTTTTTCAGACGGGTTTCAACGTCCTTGTGGGTAGCATCTTGTTTTGGTACTACTAGGGAAATCCCTTCTTCTTTTTCCTTGGGTTCCTCTGTTGTTTCTAGCTTATTTCTAGAGTGCCCTGGTGAGGCTAGGGAATTTATATCATTGTATCCTCTAGAAGGCACTTATGCATTCTTTGTAGAGTCTTCTTCTCTTTGTTCAATAGATAATTCTGATGTTGCTTCTTCACCTAGAGATGGTGTGACGGGCGTGATGCCCAATTTTTCTAGTGCCATATCCACCTCTAGCTACACATCCAACTTTGCCTTGGGTGGACTAAGGGCTTCTTCATTTGTGACCTTCTGTCTGTTGGTGGATGATTCCTCTCAGGATGGTGATGTTGACGATGCCTGCTTTGGCTTCTTTAATGTGTTAGATGCGCACATCAACCCGTTCTCTTGCCTTAACTTGTTTCTCTCTTGTCCCAATAGGGTGACTTCTCTGTTCATGTTGGCCATGGCCTCCATGATTTTAATTTGATTGGTTGTGAGAAGTTGGATCTGCTGCTGCAAGTTTATTAAGGGTTGAATGTTTGTTGTTACCTTCTCAACCTGATGTGGTAGTGATGACACATGTAGAATTAAATTAGAAATATGAATAACTAAGTTATAGGAAATATCACGAAGTTCGTCGAATTCCAACTCATTCTCCATGAATTCTGTTGTTGCAAGAGTCTGTGTTGGTTGCTCATTATGTTTTTGGGAGCTTGCTTCCTATCTGGGTTCTTCCCTCTCAACAGAGATGATGTTTCCTCCGAATATATGCAAGCTCTATTCCACCTCTTTAGAAGATAGGGTGGGTTCTTTCCTTAAGGGTTCTTTATTTTCTCACTCCTTTTCAGCCGTAGACGTGCTTTCATCAATGACCTTTTTTTAGGCAGCTTCTCCTCCCAAATGTTGTACTTGTTCTCCCTTGAGGTGGTGTGGCATGATTACATGCTTCTTTGACCAAGGGGGCTCTCTTTTTGTCGTGCTTTGGTTGGACATCATGAGGTGTGTCTGCCAGTTTTAATTGGTACTTGTGGGAATAGTCACCTAATTTTCAGCTTCATCTTCAATAGTTATTATTTTGGGTGTACGAAACTTCTTCTACCTTTGCTTCATGGTGGTCTTTTTGGGAAATTTGGCCACGAGCTTCTTTTTCATTTTCTCAACAAGTTTGTCTTCTAAATGTTTGATCTGTCTTTCTAAAGACACTAGTTCACGTATCTATAAGTGGGGCTTGGATCCTGATTTCATTTTTAGAATATCTCCATCACTTATAATCGTAACTTCTCATCTCAAGAAGGGGAAGGAATTCTTTTGATATGTGGAATCTATAAAATTACTTCTCCTTATTTCTTTCTAAAATATTTGTAGAAGTCAAATATTTGGCATCAACTAGTCTTTCCCCATTAGATAGAGTGAAAAGTTTCAATTCCTTATGGTAGCTTAGCCGGTGAGAAAATATGTTATAAGACCTCCCATACAGAAATCTCTAGAACCTTCAGGGCCTATTGTTTCCACTAGCATTTCAATCAAGCTTCACCCAATGTTGACTGCCTTTTTCTCTAGGATACTCCACAGGATGTGGAGATCCATCCTAGTTATATTTCAAGTGTTGGGTCTGAAAACCAAAGCATTGGCAAAGATTTTATGCATAACGTGCATAATGACAAAATGCATTTTGGCAGCTTTATATTGCGAAGAGATGAACTAGTCTTCCTTTTATAGAATTTCCCATGTCTTGTCAGTGAGAAATCCTTAGAATTATCTATTCACATGGCTTTGTTGGCCTACTCAACTTGTTCTTCTGAATCAATGAATATTGAATCCAGTCAATTCTCTCTCTGTTAGCCTTCTTTTATTATTCTCATTTCTAGTTTGAGACTTCCCCACACTCATTTACTTATTCAACTTGGAATGGTTTCTTTTTTAGAGATGGCATAACCTCCACTGTTAAGTCTTTGTAGGAGATATAATTGTTAAAATAGATCTTGTAAGGCCCAACATTGTCCAAATGTTCCTTATCCCTTTGGTAGATACCTAATTTAATCAGGGTGTCAACAATGCCTTGAAGGTTTTTCTACCAAACATCTTATTCCAAACCTTTTCAAGTGCATCATCCCTTGGGATGAAGTAATTGTCTAGTTGGGGTTTGGGGATGACATTTGTCTATTGGGAAATGTTTAGGGTAGGTGTACTAGTAGGAGTCATTGGTAATGGATGGGTTGTTCCCTTATCTCCACTACATTCCTTTTACTCACTATAGTGTTTTTGTTTGTTTTACCTTTCGGGAAGGGGTGCAACACCTTCCTCTTCTTGGGGTTCCCAAGACCTGCTAAGGGAGTGTATTCATAAGTTTATGTTCAAGCTGCTTTAGTCTATCTGCCTCCAACCTTGCTTTTATAGTTTATGGGGTTGGCTCTCCAAGAATAAAAATGTATTTGACTTCTTCATCCAGAGACTTTTCCATTCTTTTAATATCCTCTTGTCTAAGTATTTCTTTGAGTGCATCTAGCTCACCCATTCTTTTGGATAGTCCTAGTGATAGGTTCATTACATGTATTTCCTACCATTTAAACTGAATTATAATGTAGATATTTATTCATATCTCATGCACAATGGTTAGGTCTACAAGAAAAATTAAAAAAACACCACTGATAGAAGGATAAAAACTCAATAGGTAAAACATGTAAGAGAATGGTGGTAAAGCACCTATCAATGGTTTGTAAAATGATGGAAGATTGAATTCTGATGGTTCTAAAACTGATGGTTTGGAGGTTTAAAATAAATTCCTTTTGATGGCTAGTTGCCTTTCAATGGAAGTTTCCATTTTTGAAAATTAAGGGTGTTGGTTCCTCAAATTTATGGTTGGTGAAAACTGAAGGTTGAACTTCAACATGGAACTCCATTCCAATGGTAGGGGTTAAGTGCACCACACAAAACCAATGGCTAGAAGGGCAAAGATCAGAGAATGGGGATGAAAAGGAAAAGGTGGTAGAAGTTGAAAACAAGGAAAGAGGGAAAACTGGGGCACCTCTTGCCAATGGAAGTTGTTGTCATCACAAGCGCTATGGTTTGGTATTGTTAGTTTGAAACAAAGAAAGAGAAGAAAGTTCTAGTTGAATACATGCCATTGTCATCTTCCTTCGTGCTATGTTGCATTGATATTTCTGTCATGCTATTGTCTAGGAGGTTCTTCATTTTTGACTCTATCCTTGCCTTGTTGCTTTCCTATCAATCTGTTCACCATCGAGGTCACCACACTTCCTTAGAAAGACCCACGATGGAGATTTCTCCATCCAATGAGGGAGGTAGAAGACGATGAGCATGAATCCAAGGCACTGAGGTGATGGGACCAGTCATCCTTTTCTGATGGCATTAGGTCTAGTAAGTGGGATTCTACTTTACTTCTCTCTACTACTTTAACTCCAAGAGTACATTAGGTTTGTACATGTATCGGGCCTTTTGTTGCTTTTATAATTGCCACTTTATGCAGAGGTGGAGCCTGCATGACCTTTGATAGGTGCGTATTGCCAGATTCTGATAGTATGGAGAACCATCTAAAGGTGGGTCAGTTGTCTGCCTTCTAGTGGTAGGTCAGGGCTTGCAGAACCCAATGTTTGGTAATATCTTGCCTTCTGATGGCTTGGCAGGGGTTCAGAACTTGATGGTTGCCTATGCACCTAGCATCCCGATGGTATATATGCTACTTAGAACCCAATGGTATCCAGTTATTTTGGCTTCTGATGGCATGTATGATGACTTTAGTGGAACCTATGGTCATCTTTGTTCATGGAACTTGATGGTTATTCTGACTCCTCTTCCATTGTGTTCCCTGGATGACCAACTGATGGTTGAATAGATAGCTCAACCAATGGTATTACCTTGAGATAGTTAATCCATTTTTTAGATCATTCACTAACTTTATTCTATGTACACTAAAAGTAAGGTTAATCTAGAAAGATGGTTAGAAGAGAAGAAACCAAAATGTTAAAAAATTAATTAAATCCAAACTTAGGAATGGAAAATTTACAAAAATATAAATTCAAAATGCATAGTTCTGAAAGACTTGGACTTCCTCCCAAGAAGTGCTAGTCTATAGTCTTTATCTTGACTTTCTCTGGATTATCACTAATCTTGTACTATTGGTGTTGTAGGTGGGTCATCTAACTAAATCTCTTTCCTTCGTGTGAAAGCCTCATCTTCATATAATCTCTTCACTTTGTGTCCATTCACATAGAAAGTTTCAGACTTCCCACTAGATAGCTCCATCATTCGTGATGGGTATATCTTTGATACAGTAGGTCTGACCATCTTGATCAGATTTTTCTATGGAAGAGTCTTATGCTTGAGTTGAACAACAAGACCTTATCTCCTTCAATGACATATTTTCTCTTTAAGGGGGCATCATGTCACACCTTTGTCCTCTTCTTATAATACTGACATTCTCGTAGGCATGCGGTCTTAGCTCTTCCAATTCTTGTGATTACAGAAATTGCTTCTTGCCTACTAGCTCCGGGTCCATGTTGGGGAACTTGATGGCCCATAAGGCTTTATGCTTGAGTTAGATTGAAAGGTGGTATACATTGCCATATATTAGTCTATAGGGGGTGGTCCCTATAGGAGTTATATAGGCTGTGTGATATGCCCATGGGGGCATCATCAAGCTTCATATCCCAATCCTTTCTTGTTTATCCAATAGTCTTTTCCAATATCTGATTGATCTGCCTATTATTAAATTCAACTTGACCAGATGTCAGTGGATGATAAGGGGTGGCAATATTGTGTTTCACTCCATATTTTTATGATAGGGCTTCAAATTAACTTTCCCCAAAATGAGATCCCCTATAAAATGATGGTGTGTGGGACCCCATATATTGGGAAGATATCCTTCTCCGAACAACCTTGTTGTGAATTTTGAGTTGCAAGTGGGAGTAGCCACTACTTCCACACACTTGGATGCATAGTCAACCACTATTGATTGCCTCGTGATGATGGGAAGGGTCCCATATAATAAATTCCCCAAACTTCAAAATCTCCACCTCAATCCAAATGGAGAGAGGCATCTCATTTCTTCTCGATATGTTTCTAGTATGTTGACACTCTTTATAAGAATTTGCATAGGCATGAACATCTTGGAACAAGGGGCCAATAAAATCTAGATTGTAGAACTTTAGTGACACTTCTGTCTTCGGCCAAGTGCTTGTCGTACAGTGAAGAATGACACTCATACAAGATTTCTGGTGGTTCTTCCTCAGGAGTACATCTGTAATATAGGTTGTTTGTGCATTTCTTAAAGATAAGGGGGTCGTCTGAATAGTAGTTTTTCAGGGTGGAGAATAGCTTATTGTTTTCATTGTACGTTATGTCTGGTGGAAATTGTTGGCACGTTGGGTAGTTGTAGATGTTAGCAAACCATGGTATGATAGGTTTTATGGTCCTTTCCAATATCAAGGCTTCATCAAGGTACTTATAGTTTATCAGAAGAGATATGTCGTCAGTCATATAAGTGCTTTGCAACCACATTCTTTGTTCCTTTCTTATCTATAATCTCATGGTTGAACTCCTGTAGTAGGATTTCCCACCTCAGAAGTCTGGGATTTGTATCCTTATTCTACATCTGCTACATTATAGCTCCATGATCAATACATACTATCACATTTGATCCTATGAAGTAGGACCAAAATTTGTCAAAGGCATAGCCATCATTTCCTTCTCAGTTGTGGTGTAATTGATTTGAGTGTAATCAAGGTCCTTTCTTGCATAGAAAATTATATGGTGGTTTTTTTCTTTCTTTTGTCCTAGAACCACTCCCATTGCATAGTCTCTTTTATTATGCATCAATTCAATGGTAAGTTCCCAATCTAGATCTTGAAGGATTGGAATAGTAGTCAGAGCTCTCTTCAAAGTGTTTAAATCTTTCAAGAATTCATCAATAAAATCAACCACAACATCATTAACAAGGGGATTGGGCATATGTTTAGAGATTTTTGAGAAATCTTTAATACATCTCATGTAGTATTCAGACTATACAAGAAAACCTCTTATACCAGTCACAGATTGAGGAGGTGTAATCTTAGTTATGGCTTCCACTTTTCTCAAATCTGCTTCAATCCCTTTTTCGGAGAACTTGTGACCCAACTCTATTCCTTCTTTTACCATGTGTTGACCTAAGTGTTATACATCATCTATATTTAGATGCTGACTCTACCATTCCATCCATATGTATCTAATATGTCTATTTGAGATTGATTTCAGGCATTAGGTACAAGAAAAGGATCATATCTATCAAGCCCTAGCTTGATCTAATTCAAGTCAAAAGCTATGCAAATGCACTTTCATGGAAAATGCCCTAAAACCCTTAGGATGCTTTTGTAATCATTTTTATTGATGCTATGACTTGTAACTAATATGAGAACAAATTAGGAGTTCTTAATTAGAATGTTTAATCACTCAAATGACATTTCTCAAAATTGATCACATGTTGTATGATCAGCAAAGTTTACTTCCTAGAAACTCGACCGATGCCTTGGATTAATCTTGGCAAAGGCCCATGATTGATTGAGTTTGCCGAGAAAAAACTCAACCGAATCCCTTCACTGTCAAATCATCATTAAGTGATCGCCTGAGTTTCATCCAGGATAAACTTGACCGATGCTTCAAATTTTCTTTGTCATATAGTGCAACCGGTCGAGTAACCTTTATTGAAACTCGAGTGACTGGACTGTACGGAGTGTGTAAAAAAGTGATTCTAGTCGTAAAAAATAGATCTATTGCAACACCCCAAACTACTAGAGATAATTCCTAAGTTCTCCTAGATACTAGTAGACATCGCCAACTCTAAATAGGACACCTTGGGCTTCATATCAAGTTTTCTCCTTCATGATATTCAAGCTCCTAGCTATAGTTGAGTGCATTTAGTTCACTAGATCCCCTTTCTCTCTTGTTTGCAAATCAAAACATCCATATGAGCGAGATAGGATATGTGTGAGAGAGCTACTTCATTGTAGACTTGTAAAGTTCACAAAGCTTCACTTTCCCCAACCCCTTTCTTGAAGTGCAAGTTGGTGAAAGCTTCTCCAAGTTGAAGGAGAAGGTGCAAGCTTCTGCAAGGTGAAGAAGAAGATGCAAAAGCTTCTCCAAGGTGACGTAGAAGGTCAAGGCTGAAGATCCGAGAGTAGAGTGGGTGAATCATTCAAGGCAAAAGACTTGTTGCAAGAATGGTATCTCCTTGGAGAATGTGTCCAGCTACTTGTAAGAGTGGGTAAGACCTTGTAGAGGTAGAAGACTCTAGCCCACCAGATGGTAAGCCCTTGGGTGGTTATTGGCTCCCTTATCCTCAAAGGTAAGGTTGGGTATCTTTATCCCAGAAAAGGAAGGTCATCTTGTATGTCTTATAATGCAATATAAGTATACATTGGTTGCAAAATCCTAGAGCTTGACCTCTCTAGGTGGTGGACTGACTTTCTCCTAGTTTGGGGATTGGAACCACTCTACATAGTTTGTTGTTTTGTTTATTCAAACTCTCTCATCCTTTCTATGTATGCTTAGTTGCACTAAAAATTTCAATATTTCCTATCCCATATCTTGTAGTAACTTGAAGGTCCAACCAATCTTGTGCAAGTATATTTTATCTCTATTCACCCCCTAGAGCCCATTTATATAACAAGTGGTATCAGAGCCATGGTCTTCTCTGACAAAATATCCTATAAGATAAGAAGATGGGAGAAAACTTACTTGGGTCTCTTAACTTGGAAGGTGGTTTCTCCAAGAGACCCCTAATCTTTGACAACACAAACATCCTCTATTGGAAGAGACAGATGTAGTTCTGCCTTCAAGGGATGAGCTATGACATGTGGAAAGTCATCATAATTCCCTATAAGGAGCCGGAGG
Organism: Alisma plantago-aquatica; assembly: GCA_963693085.1. NCBI lineage: Eukaryota > Viridiplantae > Streptophyta > Magnoliopsida > Alismatales > Alismataceae > Alisma > Alisma plantago-aquatica. The sequence continues at coordinate 800,040,787 of OY856414.1, read as the reverse complement.
AGATGTAGCTACTTGGGACGAAGCTACACTTAAGAAGGCACAACTCAATGCAAAGGCTATAAGCATCATCTATGATGCCCTCACTCCCTCTAAGTTCAATTAGATCTCCTCTTGGGACACAACCCATGAGATATAGAACAAGTTGTACATAACCTATGAAGGCACAAAGGAAGTCAAGGAGTCCAAGATCTACATGCTCAAGGGTTTCTTTGAAAACTTGAAGATGGGCAAGAAAAAGAGAGTGGTTGAGATGTACACAATGCTCAACACCATCACCAATGAACTTGCTTCCTTGGGCCACAATATTGATAGATGGACCATCGACTCCAAGATTCTAAGGTCTCTCCCTAAAAGATGGGAATCCAAGGTGACCTCTATTTAAGAAGTTAGAATCCTTGGTGACCTTGCCACCAAAGAGCTCATTGACAACCTTCAAGCTCATGAGCCAAGACTTGACAAACAAGAGGAAGATGAGAAGCAAGAAGAGAAGGAATCAAAGAAGATCAAAGATAGTGCATTCAAAGCTCAAGTGGAGGCTCTTGTTTTCCAACAACAACTTGCTTGCCAGTCCTCTCCTCCTTCCTCAAGTGAAGATGAAGCCCCTATTGACAATGAAGCAAACTACTCCAAGGGAAGCACTTCAAGGGAAAGTCATCCTCCTCCTCTAGTCCAAGGTTCTATGAAAATGGGTAAAAGGGGCACTACAAGAATGAAATCCCTAGGGATAATAATTCCTACCATAAGAGCATCTCCAAGAAAAGGGAGGACTACATAAGGATGGAAAGTACAAGAAGAAGGACAAGAAGGAAAGAAGAATCAAGGATGTAGCCCATGCCACATAGGAGGAATCTTCTTCAAGTGATTCTAGATCCAACAAAGGAGAATATCATCCTGATCCCATGGCCTCTACTAGAGAAGACATTGGTGAGGCAAGTGAGGTAAGCTCACATGGGTTATCAAATGAAAATCTCATTGATATGCTTAATTCTACCTGCTGTTCTTATTCCTTATGCAAATATAAGAAGAAGGGGTTAGGGAAGATCATAGATGATTTGTATGCTAAGATTGATATTCTTAATCAAAATGAAAAATTTCTTCTTAATAGTATTGGTTCCTTACAAGGACAATTTCTTGATCTTGAGCTCCAATACAATGGAGTTGAAGTAGATAATGGTATCTACATTAAGAACATCAATAGTCTTAAGGAAGAAAACCAAACCCGCCTTCATGAGCTTGTCTTGCTTAAAACTGAAAATGATGATCTTAGACATGCTTGTGATGCTATTAAAGATGAAAATAGGATTTAAGGTTGATGAGCTTATGTTTCTTAGAACTGAAAATGCTAGATTATTTGCTCAAATTAATGATATTTCTTCTAAACCTCTATTGCCTAGTAATGAGGTAGATAACATTACTTTTGAGAGAGATTCCTATCATACTGAAGCTCTCTATTTGGAGGCCAAATATTTCATGCACAAGATGATATTGCTATCTTATCTTCTACCATAATTACTCTTAGTGATGATAATCACAAACTTAGAGCTTCCTTGCAGAAATTCCTAAAAGGGAAAAAGTCCCTCCATGAAGTTCTAGATCACTCTACCAAACAAGTTGGTACTAGTGGTTGGGATATGTAGGGGGAGATCCAAAGAGAAAGAGCAAGGGTAAGGGTAAGAAAAAGAGCAAGAAACCTCTTTTCTCCCATGGAGAGTCATCCAACTCTCAGAAGCCTATGGTCTGTGTGAATTGCAAGAGTGATGGCCATTACTCTACTTATTGTCCTTATAGAGAGAAGGGGACCAACCCAAAGATGAAATGGGTCCCCAAGATAACTCTGGATCCCAAGGTTTCGATTGGGCATTGACATCTTCATTTCCTTTAGGTGAAAAGAAAATGGATTGTTGATAGTGGTTGCTCAAAGCATATGACAGCTGAAATCAGCCACTTCAACAAGTTCACGAAAAAGAAAGGAGGATCGGTAACCTTTGGGGACAACAACAAAGGTAAAGTGATAGGTGAGGGTGATGTAGGTGATTCACTATGAATAAAGAATGTTCTTATTGTGGATGGTCTACATCACAATTTAATTAGTGTTAGTCAATTATGTGATAATGACTATCTTTTTCTTTTCCTCACTTTAATGCTTGCTTCTAGATTCCCTCTCCTACAATGTTATATATAAGGGAACTAGAAATGGTAATCTCTAAGTTATTGTTCTTGAATCTATTAATACTATTGTTGGTAGATGCCTTGTGGTTAATTCAAATGATATCTCTTTCTGGCACCGTAGGCTTGATCATCTAAATATGCATCAATTGAAGAAGTTGAGCAAAAATGAATTGGTTAAGGGACTTCCTAAATTGGATTTTGAGAATGACGAGGAATGCCAACCTTGTACCCAAGGAAAGCAAACCAAATCCTCCTTTAAATCCAAAGGAGTCCTTAGTACCAAGAGATCTCTTAAACTTCTTCACATTGATCTATTTGGACCAGTGAGAACTCAATCTCTTTGTGGTAGCAAGTATTGCCTCGTGAGTGTCGATGACTTTTCTAGCTATACTTTGACCTTCTTTCTTATTTCAAAAAGTGATACTCTTGATGTTTTCTTGAATTTTTGTAAATGAGTTGAAAATGAAGCTTCTTTCTAGATCGTCTCTATCCATAATGACCATGTGGGAGAATTTGAAAATGACTTGTTTGAACGGTTTTGTGAGAAAATCGGGTATGCACATAAGTTTTCTTCACCTTGAACACCTCAACAAAATAGGGTTGTAAGGAGAAAAAATAGGTCATTACAGAAAATGTCTAGGAACATGCTTCTAGAGTATGATACTCCAAAGAAGTTTTGTGTAGAATCCATTAGCACCTCCTGCTTTGTGCATAATTGGGTTTTCACTCATCCATCTTTAAAGAAAAACCCCTAACGAGTTATGGTGTGGTAGAAAGCCTTACATAAATTATTTTTATGTTTTTGGTTGTCCTTGTTTTATTTTAAACATCAAGAAGTTTGATCTAAAATCTTATAAGGATTTCTTTCTTGGCTACAGAACCATAAGTAGAGATTACAATGTATATAACATTGAATTTTCTAAAGTAGAAGAATCTATCAATATTAAATTTGTTGAAACTAACCCCTCTATTTCCAAGAATATTGTATCTGATGATGTTGTAAATGAGGTGATCCCTCACTTGAAAGAGATCAATGTTGTTGATAAAGGAAAAGAGGTGATAGTTGATGAAGAAAAGAAAGAAGAAGAAAAGAAGGATCCAACTCTCTGGTTTGCCAAGAATCATCCAAAAGAGATCATCATATGAAATCCTTTTGAAAGGGTGAAGAAGCATGATGCATTCAACAAAAAAAGAAGTCATCATCACCTTCATCTCTCAACTCGAGCCAAAGAATGTCAAAGAAGCTCTTGGGGATGATGAATGGATCCTAGCCATGCGAGAAGAGTTAGAGCAGTTTGAACAGAACAATGTGTGGACTCTAGTGCCAAGTCCAAATGATAGAAAGATCATTGACACCAAGTCAGTCTACCACAACAAGCTTGTGGAAAGTAGAAATGTGGTAAGGAACAAAGAGAGGGTAGTAGCTCAAGGTTACAACCAATAAGAAGGTATTGATTTTGATGAAACTTATGCACATGTTGCTAGACTTGAGTCTGTTAGAATGCTACTTGCCTTTGCTAGTTATAAGAATTTCTTGCTTTATCAAATGGATGTTAAAAGTGTGTTTATGAATGGTGTAGTTGAGGAGGAAGTCTATGTGGCTCAACCTCCTGGCTTTGAACATGGTAAATTGCCTAAACATGTTTACTTGTTAGAAAAGGGTCTCTATGGACTTGAACAAGCCCATAGAGCTTGGTATGAGGAACTAAAGAACTTTTTGTGAGAAAATGGCTATATCATGGGCAAAGTCGATTCTACTCTATTTATAAAACACACTTTTAGCAATATTTTGATCATTCAAATTTATGTTTATGATATTATCTTTGGCAGAACTGATCTTGATCTTTGCAAGGAGTTTAGCTCTCTTATGAAGAGTGAGTTCCAGATGACCATGATGGGGGATCTTACTTTCTTCATAAGCTTACAAATCAAGTAAACCAAGGAAGGTAACTTCATAAATCAAGGAAAATACACAAGTGAACTTCTTAAGTGCTTTGGAATGGAGAACACCAAGCCAATGGACACCCTAATGTCAAACACCGCTAAGCTTGACAAAGATGAAGAAGGTGAGAAAGTGGATGAGAAGCTCTATAGAGGTATGATTGGAAGTTTATTATACTTAACTACCTCTAGAGTTGACATAATGTTTAGTGTTGACTTGTGTGCTCAATTTCAATCAAGTCCTAGAAAATCACATCTCATAGCGGTTAAGAGGATTTTGAGATATCTAGCCAAAAATCAAAATTTTGGACTATGGTATCCCAAGTCAAGGGACTTCACTCTTACTGCCATAGCGATGCTGATTATGTAGGGTAATTGATTGATTGAAAGTGCACAATTGGTACTTGCTTCTTCCTGGACCATGATTGGTTTATTGGTTCTATAAAAAATAAAGCACAATGTCTCTTCCAACTACCGAGGCTGAATACATTGCAGCTGGGAGTTGTTGTGCCCAAGTCCTATGGATGAAGCAAATGCTCCAAGACTTTAACATTCATTTTGATGCTTCTCCTATATATTGTGATAATAGTAGTACAATTAATCTCTATTATAATCATATATAAACATATAGAGGTTCATCGCCATTTCCTTTGTGGTCACATTACCAAAAAGGATATTTATATCACACATGTGGACACAGATCATCTTGCAGACATTTTCACTAAACCTCTAGCTAGATAGCAAACTTTTTTTGTTATATCAAAACTACTTATAACTGATTTTGATGATGTTGATAAGCCTTCTAGATAGTGGTTCAAACATCTATATGTTCTTACTTAGTTCTTGCTCACCTTAAGCTTTCTAAGTGCTGAATTTTCCTAGTTTTGAATGCCTTTTTTTATTGTTTTGGCTATTTTTTGCAAATGGATCTTTTATAAAAAAATAGTGACCAATGATGAGTGAAATGTGCCTAAGTATGTTCAAAATGCATGAAAAGATAGAAAAATAATTTTATATAGAATTCTAGAGACTTTTTTTATTTATGAGAGAACTGCCCCCGTAGAAGCACCACAATCGTGACCCCCCAGACAGCGTAAACTCTTGGGGCATGAGAGGGTGTAGTATGGTCACACCCTACCATGCCCAGTCAAATTCGTGTTACTTTTTGCAGAGCGCTTTCAGCGTGATTCGGACCTGGGTCCTTCATCTGGACTTACCGAGCCGTAACTAACTTTCTTATCTTTTGGACAGACAGACCAATCGATCAAGTTTGACCTGATAAAACTCGACTGATCCCTGAATGAGGAATGAACTGAAATGTTGTATGAGTCGAGTTTCCAAAACACTAAACTCAATCGACAGCGGTGCTGCTGGACCAAATTTTATAAAGGGTGTCAACCAAATTTTCTCCCTCTCAACTAGAGAAAGTTGACTGATACCCACTCTCCAATGTTCATCCTCCAACCCTAGGAATAACCTAACCTCTACTACCCCTTCCTAGCCTTGGATCAACCCTCCTTGCCTCTCCCAACCTTGACCGTGGTGGTTAGGCAACTTGTTGCTTGCATTTTTCTCTTCATTTGGTGGTCATTATCTCTCAAGTTGACCTAAATGGCCTCCAACCATAGGAAACACACCAGACCAGCTAGAGTTCCATCCTCCTCCATTGCTCCTAGACACTGATCCTTTGATGGCACCTTTTTCATCTCCACACAAGCTGTGAATAGGTACAATGAAATCCTCCCTTGGAATCCCTTTCCTTTTCGTGCTTTATTTGAACCTCATTTTGCAACAAGTGAGGTGATCAAAGAGGTTGCTAAGGTGTTCAAAGCACACCATCTTAGTGCTTTGTGTGTAGAGCATTTTTGCTTCTCAAATTCGATGTCAAGCACAAAGACACTCCACAAATTTTATGCCAACCTCATGTGGTACTACACCACCATCGTGCCACCACCTAACACCTAAGTATATCTTGACTTCCATGATAGTTGGTACCAAGATAACAATCTCTGAGGATTCTTTGAATACCTATTTCTCTAGTACTGGAGTTATCACTACATGGATGGCTTCCTATCCTCAATACTATGACCTGCTGGACCCTGAGAGTTTCTACAAAGCTTTGACCATGTGCTTACCCTTCGTGATATCCATAAGTTTTTGAATAAACCTGATGTCCCATACCAGAGGAAATACATCCTACCTTCCTCTTCCCTCAACATCAAGAATCATCTTATTGCATTAGTTGTTAACTACAATATCCATCCCCAAAAAAATCAAAGAGATATTACAGAGAACATTGCTGTGATAATGTACTATCTCTTGAATAATGTCGACGTCAAGTGGTCTCACTATATTCTTCATCATATGACCTACTTTGACTCAGGGAAGAACACCATCGGCACCCACCCCATCCCAATCTGACATGTGGTCTATTTTCTCACCATGTTGAAAAATATCTTTTCCATGACCTTAGTTACAAACCTAGCCGAAAATGGGTTTGCATCAGTGAGACCATAATCTAGAAGTCTTTTCCCCCCCACTTCCTCTACCACACCAGGTGCTTCCACCTCCACCCAGGCTCCTCCACCTCCTAGACCTAATTGTGCCTTGTTTTCGGTGTCCAATGAAGCCCTTATGGGGTATATGATACACCAACAAGTGTATAAAGTTTAGGTTCAGGACCACATCCACCAAGACTTAGTTTAGATCATGTCACACATAAACCTATCCTACAACCATCCCTACCCAGGTATTGACTATGCTTCTTATGCACATAGTCAGTTCTACCCGGACCCTCCACATGCTTCTTCCATTGTTCCTCCTGGTTCTGATAATGGACATGTCCCTATTTCCTCTCAGCTTACTACTCCTCAGATTCTTGTACTTCTAGTTGGACCTAATGCTACTTTCCTTGCTAGCTACAATTGGGTGTCTATACCCAATTATGAGAAAGCAAAGGCTCTGTGTGAGTGTGGAGTCTCTTGGGAAGAGCAGAACTATAGATGGCCCGATCCTCATTCCTTTGTGCTTGATGAGGACACTGAGATGGATGAAGAGGAGGCTGATGATGATGTTGAGGATGATGGTGATAGTGATGTTTATGGGGATGTTGATGGTGATGGTGGCTCTTCTTATGGAGGTGATGACACTCTTACTGCCCCAAATGCAACTTCTCATGATGATGAGGACTACCAATCTGAGGAAGAAGAGGATGATCCAATTGACATAGATAGCCTAGATGTTTAGTTCTTAGTCTATAGAGTGCTTATCTAGATATCAATCTATAGACTTGTTATGCATTGAACATTTGGGAACTATAATCGAGGCTTACTATTTTTCATATCTTGTCATGTTATTTGGTGCTTTATAGTTTTTATCATGACTGGACATATCGTTGTTGTAATCTAATCATACGTACCTTAACAATGTGTTTGGTTATATCCTATGAGTTCTTGGTATGTGTTCTCATATTTTGATTATGACTCTAGTATGTTTGTTCTATCTGCTTTGTTTTGTCTCTTTTTGGTGCTTGCTCTGTGGTTACTTGTGCAGTTTGTGTGTGTGGATAAGACCTATGTTTTTGAGCTCTTCTACCCCGACCTTGTTGAAATGATAAAGGGGGAGAGAAAATGAGAGATCATGTACTACATGTACTATAGGGGAGATTTGAGCTCAAGTACATATTGAATTGTGAACCTTTACTAGTTGATTATCTGATATATCATGTGACTATAAAAGGATTATATATATATTATATATATATATATGTGTGTGTGTGTGTGTGTGTGTTTGTGTGTGTGTATGTGTGTGTGTGAGTGAGTGAGTGTGTGTCTGCGCTATGGTTATGCTTTTGGGAAACTAACCATACAAGTGAAAGAAAAAATAAATTGAGGTAAGCATGAATTGTGGGGGAGAAATTATCATTGTTAAATCATGTACCCCCTTACAGTTCACAAGGTAAAAGTTTAAAATTCTACATCCCTTTCAATATGTTGAGGAATGGTTTGTCATCTTCAAAAAGGGGGAGAATGTTGACCTAAGTGTTATACATTGTCCATATTTTGATGATGACTCAACCATTCCATTCATATGTATCTAATATGTTTATTTGAGATTGATTTTAGGCATTAGGTACAAGAAAAGGATCATCTTTATCAAGCCCTATCTTGATCTATTTCAAGTCAAAACTATGCAAATGCACTTTCTTGGAAAACACCCTAAAACCCTTAGCACAATTTTTGAATTCATTTATATTGATGTTATGACTTGTAACTAAGATGAGAAAAAATCAAGAGTGGTTAAATCAAACATTTAGTCACTCTAATGACAATTCTCAAAATTGATCATAGGTTGTATGATCGGCCAAGTTTCCTTCCTAGAAACTCAACTAATGTCTTGGAATAATCTTGGCAAATGCCCAGGATCAGTTGAGTTTGCCCAGAACAAATTTGACCAAATCCCTTCACTAGAAAATCAGATTTAAGTGATCGACCAAGTTTCATCCAGGATAAACTCGAATGATGCTTCAAATTTTCTTTGTCATATAGTGCAACTGATCGAGTAACCTTTATTGAAATTCGACTGACTACACTGTACGAAGTGTGCAAAAAAAGTGATTCTAGTCATTGGAGTGTTGCAAACATCCAAAATAGATCTGTTGCAACATCCCAAATGACTAGAAACCATTCCTAAGTGCTCCTAGACACTAGTAGACATCCCTAACTATAAATAGGACCCCTTGGGCTTCATCCCAAGTTTTCTCCTTCATGGTATTCAAGCTCCTAACTATAGTTGAGTGCATTCAGTCCACCGGAGCCCCTTTCTCTCTCTTGTTTGCAAATTAAAACGTCCATATGAGTGAGATGGGATATGTGTGAGAGAGTTACTTCATTGTAGACTTGTAAATCTCTCAAAGCCTCCCTTTTCCCAACCCCTTTCTTCAAGTGTAAGTTGGTGAAAGCTTCTCCAAGTCGAAGGAGAAGGTGCAAACTTCTTCAAGGTGAAGAAGAAGGTGCAAAAGCTTCTCCAAGGTTAAGGAGAAGGTCAAAATTAAAGATTTAGGAGTAGAGTGGGTAAATCCTTCAAGGGAAAAGACTTGTTACAAGAAGGGTATCTCTTTAGTGAAGATGTCTAGCTGCTTGCAAGAGTGGGTAAGACCTTGTAGAGGTAGAAGACTCTAGCCCACCAGATAGGTAAGTCCTTAGGTCGTTATTGGCTCCCGTTGTCCTCAAAGGGAAGGTTGTGTATCCTTGGTCCAGAAAAGAAAGGTAATCTTGTATGTCTTATAATGGAATATAAGTATACCTTAGTTGTAAAATCCTAGACCTATCTAGGTAGTGGACGGACTTTCTCCTAGTTTGGGGATTAGAACCACTCTACATAGCTTGTTCTTGTGCTTATTCAATCTCTCTCATCCTTGCTATGTATTCTTAGTTTCACTACAAATTCTATATTTCCTATCACATATCTTGTAGTAACTTAAAGGTATAACGAATCTTGTATAATTATTTTTTAGCTCTATTCACCCCTCCTCTAAATCCCATTGATTCAACGCCATGAAATGGCACTTTTTCCAGTTCAACAAAATTTGTTTTTCCTCATAGTGTTAAAAAACCTGAGATAAATTTCTTAAGAAATCATCAAAATTTGGTTTCATAACAAAAATGTCATCCATAAAAACTTCCATGATATCATCTAAAAGTATGCAAACATGGATATTATGCATCTTTTGAATGTGATAGGTGTGTTGCAGATCCCAAATGGAATTTCCTAAAGGCATAACTTCCATAAATATAGGTAATGTGGTCTTCTATTGGTGTTTTGGGTGTATGAGAACCTGATAGAATCTTGAATATCCATTGAGAAAATATAAGTACGAACGGTGAGCCAGTTACTCTATAACTTGATCAATGAAGGGCAATGGAAAATGATCTTTATTTGTTGCAATGTTTAATTTTTAATCGATGCACATCCTCCATCCTAATAATGTTCTAGTTGCTACCTCATAACTTTTTGTCCTTTAACTACTGTCATACCTCCTTTATTTACCCAACTACTATCACTGATGGGATTAGATAATCCCCATATCTCAAAGTTTTATGACTTCTTTTTTGACAACTTCTCTTAAATTCTGATTGAGTTTTCTTTACAGTTGGGTAAGAGGTTTTGTGTCCGCTTCTAGGTGGATCATGTGCCTACAAATAGCAAGACTCAATCCTCCAATATATTCTATAAAGTGGACAATTTCTTTTCTTCTTATCTTGAGTTCAGTTAATAGTTTTTCCTATTGGTCTTCCATCAGAGTAGATTTTATGATGATCGAGTTTCTCTTTTCATCATCAATAAATCCATACTTCAAGCCTTTTGGGAGCTGATTTTAGCTCTGGCTTGGGCTTTGATATTTATTTTTCTTTAGGACTCTATTCTAGCGAAGCATATTTCATAGTTTCTATGAATGTATCATCTTTGTCATTGTAGTTGCCCTCTGGTTGGTTTAGATAGTTGAGTAGTCCAACGACCTCTAGGTCTTCTTCATCAAGACTAGGGTTGTTCAGAGCTATCATTAGGGGGTCAACCATTACATTCTATTCTTGCAATTCCTTGCATAGTTTGTTATAATTGTCCACAAAGTAGACTGGTTCAAAGAGGGAAGGTCCCCTCATAGAGTCTTGGACATATAAAGATATGGTCCTCTCCTACTCTTATGGTAATAATTCCTACTTCGACATCAATTAAGGCTGTCCCAATAGAAAGGAATGGTTTCCCAAGAATCATAGGCCAAGTCAGATCTTCCATAGTATCTATAATGACTATACCGCATGGAATAAAGAATTTTTTGAGACAAATGGGAACATCCTCTACTATTTCAATAGGCTTTGTGAAGGAATGGTCAGCTAGCTGAATCTGCATTCTAGTTCTTACCATATCAATTAGACCTAGTCTCTGAGCTAATGTGAGCGGTATTATATGCTTGCTTCAAGATCAGCTATACCTTGTCTTACCTCATTGTCTCTCACATTGAACAAAATAGTGAAGGCTCCAAGGTCCTTCTATTTAGTAGGCATTGTTGCTTGCACAAAGGTAGTAAACATCTTGGTGAGACTCAAAACTTCAACTTCATATCCATGCCTTCTCTTCATAATAAGATCTTTGAAGAACTTTGCATAAGTCGATGTCTCTTTAATGGCAACAAGAAAAGGGATGTCAATGACAACTTCTTCACAACTTCCAAGAACTTTTCATACCTCTTATTCAGATGAGCTTTTATCATCTTGTATGGGAAAGGTATCCTTGGTGCATAGGGGTCCCTATTGAATATGGCCTCTCCAACTGCATCAAGCTTCTTCTCCTTCATTGTGCTTTTTCCTTTACCTTTTTCTTTTGACTTAACCTTCTTAAATTTAACTTCAACTTGGGTTCTTCATGTCTTCAGTCATCTTTAGGTAAGGACTCGGTGAGGGGAATACTTCCTTGAGTAGCCTTGTTAGTCAACCCTTCGAAAATCTTGCCTGATTTGAGCATAGCCATTTTTGCAGACTCGGTTTTTGAGGGTAACCTTCCTTGTGGGTTCTGACCGGCTCAGAAGTTGTTCTAGGTGTTGATAAATTTGTTTGTTGTGGGCTTGCATATCAACCATATGTGTTGTGTCACCCCCTATGCAGGACTGCATCGAATTTAGTAAATATGTATTATTGATAGCACTTTGGCTTAGTTGTTCATTTGTAGTGGCTTGTCTTTTTGCAAAAGAGAAAATTTCAGACATCAAGTCTTGCTGGTTAGAGGTCTGGTATTGTCCTTGATTTGTTCCCTAGAGTTTCAATTTTGACTTGGTTTTGTCCTTGAGAATTGTTTTCATTTTGTTGATAGCTTGTGTTCCTAGTGAATCCAAAGGGTCCACCTCCTCTACCAAACCTAGATGTTCTATTAGGTGGATTATTTGGAATATTTAAAATTTGAGTGTTCTCAACTGTGTATGTGTTTCGATAAGATAACCCATGATGACTTGGTCTCTTGAAACTGACATAGGAGATGTTCTTGTATCATCTTCTTGGTTGTTGCACTATAGTTGGGTTTAGATGCATTTGTCCACTCCATGCCCTCCTTTTCCACATGTAACACACTCCATCATTGCTTCAGCCTTCTTATTTCATTTGTTCCTAGAATCCTTTAACTGACGAACATTTGTAGCAATCTTCTAAATCTGAGCAGTTAGAGCTTCAAGGGCCTTAGATTCACATGTTATCCATTCAACACACACCTTGCTCACTAACCCTCTCTTATAATCCAAGCCAACTTGTAGTGCAACCATGTTATCAATTTTTTCATAGTTTTCGTTGGATTTGTGCCCAGGAAATTGATACATGTAGTTGCATTGAGGGAAGTCCTTTCTATAAAGGTAACACCATTATAGAAGGTACGCGGTCACCAAAAATCATTTGACATAATTATGATGAGGAAATCCTTTTGAAATTCTTTGAATCTTTACCATGCCTCATACATGTTCTCACTTGGCTTTAGTCTGAAACTCATGATCTTATGTCTGTTTTGAAGAGTCATCTCCAGTGGATAGAACTTTGTGACAAAAGCGTCAGCCAGAGGTCCCCATCCATTAATGCTTTTGTTTGACAAATCTAGATACCATGACAAGGCCTTATCCCTCATGTACAAATTGAACACTTTGTGGTAGATAACTTCCTATGGTACCCTATTATTCTTAATGGTGTCACAAATATTTTAAATGCATCAAGGCGGTGATAGAGATTTTCATCTAGAGAGTCTCGACCAAAAGTCCTTTGTTGTATCAGTTTTATAACTATTGGGGTAGGGAGTGGGACCTAAAGGGGAGCCACTCAACTTACTCAAAGGGAATAATAGCCATCCAATGCCAAATTTGAGATTTTTTTTGCAAAGGGTGATATCTATAATTGAAGATAAAAGTCTAACTATTATAGTATTCATGTCTGGAATTGTTCTTCACCATGTAGGGTGTACATAAAAGAAAACTATAGGAAATAAGTTGCAGATGGTAAATCAACTACTTCAATCTACCTCCCAAGAAAGATGACCTAACTCTTGGATATGTCCTGGTTAACTCTAGTCCACACCTCCTCGCTCTCCATCTAGGGGTTGGAAGTGTACCTCACAAGAGATGAAAGATAGATGTTTTCAGGATAACAATGTCAGTATGTGCATATAAATATTGATTGAGCAATAATATAGGAAAAAGGACAACATGTATAACAAGGCTTCCCAAACAAAGATGGAAAGCAACCATCCAAGTAGATATCAAAAGAAAGCATTCCAATCAAATGAAAATAAATAGATGTACTTGCCATTGTTTGAAATAGAATATGCCTCATGAGCATGCACAAAGTAAGTAGGGCACATGACCCATCAACAATAATAAACAATCAACATGCAGTTGACATAAGCATAATACTAGTGAGTTATAATAAAAATGGTAGCTAGTGCACATAACCCTAACCTGATAGAGTAAGACACATAAAAAAACTCCCAAATATATAAAACTGCACACAAAACCCAAATATTAGGATCATAACGTCCATAACAAAACATAAAAAGCACATAACCTCAAAAACCAAGCAATTTAAACCCTAGTAATATTGAATCAAAAAGCATGCAATGTAGAGGCAAATAAAATTTAGTCATGATATTGATTAAATAAGATTTGTCTAACTAAAAGTGGAACATCAGATCATAAAAATCCTTCATGGAAAAATAAGAGTTTCAATGCACCAATAGAACAATATAGAGCAATTTCACCTATTAGGGTTCAACAAGAGACAACATGGATAAGAGTATAAATCTTAGATTCCAAAGTGAATTATCACTAGAGAGTTGTCAGCATAAAACTGATTCCAATATCAGGGATTCAAAAGAATTTTAATTTAGATCTCTAAGAAGAGATATCACACAACATCCTTCAAATAAGTCAAAAGAGAGAGACAATAGAACAATTGCTAAATATCGACTCAGGGGATGCAACATACCTCAATGATGCATGTAAAATTAGAACAATTACTAAATTATTAGTTTAGATGTATATTATAAATCCTAAAATATCGACTTCTTATTAAACTTGATTTATTTTAGAAAACATATACCATCATATAGGTCTTTTTTAATTTCAGATCATATTCTTAATTAATATAATGATAACCAAATCATTATTTATGAATTTTAGAAGTTTGAACCAATAAAAATTAGAGAAAATCCACAACAACACAACTTTTTTCCTAGTTGGCGGTGGGGCGCACTGGGCTGACCAATCAATGCCAGCCACCTGGTCAGGCACGTTCTCTCGACAAAGTGACCAGGGAGAGAAAAAATGAAGACCTAAATTCCTAAAAATCCCTTTTTGAGCGTAACGAATACAAATCAATGTGAGGGTAAAATCATGAATCGAGGGTCATCAATCTACTTTGTTCTATTTCATCCGCAAGACAAAAACTTGTAGCCTACTGCTTGACTATAATCAAACCCAATCCAATCTCTAATCACCAAAACACCTTGGAGAATGTACCATCACATCCGTGAGGCTCCAACAATCTCAATGAGGCAATTAGGGGCCTAGAGATGCCCTAGAAGTTCAGCTCTGACTTCTGCCACAACAAGTCATGCAAGAAAATAGAAATCAAGTGACACCAATAAACTAAAACAATTGGGAAGAGTTGCAACCTCATGCAAGTTCAACTGTGAGAAAGATAACTCGGATACTTGATAACATCTCATTTTTTGTACTTTTTGTGTATGATTTATGCCTCCCATAGCATACCTTTTATAGATTTATCTACTTATTTTAGTGCCTTAGTGTCAAAGCCTTAAATTGATATATCTCTTACTCTTATAGGGTCATGCTACACCACGACCATGGTTGATTCTACGGTCGTAGCTATATAGCCCACTAATGTCCCTGCCACAGTCGATGCCTTCGTTCCCACTTCTTCACACCGTGACCACAACCCTCCTACCAAAGCGATGCCATGCAGTCGAGGCCACTCCTTAACCGATGCCACCCTCCAGCATACTGTGACTGAGGCTCCCCCTCGACCGCGGTACACAACCAGCATAGTGTGACTATGATGGAGGTCATGCCGACCTATACCTCGTGATGCGGCCCAGAGGTTATGTCGGTGGGCAACGTCTATAAATAGACCCCCACCTCAACACATCAAATCAGTAGATCATCAAGGACCATGAAGTGCTGGAAAATTCTTGAGTCATCCACATTCATACCCATCAATCTTGGATCTTTGAAGATGGAAGTCAGAGGAGAGAGAAGATTGATCACATATTCTTTGAAGGAAGAAGCTTCCACAACCGTGCCTACTTCAAATCTAGACTTGAAAAAGTACATTGGTGTATGGCCTTCTTCCTTCTCTATCTAGATCTATCATCTACATCACATTGTACTCTCCCTCTTCATGGGTATTGATGTATTTATGCTTTTGTGATGTCTTTATGATGCATGTCAACATGTGTGGCTAAACATCTAACTTGGGTTGGGAGTAGCCACTAAGGCTCTCCCAACATGTATATTCTTGCTCCCCTTTGAATATATATATGTGCTCTTACCAAGATCATCTCCATACTCTTGTTTTAATGCTTCACTTGTATGCTTAGCTACCATATGGTGATGGTTGATTGTTGTACCTCGAAAGAATAGTACCAACCTTATCTAGTGTTATGGAGTAGTATGAATGCATGAAAGTGTTAGAATATTAAAGCTAACGATCATATGATTTTCTTTGTGGTTGTTGGGCCATCATCTCGAGAGACAGGCTACCTTGAAACCTAGATCTATTCTAATCTCGAGACAGGAGGGAATAGACATTTTTTATGATTGCTTGTAATCTTGATAGGCGTATATGAAGGGGTGTGAGTTTTGCATGTTGGCGAGCGACCTTAGTAGGTGAAACCTGATCCAAGTTTCCTTCCATACCTTTATTTCTTACCGCTTGTTTAATGTTTTTCTCTTACTTTATTTTCTTTCTTTTAAATTTCTTTGTTTTTTCTAGAGCATCATCGTTCTTTAGGGAACATCATCTTTATCCATCTTTTTGTTTGGAGTATAAGAGTGTGAGAATTCGTGTACTTAACACTTACAACCCTGTCCCTATGGTTTGACCCCGAATACTACATCAGACCTCTATAATATTTGTGGGGCCTTGAGTGTCGGGTTATAATCATAAAAGTCTGACTACTCTAGATTCACTCCATTTTGGATGTGCGATTTAAGCCAATCAACTTTTTGGCACCGTTTCCGAGGACAAGGCCAAACGGTACTGTTAAGAACATGAGTCCACTCACTATACTCCTGTGCCTCAAGCTTAGCCATAAGCTTGACTGCACAATTTTTTAAATCTGCTACCCTACAATTACATAGAATAGTTTGTTTTAACACGTCCAATTTTCTAACTCGACTGTGCGGTCTATTCAGGGAACCTGGAGGGAAGTAGTTTTATTCTATTCTTCACTTTAACTTCAAGCCTCCATCCCGCCTTGTGTGGACAAAAATCTTACTGGGGATGATTGAAATGCAAGGGTTCAACACAATTGACCACCACATGAGATAGAATAAGAAGGAGAAGATTTTCACTCATATGGTTGCCATCGTGAAGAAGAGCGGCACGAGGAAGAACGACATCACCACCATCACCATCACCGTAGAAGGCATCATAAGAATCACCAGGAACATGAGAGCGATAATGAATGTGGACGTGATGACCAGAACAGTGAGAGTGAAGATGATGAGGAAGGAAAAACACTTAGAGAGCTAGCCGCGACTAGAGACAATGAGTCAAGATGCTGAATTATCATTCTGCACTTCAATGAAGCTAATTTTGAGTTGAAACCTGTTGTAATCTTGATGATCAGAACAAGCCCTTCCTTGGGAACTCAAGGAATGAAAATCTGTATCATCATCTTGATGCCTTCAAAAACATTTGTGATACCATCAAGATGAAGGGAATGCCCCAAGAAGTAACATATTGCAAAGGATTCAATTTCTCTCTTGAAGATAAAGCTATATCCTGGTACCTTAACTTACCCCACCAGGCCATAGATGGATGGAGACCCCTTGCAGATGATTTTGTCAATAAAGTTTATCCCACTGAAAGAACTATCTGTAATATCCAAAAGATCCCTTCTTTCACGCAAAAACTAGTGGAAAATCTTCACGATTAGCATATCGAAATATATTGTGTACATAGGGTGCATGAAAAAGTGAGCAAGTAAACTAACAACATATATTCCATCCAATACTTTCAAATAAGAACAACCATTTTTTTACATAAACTTTCTTTATGTGATACTCATAGTGGCATTATAATTTAACAAAATTAAATAAACATCTAACAATTTAGTTGTTAATCCTCGAGAAACGCTCTAAGAACACTGGAAAACCAATGCGGGTAGTCATATATGTAACCACATACCTCAATGGTGAGCCATGAAGATTATGCAGATATACTTCATGTATATTCAATTAAGTCAATCAACAGATCTAAGCAAATCAATCATTCATCATTTATAATCTACATGTATGTAAATTTGAAAGTGTCACCATCAGATTATTCATAGTAAACCCTAATCAGATCCTAATCTAGGGTTTAGGGTCATGTTCAAGTTTCCTTAAGGAATGAGGGTACACACACTAATTCTAATTATATTAAACATTAGGTGAAACCCTAATGATTTTATCTATCATAAATGTTCATTATGTATACTTAGATTAGTTTGTGTTCATTAAAGTTATCATCTTTAATTTCAAAACCCTAATCCTTCATATGCATGTCTACTCACATTAGAAACCCTAATTCTACATCATTATGATCATGAACATGTTAACTCATCTATATATTGCATAATATCAGATTACATTAGAAAAAAAAACATTTAACATGATTAACAACCTATTCATCAAAAAGTAGGGGTTTTATGCATTAATAACCACTTTAGTACATATTTCCACTACTTGTAGAATTAGGATCAAAATTATATCTCAACTATGTTTTATTCATGTCACTCTCATTTGTAGATCAAGTTTCATATATAACGTCTTGATCGGATCATCCTAGTAATTACTATAATTATTACAAATGAAACCTTAATGGACCAATGGTAGCATGCCATGTCAACATTATTTGTTTTATCCAAATTTACACGCAACTTTGATCCACCCAGTAAGCTTTTGCCACATCGGCGCTTACTCAGTGCAATCCAGCCCCTTTGGATAGGGCAAGATTACCTTTCTACCCATACACAATAAAATGAATGTCACATAAATTCGATTGCATAGGCGTAAGTTTACCTAGGGGATTCTTCTCCCCGCCATGGCTGTGAGAGAAGCAACACAACATGGTTAATCAGGAGGTTGACTCTAGGATTCTCTGTATCATTCCCAATGGCTTCCCCGAAGCTAGTGATGGTCTTTGTTCTCCATGGCATGATCGACATGATCATCACAATTGAGTTTCATAGAAAAATAGCCAGTATAGAGGGAACGACTGTTACCTTCACTATTGGCAAAACTGAGGGTCAGAGAGGCTTCATGTAGTTTCAGGAACTGATCCCCATCCCCCTCCTGGCATCACGATGGACCAGAGATGCCCACTCAATGAGATGCTCTTACAGAACATGGCCACTTCATGAGGAGTCTTCTCCTGGCTTCCCAAATCGAGATGAGAATCAGAAGACTTTTGTGGTTATCTGGATTTGCTCCAAGTCCACCCGATTGGCTGAAAAATTGATAGATAAAATGACTATTTTGTTGGAAAATTCTACAGGAACCTTCACCCAATTGAGGGAGGAATCGAGTCATACATGTCCTTGGGGAACCACGAGAAGCCTTATATAGGCAAGAGGGAAAGAGGACTAGGGGTTTCGTCATAAACTTAGAATCCCACTTGGAAAGGGATTCATGTTCTTCCTATCCATGACAAAGTAACTGTTATGTTATATCTTACCCAACTCATCTCTCTCTCTCTCTCTCTCTGTTTCATTGAAATAAAAATTTCTAGAAAAGGTCAAGAGAGGAGAGAGAATAGGATGCAAGGGGAAGGTGGGTACTATGGATCATTTTTCCTTTCTTGGCTAGAGGTGGGAGACACAATCAGGGTCGTCGATTCCTAATCCAACATTCATGCACTGTGTGGCACATTAAAGGGGTGCGCTTTTGCGACGCTAAAGTTGGATTCATTTATTCACTTTCCAAAACAAGATCTTATACAATTATTGCACATGGGTCCCTCTTTCTTCTCTAATTTCTATAGGCTACTAGGAGCATCATCTAGCTATGAGATTTGGTTCGCAACTCATTTAAGACTTTTCCAACCTTGATCTATTTTGTGGGATTTTTTGGAATTACTTTTATACTCAAAACTTGCTCATTTAGCATTTTTAAATTAATTATCCATACAACACAATAACTCTTTTTTCTTCCAAATTCTAGGATTCTGTTCTTTTCATTATTATATTCAAGTATCCATAAAGGCTAAGCGAGATATTACTATTTAGTGCCCCAAACATTGTGTTTCAATTAATGGCTAGATAATTATTCTTTTAATTATCCAAAACACCATATATTTTATTTTATTTTAGAAACTTGCACATTATCCCATATTTCTATCATCCAAAAATACATTATGTTTTTCCTATTTATTTATGCACTAGATAATTATTCTTTTCATTACCCAAAACACCATATATTTTATTTTATTTTAGAAACTTGCACATTATCCCATATTTCTATTATCCAACAATGCGTTATGCTTTTTCTATTTATTTATGCATGAAAACTCTCTTTTGTAGAGTATCCCACATAATTCCATATTTAAAATACCAATTGTCCATTACTTTTAGAAATCTCTTTATTATTGGATTTCACCCTTTCATTATCCAATATATATTAATGGATTATTGGAACTAGTAAATTACACAAGATCTATCCCATATGGAGTACTTGCACTTTCACACCAAAATTTCCAAACAAGAAAGATAGAGAACCATCTTTCTAATTTGCCCTTCATATTACATTATTTGCAAATATATATATTAAAACATGGGAGAAACCAGGCTATAACATCCTTTCCCTCTTATAGCAATTTTGTCCTCAAAATTCAACTAATCATCCAGGACGATGGTATGAGACAATTTCCTCATATATATTAGTTATTCAATATCTCATAAAGTTTTTATCTTTTATTTCTGTGCTAATTCCTTATATTTCCTTAATTTGTGCCACAAGGACCTACTTGCAAAACAAATAGTCTCATTGTCCTTACTTGGTCCATGGGTCAAACCCACATTATTCTATCAAAATACAATTAAGGAATTACTTATCAATTCATGCCTTATATTTGTATGATTCAATTTCACAAAATTGAGGATATTACATTCACCCTTCCTAAAAAGGAAATTTGTCCCCAAAATTGACACCTAGTAAGGTTGAAGTGCATGATAACTCATCTTAACTTCACAACTTAGGCTTAGCAAACCTACTTAGATAGTTTTAGCATATTTTATTTATATGAAAAGTCGTCATATTGTTACTAAGATTGGTACTTGATTTCAATTCAAGGTACATTCATATTCTTAGTATTTATGTGATACCATCTCTTGATGATTACATTTTTCATTTGTGATTTTGATTTCACTTGGTGACTACTTTTTCTCCTAGGTTATCCAACCTATTGTTCATTTATACACACATAGGGGTGAGGTAGCACCTCCAACCCTAGATCATGTCATTAAGTTCAACTTAATTATTCATTATTATATGTCAAACTTTTTAAGCACAACATGTACCTATCTAATCTATCTTATTCATAATGAGATGGTGTACACACATTATCCTAAAATTTCACATTTCAGGTTGAATCATCCTCAACATGACTCTAAACCATACATACTTTTTAATTCCCAATATTGTTATAATTTATGAAGTCAAATGCCTTTTCCCTCTTGAGTTTGTACGTAACTCTTTTTATTATTACATGACTTCTTTTATCTTTTATGATTACACCCGATCTATTGTGAGCCTTAGCCACTTTCTTGAGATCATTACGAATACATGTACTTTTGGAGTGATCTCATCCTTATGCATCTAGGGAATGCCTCTCACATTCACCCATTGGGCCATATGAACTCATGAAGGTGGCCAATCTCCTGACACACGAGCCTCGGGAAAAATTGGTTGTTACCTCCTGACCAGATGGTCTTGTGCATTCATGGAACAATCAACTCCTAATTCGTTGATCACATGTACCTTTAATACTCCCTACTTCACCATATGATTGACTTAGGGCTCTACCCTTCCCGGGGTTTCTTTGTAATGTTATCATCTTTACAACTTTTGAGCACATTATTATCTCATGTGATTTTTTAACCTATATTTCCTTCATATCTCTCTTAAGTACACATTATCCATTTTATGTCACAGCATTAGGCTCAAAACACCTTCCCTATCTGGGGCTTAGTGCCATGTCAGCCTTCCCTATCTGGGGCTTGACCTCTTTGTGACCTTCCCTATATGGGGCTTAGTTATAGTCATCTGCACAGTGGACTCAGTACACCTTCCCTATCTGGTATCTGGTTCCATAACGGTCTTCCCCATCTAGGGCTTGACCATCTCATGACTTTCCCTATCTGGGGCTTGGTCGTCCACATAGTGAACTCATGCCACCTTCCCTATCTGGGGCTTGGTGCCATTCCGATCTTCCAATATGGGGCTTGACCACCTCATGACCTTCCCTATTTGGGGCTTGGTCGTCCACACTATGAACTCATGCCACCTTCCTTATCCGGGGTTTGGTGCCATACTAGTCTTCTAAATCTAGGCCTTGACCACATGTGTCCCTCATAGATGGCATACTTGGGTTCAAAGAATGAATGTGCTTTCATAGTTCATATACTCAATTTCTCACACTTTATGTGACATTCAAGGTTACCAAAATTCTTAAACTGATTGATCTACCCATCCTAATAGGGAAGGTCCTAACCTAGGGTTCCTTATTGCTCATAGGAGGAGGTTAGGCTCTCTAGACACAACATGACCCAAAGGTCTAGGGTTTTACCTCCCCCATAGGTCCTTTTCCCATTCTTGGGTTGACCCACCCTAGGATTAATGCCTTGCTCCACATACATGCATGCATAGGATTCTATCCTCATTATTATCTTTCTTATTCCTTTTCACCCTAATTAGGGTTCTCACTGATAGGGTTACTACTTCATCCAGATTACTCCCATTTCTATAATTAGGGCTTTGGGTTCACGTTAGAGACTACACCCTAGCTCTTAGGGTTTCCATGTCCCTATACCCCCTAGGGTTCTTCTAAACCAACCCTAGACCCATCTAGAGTTTACCCTTGAAACTCATAAAACCATTTTTCTTAATTTTATCATTATTTATATATTGCATGTTAATTATTATTCCACCTTACATGTACATTAGTTGGTGGAGGATGCCTTAGTCATACTTCTTCTGAAAACCCTAACTCCAAATGAGGAGGGAAGTTCCTTTTAGGTTTATTAAGAAAAGAGGATGAGAAGTGGATGAATCAAGATGATAAGAAAACCTAAAGGTATTTTACTTTAGGAAAAATCTTCCAAATTTGGCCAGGCAGGATGCACAGGCCCCAGAGTGCCCATATGATGACTAATAGTGTGGAGGAAACTTTTTCCAACCCTCGAGTCATGGTCCCTTCTTGACACCATTTTCTTTAGAAAATTCCCTAATAATACCCTTATATATCTACATATTACTTGAAATTCTAAACTATTAAATATTATTTGAAAAATATGGGGCTCTGAGACCAAATGTAGTGGCCCCACTTATCAGCAACCCCCAATTAAGGAAGCAAAAAAGATGAGTGACATTACCTAAAATCTTCCCAAGGATCCAAATTTTAAACAAATAATATTCAATAGTAAATAATCTCATTCATTTCAAATATTGTTTACAATATGTTATTACATGAAATTCTACCATCAAAATTGTATATAGAGAAGAAGCATCTAGCTCATCCTCCTCACTTGTATTAATTCCTTCATGTCATTTCATCTAGGTTTTCATGTCTTTGAGCATGTTTATGTTTAGCATGTAATTAAAACACCATAAAACAAAATCATGGATCAATGTATCAAAATATATTGTATACGTGGGTTGCATGAAAAAGTGTGCAAGTAAACTAACAACATATATTCCATCCAATACTTGCAAATAAGAACATACATTTTCTTCCCATAATCTTTTTTCATGTGATACTCAGAGTGGCATTATAATTTAACAGAATTAAATAAACATCCAACAGTTTAGTTAATCAATCCTTGAGAAACACTTGGATAATATCGAAAAACTAATGCCGGTAGTCATAGGCATAACCACGTACTTCAATGATGAGCCATGTAGATTATGCAAATATACTTCATGTATATTCAATTAAGACAATCAATAGATCCAAGCAAATCAATCATTCATCATTTATATTCTACATGCATGCAAATCCTAAAGTGTCACCTTCACATTATTCGGAGTAAACCCTACTTGGATCCTTATATAGGGTTTAGGGTCATGTTTAGGTTTGGATAAGGAATGAGGGTACAAGCTCTAATTCGAGGTATATTATACATTAGGTGAAACACTATTGATCGTATCTATCAAATCCTTTCATTATGTATACTTAGATTAGTTCATGTTCAGTAAAGTTATCATCTTTAACTTCAAAACCCTAATCCTTCATATGTACATCTATTCACATTAGAAACCCTAATTCTACATCATTATGATCATGAAAATGTTAAATCATCATTATATTCCACAATATCATAACTTCACATTGAAATATATTTAACATGATTAACAACCTACTGGTTGAAAACTAGAGTTTTTATGCATTAATCACCACTTTAATACATACTAACACTACTTTCAAAATTAGGATCAAAATTATGTCTAAAATATATTTTATTCATGTTCCTCTCCTTTTTATGATCAAGTTTTGTATATAAAATGTCTTGATCTAATCATTACAGAAATTACTATAATTATTACAAATAAAATCATAATGGACAAATGGCAACATTCTAGGTCAATAGTGTTTTTTATCCAAATTTACATGTGGATATGAACCACCCAGTAAGCTTATGCCACATCGGCTCTTACTCATCATGGTCCAACCTCTTTGGATAGGGAAAACTTACCCTTCTATCCATACACAGTGACATGAATGTCATGTTGATTCAAGGGTAGAGGTGTAAGCTTACCTAGGGGATTCTTCTCCCCACCATGGTTGTGAGGGAATCAACATGATATGGTCAACCAGGAGGTTGAATTTGGGATTCTCTATATCATTCCCAAAGGTGATACTCATGTTATCTTTGGTTGGCTTCCCTGATGCCAATGATGGTCTCGATTCTCCTTAGGATGACTGGTAGGATCATCGCGACCAGGTTTCACACCAAAATAACCAGTATAGAGGGAACAACTGTTACCTTTAATGTTGGCAAAATTGAGGGTTGGAGATGCTCCATGTAGTGTCTAGTGCTGATCCCCAACCCCCTCCTACCATCATGATGGCCTGTAGATGCCCTCCTGATGCACTACTCTTACATAATAGGGTTGCTTCATGGGGAGTCTCATCCTGGCTTCCCAAACCCATATGAGAATTAGAATACCTTCGTGGTTATCTGGAGTTGCTCCAAGTCCACCCAATTGGATGAAGACTCGAAGGAGCCCGGTTGAGGAGGAGAAGGTCGCCGAAGAAGACTAATTTTTTGTTGGTGAATTATAGAAGAACCTTCACCCAATTGAGGGAGGAATCGAGTCATACAGGTCCTTGTAGAACCACGTGAAGACTTATATAGACAAGAGGGGTAGATGACCAGGGGTTTCTTCATAGCCCTATAATCCCAGTTGGAAAAGGATTTGGGTTCTTCCCATCCATGGAAAAACAACCGTTGTGTTATATCTTGCCCAGTTCGTCTCTCTCTCCCAGTTTCATTGGAACAAAAATATTTGGAAAAGGTTTAGCGAGGAGAGAAAATGGGATGCGAGGGGAAGGTGGGAACTATGGATTATTTTTCCTTTCTCTACTGGAGGTGGGAGATGCAATCAGAGTCATCAATTCCTAATCCAATAGTCACACACCGCATGACACATTAAAGAGGGTGTGGTTTTGTCACACTAAAGTTGGATTGATTTATTCGGTTTTCAAAACAAGACCATATACAATTATTGCACATGGGTCCCTCTTTCTTCTCTAATTTCCATAGGCTACTATGAACATCCTATGGATATGAAATTTGGAAGGAAACTCATTTAAGTCTTTCAAACCTTCATCAATATTGTGGGATATATTAGAAATACTTTTATAGTCAAAACTTGCTCATTTACCTATTCCTTAAATTAATTATCCATACCACATAATAACTCCTTTTTCTTCCAAATTCTAGACTTCTCTTCTTTTCATTATTATTTTCAAGTATCCAAAAAGGCAAGTTGATACATCACTATATGGTGCCTTAAACATTGTGTTTCAATTAATGGCTAGATAATTATTCTTTTAATTATCCAAAACACCATATATTTTATTTTCTTTTAGAAACTTGCACATTATCTCGTATTTCTGTTATCCAACAATACATAATGCTATTACTATTTATTTATGCATGAAAATGCTCATTTCTAGAGTATTCCACATAATTCTATATTTAAAATACCAATTATCCAATACTTTTAGAAATCTCTTTATTATTGGATCCCCCCTTTCTTTATCCAATATCTATTAATGGATTATCGAAACCAGTAAACTACACGATATATATTCCATATGAGTATTTACACTTTCACACCACAATTTCCAAACAAGACACATAGGGAACCGTCTTTCTAACATGTCCTTCATATTACATTATTTGGAAACAAATATATTAGAACATTAGATATACCGAGTTATAATGGTAAGAAAACACCCACTTCCAATGAGGTGTGCACGGGTGACAATAGAAGGTTGGGCAACACCCACCTTCAAATGGCTTGGTGGGGGTCCCACACTCCCAGAGACCATCGACGACCCATCAACTGGAGGTTAGGTAGACCTTATCACTTGATGGTGGTACTACTTACAATAGCTACTAAGATTAGTTAGGCATGTTCCCCAAGGAACATTCTTAGGATACTCAGGGTGCATGCAAATCTCATTTATGTGCACCTCGAGCCCCACACCGAACTCTATAAATAGTGCACCACTCGCCACTATGAAGGGGTTTCTTATCACATGAGTTGAAGATGAAGTGCTGCTCTTATGATAGCTCATCGTCAACCTCCACTCACTCCCATTAGTTGACCGCATCCAAGGACGAGAGTCTAAGATATAGAAAGCCTTCACCACCCATGAGAAGCACCTAAAGCCTCCTTTAAGAGAAGAAGGATGGTAGAGTTGGAACCTAATTTCCTCACACCATCACCAGAGTTGGAGAAAAAGGAGGTCTTCATTGACCCTAATTCCAAAAAGAGCTATTCTTTGGTGTATCTTCCACCTTCTTCTTTGATTTGTCCTCTTTCTTCCATCCATCCATTACCATGTCACCTTGTAATTATAGATCTTAAAATGTCAACCAACACCATGAGTGGATGATCCATTTAACTTAGGTTGGGAGTAGCTACTAAGGCTCTACCAACATGTAAATACCTATATCCATTTAATTCATATACTCTTAGCAATGTTTATCTCCTTACTCTTGTTCTTAATGCTTCACTTGCATTGTTAGCTACCATCTTGTGTATTTTGATTGTTAATACCTCAAGAGAGTAGTATTAACTCATATATAAGAGTTATGGAGTTGAATTAATACATGAGAATGTTGGAATGTTTAAGCTAATGATCATGGATTTATGTTGATTGTTTTTTTCCATATTGAGAGAGTGAAAACCTGTGATCTATATCTATCCTAAGCTCAAGAGAGGAGGGAATAGACACACTACAACAAATATGACATATTTTGTCATTTCTATTTTCAAGAGAAGTTGATGGGTTACTCTTTAGTGTCAATTCGTTAAAGACAACCGCCATGGTTGACCAACTGAGAAAACACGTGTTGCATTTTATTTTTATAATAGGTTGATTCTCAAAACAAATAACACAATACATCGCCGGTGAAAATACAATTTCACATAAAAAATTTTGGAGGCATTTCATTTGCCTTCAAACACCTATTATTTCGATTTGTTGTTATATAACCAATGGGATAAAGGGCTATGCACCAAATGTCTCCTTACAATTATTATGTGTATATATCGTCTATTGTAACTACATGGACCAACAACAAAGGGTATGCACCATGCATCATGTGAACCCCCCCTCCCAAATTGGCTTTTCTCATAGGACACTGTCACCCCAACCGACGATGTTGGGTTCTCTAGGTTGCATCTGGGATGCAGAGTAGTCATCATTTTTTTCTATTCAATCAACAACAAAGGTAACGTCAAACTATATTTTTTCTGGTGGAGTTTCGATTGCAACCGACAACCTATGGTGTACGTCGTTGGATATTAAAATAATTGATAAGGAATGTCTTACTTAAACCCCACGAGAAACCCCTCTTTCCCCTATTCCCCTACCCACATTTGTTTGGAACTCTAGTTTCTAGTCCATTGGTTTCCCCTATCCTATCATCGCCACTGTTGGCGCCCCCAGTTAGTACTACTGTTACTCACTCCCGCCATCAACTCAGCACATCTTCCAGTTGTCGCCACCATTATTTCTCTCTCCTCTGTTGTTTATTGCTTCTCCGTCCACCACCCATCTGCTACTCACTTCTCTGTGTCTGCTATTGGTAGTCGCTTCTCCACTATCACCAAGCAAGTTGTTGCTCTCTCTTCTACTCAGTGGTGTTGGCCCTTCCCTCCTTCGGTTTATTTTGCATTGAATATGAACCCTTTCTCACATGTGGGTATTTTATGTTTAAAATGATCATGTGTGTAGGGGAATACGACATTAGGTAGGCAACAGAAACAAAAATTTTACTAACATATTTCCCATTAACCAGCAGATTGTGTCATTAACTATGTGATGGGAAGGATGGTTTCACAAAGATATATACCTGGTCTTGGAGCAAGTCCATTGACAATCCTCGTCGATGTAGATGCACACTCTATATTGGATGGTGTTTGTGTAGCTCCTAGTCACACTCAAACTCGTCTGACTGCTCCTCAGCAAACATCAGACTCAGACAACTACTACAGTGGCTCCTCTGATCTTTCCACATATTGCAAATTGACGTTGCCCTCCTAGAAGAAGCGAACAGACTCCTTCCTCTAGAGTAGTCCACACGGACCAACTAGAACTCCTGTCATCTTGCATGAATGGACATGAAGGATTTTTCCCTCCCATTGGTGTACTAGTCACCAACATGATCTCCCACAACAATGATCCTCAGTTGTTTCTCTCCTGTGGCTATCCCTCCCTAGTCGGGTAGGATTTTCTGGGCTCTCGTGGTTACCACAAATAGAGAGCAGAACAATTGTCAGAGCAACTGATTCTCAATTTTTGTGTAGTAGTTGTACTTTGGGAATCCCCCAGTACCCCTATATATAGGAGGGGTTAGGTCAGGGTTCCCAGTCCCCAGCCAATGCGGGACTAAAGCAGGATTGGAAAGGACAAGTAGATCTTGAATTTTTGCAACTTTTTTGGAAGTGTCACAACCTGCGTGCGATGAAACAATCATCTCGCCAAGTGAGACGATCATCTCACACATCAGACAGTCATCTCACACATGAGACAATCATTTTTCTAAGCGAAACGGTCGTCTAAGATGTGAGATAGTCATCTCGCTAATAGAGACAGTCATTTTGTGCTTTTTCAATCAGATATGAATTGTCAAATCATTTCCTAATTAATGTCATACATTAGTTTACTTGCACCCCAAGTATGTGCAATTGCAATGAGTTTGGAAAACTATATAACTTTTGTTCATCCCAACCGGGCCATATACCACAAGTGAGACGCCTGTCTCACTCACCCAGACAACCATATGGTGAGTTTGAGTCAAGCCAATCAGTTCAACAGCTTGAACTGGTCAGTTCAATGGGCAGAACTAAGCCAATTCAATATTTGATTGACCTGACAACCCAAACGTCTGTCTCAACACTCGAGGAACCCATCTGGCTGTCCAAACGGCCATCTCACCCAGTGAGATGGTCGTTTGGTAGTTTAGTTAGTGAATCCATCGATCTGTTGTGTGAATTGAGTACCTAAACATTTTAGTACTTAATTCAATTATCATTCAAGATCAAACTCCTCTTCTAGATGGGTTCCTATGTGTGTGACCCTATAGGTCCAATATCACATTGGC
Source organism: Alisma plantago-aquatica (assembly GCA_963693085.1). Classification (NCBI taxonomy): domain Eukaryota; kingdom Viridiplantae; phylum Streptophyta; class Magnoliopsida; order Alismatales; family Alismataceae; genus Alisma; species Alisma plantago-aquatica. The sequence goes on along the minus strand of OY856414.1, from coordinate 800,011,306 downwards.
GGTGAATTTCCATAACTATCTTATGACATCACAAGGAAAGAGTGGTGCCTAGTCGCACATCATTGCTACCCAAGTGAATGGAAAGTTGGGGAGAAACTTCAACCTACAATCTGTGTATGGTGTTATAGTGTTTGTATAGTTCCTTTGCCACTGATATCCAGATTGAACTAGAGGCATGTAATAGTCATCCTCATTATTATTCAATCTTGTTCCTTGAATCAAAGCAGACTGCATGAGATATATGTAATCTCAATATCACATATTGACTCACATGAGCATGTCCATACTTTTCTCAGTCTCACTAATCAAGGGGAATTGGATATCATACTCCTATCAGAGGGACAAATCCAATATCTATCACTCACAGTCAATCCCCATGTGTCAAAGTCACCCAATCATCACTGTTATAACAACCCATGTTTCAAGATTCTGTTTGATGATGTCAAAGTGTACCCAACGACATGTGATAAGTGCAGTGATTTTAGGTCTAAGAACCACAACCACCACCATCACTCTGAGACCTGACTCTGACTTCCATGATGATAGCTTCCATGTGTCAGTCTCACGATGGGTCTGTCCGATACACTATTCCCTAACATGTATCTGTGTGCTTGGTTTGATATTTCCATATCATGACTAATGAGATTTAGTCATCAACCAACTCACACTCTGATCTTATGTGTTATATAGTTGTCTATCTACCTTCCACAATAACAACCGACCAGGGACATAACGAGAATACATATACTCTTAACATCCGTATGATCTCATTCTTCCAAGTCATGTACTTGAAGACATACGTCATTGAGAAATATCATTCTCTAGACATTAATTTTGTAATTCATTATCTCATAGCTAAATATACAAAATAAATTGGAAGCTTGCCTTTATTATTATTAAATTAGGTATCTAATCCCATATCCCAATCATCATATGATTGTCTCTCTGGGCATACATACCAACAATGTGTACCTCTATATGAATAACTTATCATGCTTTGTGCAATCAAATACTTTGTGGATAATTCTTGTTCCCTAAGATGATTAAATGTATAATCTTAACTTGAATCATGACATAATGAACATGTTACTAACTAGATCTATAATATTGCATGAAGCTCTCTCTAAATATGATCTATGCTACTTTATGACTTCAAATCAGTATCTTGACAATTTTGTTTTGGTCGGTAAAAAACTCTGTTGCTATAATATTGCCAAAAAACCTTGGGTACAAAGTCTTGCACCCCATAATACAAACTAGGGTGAAAACACCAACCAAGAAAAACAAAATACAAACACAAGCAAACTATGTATCTGGATCTATGAAGAAGAAGGGAAAAGAAACTACGTAGCGAGTAGATTCCCAGAAAACCAGATGAGATAGATCTAACTAGCCAAAGCAGCACTAGCATAAAACCAACTCTCTGAAAGTGTGCAGCCTTGGCAGAAGAGCTAAAACACCAGTTGTCTGATCCTTAAGAACGCCCAGCAGGTCCAAGCCTGACTTAATCAAATAACCAGATCAGAGGCTTCCAGCTTGTAAGATATAAACACCAGGTTTTCATACCCTGAATCACGAAACAGGACCAAACCCTGCAAGCAGCCAATCAAACACTGCAATAAACTCCATTTCTTTGAAAGTGTGCTGACTAACCACCAGAAGAACCTCGAACTGACCCATGGGATAGAATAGATCGCCTGGGGAAGATAGGATGCAAGCTAGAAACCTTGCCAACTAGGGAAAGACAAAAGAGAAAATTAACCACCCTCTCTTTTTTTCCTAGTTGTTTTCTGATTTCTCTTAGACCATGATTCCTCATACTCTAGAGAAGCATCTCTCAAGTGATCTGAATCAACATCAGAGTTGGAATCTCCAATGGATTCTACATCATCCTTGAACAATTTTTCTTTGCTCTATTGGTAATCAACCGAGAAACCACAGCTCTCCCAAATCTTGTTGATCTTCCAAGAGTCAGAGACACTTTTTTTAAACTCAATCTCCCAATCCAGATTGATGCTGCTCACGTTGAAAATTAGAGAAGAACCAAACATATCTGGCTCAACCAATGAAATATGGGCCGCATTAATCTGAACTGGAAGGTCTACTCCAATCCCTGTGAGAACTACCTCTTCAATCTGCTACTCGATGACCTTCAACAAGTTATCTTCATCAGTAGTATGAGTGATATGGGAGACAACATCCCCATCTTTCAACTGAGTAGCCTTGTCCTGGACAGAGTCAACAACAATGCTACTCTTTGGAGCATTCTTACGAGCACCTGTGCTCTTGCCAAACCTCACCTGCAGATCCATGTCTGGGGGAGGCTTCCTTGCTTTTTGATGGCAAGAAGGTTGGCGGTGACCGAATCTCTTGCAGCATGGGAAGACAAGAGGCTTCGAGATGACTTTGATCTTCAGTTGCTTGAAAACAGAGTCCACCATTGCCTTCGTGGATCTGGGCAAGTTGGTCTCACATCTGACATCAACACAGACGAGGGCAGGGCCAAGACATCCCACCGTAACAGAGGCGTCGTCGATGTCAACAGGTCTCCCAAGAGTGCTGGAAACTCTCGCAATGTGGTCGCGAGACCAAGGAAGCCCCGAATTTTCGATCTTCACCCAGATGGGAACCTGCGAGAAGGATAAAGGTAGAAGGGAAGCTCCTGACCTCCATGAATGCACCACCATCAGGGAGCCATCCATAAACCATGGAGCCTCATCTAAAACTCGATCCCTCTCTCTTGACGATGGAAGCTTGACGATGTATCCTTCTCTTTCCTCTGAGAAGATCTCAACAGGTCCACTCGGCCGCCACTGTCTCCGGATCCATCCAGCGAGCTGCTCGCGGAAGGGCATCCTTCCAACGAACCTGATCGAGACGAACTCGCCCCAATCAGGGATGGAGGATTCTTGGCTAGAAATAGAGGCACACTTCTCTCCATCTACATCGATGGGCTTGATGAAATCAATGGCCGTGACTCCCTCAACACCTCGACCTAGTCTACTGGACAAAAGCCAGTCGGCAATCATTGAAGACGAAGAGGCTGCATCACCATCGGCCTGATTCCTTGGGGGAGCATTCAGAGAGATGCTTGGGGAGGCATTAGCTGGAGCTTCTGCTTCCTTCCCTTCACGGTGCACTACCTTTTCTGGACCAGGGGGTTGGGAAGGGATGCCTCCATCTCCAGTCCTTGCTGATTGAGGAGTAGGAGGAGTCGAAGATGACTCCGCGGCACCACGAACCTTCTCCCCACCGGTACTAGGGTTGCACCCACGACCACGCCCTCTTCTGCCCTTTCCTCGAGCCATCTTCCTCGGCGCCCCTCCTCCTTAGTATCTTGACAATTTATATGACAAAAAATATTACTTGATCTAGCTTATACTCTAATGATGACAACCTTGTATGATAATGACCATACATGACTAGTTACGATAATGTTCTTGCTTATGCTGACTAAGATTACTCAAATCTTATGAGTGATCTATCTAAGATCATGATAATTAATGGTCTCAATGAGGATAATATGTTTGAATAATATGTAAGCCTTAAGAAATAATTTGGGTGTTCTAAGTCTGATATGAGCGTTGAATTGGTTATTTGGTTTGTTTGAATATTGGGTTTGAATAATGTGTAAGACCTAATGAAGCTTGTGAATTCTAATGTGTAAACCAATGATTTATAAATCCTAATATGTAAAAAATAATCTATAAAAACTAATATGTAAACCTTAGATTCTAAACCCTAATTTGTAAACCGTGTTCTTGGCTTAGAAACCCGTCCAAGATTTACTCATTAGGAGTAAACCTTGGATAGTCCCCGATTTGGGACTATTCTTGAGAACTTCATCTCACTTAGGATGTAAGTGCATAATGAGTGTTCAATTTCAATAAATTTCAACAACATCTCTCCTTTTGTTCTCTAGTACATATGTAGATGGGTATTTGCCCATCTACATCAATGTACTTGGAGAACTATGGGGAAATGTTGCTGAAATTTTATTGAAATTAAATATGCCTTATACAATTACTAGTGAGATGAACAGATCAAGAATAGGATAGGTGGTACACATCCATGAATGTGAATGCTAATAGATGATTAAGTCTCAATTCAAACATATTTATTTTCTAAAATTAAATTATTAGATAACACCTGATGAGCTACTCGTCTCCCATCTGATCATAGAATCGATCGATCATGGATGTCTAATCCAAATCACTGCACTTTGGAGTTTTCTTAATGGTCTCAGTGAGTTTGTAAGATTTGTATAGGAAGATAGAAAACAATCTAGAGATAGGTTCTATTTCCCATATAGGAATTTTAGTAACAACTTCAAAGTATACACTGTTGATATGATAAAAGATCATGTCATATGCAATGTGATTGTATAGAGCTATAAAGAATATGTAGGGAAATATGACAGTAAAAACACAATTTTTACAGCCATATTCCCCTTAGACAGGTGATCGTGTCAACAACTATGAATTGAGAAGGAGGGTTGCAAGGCATATACCTAGTCCTGAAGCAAGTCCAATGACTATCCTTACAACATCATGCTTCTTTCTCAAGTTGATCCTGGACAGCTGTCAGCGACCTCCTAGTCTGCTAGGTGGAAAAAGCCTCCTCACCTCTACGTAGTCCACGTGGACCACTGGGAACTCCTATCATTCTTTTAGAATAGACAAGAAGGAGTTTTCCTCCAGTCAACATGCTAGCATTGACTTGCTCTCCCTTGTTGTCTTTCCCTTACTGTCTCTCCCTTTTATAAGCAAGACTTGCTTAGGTTCTCACATTACCACAAATGTGAGAAGATAACAACTGTCAGAGCTTGTTGTTGTGTCTCTAGAAAGCCTCAACTACCCCTCTATTTATAGGAGGGTCCAGGTTAGGTTTTCTAGATCAGTTGGGATTCCAAGAGATGGTGTTTCATAAAATTTTCAAAACCTATGAACCTTGAACTGGTCAGTTCACTACTGAACCAATTTGTTTACATGTGAGTCAATCAGTTCATTATGTTTCTTGTTTGCAATCATATTGGCTTTAAATATTATAATAATGCACAACATGACGTCAACATCAATCCTTGATCCAATCTTATTGATCAACCAACCAGTTGGCCCACAATTTGAATCGGTTGGTTCATACATCTAAATTGATCGGTTGACAAGGTGAATTGGTTGTTTCAGAGTGTTGATTGCCAACTTTATTTAAACTGAATACCTAGAACTTTAGTAATCAAGTTTTAAACCATATTCATGAGTAAACTCATTTTCTACATGTATCCAAAGTGTCTGACCCTATATGTCCCAAGTTACATCGACGATGAATTCTATAACCAATTTTTGACATCACAAACAATGAGTGGTATCTAGCAAGACATCATTACTACCCAAGTAATAGGAAATTTGGATAGCAACTTCAACCTACAATCTATGATTAGTGTTACATTGATTGTATAGTTCCTTTGTCTCTGATATCTAGATTGAATGTGAGGCATGGAACCATCATCCTCTTCTATGTTCAATCTATGTTCCTTGAACTAGAGCAGTGAATATCACATATTGAATCACATGAGCCTTTCCATGACTTTCCCAGTCTTTCTTATCAAGTGGCCAAGATATCAAACTCCTATAGGAGGGAGAAATCCCATCTATATCACTCACAGTCATTCCTCATGTGTCACAGTCTATCTGAGCATCACCTTTATGGTAACATTAATTCAAGGTCACAAACTACATTGAATGACATGTGATGAGTGTAGTTCAGGTCTAAGAACTAAAATCACCACCTATCATTATGAGAGATGATTCTAACTACAATTCAATGGTTTCCATAAATCACTCTAAAGGTGGGTCTGTCTAATACATTATTCTCTAATAAGTACCTATGTGTTTGGTTTGATATCACATAATATGACTAATGTGATTCTATCATCAACCACCACACACTGGTCTCATGTGTTATTGTTGTCTATCAAATTCCACAATAACATCCAACTAGGGACATGACAAGAACATATATATTCTTAGAATTCGTATGATATCATTGTTTAGGTCCTCAACTTGAATATATGCATCATTGAGTAACATCATCATTTAGACATTTATTATGTTATCTCATAAATAAACTAAACAAAATAAACAAAATTGCCTTTATTATTAATCAAATTGTTGATAAGATAAGCCATTACAATCATCATATGATTGCTTCTCTGGGCATACATACAAATAGACTCCCACTTTTACTTAGATCCAATCACCCATGAACTTAATCCCAGGTGATCTAACATGACCTTTATGCTTCTGCTGCAAAAGTGCTTTTGTCAAGGGGTCATCCACATTGCTTTCAGTTGGTACTCTACAAATCTTCATATCTCCTCATCGTACGATCTCTTATATGAGATGGAACCGTTGTTGTATGTGCTTGGAATGTTGATGTGATCTAGTTTTCTTATCTTGTACAATAGCTCCATTGTTGTCACAATTTGGCTCTATTGTGATCGTTGATGCTTGGAACCACCCCAAGTTCAAAAATGAATTTCTTGATCCAAATAACCAGCCTCCTTTGTTGCATCTGATGCAAAAATATACTTGACCTTTGTAGTAAAATTAGCAACCGTATCTTGTTGAAGTCTTCATACTTACAACCCCATTACATAGGAAAAACACAAATCCAGATTGTGATTTATAGTCATCTTTGTCAGTTTGGAATCTTGCATCATTGTAATCCTTTGACACCAACTCTTCCTGACCACTATAAACAAGGAATTTATTCTCAAGTACTCAACGATGTTCTTTATGATAGTTCAGTGACTTTCATTGTGATCTGAATAACACCTACTAGTCATGCTTAAGGCATATGAGACATAAGTGTGAGTACATAACATTTCTTACATGATAGATCCAATTGTAGATGCATATGTAATCTTACTCATGCATTCCCATTCTTCACAAGAACTATAACATTGAGCTCTAGAGATACTAACACCATGAGACATGGGTAAGTTTTCTCTCTTTGAGTTCTTCATGCTAAACCTTTTCAACACTTTGTCAATTTATGTGATCTAGGTTAGGCCAAGAAGTCTTCTAGATCTATCTCTATAGATTTTGATTCCTAACATATAGGATGATTCACCCAAGTTCTTCATAGAGAATGTATTTCCTATCTAGGTATTTACCATCTTTAAAGTAGGGATGTCATTCCCCATCAATATTATGTCATCTACATACAATATGATGAATACCATCATGCTCCCACTAACCTTATTGTAAACACATGGTTCATCTTCACTTTGACTAAAGCCAAACTCTTTGACTATTTCACCAAATCAAAGATTCCAGCTCTAAGATGCTTGCTTCAATCCATATATTGACCTTTGTATCCTACAAACTTTATTTCCATCCTTTGGATTTATAAAACACTCAAGTTGTGTCATGTACCAAACCTCAAAAAGATTCCCATTAAGGAATGTAGTTTTAACATCCATCTGCTAAATCTTATAGTCATGATAAGCTGTAATGACAAGCATAATTCTAAAGGAGTTAAGCATCACAACTGGAGAAAAGGTTTCATCATAGTAAACACCTTGAACTTGTCTGAAATCCTTTGCAATCAATCAGCCTTTGTAAGTTTGTATATTACCATTCATGTCCGTCTTTTTCTTGAAGAATCACTTACACCCTATGGGTTTTACCCCCTTAGGTGGATCCACAAAGGTCCATGTGTTGTTGGTGTACATGGATTCCATCTTAGATCTCATGGCCAAGCCATATCTTAAATTCTAGTCCCATAATAGCTTCTAGGTAGGTTGTTGGCTCATCATCAATGACCGAATCATCACCTTTTCAGTCACAAGATAACTAAATCTTTCTGGCTCAAGGTGTGTCTTACTGCATATGCAAGGTCCGTGTGTTACATGAGGAATTTGAGATTCCACAATGGTTTGTTACTTTCTATGTTTATCTTGTATCTCTATAGGTTCAATGCTTTCTTCTTGGTCTTAAACCTCTTTGAGTTCTACTTTCCTCCCACCGATTCCTTGGGAAATGAATTCCTTTTCTAGGAACACATCATCCCTAGAAACAAGCACTTTGTTGTTATATGGATTATAAAAGTAGTATCCTTTGGTTTACCTATAATATATAAAAAAATAACATTTATCTAATTTGTATCCAAGCTTTTTGGGAACTGCTTTCTAACATAAGCTTCACATCCCCAAATCTCCATAAAAGACACATTGGGATGCTTCCCATACCATATCTCTTAAGGTGTCTTTTAAACAGATTTAAATGGTACATGGTTTAGTGTAAACCCTACAGTTTCTAGAGCATAACCTCATAAGGAAGTCATAAGATCATCAAAACTCATCATTGATTGCAAAATATCTAGTAATGTGCAATTCCATATTTTTGATACACCATTATGGTATGGTTTTATGAGTAGATTAATTGTGATATGATACCACAGTCTTGCAGAAGTTTCTCAAACTCTTGGCTTAAGTACTCTCCACCTCAATCAGAATAAAGTGTCTTGATACATTTGCAGGGTTGATTCTATACTTCATTCGTGAAAATCCTTGAAATTTTCAAGAGTTTCTGACTTATATTTCATCAAGTAAACACAACTATATCTACTTAAATCATCAGTATAGGTTATGAAGTACTGATAACCACCTCTATCGTTTGTTTTAAAGGGGCCACACACATCCATATGTTTGAGTCCGAATAGATCACTCGCCCTCTCACTATTTTCTGTGAAGGGGATCTTTGTCATCTTGCCCAACAAACAAGTCTCACATGACTCTATTGATTCGGAGTCAAAAGAGTCTAGATATCCATCTTTATGGAGTCTAGAAAAATGTTTCTCATTGATTTTCCCTAGAAAACAATGCCAAAGATATGTTTTGTTTGAGTTATCAAGTTTTAATCTTTTGGTATTTACTTTATAAACATTTGTCTTGAGATCTAACTAATATAGACCATAGGTCATTGGGGCACTACCATAAAAGATCTCATCTTTTGCTATAAAACATTGACCATTCTTTATATGAAATTCATATCTATACTTGTCCATACAAGATATATAAATAATGTTTCTAAAAATGGTAGGTACAAAATAGTAGTTCTTTAACTCTATTAAAAGCTTTGTGGGCAGAGATAAATTATAAGTTCCAACTGCAGTGGCAGCAAATCTTGCTCCATTCACAATGTGAATTTGACCTTGCCCTTTCTTAAAGGCTTACTTCTATTCAGATCTAGCATATTTGAACATATATGAGATCCACATCCAATATCATGTACCCAAGATGAAGAAGTAGACATATTTATCTCAACACCATATATACCTGAAGTGGAGATCTATATCACCTCCTTATTCTTCCTAAGTTCCTCTAGGTAGAGAGGGAAATTCCTCTTCTAATGTCTAGGTTGGTGACAGTGGTGACAATTTCCTCCCTTGGTCACCCCTCCCTTTTCTTTGAGTGCATAAGACTTGGGCTTCTTGGTAGCTTTAAAACTCTTCTTAGCTTTCCCTTTGCCCTTATAATTCCCCTTTCCTCTACTAATCATCGTCGCAGACTTGGGCTTGTCTTTCTTCATCTGCACTTCAGCTGTTTTCAACATGCCAAGTAGTTCTGATAATGACTTGTCAAAATCGTTCATGTTGTAGTTCATGACAAACTGGGTATATGACTCTAGTAGTAACTGTAGAATCACACATGTGGCCAAGTCTTAACCCAAGGGAAATCCTTGTCTAGCAAGGCTCCCCACATACCCAATAGTCTTGAGTTCATGGGGACGTACCGGATCTCCTTCTTCCATGTTGCATTTGAACAACGCCTTGGAGACATCATACATCTCTTATCTTGCTCGATCTTGGTACATGCTCTTAAGACGTGTTACCATCTTAAGAACATACATGTTCTTATGTTGTCTCTGCAACTCATAGTCATTGAGCATAGCATCAGGCACTTGACATCTATGGCATCTTTAGAGTGCTTCTTGTAAGCATCCTTGTCAGCCTTAGGTGCAGTCGGAGCATGCTCATTTGTCTTTGGTGTCTTGAGCACATAGAGCTTGCGCTCTTGTGTGAGAATGATTCTCAACGTCCTAAACTAGACATGGAAATTATTTCCATTAAAATTGTCCTTCTCAAGGACCAATCACAAGGAAAATGTGTTGTTGCCATGTGATTCTACAAGAAACATTTGTAATTTGTCAAAACACTTTTGATTTGATTCAATTTGATTAAAATAAATTTGGTGATGTTTAATTAGGCTTTTAATTAAATTTTGCCCCACCATTTTGTTCAAATTGATAGCTCTCACATATCAATTCAGAATATTACAACATACGGCCTTCTAGTGAGTCAAGACCCAAAATAATTGAATTATTACCCTGCCAACTCCAGTGTCCATCACCAATTATCAAGGTTGGAAACTTTTGCCAATTGCATCTCAGGCAATTTTTGGATCGATGGTATGTAAAATTCTTTGCTATAGTCATCTTCATGCTTCTAGGAACTTATCATTAAGGTCACCTAGTTAAGTATGACCCAAAGGCTAATACGATAGTAATGCACTCTGTTTGGAAGGTCTACATAACTACCATCACACTTCCGTGAGATGGGCGACACACTACACTTGACGTGCCCACGTTTAATCAATTAAGATTTTCATTTATGTTTCTTATGGAAAGCATCTAAGACTTAATATTTTATTGAGGGATATATATATATATTTTTTTCAATCATCGCATACTTATATGTATCATATACATACAATATCCACAAATGAAACATGCAATTATAAAAACACGAGTTATGGTTATGGACATACAATTGTAATTCCTTGTAGTGACGAGGAATTACTATCACATAAGGTTCACATCATATGTAGCAAACTGTTGTTGAATAAATTCTATGTTGGAACCGGTCTAGTTTGATCGGTTCAACTCTTAAACCGATCAGTTGACCTCCTAGTCAATCGGTTGGTCTCATGGATCAATTGAGTGGTCTTTGGTATGAGTGATTCAACTCTATTTTAGGGCTTCATCTTGTGTCATATTGCATTTCAATCACATCTATACCTGTTAGATTACATGTTATTTTCCCTAATATGTATATCTGTATAAAATGCACTTATGGACATTATTTGTATGTTTTTTAGGCATTTGAACCACGCTTGATGGAAGAGAGAGAGAAGGAAGGATCCTAGGATTTTTCTACCCTTAGAGAGGCCTAAAATGAAGTCTGAGGCTCCCTCAACCTACCCCTAGTGGCCAAAGATCCATTAAAGCAAAGATGTCCAAGAATGAACAAAGAATTAAGTCAAAGTGCAGCAATAGAGACCACCACGACCGTGGTACCTGAGAACGTTCCTGTTGGCTCTTATAAAATCAACAGAGTCATCTCCAAGCAAATCAAGAATCACCACAGCCGTGCCACTCAGAATGGTCATGGTAGATTGACCCAGAACGGTTGTGCCACCATGCACGACCATGTGACAGCTGAACTGGAATGGTCATGGAGCCAAGAATGGGCAGTGTTTTCCAAGCCACCACAACTGTGGTGACCACCACATGTCGTGCTACCCTAGCCCCACCACGACCATGGTAACCACCACGGCCGTGCTACCTCATGTACATTTTGACCAAATCCCTATGATTTTTCTCCATTTCTCACTACAGTCATTCCACACCACCGAGATTGTTCTCACCCCACTCCACCATAGCCATGGTGAGCACCACAGCCGTGCTACCCACAAAAACCTAGCTACTATTACACTGTATTACCCATATTGCCCCTACTTGACCTATTGCTTCCCCCACACCTATATATACCTAGGTGGCAGCTGGAGCAAGGGGTTAGATACCTCCTACCACATCTTAGCTCCACATTCCCCCTAGACATTCCACTCCATTTCCACCTCCATTTCACCCCATTTAACCATTTCCACCACCAAAACCTTAGTTTCCTAGTGTTTTGACCCTATTCCACTATCATCCCATGCCATTGAACCTTAGAGGAGAGAGGAGGACGTCCTACAATAGTTGAAGTGGAGTATTTCTCCATCTACACTGAGCTCCATGGCATCTTCTATCTTTACTTCCCTTCTTTTTATATTTTCCATTTCCATGAGTAGCTAGGCCCCCTGGGTGGGCTGTTTGGGGTGAAAATGTTACTTTTGTACCATCTTGGGGGAAAATGATATGTAAACATTGTAATTTCATTTGTTTATGATTATGTTCTATTTCTATGTCACTCTTCATGAATTTCTTGTTGGTTTGTGCGAGAAATCACCTAGAAATTTAGGGAAATTACTTATATGTGTGAATTTTGGGATTTGCTCCTAGGTCCATGATGCGATGATTTTGAGTCACATTTATAGACCGATTTCATATGTGTTTTGTGCCTTAATTACTCATTTTCATGGATATTATTGCATAATTCACTTTATTTGGTCTTTGTCATCATTTTATATCAAATCCCCTTTATTTCATTATTTTAAGCATTATTGATCATCTTATCATAAATCATGTGGATTCATTTGGTCTTGTTGTGCAATTTCAGGAAAAACAAGTATCTACATCCGTCGATACCATCGACGGATGTCGATACCATCGACCAAGCCACAGGTTTTTAGCCGAGAAGAGCAATACAGAGTCGATACCATCGACACCCATGTCGATGGCATCGAGATGTCTCCAGGCTGCTGGCGAGGATGAAGTCGATACCATCGACGCAAGTCGATGCCATCGACACAAGGAGAGCTACAGCGTCGCTAAACGACAACAACCGACGCTAAAGGAGTCGATACCATCGACACCCAAGTCGATGGTATCGAGATCACCACAGGCGCTCAGAATAAAAGAAAGGAAAGCTGCCGCTAATCTGCTGGGTCGATACCATCGACCCGCGTCGATGGTATCGACGCCGGCAGATATGCGTTGGATTTGTTTTGATTTCGATCGGACGGCTGTTGTTATTTGACGACCTAATTAGGGACTTATACCTAATGACGGCCGCCCAGACGTGAAGAGGATCTCATTTTAGATTGCACGAGTGCCGAGGAGGAGAGAAAGGAGAACGGAGGCTGAGAAGTTCATCCCGGGTGATTCGGACGCTGCCGAAGACAATTTCCACCACCGACAGGCGGGGAAAGCTTGTGTTCTACGCCAAGGATCCACCGGTTCTTCTCCGTTCAGGGGTTTTCCCATTTATTTCATGTTTTTCTTATGAATTCCCCAATTTCTACCATGTATTCGTGTAAGATGAACATGAGAGGCTAAAACCCTCAATCTTTAGGACCGGGAGTAGCCCGGGGATACATTGTATGATGATTTTATATTGATAATTCATATTTTTCTCTCATATCTGTGGTATAAATTCGTTTTCTCTATTGCTATTGTTATGCTTGATCACCATAATAATAAATTAATGCCCTTAATCACTTCGACAGAAGGATTAACGGTTGAAAAGAAACGAATTCTACATTAATTAATAAAACCCTTGACAAAGGAGTTGTAAAATTAATGGTGGGAACTGAGGGACCGATCTTAATGCGCTTAGTTTAGGGGAATGATTACTATGACGATGGAATCAACATAAATCTAAGTAGTGGATTACACCACGACAGTGGGTAATTCTCATTTCAGGCCACTACCCGGATAGAGAGAGAAGTGTGAGGAATTATATGAAATCTAATACAATGTTGACCCGCGGTGAAACCGCCATCCTAAAGATATCCCTTTTAATTGATTAAATTAACCTTTAATCAATTGTTTTCTTTGTTTGATTTTTATTTTCTTTTAATTTGAACAACAAAACCCTACTTTGTTAATTGGTCTAGCTGATTGCGATTAGTTAGTAGAAGTCTCCAATAATTCACGTATCCCTGAGTTCGACTCGGGCCTCACAAGGCCTATATTACTCGACGCGTATACTTGCGTTTAAGCGCGTAGTAAAATACACGTCAAGTTTTTGGCGCCGTTGCCGGGGATACGGCGAATTATTGGCACTTTGAGTGCTAAGAGCGGCCATTCTAGGCCACATTTTTTTTTATTGATTTTAAAACAATTTCAAAAAAAAAAATTCCTTTATTTCTCTATAATCGTGTTTACTCGTTCAAAGCATTGTACTGAACCCCTATTTCCATATTTCAGGTGCTTTGCATGGTGCACACACGTAGTCGAGACTACGTGAATCGCACACCTGAGGTTCCATCTGCGGGACCAGAGGATGAGGACTACTACGAGGAGGAACACCACAGTGATATACATTCTGAATCTGAGCCAGAACAAGAAGAAGTAATGGCTGAAGCACATACAATATGGGAGAAGATCAAGGCATCTTCTTCCTCGACATCAAAGGGGCCTATAAAGAAACAAGGGCTAAACATACCTACATACAAGATCGACCCAACACTGATTAATTTGGTCAAATCCAATGCATTTCACGGACTGAAAAATGAAGATCCAGTGGCACACATTAGTCAGTTTGTGGAGAACTGCGATATGGTGAAGATAGATCGATTTCCGCAGGATGTGCTCTATCTCAAGTTATTCCCGAGTTCCTTGGCTGGAGTGGTAAGAGAGTGGCTTCATAACCTCGACGACGAGTTTGTTGAATCATGGGATCACATGGTGGAGGTTTTCTTCGAGAGGTTCTTTCCTCCTGAGAAGACCAATGATATGATCCGGAAGATCCACAATTTCACCCAACAGGCGGGTGAAACTTATTCTGAGACTTGGGAGAGATTCCAAGTCATGTTGAGGAGATGTCCACATCATGGACTGGACAAGGAAACCCAAGTGAAGATCTTCTACTTTGCTCTCTCCGAGCATGATAGAAGCAATTTGGACTCGGCCGGTTCAGGATTTTTCTTGAACAACACGGATACAAGATGCTGGGAGATATTAAAGAACATGGCTCGGAAACAGTCATGGGGCGACAGAGGTGCAGTAGAACATGTCAAGGCTGCCGGCGAATCCAGAATAGTGAGGGAGCTGAATGATAAGTTAGATCTTCTAGCCAAGAAGGTGTTAACTAAGGAGGATGCATCTGATGATGGGGAGGCCCAAGTGAAATTCATGCAACAACAGGGCTATAGAAACAATGACTATTCATGGAGAAAGGATAAAAAGTTTTCTTGGAAGGATCCGAATAACTTTCTATAAGATCTGGATGCAAAGCCACAACCGAGAGCTGAAGATAAAAATACTGAATTGCTAAGCCAAATGGTCCAGCAAAATCAAGAGATGATGGCCATGTTTGGAAAACAACTGCAATCTCAAGGTGATATTCTAACCAAATTTGGGCAGACGCTGCAAAGCCATGGAGCGCAAATGCGGGCATTGGAGACCACCGTGGCACAGATTTCAAGTGAGGTGGCGGCTATCAAGCACGCCAATCAACAGAAACCAGCCGAGAACGCGAATGTGGTTCAAGCGCACCATCAGGTCAAATACATTTCTGTGGTGAGTAATGAAGAAGAATCTCAGGTGCAAGAAGTTACAGAGGAAAGGAGAATGACGTTCAATGTGAATGCAACACCGGCAATACCATTTCCACGCACGTACTATGGACTGCCGGGTGGAAACCCTTTCTTCAGAAAATCTGATAGAGTTGTGAATACTGTATCTCCACCTGGGCAAAAAGAAGAAGTGCAAGTTTGTGCACATGCGGAGACAAAGAAGGTGGAAGAGGAACCACAACAAGCTGCTACTAATGAGGATGACTTGCAAAAGCACACGTCCGAGATAGTGAGTGAAGCAAGCTTAGGGGAGGTACCCCCGAAAGACTCATATGTGCCTCCTCACAAGCGTGTCAATGCAGCAGATGTGTCAAATCGGGACAATCCAAAGCCGAAGAAGGAGCACCGACACTATAGGAAATTCTTGGAAATATTCCGCAAGCTGCATATCAACATTCCGTTGGTGGAGATGATTGAGAAAGTGCCCGCTTATGGGAGGTTCATTAAGGAGATCATCAATAAGAAGAGGCGGATAAAAGAAGATGAAATTTATTGGATGAATGAGACGGTGAGCTCGATGATTCATGGGAGTTCACCAAAGAAGAAAAAAGACCCAGGAGGTTTTTACATTCCATGCTCAATAGGTGGTCAACATTTCCCTAAAGCGCAATGTGATTCCGGCGCTAGCATAAATCTCATGCCTTTGGCTACTTTTCATAAGCTAGGGTTAAAAGAGATCAAGAAGTTGGCTGCGACAATTGAATTGGCAGACGGGTCTACAGTGAGACCCTATGGAGTATGTGAAGATGTGCTAGTCAAAGTTGACAGATTCATATATCCGGTGGACTTTGTCGTCATGGACATGCCACCACTCCAAAGCTGCGAAATTCTCTTAGGAAGACCGTTTCAAGCAACGGCAGATGTTGTTACTGCTTTAGGGAGAGGTACTCTGTCCTTGGGCATTGGAGGAGATCGTGTTGAATTCAAATTACCGCATGATCCTCTAAGTGCGGTCCCCAAGGTGAAAAGATGATGATTGTCATACGTCTAGCCTAAGACGCTAAAGAAGGGAGCTTGTTGGGAGGCAACCCAACCATTGGTACATTAGGATAGTTTAATGTTAGGTGTAGTTTGCTTTTATTTTGTTTACTTTTTAGTTTAAAAATGATACCTTGATCCGTTTGTTAAATGTGCAGGAACAGGTAGGGTCGATACCATCGACACATCAGTCGATGGTATCGACATGGGTTCAGGTTGACACCAGCAGAAATCGCACTGCGTCGATACCATCGACGGCCCCGTCGATGGCATCGACATGGTCACAGGCAGGTCGCAATAACCAAGTCGATGGTATCGACACCTCAGTCGATACCATCGAGATCTCTGGAGATATTCAGACGAATTTTGCTCAGTCAACTCGATACCATCGACGGCCTCGTCGATGGTATCGACATCATCACAGGTTGAATGCAATAAACAGAGGTGTCGCAATAAAAGCAAGTCGATACCATCGACACCCGTCGATGGCATCGACAGACATGTCACCGATCCGCACGAAGACATCGACGACGATCGCAACAGCCACGTCAGCGATCCGGGTGCTGCGTCGATACCATCGACCCGCGTCGATGGTATCGACCCGTCAGCGATCCGGGTTTCTCGATCCAGCAAACGTCAGCCGTCGATACCAGCGACAGATGCGGCTACCCGCGAGACGTGTCGATACCATCGACCCGCGTCGATGGTATCGACGGGTCAACAGGGGCGCCGATCAAGTCTATTTAAGGGGACTTGCAACGTCATATGACATCACACCCTCAGAGCAAGTATCTCCCATTGCGCCGAGCACTCCCTCGAGCCCTCTACACCTGCGGAGAAGCGTCATCGAGCGAAGATCTTCACCGAGCGGAGAATTTCTCTCCATCTTCACCGAGCTCTTTTCTTCCAATCTCATTCTTCGCGCAATCATGGTGCATACGGGCGGAGCATCTTCATCAAGCGCGCACCCCAGAGAGATCGAGGAGTTTGTTCCTCCTCCAACCGCTTCCATCTCTCGTCCACGCCTCATTCATGCCAACATGGATGTAAGGAAGGTATACGAGGAGATAATGAAGCGGAAGTTCGAGGCCACCCGGTATGTGGACCGGGGAATGATCAGGGACCTGGGATTCGAGGCCAACTTGGCCTATGTGTTGGCCGGGCAAGCTCGGCACACCAATCGCTTCTATGAGATGGACTGTCATGCGGATGGGCAGCCGTTTTTCGGCGAATGGCCCACATATAAGGAGCTGGTGGCCGAGTTCATGGCGTCTCTTGATATCTGCGTCGTACCAAATGACGTGGTACCATCGGACCAGACGTGGATCCAGGGAAGGGTGTCCTTCCGACTCTTCAACAACAATTACAACATCACGTTGAAGCAGTTCAACGCCATCTTCAACTGGAACCACAGCCGCCACGATCACCGACGCCCCGACGCCCGCACCGACTACGAAAAAATCTTCGCCGAGCTAGTTACAGTGCCGGCAGGGAAGACCGTGAGCTACCACAATGCCGCGGTAGCTGATTTTGAGCACCCGTTCGTCTGGGTATTGCATAGGTATGCTTAGCTTGACCTTCTTCGGGCGGAGCGATCTTGCTTTGAGCAAGTTTCAGGAGAGCGACTTGTTCTTTCTGTACACACTCCTGAAACGTCAAGAGTGCAACTGGGGAGCATTCTGGTTACAGCGCGTCATGGCGGTGAAGCGGAGCACAAGGAAGGCTCCAATTCATTTTGGTGGTTTGGTCACCGGGTTGGCGCTTTACTTGGGGCTGAACTTTCAGTCCATGACTCCGATTTCTACGCGGAGTAAGGTGAACGTGCAACACTTGCACCGTTCAAACCTCATTCTTATCTGGGACGGGTTGGCGTACGCTCATTGCCACGTCAACCAAGCTTACCAGGAGGCATCCCTGCCGGACGACGTCTTCCACATCGAGGGCAAGCAGCATTTCCGATGGCCCATCATAGCCATCGAGTCCTCCGAAGAAGAAGGCGGAGGTGAAGACCAAGAAGGAGAGGCCGAGGAAGACGAGGAGGCTTTCACACCTCTTCGAGCACGCGTGGCACCACGGAAGCGTCCTAGGATGCACCCGGGTGCATCTTCATCATCTCAGCCCCCGCCGCCATCACCACAGCAAGAGCAGCCAGCTGCGGATCCCTACTCCATGCAAGGGATGTATACCATGCTGCAGGACATCCAGCAGATGCAGCACCAACATATGACTTTGTATACTGGCATCCATGAGACAACGGGCCGGTTGCTTGATAATCAAAGGGCTATGTTCGAGAACGAGCGGCTCATCCTCGCCAACCAAGAACAAATGCACAACCGGTTGCAGCGGATAGAGACACAACAGGAGCCCTTCTTCGACCACTACTGGAGTCGAGACTACTTTGGAGGTTATCCACAGCCTCCGCCGAGGACCCAATATGATCCAAGCTTCCAGGGGGAGTACCCGTCTTGGGATCCTACGGCACCACAATACCCACCACCGCCTCCGCAAGATTGATCAGGGTATCACTGTTCCACCCTTAAGTTGGTTTTTGACTATGAGTCCATAGTCGAATTCAAGCTTAGGGGGGTGGCTGGAACAACTCTATCTTTTATCTTTTCTTTAGTTATTTTTAGTTTCTGCTTTGTTATTTGTTTTTGCAATTTTAAGTTTTTACATCTATCTAGTGTAATCGTGGATGTCTTAAAAATTGTCATCTTGCTGTTTTCATGGGGAAATTAAGGGAATTTAAAAATTTTCTGTGTCATTTGGATAGCTTTACTTGGTTGTCCTTGGGGAACTTGTTCTATGAAAATGATTGATTATGTCAACTTTGAAGCAATATGTCATACTCACACCCCCATTGACTCATGGAAAGTGGATAGTAATGGTTGTTTGAGCCTAACCTAATCAAATGGTAATGAGACCTTAATCAGATGTAAGAGAAAGAACCCTTTAAACTACTACACATGTCAGTAAGGAGGGACACATAATTTTCTTCTAAGGTTCAGTCACTTAATCTTGTGATCATTCCACCCCATTTCCTATAATCCACCCAAGATTTGGAAGTAAAGAGCAGTTTCAATTTCTTTTGCGTGCATGGCATGTAGATAGGTTTTGCATTGTTATTTTCATGTTTTTGCATAGAATGAAAAAAATATATAGTGATACATGCATATTACCCTTAGGTGCATGTCATGTAGTTGCACTCACAATTTCATGATTTTCATGCATAAGCACACCATGTATCTCAGTTTTCCTAAATAGGTGATCTAATTTGTTCCATACCCTCGAAATAAAGCAAAGATTTCCAATTGGAAAGAAAATGGCCTTATACATGTATCTCTAAGCAATTATGGATATATGGGCAAAGAGAAAAAAAAAGTATGTTAGAAAAAAAATTAGAAAAAAAAGAAAAGAAAAAAAAGGAGAGTTGGAAAGAAAAGGAATAAGAGGGAGAAAGGAATGATATCACTTGTATAACAGGGGAATTGAGTACATGATGTGGCTTGAGTAGATTTCTATCTCATTTTGAGGTAGAAGTTTAGTGCATGCATCATTCCACCCACTTTTAGGCAGTAGGGCATTCTTAATGTGCATTTGCATCATTTAGGGCATTTTGTTATATGCATACGGAAACTGTGTAATACTTCCATATTCTCCCATGAACCACCCATTCCATCCACCCGTTGCTCGCATTGGTAGGCCACCGTGATTTTCTCCTCACTCATGCTTATAAGGAGGACTGCTTCCATGTAGATGGTAGTTAGGGCGAGCAACGTAGTTTAGGTGATCACAAGATGCACCATGGCTGAATCGGCGAACTTTATTATGTTAACTGCCTTATGTGATAGTGTTCATCGGTTTGAAGGATAATTTCTTTTATTTATGATTATTGTCGCCTACAGGGTAATTACTGTTCTGTGATTGGGAAAGGCCGGTTTGAGAACGTCCAGTGGGAGTCATGGGTGATGGGGGTTTGTATATTGATTGTTAGTTGACATTCGCAATTCTATTCTAAGGATTAGTTGCTCGAGGGCGAGCAATGTTTAAGCTTAGGGGAGTTTGATGCGATGATTTTGAGTCGCATTTATAGACCGATTTCATATGTGTTTTGTGCCTTAATTACTCATTTTCATGGATATTATTGCATAATTCACTTTATTTGGTCTTTGTCATCATTTTATATCAAATCCCCTTTATTTCATTATTTTAAGCATTATTGATCATCTTATCATAAATCGTGTGGATTCATTTGGTCTTGTTGTGCAATTTCAGGAAAAACAAGTATCTACATCCGTCGATACCATCGATGGATGTCGATACCATCGACCAAGCCACAGGTTGTTAGCCGAGAAGAGCAATACAGAGTCGATACCATCGACACCCATGTCGATGGCATCGAGATGTCTCCAAGCTGCTGGCGAGGATGAAGTCGATACCATCGACGCAAGTCGATGCCATCGACACAAGGAGAGCTACAGCGTCGCTAAACGACAACAACCGACGCTAAAGGAGTCGATACCATCGACACCCAAGTCGATGGTATCGAGATCACCACAGGCGCTCAGAATAAAAGAAAGGAAAGCTGCCGCTAATCCGCTGGGTCGATACCATCGACCCCGACAGATATGCGTTGGATTTGTTTTGATTTCGATCGGACGGCTGTTGTTATTTGACGACCTAATTAGGGACTTATACCTAATGACGGCCGCCCAGACGTGAGGAGGATCTCATTTTGGATTGCACGAGTTCCGAGGAGGAGAGAAAGGAGAACGGAGGCCGAGAAGTTCATCCCGGGTGATTCGGACGCTGCCGAAGACAATTTCCACCACCGACAGGTGGGGAAAGCTTGTGTTCTACGCCAAGGATCCACCGGTTCTTCTCCGTTCAGGGGTTTTCCCATTTATTTCACGTTTTTCTTATGAATTCCCCAATTTCTACCATGTATTCGTGTAAGATGAACATGAGAGGCTAAAACCCTCAATCTTTAGGACCGGGAGTAGCCCGGGGATACATTGTATGATGATTTTATATTGATAATTCATATTTTTCTCTCATATCCGTGGTATAAATTCGTTTTCTCTATTGCTATTGTTATGCTTGATCACCATAATAATAAATTAATGCCCTTAATCACTTCGACAGAAGGATTAACGGTTGAAAAGAAACGAATTCTACATTAATTAATAAAACCCTTGACAAAGGAGTTGTAAAATTAATGGTGGGAACTGAGGGACCGATCTTAATGCGCTTAGTTTAGGGGAATGATTACTATGACGATGGAATCAACCTAAATCTAAGTAGTGGATTACACCACGACAGTGGGTAATTCTCATTTCAGGCCACTACCCGGATAGAGAGAGAAGTGTGAGGAATTATATGAAATCTAATACAATGTTGACCCGCGGTGAAACCGCCATCCTAAAGATATCCCTTTTAATTGATTAAATTAACCTTTAATCAATTGTTTTCTTTGTTTGATTTTTATTTTCTTTTAATTTGAACAACAAAACCCTACTTTGTTAATTGGTCTAGCTGCTTGCGATTAGTTAGTAGAAGTCTCCAATAATTCACGTATCCCTGAGTTCGACTCGGGCCTCACAAGGCCTATATTACTCGACGCATATACTTGCGTTTAAGTGCGTAGTAAAATACACGTCAGTCCAATTCTTGGATCCCTAGCTATCTACCCATCTTCCTACATTCTAATCAATTCTCCTAGCCCTATTTGAGAGATCTAATTAGCTTTTTTAGATGAATTTGGTGTGCTCAGCATGGAACTTTCTCAAGGTTAGAATGTGGGTGATGGGAGGCCTAAAACCTCACTTCCACTCCCATTACTAACCTCAATCCCTAATCATCCTAAAACCATCTAACCTATAAACCTAGACTTGTTTAAACTCCAATTGAATTACACCTAAACCCTAACCCAATTGAGCCTCACAAGGGTAGTAGGGGGTGTTAGGGACTAGTTCCCCTATACACAACCTAGCATATCCATTACCAATTAGTAGTTTAGGATAATTCATTAGACTCTAGCTTGTTGTTTGGTTTGATAATCTAAATAAGTGTATAATTTCCACATGTCACCCCCAACTTAATTAATAAGTGCATCCCCCAAATAGCCCACACATCCCTTTATTGCATAAAATCCCTAATTGCCTTCTTTCTTAGCTAGTTTCAGCTTAGTTAGCTCTTTACTTTCTTAGTTGGCTTCTTGCTTTGCTCTTGCATTGTTTCTGCTAGTTTAGGTCTTTACTTGCTTTTTTTGCCCTATTTGCTAGACTAATGTAGTGTAGACCTTTTCTTGCTTGCCTTAGTGTAGATTGTTCTCTTTTTGCCTTTCTTGATTGCCTTGTCTTTTCTTACTTAGTAGAATTAACTGTCTAGGGTTAATGTAGGTTTTGATCTTGCTTGCTTTCTTTAACTGCTTTCTTGCTCAACATCGTGTAATCAATAAAAACAACCTTCAAACCCATCAACCCTAGAATCCGCAGTAGGAGCCTAGCCCAAAAACTAACCTAGATCTAGTGCCCCCTTTCCTCCCTGAAGATCTACCCTATACTTGTCGCCCTTCTATACTAAGACACGACCCTATGCGCTTGTGGGTGTAGTGTTTTGGTTTATGCAAGTATGTTTGTGTAGGTCTTATAAATTTTGAAAGTGAATACATCGTGTGTGTCTATTTGTGGGGTTGCATCTATTCAAACTCCAATTGAGTAGTGTGTAACACCATTGACAGAAGCGCACCAACAAGCGACATCTAGACTCCTCTAGTTGATCGGTTGGGCCGCTGAGGTCCTCTTTCCATATGTCCTCCTCAGTCCTCCAGTGGATCAGTTTGGCCTCTAAGTCAATCGGTTCATCTGGTACATAACACCTTCTTTTTCCATAATAGGAAATAAAATTATCCTAATCCTATTAACTTATTACATTGTAATAGGAAAACCTCGAACTACATTCGAGGGAAGCGTAGGAAGGAAATCATTAATACTTTTACATATGGAAAAGGAGAGATAGGTTCAGTATGTAAACTGAGTTATAAACCGACATAAAAACTATCCAACCAAGCACAAAGATCTAGGCAGTTATTGCCCATAACCATGATTACATCCACCATCAAAATAGTTTTAGTGAGACACATATAAATTGCATATATATCTTATCATATATATATATGGATCATATGCGGTATTTATTTGGATATGCACATTAATCATTTAAATATTTTCATCGCATGTAATAAATAAATGATAAATAAAACTCTGATCATATTGGTTAAATTCCAAAACATAGTAAATTGAGATGGTTCTTATACCACTGTAGGGAAATATGGCATCAGATATGGCAAAGGAAATCAAAATTTTACTTCCCTATTACCCTTAGATAGTAGATCTTATAAAAAACTATGAATTGGGAAGGAGGGTTGCAAGGCATATACCTGGTCCTAGAGCAAGTCCAGTGACTATCTGTGAAACAATGTGCTTCTTTCTCAAGTTTCACCTGGATGGCTATTGGCAGCAGCCTAGTTGTCTATCACCATGGACAGCAGTTGATGATGTCCTCCTAGCGGGTGGAAAAACTTTCCTCACCTCTACGTAGTCCACATGGACCACCAGGAACTCTTGTTGTTCTTTTGTAACTGACAAGAAGGATTTGTCCCTTCTATCCAACATGCTAGCACCGACTTGCTCTCCCTTGTTGTCTCTCCCTTTTGCGGGTAAGACTTGCTTAGGTTCTCACGTTACCACAACTATTAAAAGACAACAATTATTAGAGCTTATTGTTGTCTCTCTACATAGCCTGAACTATCCTTATATTTATAGGAGGGTCATGGTCAAGGTTTCCAGATCAGCTGAGAGTTGAAAAGATGGAATTTCATGAATTTTCTAGAACCTATAAACCATGAACCGATCGATTCCTTACTGAACTGATTGGTTCACATGTGAGTTGATCAGTTTGACACTTGAATAATTTGGTTCACTCTATTTCCTATTCGCAATCATATTGGCTTTCAATATTCAATTAATGCATAACATGACATCAACATCAATCCTTGATCCAATATCATTGATCAACCAATTGGTTGGTTCACAACTTGAACCAGTCAGTTCATACATCTGAAGTCGATCAATTGACAAGCTGAATTGGTCATTTCATAGTTCTGATTGCCAATAATTTTTAAATTAAATACCTAACACTTTAGTAATCAAGTGGAAACCATATTCTTGAGTAAAGTCCTTTTCCAGGTGTATCCAATGTGTGTGACCTTATGGATCCCAAGTTTCATTGGTATTGAATGTCCATAACCAATTTATGACATCACAAGGAATGAGTGGTATCTAGAAAGACATCATTTCTACCTTAGTAATTGGAAAGTTGGAGAACAACTTTAGTCTACAATTTGTTATTAGTGTTACAATGATCATATAGTTCCTTTTTCTCTAATATCGAGATTGAACTCAAGGCTTGGAATCATCATCAAGATGGCATCTATGAAGACCACAACAAACTGATCAAGAAATGGTCAGAATACTCTGTTCATCAAGTCCATGAATGTTGTTGGTGCATTGGTCAGCCCAAACGGCATAACCACAAACTCATAGTGAACACACCTCATCCTAAAATCCAACTTAGGTATGTCATCCTCCTTGATAATCAGTTGGTGATCTCCTGACCTCAGTTCTATCTTCTAGAGAACTTTCGTGCCACACAACCGATCAAACATGTCATTTGTCGTTACCAAGGGATACTTGTTCTTTATCGTCACCTTGTTCAACTGTCTGCAGGCTATACACAGCCTCATGTACCTTCCCTTCTTCTTTACAAACAACACTAGAGCACCCCACGACGTCATACTCGACCTGATGAAACCTTTGTCAAGCAGCTCTTGCAATTGTATCTTCAACTCTGCCATCTCATCTGGGGCCATCTTATACGGTGTCTGAGCTATCGGTTGCGTGCCTGGGACTAGATTGATCTCAAAATCAATCTCTCAGGGTGGCAGATCACTTGGAAACTTCTCAGGAAACACTTCCTCAGACTCTCATACAACTGGTACCCCCTGAATACTAGGACTCTTCACCTCAGTATTCATCACATGTGCTAAGAACGCCTCACAACCCTGCCTCAATAGATTCCCCGCTACCATCTTCGACACCAGACATGTCAGAAGAATCTTCCAATCTCCTTGGAAGATCTATGTCATACCACCATCTACAAAAGTCACCTGCTTGGAACCACAATCCAAGACTATTATATACTTCTCCAAAGTGTCCATTCCAAGGATTAAATCAAACTCATGCATGTCAAGTGGTATGAGATCCACTTGTATGTTGTGCCCTGAGAAAGAAAGGACATAGGAAGGACACACCTCCTAAAACACTACAGAACCAACTAGAGGGGTTTCTAACAACAAACTTCTCCTATGACTAACACAAAAAAGACAATTGTGAAGGACTTCACAAGTGATAAAAGAGTGTGTTGAACCCAGGTCAACCAAAATAGATACAAAGCAAGAAGAAGAGAAATCAAAATGAAATAACTCCATCTGACCTGTCACTACTCACGGGTTGACCACCGCCTCTGGCTAACTCATAGCGTAGAAACTAGACATTTCCCATTGTCACCCATGTCCTCTACTTCATTGAGAAGATGATCCAACTTATGATGCTTGACCATGTCCTTGTTCTCCTACACTGCTGAACTACTGGTCCTACGAGCCCTGCCGGCTCTACCTCAGTTGTTGGGTCACCTTGTTGTCTCTCATTGGGAACTCCCACCTCAGGTGTCCTACTTGCCAACACTTGTGGCAAACTCTGGTCTCAAACTGTGGCCTAGACGACCCCATCACTGATATTGACACTGTGATATGAGTTCTAGCATTTGAAAGGCTACAACCTCTGCCTTTACTCAATGACCATTGTGTATGTGCACTGAACATCTGCTATGTTGGCAGTGCAGAAAACCTCAATTTCTTGAAGCATCCTGACAAGTTTCCTTGGGACTGTACATGCCTCTTCCTGGAACCTACCTCTCCTTTCTCTAACACAAATCTCTCTATCATCTTAACAGACTCCAAAAACATGGAAAACCTTTCTTGATTCTCCAAACCAACCATCAGGGTAGACAACTCAGTGCTCAACCCCTTCTCTATGGTTCACCAATGGCTAGCACTCCCATTTAGAAGGTACATAATATGCTTCACCTTATCTGCCTCCGAGATGCTAAGGATCTTGAAGGATTTCCCATGCTCGGTTAGGCATAGATTTACATCCACTAGATTAGCTGTCCCAGAGTACTCCACTTCTCTAACATGATAAAGCTGCTCAAAAGTCTTCCCAGTACCCAAATATTCTCCATTTGGAACCAGTGCCCTAGGCTGAGGTGTGGGCATCATGTCCGCCATATGCGTCATAGTAGCCATGAACTGCCTAAAATGATACTAAAAGGTAGGATTCTCAAGCATGGTTGGGTCAAAGTGGGGGACCTCAGGCACCCAATCTTCTTATGCCTGGTTCCTTGCACCACCACCTGGTGCAACAACACTGCTCTCAATAGCGTGTTATCTTTAAGCTTTTTTTACTTCTTCTGCATAAGCAAGAATCACTCTAAGATAGACTCTAGGACACAAGAACAAACACAAACCCTAGTCCTAGGTCCCTATAGACTCAACAAACCTAAATCTCGGATACCAACCTTAACTGTAACGCCTCACGCCACAAACCACAAGATAACTGAAAAACTAAGCGCGAAAACAAAACTAAACAATAATGCTACCAAAAAACACAGGAAATTCAAACCATTTTCATTAAGATCCCAAATAGGAAAAGCATTTACATATAAGTCCTTACATATCACAATGTGTCTACACCAACATGTTCTGGTCATGTATGCCATCAACTTGTTACAAGAGAACTTGTTCCAAACATATATACATATCCACTATATCTTTACATCAAAATGGCACACCAAGCAAAACTATGTATCGAAAGCACATCTAAAAACACATTAAAAAACCATGCCAAGGACATGAGTGTACAAGGATGACTCTGGGACTCTAACAAAAAAAGACCACAAGCAACATTCCTCACCTTATCTTCTACTATCCTTCTTGCTACTGCTCTACCTCAGCTGCACAATCCCTACCTCCTTGTGCACGTCCACCTAAAAGATGTGGGAAACCCACGGTGTGAGTTTACAAATCTCAACAGGAGATATAACTCTCCACCAACACTATTATTAGCATAGATAAGGTAATAAAGATCAGAAGTAACACTACAACTATGATAAGCAGATAATCATTCCTAACAATATAAACAACTGCATTTGGATTGTGAAACATCTTATCATTATAAAAGGAATATGAAGAACATGTATATTCACTACCAACTATACTATACAAAAGCAATCAAGGTCTCATCTAATATTTTCATATTTTGATCCCACACTGGTATACTAGTTGGCTAATTATGTATTTTCATATGCCCCAAGGATTTGAGTCATATCAGCCAAATCCAATTGACCACTACATAGTCAAAATTGGTGCCATACAAGGTCTATGAAAGAGCCAGAATCCAAGACCACACCAAACCTCATGGTCATTACACGAGTATATAGCAGAGACATACTAGTCAACTAAAACTTGTGACATGTAGTCAATAGTGAAAGTCCTAGCCCACCTTGGTACATGTCACGACGTTGGTGAAACTGAGCTACGACCCGCAGCCGCACTCCTACCAGGGTATGGCTCACAGCTAATCATGTGAAACCTCATAAGCAACATATCGTTGAGCTATAGTACGCAACAACACTCCTACTAGGGTATGGCCCGTAGTCAATCCTGTGAATGCATATACTCAACAATATATGACTCCAAGCTTCCTTTAAAGGAAATCCCATTTCTCCATCCATCAAGTACTGACATCGAGATGGATATATGGAACAGGTAAAACTACATGATTAGGTTACACTTGATTAGTTAAGTCAATTAAGTGTCTTTTAACATCAATCAAGTTACAATGTATAAAGTCATAACAAACTCTACAAAGGTAAGGGCATAGAACACTTCCAGAAGATATCGACGTATAGGGTGTGAACTTTGAACACTATCACCACATTATTCTTGTATAATTTCCATTTACAACATCATCAACAAAGCTACATACCATGGGATATCAATCCCTTAGCTCATCTCATATTAGGAAACAAGTCACTGCCAGGTCATAGGACAATTCACATCACTCATGTATCACAAGTGCCTCAACATGCGTCTCAAGGCTCATTTAACCTGTATTATATCATAGTCACCATACCATACACTAGCTATGATTATCATTCGTATAATACATGAATGGTTAGAAGTTGATAATCAAGAGAGAGATAACCATATAACATCATAATCCTTTCATGATAGAGAAACAAGCAAGATCATTGTCCATTATTAGGGTTAGGGTTTCCTGTTAGCCGATTAGAGTTTACAAGACTAGGTTCAACTATCACCCTCCATCATCTTAGAGTGTATAAGGATTACAAAACATCATTAGAGATGATTATGTAACATTCTAAACAACATTATATATGGCTTATGTGTCATTCATATATGAATATCATTAAGTGTTCACATGTGCTTCTCATTCACCTACCATCACCCTATGTTGACCTCATAACCACATAGGTCATGACCACCCATCATGGTCCATGTCACGATCATGACACTCATGTGTCTCGACCATCCACCAACATGTCATGACCTCCACCATCTAGGTCATGTCGCGCCCATGACACTGTGGTTAGGGTTCCACAAAACATCTCGGCCAAAGGTATCTAGGTCTCAAGACTGCCTCGACCTCCACCCATGTCGTGACCCAAGACCATCATGGTCGTGACCCTACATTCTAGGGTGAGTCTCAACTCAAACAATGTAGGAACAAGGCACTAACACCAAGGGTGACTAGGCCACTTAACACCAAAAGCCTTGACCTAACACGCTAGGTCAAACTCAACCACAAGGAAGCATCTTAACCAAAAACTATCAAGGTCTCAATCACCAAGAAGGAAGTGTCATGACCACACCAAGATGCTCTATCTAGGTATCAAAATAGAACTAAAACCAAGGAAAGAACCACGGTCACCATGAAGGAAAACTTAAGAAACCGATCACCAAACCCTAAAGCATAAGTCAAGAAACCACCAAGAAAGAACCTCTTCCAAAGAAGGGAAAACCCATGCTCAAGGCAACCAAGACTGAACCTAATATCTATCCAACTTCTAGGTATATGAACACCATGCATGGGAGCAAGATCAAGGGAAAAACTTAGAGCGGAACCTCCATAAATCATCATCTACTAAACCGAGTACACATAGATTAGGGTTTCAAAATTCTCCCAAACCAAGAAAGTTATCTCCACCAAACAAGCTCTAGAGATTACCACTAAGCAGGAGCATGATGAGGAAGCAATTTAGATAAAGAAGACAGTAATAAAATTCATAAAGAAGTGTAATAATATATTTTACTTAGTGTTATATAACCTGTCTTAAGTTAATCACCACTAAGAGCTCCAAACTCCAAGATTAAGAGCTCCAAGCACATGATCTAAGGGTTTAATAAGTTCCAACAAAAGCTCCATACTTGGCCAAAAGAGCTCCTCAAGAAGGATAAGATGCTAAGGTCAACACTAGCCCAAGGAAAGAAGCAAAGAAGCTCTTGATCGAACCAAAAGAAAAAGGAAGAAAGAGAGGATAAATCCTCTTCACACTTGGGTCTACCTTGTTAAAACATGGTATATGACCCTTGTGATGGGGAATTTCTCTCCAAAAATGATAAACTTAAAGAATCATAGTCTAGGGATGAGAAATGAGAGGAATATGAAGGTAGGAGATAAAAAAAATATCAACATAGAAGACAAACACTTACTAAGTATGGAAGATGATCTCGATCACCACCACCACCACATGCAAGAGGAGATCGATCCCCAAGCTCCAAGGACGAACCTCCTTGCTCCACCAAGCTCCAAGAACAAGCAAAGTTGGAGGAAGAAGGTAGATGGCCAAAATGGGTTGCAAGCAATAAGAGATAAGGGGTTATATAGATGGAAGATGAGAGAGAGAGCAAGGGGTGAGGTGTCAACATACTAAGGGACCCAAGGGACACTTTTCCACTCAAAAGGCCAACATGCACCCGCATGAAACTACTTAAGCATGACATGAAAGGAATCTTGATACAATCTAGGTAGTGTCTCGACCACCATGGACTCCCACATGGTCATGGTTGAGACCCTCCTAGATTGAACCATCCATGGTCGCGACACCACCCATCACCATCTCCTCTAGGTCGAGACAAGGCACCTCCACCAACCCTAGGCCGAGACAACCAAAGCTAGGTCAACCATCTTGAACCAAGACCACCCTAGACCTCTGAGGTCGTGACTCAACACTTGGAGGAGGTGTCTTGACTATGACACCCTCCAAAACCAACCTTGGTCGTGACCCAAGGTCAAGACAACACAACCAACACACATGGTCAGGGCACTCACCACTCACTTCAACCCTAATCACCACCTAGGGTGATACTCTTCCATAAAGGCTCAACCAAGTCACCCTCCTCTTTCTATTTCCCCTATATGATGTCAAGAAAGAGAGGGAGCACTCTAGAGGTGGCAAATTTCACATCAACCCCCTTACATTGAGTAAATTGCAATTTGCACCAAAACTTGCACAGAAAGCACAAACTTTATCCAAACAAGCTCAAACTTGAAACTTAAGCCCTCCATAAGCCCTAATTAAACCTCAAGAGCTTAAAGAAAGGTCCTAAGAACATGATTAATCCAAAGCAAATAGGGTTACCCCAAAACTCAAGTTAGGGGTCTTACAAGCCATAGACCCCTAACAAGGATTTTGCCCCCGAAATCCTAAGAGAAAAGAGAGGGGTTCTTCCTCCTCATTTCTTCCTCGAGCTCCCACATGGTTTGCTACACACCATGTTGATGCCACAAAACCTTTACAAGAACTATCTCCTTCTTCTTTAGCTTCTTCACTCTTCTGTCAAGGATCAACACTGGAGCTTCAACATAAGACATGTCATCATCAAGTTCTACCTCTACTCGTTGCAACACTAACTCTATATTAGGATGGAGCTTCCCCAACATACTCACATGGAACATTGGATGCAACATATTGAACTCAAGTGGAAACTCCAACTTGTAGGCCACCTTCCCAACATGTGCCACCATAGGGTAAGGTCCCATAAAACTAGGAGCCAAGTTACCCTTCTTTCCAAACCTCAGAACACTTTTCCAAGGAGAGACCTTGAGGTAAACTTTATCTCCCACTTAGAACTACAAGGGTCTATGTCAGTTATCTGCATATGACTTTTTTTGTCCTGTTCTGCCTCAACTATTGTTAAATAACCTTGATCTTTTCTATCGTCTGCTGCACAAGCTCAGGACCAAGAAGCTGGTATTCTCTTGTATCACACCAACACAATGGAGAGCTACAATGGCTCCCATACAATGCCTCATAAGGTTCCATTTCGATGCTTTGTTGATAACTATTATTATAGGTGAACTCTATTAGACTGAGGTGTATGTCCCAACTACCCAAAAACTGAAGAACACAAGCTCTCAACAGATCCTCCAAGGTATGAATGGTCCTCTCAAATTGACCATCTATCTATGGGTGGAAGGAAGTGCTAAACCTCAACTGGATACCCAAAGTTGTGTGCAGTCACTCCCAAAAGTGACTCATGAACTGGGGACTCTGTCAGATATGATGGTATCTAGAACTCCATGCAAACACACTATCTCATCAACATAGATATGGGCAATCTTTTCAGATATCTTCACGGGAAGAAAATGCATTGACTTGGTCAACCTGTCAAAGATCACCCAGATGGAATCATGACCTTTGTCTATCCTAGGCAGACCAACCAAAACGTCCATAGTCACATGATCCCATTTCCACTATGGTATAGGAAATGGTTGCAATGTCCCAGTAAACTTTTGGTGTTCGACTTTAACCTGCTTATGCACAACACATCTCATAATGAACTCAGCTACATCCCATTTCAAGCCAGGCCACCAATACATGTCTTTGAGATTGTGATACATCTTGGTGCTACCTGGATGCACATCATACATGGACAGGTGAGACTCCTCTAAAACCATCTTCCTTAGGTCATCAACATCAGGAACTACAACTCTGTTATGGTAAAAAATTGTCTCATCATCTGACTCATGAAAGCCATCATGCTTCTCACTGCCAAACTCTAATTTAATCTGCTATATCATGATATCAATTTGTTGTGCCTCTTTGATATATTGTCTCATTGTGGGATTCACTATCAATGGTGCTAACGATCCTGCTAGCAAGGAAACTTCCATCTTAACATTCATCTGTCGTAGGGAGATCAACATGTCTCTCTTGTGGCATGCCAAGGAACTCAACTGCACCTTCTATGATGAAGAGGACTTCCTACTCAAGCAAGACCAACATTGGTGCACTTGTCAACTTCTCCTTCAATGTCTGAAAACATGCTGACATCTGTCATCCTAGATGAACCACATGTCCTTCATTGTCAACTTTGTTAGGGGTAGAGATACAACATTGAAGTTCTTGATGAACCTCATGTAATAGCATGCCAAACCCAGAATGTTGCACACTTATGTTGGTGTCTTTTTCTATTGCCACTATGTCACAGAGTCAACCTTCTTGGGATCTACATGAAATCCCTCGATAGATATGACATGCCCCAGAAAAGATACCTCCTTCATCTAGAACTCACACTTCATGAACTTGACATAAAGTTCATGCTGCCTCAGCACGGTCAACGCCTGCCGAAGATGTCACTCATGCTGCTAACTGTCACGGTTGTATATGAAGATGTCATCTATGAAGACCACCACAAACTGATCAAGTAATGGTCGGAACAATATGTTCATCAAGTACATGAACATTGTTTGTGCATCGGTCAGCCCAAACGACATGACCACGAACTCGTAGTGACCATACCTCATCCTAAAATCCAACTTAGGTATGTCATGCTCCTTGATCCTCAGCTAGTGATATCCTAACCTTAGGTTATCTTTGAGAACATTGTCACACCACACAATTGATCAAACAAGATGTCTATCCTTAGTAAAGGATACTTGTTCTTTATCGTCACCTTGTTCAACTGTCTCAAGTCTATACACAGCCTCATGGACCCGTCCTTCTTCTTCACAAATAATACTAGAGCACCCCATGATGACGTACTCAACCTGATGAAACCTTTATCAAGCAGCTCTTGCAACTGTCTCTTCAACTCTACCATCTCAGCTAGGTCCATCCTATACAGTGTCTGAGCTATCAGTTGCGTGCCTGGGACTAGATTGATCTCAAAATCAATCTCTTGGGGTGGGTGGGAACACCTAGAAACTCCTCAGGAAACACGTCATTAAACTCTCTGACAATTGGCACCCCCCAAATACAAGGACTCCTCACCTCAATATTTAGCACATGTGCGAAGAACGCCTCACAACCCTACGTCAACAGCTTCCTTGCTACCATCGCCAACACCAGACATGTCAGAAGAATATTCCTATCTCATTTGAAGATCCACGTCATACCTCAATCTACAAATATCACCTACTTGGAACCACAATCCAAGACTACTATATACTTCTCCAAAGTGTCAATTCCAGGGATTACATTGAATCCATGCATGTCAAGTGGTATGAGATCCACTAGTAAGTTGAGTCCTAAGAAAGAAAGGACACACCTCCTGCAACACTACATGATCAACTAGCGGGGTTCCTAACAACAAATTATCTCTCCTATGACTGATAGGAAAAAGAAAATTGTCAAGCATTGTACAAGTGATAAAAGAGTGTGTTACACCTGGGTCAACCATAATAGATACAAAGCAAGAAGAAGACAAATCAGAATGAAATAACTCCATCTTCCTTGTCACTATTTGCGCACTGAACCTCTACGAAGCTTGCACTGCAGAAAACCTTAGCTTCTTAAAGCCTCCTGGCAACTATCCTTGGGACTGTGCATGCCTCTTCCTGGCACTTTCCTCTCACTTCTCTATCATAGATCTCTCTATCCTCCATATAGACTCCACAAATGTGTCTAACCTTTCTCAATTCCCTAAAGTAGCCACTACGAAAGACAACTCAAGGTTCAACCCCTTCTCAAAATGATGAATCCGCTCATCATCCATAGCAACCATGTGAGGACAGAACCACAAAGCTCCATAAACTTAGCCATATACTCATTGATAGACATGGATCCCTATCAAATCCACTCAAACTGACTGATCTTCTCATCCAGATAGGTCCATAGAAAGTACCAACTAACAAACTCATGCCGTAACTCCTCCCAGCCTACCTTAGCACCGTGCCTCTTTTCCTCTTCTATGGCCCACCAATGGATAACACTCCTTTTCAGAAGGTATAGAACATGCTTCACCTTACCTGCCTCCTGGATACTAAGGACCTTAAGGCTTCCTCAAGCTTAGTTAGCCACAGATCCACATCCACCAGATCAACCATCCCATCATACTGCACTGCCCCAATACTATGAAGCTGCTCAAAAGTCTTCCTAGTACCTAAAGATTCTACATTGGGAATCGGTGCCCTAAGCTGAGGTGCGGACATCCTGTCTACCATATGCGTCATAGTAGCCATGAACTTCCCAAAAAGAGACTGAAATATAGGATTCTCAAGCATGGCTGGGTCAAAGTGGGGGACCTCAGGCAACCAATCTTCTCGTGCCTAGTTCCTTGCACCACCACCTGGTGCAGCAACACTGCTCTCGGCAACATGTTCTTCATGTTCTCCAGACATCTTTAAGCTTTTTTGCTTCTTCTACATAAGAAAAAATCACTATAAGACAGATTGGAGGACACAAAAATAGACACAAACCTTAGTCCTAGGTTCCTGTAGAACCTGTAAACCTAAAGCTCTAATACCAACCTTAACTATGATGCCCCACGCCATAAACCACAAGATAACTCAAAAAATAAGAGCGGAAACAAAACCAATTAATAAGGTTACTATAAAACACAACATTAAAACCATTTTCATTAAGCTCCCAAGCAGCAAAATCCTTTACATATAAGTCCTTGCATATCACAATGTATCTACATCAACATGTTCTTGTCACGTATGCCATCGACTTGTTACAAGACAACCTATTTTAAACATATATACATATCCACTATATCTTTACATCAAAAGGGCACACGAGCCAAAACCATGTATCAAAATCACGTCTACAAAACACACCCAAAAACCATCCCAAGGACCTGAGTGTACAAGGATGACTCTAGGACTCCAACAACAATAGAACCAAAAGCAACATTCCCAACCTTATCCGCTACTATCCTTCTTCTTGTTGCTCTACCTCAGCTGCATGATTTCTACTTCCTTATGCACGTCCACCTAAAATATGTGGGAAACCCACAGTGTGAGATTCCAAATCTCAGCGGGAGATATAACTCTTCACCAACACTATTATTAGCATAGATAAGGTAATGAAGATCAGAAGTAACACTACAACTATGATAAGTAGATAATCATTGGTAATAGTATAAGCAAGTGCAATTGAGTTGGAAATATATTATCATTATAAAAGTAATATGAAGAACATGTATATTCACTACCAACTATACTATACAAAAGCAAGCAAGGCCTCATCCAATGTTTTCATATTTTGATCCTAAGCAGTATATTAGTCGGCTGATTACGTATTTTATTATACCCCGAGGATTTGAGTCATACCACCCAAATCCAACTGACCACTACTAAGTCAAAATTGGTGCCATACAAGGTCTATGGAAGATCCAGAATCCACAGCCACACCAAACCTCGTGGTCAGTACACAAGTACACACCAGAGACGTACCGGTCAACTACAACATGTGACATTTAGTCAACACTAAAGTCCTAGCCCACCTTGGTATAGGTCACACTGCTAGTGAAACTGAGCTACGACCTGCATCCACACTCCTTCCAAGGTATGGCCCACAACCAATCCTGTGAAACCTCATAAGTAACACATCGCTGAGCTAAGGCCCACAACTACACTCCTTCCAGGGTATGACCCACAGTCAATCATGTGAATACATATACTCAACATTATATGACTCCAAGCTTCCTTTAAGGGAAAGCCCATTTCACCATCCAACAAGTACTGACACTGAGATGGATCTATGGCATAGGGAAAAACTACATTATTAGGTTCCACTTGACTAGTTAAGTCAATTAAGTGTCTTTTAGCATCAATCAAGTTTCAACGCATAAAGTCATAACAAACTCTACAAAGGTAAGGGCATAGAACACTTCCAGAAGATATATACGTATAGGGGGTGAACTTGTCACACCATCACCACATGATGCTTGTATCATTTCCATTTACAACATCATCAACAAAACTACATACCATGGAATATCAATCCCTCAGCTCATCCCATATTAGGCAATAAGTCACTATCAGGTCATATGACCATTCACATCATTCATGTATCACAAGTGCCTCAGCATGCCTCTCAAGGCTCATTTAACCATCATGGTCCATGTCACGATCACAACACTCATGTGTCTTGACCATCCACCAACATGTTGCGACCTCCACCCTCTAGGTCATGTTGCTCCCACGACACTAGGGTTAGGGTTCCACAAAACATCTCAGAAAAAGGTGTCTAGGTCTCAAGAGTGTCTCGACCTCCACCCATGTCGTGACCCAAGACCATCATGGTTGCAACCCTACATTCTAAGGTTAGTCTCAACTCAAACAAAGAAGGAACAAGGCACCAACACCAAGGGTGACTAGGCCACTTAACACCAAAAGCCTTGACCTAACATGCTAGGGTCAAACTCAACCACAAGGAAGCATCTCGACCAAAAGCTATCAAGGTTGTGACCACCAAGAAGGAAGTGTCACGAACATACCAAGATGAACTATCTAGTTCTCAAAGTAGAATTAAAATCAAGAAAAGAACCATGGTCACCATGAAGGAAAACTCAAGCAACTGATCACCAAACCCTAAAGCATAGGTCAAGAAACCACCAAGAAAGAACCTCTTCCAAAGAAGGAAAAAACCATGCTCAAGGCAACCAAGATTGAACCTAATATCTATCCAACTTCTAGGTATATGAACACCATGCGTGGGAGCAATATCAAGGGCAAAACTTAGAGAAGAACCTCCATAAATCATCATCTACTAAATCGGGTACACATAGATTAGGGTTTTGGATTTCTCCCAAACCAAGCAAGGTTTGTCTGCCAAACAAGCTCTAGATATTACCACTAAGCACGAGCATGATGAGGAAGCAATTTAGAGAAATAAGACAGTAATAAAATGCATAAAGAAGTGCAATAATAGAGTAGGTTTAGTGTTATATAACCCTCCTTAAGTTGATCACCACCAAGAGCTCCAAACTCCAAGATCAAGAGCTCCAAGCACACAATCCAAGGGATGAAAAAGCTCCACTAAAAGCTCCACACTGGGCTACAAGATATCCTCAAGAAGGAGAAGACACCAAGGTCAAAGCTAGCCCAAGAAAAGAAGCAAAGAAGCTCTTGGTCAAACCAAAAGAGAAAGGGAGAAAGAGAGGAGAAATCCTCTTCACATATTGGTCTACCTTGTCAAAACATGGTCCATGACCCTTTTGATGAGGATTTTCTCTCTCAAT
The DNA here is from genome assembly GCA_963693085.1 of Alisma plantago-aquatica. NCBI lineage: Eukaryota > Viridiplantae > Streptophyta > Magnoliopsida > Alismatales > Alismataceae > Alisma > Alisma plantago-aquatica. The sequence goes on along the minus strand of OY856414.1, from coordinate 799,973,126 downwards.
ATGACCACCGTGAAAGAATCATGGTCTAGGTCCAAGAAAAGAGGGGAAAATGAAGGTAGGAGATCAAAAGAAACATCAACTTAGAAGACAAACTCTTACCAAGGATAGAAGATGAGCTCAGATCACCACCATCACCACATGCAAGAGGAGATCGATCTCCCATGCTCCAAGGACGAACCTCCTTGCTCTACCATGCTCCAAGAATAAGCAAAGAAGGAGGAAGAAGGTAGACGGTGGAAAAGGGTTGCAAGCAAGAAGAGATAAGGGGTTATATAGATGGAAGATGAGAGAGAGAGTAAGGGGTGAGGCATCAACATACTAAGGGACCCAAGGGATACTTGTACACTGAAAAGACCAACATGCACCCACATGAAACCACTTAAGAATGACATGAAAGGCATGGTGATACAATCTAGGAAGTGTATCAACCACCATGAACTCCCACATGGTCATGGTCATGACCCTCCAAGATTTCACCATCCATGGTTGCGGCACCACCCATCACTATCTCCTCTAGGTCGAGACAAGGCACCTCCACCAACCCTAGGTCGAGACAACCAAAGCTAGGTCAAACATCTTGACCCAAGACCACCCTAGACATCCTAGGTTGTGACTCAACACCTGGAGGTATCTCGACCGTGACACCCTCCAAAATCCACCTTGGTCACAACCCAAGGTCGAGACAACACAACCAACACACATGGTCAGGGCACTCAACACTCACTTCAACCCTAATCACCACATAGGGTGATACTCCTCCATAAAGGCTCAAAAAAGGCACCCTCCTCTTTATCTTTACTATAGATGATGTCAAGAAAGAGAAGGTACACTCTAGAGGTGGCAAATTGCACATCAACCCCCTTACATTGGGTAAATTGCAATTTGCACCAAAACTAGCACAGAAAGCACAAACTTTATCCAAACAAGCTCAAACTTGAAACTTAAGCTCTCCACAAGCCCTAATTACATCTAAAGAGATTATAGAAAGGTCCAAAGCACATGATTAAGTCAAAGAAAATAGGATTACCCCAAAACTTAGGTTAGGGCTCTTACATTTATGATTACCTTGAACCTATGATTGATGACCTAAAGAAACTCTAGGGAGAAGGTGTGATGGCTTATGATGCTTTGCATGGAGAGATGCTTAATTTATGTTCTATGTTGTTTTCAACTATTAAGACTTTCCAATTTATGGGAACTTGTTTGACTACAACACCAAAGTAACTAAGGCATGTCCTGTATGTGAGGAAAATTTTGATTCGATTTGACTAAAACATGGTGGTAAGACTGTATATCTTGGTCATCGAAGGTTTCTACAAAGGTACATCCTTATCAAAACTTGCACAAAACATTCAATGGCTGAATTGAGGAACAGAGTCCCCATAAACCTATACCAGGGGAGGATGTTTATAAAAGAGTAAATAATATTGTAAATCATTTTTGGTAAGAGACCATGTACTACTCCCACATGTGAAAAGTCCTTATTAAAAAAAGGTCAATATTCTAGGATCTTCCTTATTGCATTTCTTTGACAAGTCAACATTGTATTAGTATCATGCATGTTAAGAAAAATATTTGTTATAGAATTGTTGGTACTCTATTGAATATACCTGATAAGACTAAAGATGACATGAAATCTAGAATGGACATACGAGAAATGGATATAAGGAAAGAATTAAAAAAAGAAGTTACCAAGGGTCACCACACATATCTACCTCCTGCTCGTTACACCTTGTATACACATGAGAAAATAACTTTTTTTGAGTGCTTGTGTAATATTAATGTATCATAGGGATACACATCCAGTATACCTATATTGGTATTAATAAAGGATCTAAAGTTGATAGGTTTTAAATCTCATGATTTTCATATTCTAATGCAACATATATTGCCTATGTCTTTTCGATCTATCATTCCTAAGCATGTAAGGTTTAAAGTCATTAGGCTTTGCTTCTTCTTCAACACTCTATCAACAAAATAATTGATTATGAAATTCTAGAGAGGTTGCAAAGAGAAGTGGTTGTTACCATGTGCCAACTTGAGCATTATTTCCCACCTTCATTCATTGATATAGTTGTACATCAGGTTGTCCATTTGACTAGAGAAGTGAAATTGTTGGTTCCATTTATCTTGCATTGGATGTATCCTTCTGAGCGATACATGAGTGTTTTTAATGGTGATGTTTGAAGCTACTGTCACCCCGAAGGGAGTATCATTGAGGGCTATGTTGCTAGGACGATTATAGACTTTTGCAATGAATTTTTGAGTTGCAACAAAACTCTTGCTAATACTTTGATTCCCAACATTTATTTTGGCAAAGGTATATAGGGAGAATGAGAAATAAATATCAATCATGAGCAGTGGGAACAAGCACACTTGTATGTTTTACTCAACATTGATGATGTGGGTATTTATATCATCGAACACACCAGTGAGCTCAAGACAAGTTATCCTTGATCCGATTCAATGTGGCTTTATAGAGAGCATAATCATACATCTATTAGGTGGTTTGAAGAGAAGGTATTCAATCAAATATCTCATACATCAAATAATGTTACATAAAAAATCAAATGGCTTGTGTGTAAGCCAAAATATGTGTGTTACATCTTACAAAGAGTTTGGCATAAATGGATTTTCATACTACATAAAACGTCAAGATGATAAGAGTGTCATTCAAAATAGTGGGGTCACCCTTCAGGCATCTTCATTGTATTTTTCTAGTGCCAAGGATAAGAGTCCACGCAAAGGAAAAATGTTTTATTACAGTGCCATCAAAGACATATGGAAAATTGACTACATAGAGTTTAGAGATCCATTATTTATGTGTAGATGGGTTGATAACAAGAAAGGAGTTGTATTTGACAAACTTGGTTTCACAATAGTGAACTTTGAGTGATCAGGCGAGAAGGATACACCCTTAATCATGGCATCATAGGAAAATTTGGTATTCTATATCGATGATCCTGCAAAAGAAAATTGTTCTGTCATTCTTCATGGGAAAAGACAGTTCATTTCATATCTTATTCATAAAGAAGAGTACTATGTCAAGTATGATGACTCTAGTCCATTCTATGTTGTGTTACCAAGTGTAAATGTTGATTCTAACACTAATGACTATACATGTGAAGATCGCGTAGAAGGGATATTAGTTTACGATATACTACATGTAATATTTCATATTTTATTTTCATTATATAACATGTTAATTTTTTCATATGTGATCTAACTTTTTATATGTGATCTGAAATTTTCATATGTGATCTAAATTTTTATATGTGATATGACTTCTTCATATGTGTAATTTTGATTTTATTGATTGCATCTGACTAGTAGCACAACGATCCCAAACGTCAAGATCCTGAGTGTGAGGATCCTACTAAGCATCCTAACTAGGGCAATGATGGTGCTGATAAATCTAAACGTAAGAGAGGGATAACTTCGATGAAAATTGCTGCAAATAGGGAAGGTGAGAAGGGTGTCGTTGGATTTAATGAAGAAGACACGTCGATTACCAAAGAGTTTGTCAGCTACTGTGAGGTCCTTGCTCGAAGAAAAGTGCCTCTCCATGTTGAGGATTAGAGACAAGTGAGTAAGGACAATAAAGACCTCATTTGGAGGGAGTTAGAGGTGGGATAAATGTATTTACATTTTTTGGGTCTTTTCCTATTCTTTCTTTTCAGATTTCTAAAAAGTAGTGAATTTTGAACCTTTTTAGGGCTGATGTGAGTTTGATGAACAGTTGCAGTTCAAGTCTATTATGCAGTTTGTAGGGAGAAGACATAGTGATTGGCAAACAATTCTCACAAGAGACTATATCTTTGGAGACAAGAAGCATAAGGATCCCACTCTGCAATGGCCCTATCTTGATAAAAAAATATTGATTGGAGCTTGTTGAGCAGAGAAAAATAGATGCATTCAAGGTATTGAATTCATTACATTTTTTATTCTTATGATTACTTAACAATATTTCTTATTGAATTAATCGGGCCATTCACAATGCTCAAAAAGGAAGTCATGACAAGAATGTGCACAACCACCGGTTGGGTTCAGGTGGTTATATAAAAGATAACTTGTTGAGAGAGCAAGAGCATGGGCCTTCTACTTCTACCCCTTCTACTATCGAGTCTTGTAGTGCTTCTGAATGGTTGCCTCACTATATTAAGTGGATAGATGCGATAAAAAATAAAGTTAGGTAAATCCCCATCCAAGCAACGAAGGAGGTGGCTTCAAAATGGTAAATTCCTTGCTTTCACAATATGTCCATGTTCTTTTTTCATTGGATTGTTAAGTTTTACTGATTAGTAAGTTTTGATGATGAATAGTTGGAGTTGGGTGAGAAAACAAAGGAGGGAAAGTTCACCCCTTAGGACACATACATGATGAATTGATGTTTTCTCTAGGGATGGAAGAGCACCCTAGACGTGTTAGGGTGGTTGGATTTGGGTTTGGGATAAAATCTTTTTTGAAGCATCCCAGGAAATGTGAAAATCTGCTAAGAAAGGGGGAATGGACCGGAAGGATGTGCGAAGATTGATAGTTGTAGTCTTGGAGGTGTTTAAGGCTTCTCATGCGGTGAAATCTCCTCCAACAGTCATGAAACATGTACATTGTCACACTCCCACGAAGTGTATTGGGAGTAGTTCTTCAGAACCACATGGCACTACTGAGGTAAGATTCAATTTAAGTTATATATACATTGTGATAAAATAATTCCTCAGGTCAATGTACATGTGTGTCAATTTAAAATTTTGTTTCATAAAATTGTAGGCGGCCATTAAATGTCATCTTGCCATCAATGTTCTAGAATACAACATTGTGGAAGATGTTGAGTATTATTCACTCAGTGATATAGTTCATGGTTTTCATGTGAAGATCATAAGTTTCATTCTGACAATTAGAGACACACATATCCCATACGAGCACCTGGATGCCACCACAGTCAGAGAGGCAGAAGGTGGATTTAATAGGTGGCTCAAATGATTCCTTGTATTTCTTGAGGTATGAAAAATGTATATTGTTATTTATATGAATAACTGAAAGCTAATATGAGAATACATGCATGAAAAACAGAATAGCAAAGAAGCCCTCTAGGATTTCAAAGCCTCTGCCCCAAAATTTTATTCCATTAGAGTTGTTTGACTCCTTAGGCCCTAACTACAAAGTGTTGATGATATGGTTAGACAATATAGAGCAATCAGATACCATGGTGATCGACCTTTGGGATGAGGTCATAGGTTTAGATGGCGACACTATTATAATGTTGAAATATGTTTCTGAGTATTTCACTATGAATGGTTGAACACGTCAATGATAGCACTTTAGATACTATGAGTCTGAATACAGTGTCATATGTGAAGAATACATATTTTTACTTGTTTCCTATATATTAACTAATTATTGCATTTATATATACACATACATACATTGTTCAGTCATTTCTATTATGAGGCAAATGAGTTCGGAATATCAAATGTGCCATTCCTAATGCCATCAATGATTAACCATATACTTAGAGATCTTAGTGGCATCACAGACATCATGAGTACCATGATGAAGTTTTTTGGTGCTTCCAGGACCATGATCATAGCTCCCTTGAATGTTATGTAAGCTTTGGGCTTGTTGTTTATATTTCTAACGTATGAATACAATTTGTTGTGTAATTTCATTTTTATTTTATTTTCCTTCTATTCACTCAGAAATAAGCATTGATAGTTGTTAGTGATTGTTCCTTAGACTTGGACTGTGTATTTCTTTGATCCTTTGGGTATAAAACTGAGATCAAATGAGGGGCAGCCAATAAAATTGGTGATTCACACGTAAGTATAGTCTCTTCGTGCTCAACATATTTGTTAATGTTTGCATCATATGACAGTTTAACAATGCAACATATCTGGTAACTTAACTTATAGAGGTGTGAAAACATTCTGTAATGACGGAGGGAAAATATATAACAAATAAATAAGTAGATCGGAGGAGTGTTTATGTATTCTTCTCATTCCAATACATATATATTACCAACTATGCTTAATTACATTTATTAATGTAGTTGTAAATCTACAGTGTCATGTATAAGACAATGATAGTTCATGCACATATTACGTGATGTTGTACATGCAGATGATTGTCACGCACACGCCACAAATCAAATATATAGAGAAAGTAATGTTATTAGTCTTGGATCATAATTTATGAATTAGTCTCATTTGATAATACAAGCAATCAAATATGATTAGAATTACGTCTCATTCTCTTTGTAGCTTTTTTATGTTGTTGAACCCTATATATTGGAGCAGCTAAATGACCTAGGCAAATAGTGGGCAGACTGCTTCATCAAATATGTAGACTTGTCAGATGATTGGGAGGGTTGATTGATATTTTTTTAGTTCAAACTTTGATGCCAGGTCTTATTGTTACATTACTATACATTGTGGACTTAAACTCTTTAATAGTTGATGTTGATATGCATTCATGCATATATGTGTGAGAATTGAATGTGAAGTGTATGAGGAAAATGCTGTGTATTTTTGAATATATATGAAATTAAAGGTGTGTCTGATAAATGAGTCAATTGATTTGCGAGTTCATATATATATGTGTCTGCATTTGAAGTGAAAAATGATAAAATGTTGAGGTTTGTTGACGTGTTTGTGCATATTGTATCAAATTCTTGTCTATTTGTATATATATATATATCTTTTTTCTTGGGGGTTTGCGAGCCTTGTTGGTATGTTTGTGCATATTGTATCAAATTCATGTATATATATATATATATATATATATATATATATATATATATATATATATATATATATATATATATATATATATATATATATATATATAGGCATTTTTTTCATTGCCCACGCGGGTACTATAGGTACGTTGTCTGTCTCCTTGACGTGGTGGTAGTTTTTGTAATTAATACGAAATCTAACTTTGAGATCTCATTTCTTGTCTTCCTTCGCCGGCCCGCCGTTGGCTCTTAGAATCCTCTTTCTTCTTCTCCACATTGATTCAGTTCATTTGTTTGATTACTTGTGATTCTCCCCCATTTGCAACCTTTCTGGACTTCAGCTTGCTTTCTAGAGTTCTACTAGTTGCATGTTGTTACTTGTTCTGTGTCCCTACTTCTTTTGAGTACCGGTTGCTGGAGTTGTAGGTTCTTTATTGGTGTGGATGACTGGCGCGTCTGAGAAGGTCCTCGACTTGACGGGTTTTGAGTTGAACTTTGTCACAGATAAAATTTCTTTAGAATCTCCATTAATCGTGATTTGCTTATAATTGTAATGCAAGTACTTTTAAATCTATTAGAGATCTTGACCGATTATTTTGCGGTAGTCATCCCAGCAAGCTGAGGAAGAACTCTCTTAATCAATCGAACCTCTGCAACAGTCATTTGCTGAAACAATGGCTCCTTGATCTTGTTTCTACATATGGGATCCCTGTTTACAACCTGATACCAACTTCTGTGTTGAGTAGTTGGTTACCTGGTAAGTATAATCCCTTATATATCCCTTCTTTTCATGCTATATGTTTTTAAAAGAAGTTTTTTAGTATTTTTTAATGTATATGTATCTGTCTATTTAGTAGAAACACAGTCGTACTCCCTAATTTGTTGTAGTTACTTTTCTATGATCTGTTTGTTGTAGTTACTTTTTGTGATGTATTAGTTACTTTTTTATTTATATAGTTACTATTTTTTTATAGAGTTACTTTTCGATCTCCCGAGTTACTTTTTACAATCTGCAATGGATCCTAGTCTTGATATTGATGCTTCTAATGCTATTGTTGACATTGACGATGATAATGTTCATTCTTCTTCATCTGTTGTTGCTGATATTGTGTCCTCAGTTGATGTCCCTAGAATTGGACTACAATTTGGAAGTTTATATGATGGCATATCATTTTACTATAGGTATGTTGATTTGATTGGGTTTAATGTCAGGAAAGATAATAATCGTTATGAACGAGGTACTAAGATCTTGCTTGCTAAAGATTTGGTATGTGATAAGCAAGGTCAGATTAGTTGTTCTAAGAGATCTAAAGGTCTTCTGAGTCCTGTGTGCAACAATGTTGGTGATTTTCATGAGAAGTTATCCAAGAAGCAGAAGCGTGCTGTGAAAAGGTGTGGTTGTAAAGCAATGATCTGATTTACACTAGATAAGTCTTCATCCGTATGGGTTCTTACTACTTTTGTTGATGAACACAATCATGATCTTGTCGATGATTCTCACTTGCGCTACTTAAAGTGTAATTCATCTCTTGACCAAACTCAAAAAGAGATGCTTTCTTCTATGAGTCAAGCAAATATACATGTCTCCAGACAACTTGTATTGATAGCAACTGAGTCTGGTGGTTATGAAAACTTGACATTTACAAGTAGACAAGATCATGGACACCTCATTAGCAAGAGGAAGGAGTCATCTGAATATGATGTGGACATGGTTTCAGATTGTTTTGCAAACTTGAAGGTTTTAGATTCTAAATTCTTTTACTCTTATCAAAATGCTTCTGATGGTTGCTGGACACATTTGTTTTGGTCTGACCTGGTTTCTGTTGATGACTGTGCATTATTTGGAGATGATATTGTATTTGATACCACTTACTGTACTAACAAGTATTCAATGGTTTTTGGAATGTTTGGTGGTATGGATCACCATCGCAAGACGGTGTTATTTGCCTCAACGCTGTTGGTTGATGAGAAGTACGACTCTTTTGTTTGGGTATTCAAGCAATACTTACTTTATTTTGGCAAAGAGCCGGTTTCCATTATAACTGACCAATACCCGACTATGAATGTTTCTATCATTATAGTTTTTCCAAATTGTAAGCATTATTTCTGTAGCTGGCACATCCTACAGAAGCTTCCCTCTAAGCTTGGTGGTGTTCCAAACAAGGATCAAATTATTAGCTCTTTGAATGATTGTGTATGGAACATAGATGACACAAACACATTTGAAGAGAGTTGGAATTCTGTAGTTGAAGAGAATGACCTATTATCTATTAGTTGGTTGTCTAATATGTATGCTATGCGGTGGGATTGGGTTCCATGTTTCATGTAGGATTCCTTCTTTGCTGGTATGAGGACAACGCAAAGAAGTGAGAGTTTGAATGCTTTTATTAGAAGTCATGTCAATAGTAGGAAAACTTTGTTTGAACTTGTATGTTTCTTAGAGACTGCTTACTCTCATGTGCGGGAGATAGAAAATATGAAGGATTTTGAAGACCAGTATAGCAATTTGCCTTTGGCTTCACTGTGGTCTTTGGAGGAGCAAATGAGAAGTATATACACCCAGGCAATTTTTAGAATATTTCAAGCTGAAATTCATCAAAGTATGGTGTACAATGTAAAGGAAACTTCTGATGATGATGTGTTTGAGGTATATCATCTTGGTGGTTCTGGTTCTCCTCGTCTTCTGAAGAAAGACTCATCCACTGATATGGTATCATGCAATTGTTTCATGTTAGAACTCAAAGGAATTCCATGTAGACACATACTTGCTTATCTAAAGAGTCATGATTTTTGCACTCTTCCTGAGCCATATATACTGAACAGGTGGACTAAAGGATATAGAGATCATCATTTGATTTTTGGAAAATCATCTGGCATGCATCTATCCACTGGGAAGACACTGCAGTTGGTATCTGCTTGCAATTCAATCGTTAATATAGCGTGTAGGAACAACGCTATAGATATGTGTGGCATACAACTCATAAAACAAGATTAACTAATACGGAAGCGATCGTTAGCAGCGGAATTACTGAAAATCACTAAAAATTAAAACCATTTATCAAGAGATCCATTCATAGGAAAACTCTTTCATTTAGAACCAAAGTAAAACATTACATCCTGGTTCATATGTACATTACATGCATCATTGCATCTCGAGGCATACATGCACCAAAATCTCAGATCGAAGTATCAAAACACTAACTCCTAGGACCTGAGAGTACAGAGACAACTTTAGGACTATTTACATAAAGACCAGACAGCCAATGCCTCCACCTATTAGATCACTGTTGTCCCTGTGTCTGCTGTTGCTGCTCTTCTCCTACAGAAGAGTTTCTGCCTTGTCGTCTGCGTCTACCTAAAAAAACATTAAATCCCACGGGGGTGAGATAATTATAAAAATTGCCCCAGCGGGAGATATAACTCTCCGCCAAAACATTGTCATTGCAGTTTAATAGGAATAAACTGAACAATGGAATATTGTAAACCATTAACATGTGAATCACATTTATACAGACTAGAGCAACATTCTTATGCATTATTACAACAATAACTTGATTAAGCAGCATGTCTCATATTCAATATGAATTAAAGGAATATAAGTATATCTATGTATCAGGAACATGCTAAGCAATATGACATCAACCATAGATTCTCGCATTTCAATCTTATGAAAGTACACTACATGGCTGATTATATTTTACAAACAGACTTAAGCTCTGAGGAGATGAGGTATACCGGTCATACTCCAACCGACCATTTCTAGAATTGAAATCGGTACCATAAATAGGTCAATGGAAGACCCGGATTTCCATGACCTCCCACATCCTGGTCAGCACAGGACTACCAGCAGGACTGTGTCGACTGCTCAAATAGCTTTCCAGGGTATACTAGAACTTCGCTATAGAGTTACAATGTCAACTGCACTCTCATCGGTAATCAAGAGCATTAGTGTTTATCTCCATCGACCTGACATGAAATAACATTGGGAGATTAATGATACATCCATCCCAACCATCAGGAGATTTATGGTACATCTATCCTGACACATGAAAGATTGAGGGGTTTAATGTTTACTCTCTCTCAATCTCTTCACCCGGATGTAAGGATATTTTCTCCCATTTACCCCCACATATTCAAAATATGCGAATTCCAGGAATTCTATAGAATACCTATTTTACCATCACCAATTGCTGACGATGATGGATCTATGGTCAGAGCACTACATGAACAAATTTCACTTGATTAATTAAGTACAATTTCATATTCTTTTAGCATCAAACAAGTTCTCAGGACAAACTTATTATGACAATGCTATAAGTAAATATGTACTAACTTCATCAATTGCTTAACAATCTTAAAGATATTGGGAACTCAATCCCATCTCAATTTCATCACCATAAGCATATGGATCTGGGTAATTAAACCCTTGATTCATCATTAAGCATTGTTACCACCTTTCCAGGTAACCATCACCTTTAGGTCAGTTGACCAAGGCAAACATGATACTTTGCTATTATAAGCATCACATATGGTACTTGATGCCCATTAACTCTCTTGATACCTCTTACCAGGTAACAAGGTATATTATGGCATTCAAGATACAATCACAATAGTAAATTAAACATCATAGCTTATACCTGGCCATGATCGTCATTTCAAGATACCTGTATTGTTAGCATAGATAATACAGTGATATCAATTGCATATCAGAACCATGTTCAAAAAATATGAAGTCACTATTCATGTGTAATACCACTATTCCCTTATTAGGGTAAGGGTTTCCCATTTCATGTCATTTAAGGATAATCAATCCCTTATCACATCAAATATATAGTTTATCACCATATTACTCAAGTTTGAGGTTCATTGAGCATTACATAGCATTACCCTGAGTTTGGGCTTCACGATACATCAAACATCAGGGTTACTCATGAAACCATCCTTAGTTAGGGTTTCACATCAAATACTCCCTTTTAAAAAGATTTACATTCAATGTTCCACAATTAGGGTTTACTATTCATCCCAATTAGGGTTTCATGATCCATTCACATAATTAGGGTTTACTATTCATCCCAATTAGGGTTTCATGATCCATTCCCATAATTAGGGTTTACTATTCATCCCAATTAGGGTTTCATATCACATTACCATAATTAGGGTTTACTATTCATCCCAATTAGGGTTACATCCACACCTTGGATTAGGGTTAAGGATCAACAACCTTGTCAATTAGGGTTTAGGTTCATGATTAGGGTTTCATGATCTTATTACTTAATAATCATACCCTTAATCACCACATGAGAGTCATACTCATGTATCAACTCTATGTTATCAAACCTCTCAACTTGATTAGGTCATATCAACCCTTAATTAAGTTCATACAACTGTGAATGACATAGTGTACCAAGTCATTGCTCCTATTAGCAATTAGGGTTTGCTTTCTTGATTAACACTAATCACATAGGTACCTTTAGGGTTTTAACCCTTGTACCTTATTGATTAACATTACTAATCATCATTGGATAATTAGGACTATCATTGCCATTAATATCCTAATGATTGAACCATTAACAATCTCCATGCGGTCTTGAAGTTACATCACCAAACAGTTTTGAAACCGTTTGCCACCAAACGGTCTTGAGACCGTTTGGCCCCAAATGGTTTCAAGACCGTTTGGGCCAAATCAGTCCCAAAACCGCAAGGGCTAACAAGGTCAATTCTCAATCAAATCGATTTCCAATTGCCCCATTGAAATGGTCATTGCTTATTCAATTGAAAGGTCCAAAATCCAAACCATTAGATCACCATCCATGGGTCAAGGATCAACCTTCAATCCACCAAACGGTTTTGAAATCGTTTGGTCCCAAACAGTTTCAAGACCGTTTGGGATCAAACGGTCTCAAGACCGTTTGCCCCAAAAAGTCTTGAAGTCGATTGGACCAATCAAGGGTTTCATCAATCAACTTGATTAGGGTTACAACTTGATGGATCGTGCACACCTTGGATCATTCAATTGAGTCCATTGGATCATCATCCAACCTTTGATTAAGTTCAGACCTCAAACGGTAAACTATACCAAACGGTCAACCATGCCATGCAGTTTGGCATCCAAACGGTCAACTAGACCAAACGGTCAACCAAACCAAATGGTTTGGGACCTAACTTTACCAAATGGTTTTGCAAACCGTTTGGACCAAAAGTCCAAGACCGTTTGTTGTTGTTCTTTGATTAAGGTGTGTTCTTATGAACAGGTTATCATCTTCAACCTTTAGACTCATGAAAACTACTTCCATTTCCATGGCAACTCCATCAATCAAGCAAAGTTGTTGCAATAATAACAACTAATTCAATTGCAAGTAGAAATCGAATTCAATGACAAAGATTAAGGGTTAAAGTTATATAACCTGCCTTCAAATCTGATCCCAAGCTTCAAGCTTCACGGCTCCAATGGTGGTTGAAGCTCTAGCAACCTCCAAGGTCGTTTCTCAAGCTTTTGGAGTGAAAGGATCGGCTAGGGTTGAAGATGGAGTGAAGAAATGAAGAAATCATGTATTGTTTTATGATTTTCACCATGAAATCATGAAGAACAAAGATCAAAGGCTTACCAACAGGTTGGGGACGTTCTCCCTGCTGTCCTTAGCCTTGTTGGTCAGTTTTGCAAGAAAGGGGAAGAAAAAGGAATCGAAAAAGACCCTTAGGTGGGTTGAAAAAGGCTCTTTTATAAGAAATTGATGAAAGAGAAAATGTTTTAATTAAAATTCAATTAATTCAAAAAATGGTACCACCTCTTCCTCCTTGTTTTTTCTTGCATGCAAAGGCAACTCAAAGCCACCGAACTCCCTTCCATTATCCATGGATTAAGGGAAAATAAAATAAGCACCTTAATCCATTATAATACTAATATATCTTTTTGAGTGGGAATTCTTTTCCTTATAATAAAGTGAGTGGAATTTCACCTCTTTAAGATATTTTCGATCATTGCAAGCTCAAGGACGCTCACTCATGCATCTAAATTCCACCAAATTAATTTTGGTTGAAGGCCCTAGAATTATTTTATTTATTTTTGCATTAATATATCCATTATGCTTAAATCTTGATTATTTTAATATCAAGATTCTCTCTCCTTCAACTTAAATCAAATGAGGCGCCCCCCTCATTTTCTTTGCTCCACATGATGTCAAGAAGCTTTAGGGACCTTATTAAAGTAGTAATTTACATATTACACCCTAGGTTTTGGGTAAATTGCACATTACACCAAAACTAGGTTTTCATGCACAAACATTGCTTTATCAACTCTTTCTTGGGATTCAGGCTATCACAAGCCATACCCCTACATCATATTCATTCCCATGATGCCTTAACACATGAGGAACATATTATCATGCACAATTTGCAAATAGACCCCTCAACTTGGGTAATTTGCACTTTAGTCCAAAACAGACAAAATATTGATTTCAACAATATTTAAAAAGGACTAAATTGTAATATAAATTCCTCTTGAGCCCTAATTACTTTTCAAAGACAAAAGCATGCATATAATTACTCTCATTATGCAAAACACCTAGGGTTACTTCATAACCTAGGTCAGGGATGTTACAAGTTTATTCACCCCTTACAATAATTTCATCCCCGAAATCATCAACAAAACATTTAAGAGAAAAGAGTAGGATATTTCCTTCTCATCCCATCCTCTAGTTCCCACGTAGCTTCTTCAATGCCACGATGATTCCATAGGACTTTTACAAGACTAATATCTTTCTTTTTCAACTTCTTGATTCTTCTATTAAGAATCAACACTGGTCCTTCAACATAAGATATGTCATCATTTAGTTCTACCTCCACAGGTTGTAGAACCAACTCAGTGTCAGGATGACACTTCCTCAACATAGAGATATGAAACACTGGGTGCCATTTATGCAACTCAGGTGGTAACTCCAGCTTATAGGCCACCTTTCCTATCTTTTCAATGATTGGATAAGGCCCCATAAATCTCGGAGCTAACTTCCCTCTCTTTCCAAATCTCAGGATACCTTTCCATGGTGAAACCTTAAGGTACACCCTGTCTCTGACTTGGAATTCTGAGGGTCTACGACGCTTGTCAGCACATGATTTCTGTCTATCCTGAGCTGTTTTCAACTGTTGCTGTATGACCGTTATCTTCTTAGTTGTTTGTTGGACCTGCTCAGTACCCAAAAGTTGGTACTCACCAGTTTCATACCAACATAGGGGAGATCTACAATGTATACCATACAAAGCCTCATATGGTGCCATCTCAATACTGTGTTGATAGCTGTTATTATAAGCAAACTCTATCAAGCTCAGATGTAGATCCCAACTCTCCATAAACTCTAGGACACATGCCCTAAGAAAGTCCTCCAAGGTTTGTATTGTCCTCTCAGACTGTCCATCTGTCTGAGGATGAAAAGATGTACTAAACCTCAGCTGAGTGCCCAAAGCTTTATGAAGTTGTTCCCAAAAATGACTCATAAACTGAGGACCTCTATCAAAAACTATCGTAATTGGTACCCCATGCAACCACACTATCTCATCTATGTAGATTTGTGCAAGCTTATCAGCTGTATAGGTTGTTTTGATAGGTAAGAAATGTGCTGTCTTTGTCAACCTATCAAATATTACCCAAATGGAATCATGACTTTTGGTTGTTCTAGGTAAACCAACCACAAAGTCCATAGTTACATGATCCCACTTCCACTGTGGTATAGGTAGGGGTTGCATTGTTCCTGTGGGCTTTTGATGTTCATCTTTAACTTGCTGACACACCAGACACCGCATAACAAACTCAGCAACATCCTTCTTCAAACCAGGCCACCAATACATATCTTTTAGGTTATAATACATCTTGGTGCTCCCTGGGTGCATATCATACATTGAAGAATGAGCTTCCTCCAGGGCTATCTTTCTTAAGTTATCAACTTCAGGTACTACCATCCTATCATGGTAACAAACTACCTGATCATCAGAATCATGGAAGCCATCCCGCTTCTCACTATCATATTCTGACCTAATCTGCTGAACCATAGAATCAGTCTGATGTGCTTCTTTGATCTGCTGTCTCAGAGTTGGTTTTATGTGCATCTCAGCTAACAACCCGACTAACAATGACACTTAAGTTGTACATTGTCTTGCCTTAAGGAGACAAACATATCTCTCTTAGAGCTGACTAAAGAGTTAAGCTGTGCTTTATCTAGGGTTGGTGCTGCTGATTTTCTACTTAGTGCATCAACAACTATATTGGCTTTCCCTGGATGATGATCAATTATACAGTCATAGTCCTTGATTAATTCCATCCAGCGGCGTTGCCTCATATTTAACTCATGCTGAGAGAAGATGTACTTTAGGTTTTTATGGTCTATGAAAATCTGGAATGTTTCTCCATAGAGATAATGTCTCCAGATCTTCAAGGCATGGATCACAGTATCTAATTCCAGATCATGTGTCGGATAATTCTCCTCGTGTTTCTTAAGCTGTTGAGAAGCAAAAGAAATCACTTGCTTATCTTGCATCAACACATATCCTAAGCCATTCTTAGATGCATCACAGGAGACTATATGCCCCTTTCCTTGCTCAGGTAGTACCAGCACAGGTGCACATGTTAACCTTTCCTTCAGTAATTGGAAAGACTGTTGACACTTGTCATTCCAGACAAAAGGAATCTCCTTCCTGGTCAACTTGGTCAAGGGTAAGGCTATTGAACTGAAGTTCTTAATGAACCTTCTATAATAGCCAGCCAGTCCTAGGAAACTTCTTATCTCTGTCAGTGTCTTCAGCTGCTCCCATTGTAGGACAGATTCTACCTTCTTAGGATCAACAAGAATACCTGAGGCAGATATTACGTGTCTGAGAAAAGAAACTTCTGGCAACCAGAATTCACATTTGCTAAACTTAGCATACAACTTATGCTCCCTTAGAAAAGTCAAAGCTTGGCGAAGATGCTGCTCATGCTGTTGTGCATCTCTACTATATATCAGGATGTCATCTATAAAGACGAAAACATACTGATCCAGAAAAGGTCGAAAGATTCTATTCATGAGTTCCATAAATGCAGCTGGTGCATTAGTTAGTACAAATGACATAACTGTGAACTCATAGTGACCATACCTTGTCCTAAAGGAATACTTAGGTATGTCACCCTCTTTGATACGTAACTGATGGTATCCCGACCTCAGATCTATCTTAGAAAAGACAGTCACACCACACAACCGGTCAAACAAGTTATCAATCCTTGGTAGAGGATACTTGTTCTTTATGGTGACTTTGTTTAACTGTCTATAGTCAATGCATAACCGCATTGATCCATCCTTTTTCTTAACAAAAAGGACTGGAGCACCCCAGGGTGAAGTGCTCGGTCGGATAAAACCCTTCTCAAGCAACTCTTGCAGTTGTTTCTAGAGCTCTACCATTTCAGTAGGCGCCATTCTATACGGCGTTTGTGCTATTGGTTGTGTATCCAGGATTAGATTTATTTAAAAATCTATCTCTCGGGGTGGCGGAACACCTAGAAGTTCTTTAGGAAATACATCTTCAAATTCCCTGACTACAGGAACTTCAGAAGGATAAGGGATTTCCATTGTGGTATCAACTACATGGGCTAAGAATGCAGAGCATCCTTGTCTCATCAGCCTCTCAGCTACCATAGCTGACACAAGACATGTTGGAAGAATCTTTCTATCTCCCTGAAAGACCCATGTGTCACCACCATCTGTGAACACAGCTTGCTTGGAACTACAATCCAAGACGACCTTATAGTTCTCTATGGTTTCCATTCCAAAGATTATATCAAAACTCTACATCTCAAGTGGTATAAGATCCACTTGAATACAATGACCAGAAAAGAAAAGATTGCAGGGAGAACACACTTCCCGCAACACTGCAGATCCCATCAAAGGTGTCTCTAACATCAAACTATCTATTCTATGACTAACAATCATGTTGCAGTCATCAATCACTTCTTGAGTGATAAAAGAGTGCGTAGCACCTGGATCAATTAAAACAGATACGAAGAAGGATAAAGACATTTTAGAATAAAGTAGTTCCATCTGACATGTCACAACCCGAGGGTTGACTACTGCTTCAGGCTGGTTCATAGCATAGAACCTAGTTGTTGCTTGTTGTTGACCCTGTACCTGGTTGTTAGGTGTCGAAGAACTGGCTTGGGACGCTGGTCCACGTCCTATGGCACTACTGCCAGGCTGTTGCCTCTGAGAGCCATGCTGACTCTGCCTCGGTTGTTGGGTCACACTCCTGACTTTCTCAGGTTAGTTCCTCACCATATGGCCTTCTTTTCCACATCTATAATAGGTTATATTCCCCCTTGGTGGTCTGGGTGGTCCTATTACTGACATAGAGGCTGAGCTTTGAGCTCCCTTTGGTGGTAAACTATAGTTTCTACCCTTACTTGACGTCCACTGCGTCTGGGTATTAAACCTTGGTGGTGGTGTAGGTACAGAATACCTCAGTCTCTTGAAACTCTCAGTACTCTGCCCTTGAAACTGTGGGTATTCCTTCTTGCCCTTGGTTTGTCGCTTCTCAATTACAGACCTCTCTATACGTCTTACAGACTCCACAAAAGTTGCAAACATCTCCCGGTTCTCCAGAGCAGACACCAGAGTGGTTAATTCAGCGTTCAATCCCTTCTCAAACTGCCGAATTCTCTCCTCATCACTGGATGCCATGTGTGGACAGAACTGCAACAACTCCATAAACCTAGCCTCATACTCGATAATGTTCATGGGTCCTTGTTTGATTCTCTCAAACTGGGATATCTTCTCATCTAGATATGTATTGGGAAAGTATCTAGCGACAAATTCATGCCGGAATTCATCCCATCCAATCACAACTCCAGGTCTTTTGCCCTCCTCAATGGTTCACCAGTGGCCATCACTCCCTTTGAGGAGATATACAACATGTATGACCCTCTCATCATCATGAATCATGAGGATTCTGAAGGCTTTCTCCAACTCAGTCAAACTTAGGTCAGCATCTGCCAGATCAGCTGTACCAGCATACTCTAAGGATCCTACCCTCTTAAGCCTTTCAAAAGTCTTGTCGGCACCATGACTTTCATCATGGGGTGGTGCCCTAGGTGCAGGTACTGGCATTCTATCAGTCATGTGGGTCATAGATGCCATAAACTGCCCAAACATCGCCTGGAAGGCTGGGTTCCCCATATCAGCTGGGTTGAACTGAGGTTGTTCAGGTACAGGTTCCTCCCTGTCCTGGCCTCTTGCACCATTTCCTGGTGCAACAACACTGCTCTCAGCAACGTGTTCTTCGTGTGATCCAGACATCCTTAGTTCTTCTTCTCCTATAAGAGCAGTAGACACTATCAGATAAATTGGAAGACACTAGAATAGACTCAACTACCTTAATCCTATGTCTCTGTAGACTCAGCAAACTTAGAGCTCTGATACCACTTTACTTGTGGCATACAACTCATAAAACAAGATTAACTAATGCGGAAGCGATCGTTAGCAGCGGAAGTACTGAAAATCACTAAAAATTAAAACCATTTATCAGGAGATCCATTCACAGGAAAATTCTTTCATTTAGAACCAAAGTAAAACATTACATCCTGGTTCATATGTACATTACATGCATCATTGCATCCGAGGCATACATGCACCAAAATCTCAGATCGAAGTATCAAAACACTAACTCCTAGGACCTGAGAGTATAGAGACAACTTTAGGACTATTTACATAAAGACCAGACAGCCAATGCCTCCACCTATTGGATCACTGCTGTTCCTGTGTCTACTGTTGCTGCTCTTCTCCTGCAGAAGAGTTTCTACCTTGTCGTCTACGTCTACCTAAAAAAATATTAAATCCCACAGGGGTGAGACAATTACAAAAATTGCCCCAGCGGGAGATATAACTCTCTGCCAAAACATTGTCATTGCAGTTTAATAGGAATAAACTGAACAATGGAATATTGCAAACCATTAACAGGTGAATCACATTTATGCAGACTAGAGAAACATTCTTATGCATTATTACAACAATAACTTGATTAAGCAGCATGTCTCATATTCAATATGAATGAAAGGAATATAAGTATATCTATGTATCAGGGACATGCTAAGCAATATGACATCAACCAGAGATTCTCACATTTCAATCTTATGAAAGTACGCTACACGGCTGATTATATTTTACAAACAGATTTAAGCTATGAGGAGATGAGGTATACCGCTCATACTCCAACCGACCATTTTTAGAATCAAAATCGGTACCATAAATAGGTCAATGGAAGAGTCAGATTTCCATGACCTCCCACATCCTGGTCAGCACAGGTGTTACGACCTCACCTCTCAGTAACCCCCAATTAAGGGAGACTAAGAGGTTGAAGCCGCACCCATTAATTCCGGATTAAAGGTTTGACATATAACCATAAACAATTATTAAATTCTAACAGTCTATACTGAAAAATGGTAATAAAATTTTTCTTTGCATACCTTTGAAAAGTTGAGAAATAAATTAAACTTCTAACCTCAGCTAAACTATTCTAACTAATTCCTCCTTGTTCTTTAATTCTTGAATTCACAATATGTCGCTTTACTGTTTGTTCTTTTGAGATTTGTACCTAAATCGTCGACAAACAAAACGACGGTCAGCCGAAGCTGGTATGTGGAGGAAACAGATAATGTTCAACTAGGTTAATCGTATAATCACTCAATTAATCATTTAACAATCAAGATTACGTTTTAAGCCAAACTACTCAGTCCATATCTCTCCACAACTATGTGTTGTCCCTGTAAGGACTTATATGGTACCTCTATAAAGGTGACTTGATGGACCTACCCTCTAGGCAGCCAAAGTCATTCATGACCTGATGGACCTACCCTCTAGGTAGCCTTATACCAGGTCAGCCATTACGAAACAGAGGGGATCAAGGATTGAGATAGAAGGCATATACATTATGTGATAGTCATAGTCACTTTATAATTGCAATATGAACATCCAAGCAGTTTAGTTGCATTCAATGCGATTAAATCTTTCGGGAATCCATCGGAAAACCTAAGCGGTTATTCATAAGTAACCACATACCTTTGTTTGTAGATTTCAAAATAGAATCTAATATGTAGAGGAATCCAATCAACAAGCAATGAGGAAGAGAAATCTTGAAATAAAAGTACAATTTTCCTTTTATTAATATTTATCCATTTTTCATCACATTACTTAGGATTTCAATTCCTATTTTAGGGTTCCTTTGGAAATTAGGGTTTTTACTTCTTCTTTTCTTATTATCATCCTTAATTTATCAAAACTACATAAAACCCCTAATTTCTCATTAAATTTCCTTTATTAAGCATCTGATTATCTTATTCCACAAAGATATGCTTTTTATCTCCTTTTATCCCAAATTAGGGTTTCCATGTAAATTAACCTTCTTTTAGGTATTATAACTCTAAAATAAGAACTTTTGCATTCAAACAGATAATCATACCACCATTATCATTAACAAAGTTAAACTTATCAATTTGACCTATTGATTTACCAAATTACACTTTGAACATTCAATTAGGGTTTCTCATCAATTTTTAATACACTTTATTAGAAAGTTAGGGTACTTTTGCAAAACAGATCAGAACTAGGTTCTCAAATTATTTTTATCGGATTCCTCATATTTTTCTATGCAACTTTCATATTTAAAGTTTTCTCATTAGACAATCCTAGTAATTACTATCAATTTCGCAAGAAAACCCTTTTTCCTAAATTTCTAACAGAGAGGCGAATTTACCAAAAATCTCCGTCTGTTGGATCGGTGTGCCACTGGATCTCCCTCTGATCTGACGCTCCTCGTTAGTCGGCTCCGCTACGTGCGCGCTCTCCTTCTCATCCGTTGGATCACCCGGAGTCCACGATGGACTCTCGATCTAGCGGCCCGCGACAGAACCGTTTAACACAACCGAGCCTCCCTCCCTCGGACCGTCAGATCAGGATCGAACGACAGCTGGGCATCGTCCTCCTTCGACTCCTGCAACCAGCGTCGCGGCGGTGCTCTCACCGGAGAGGATCCAATCGGGCAGGTTAGCGAGCAGTGAGGAACAAAGAGCAGCCGGTCAAGATCGTAGTGAGTCGAGGGACCGAGGGGTGCCCTTATATAGGCAGTGGGAGGTCCCTATTAGGGTTCCCAATCCCAGCCGCCACCCCAGTTCTAGCCCGATTGGGTGTTTCGCGAGGCTTGCTCAAAACCTGGTAAAACCAAGGTCTAGATTCTTTGCCATGGTCTCCCGAACTCAAAGGGACACAGATCGTGAGTGCACATGCACTGTAATGATCAGAAAAACGAGGGGAAAATCCCCTATGTCGGCACTATTGTCCGAGTCCCTTTGGGACTCTGGACGATGAACCCGATTCATTGGATTAGAATCCAACGGTCTCCATTATTCGCGTTCAAACAGAAAAAGGAAAAGGATTCCCAATTATACAAGGAAAAATCTATTTTGATGATAATTTGAAAATTTAATAACTCTCAACCCTTAACTCCATTTTATCTCACATTTTGAGGAAAACTCGTTTGTAACTTTATCTTTCCTTGTGCAAAAATTGGAGTCATTATCCAAAGGAAACGAACCCTTTACTTTAGTTTCAAGTTATCCCTTATTTAATTGTATTTTCCACACATTCCTTATTTCCTTTGCCATTATCTAATTATCCTGAGTTCCTTGAACCCCAAGGAACCTTTATAACTCGGAATTCTATTTTGGGAAAATATATTTTAGCCTTAAAATCATTTCTATTTATTTTCCTCATATATTCCTTTATTAAATGGAATTCCTTTTTCATTTCTTTTTGTTTTTCTTTTAATCCTTCAATTGGGCTCAATGGCCACAAAGGCCCAATAAGAAAACATACAAGCTATCAAACACCAAATCCATTCAAACAATTCATCACATCAACCATAGATTTCATTTATCTTTTAAAAAGAACATTCACAATTTCATTACATAATTTGGAAAAATTGAGGTTATAACAATAGGACTACAAGCAGGACTGTGTCGACTGCTCAAATAGCTTTCTAGGGTATACTGGAACTTCGCTATAGAGTTACAGCGTCAACTGCACTCTCATCGGTAATCGAGAGCATTAGTGTTTATCTCCATCGACCCGACATGAAATAACATTGGGAGATTAATGATACATCCATCCCAAGCATCAGGAGATTTATGGTACATCTATCCTGACACATGAAAGATTGAGGGGTTTAATGTTTACTCTCTCTCAATCTCTTCACCCGGACGTAAGGATATTTTCGCCCATTTACCCCCACATATTCAAAATATGTGAATTCCAGGAATTCTATAGAATACATGTTTCACCATCACCAATTGCTGACGATGATGGATCTATGGTCAGACCACTACATGAACAGATTTCACTTGATTAATTAAGTACATTTTCATATTCTTTTAGCATCAAACAAGTTCTCAGAACAAACTTATTATGACAATGCTATAAGTAAATATGTACTAACTTCATCAATTTCTTAACAATCTTAAAAGATATTGGGAACTCAATCCCTTCTCAATTTCATCACCATAATCATATGGCCCTGGGTAATTAAACCCTTGATTCATCATTAAGCATTGTTACCACCTTTCCAGGTAACCATCACCTTTAGGTCAGTTGACGAAGGCAAACATGATACTTTGCTATTATAAGCATCACACATGGTACTTGATGCACATTAACTCTCTTGATACCTCTTACCAGGTAACAAGGTATATTATGACATTCAAGATACAATCACAATAGTAAATTAAACATCATAGCTTATACCTGGCCATGATCATCATTTCAAGATACCTGCATTGTTAGCATAGATAATACAGTGATATCAATTGCATATCAGAACCATGTTCAACAAATATGAAGTCACTATTCATGGGTAATACCACTATTCCCTTACTAGGGTTAGGGTTTCCCATTTCATGTCATTTAAGGATAATCAATCCCTTATCACATCAAAGATATAGTTTATCACCATATTGCTCAAGTTTGAGGTTCATTGAGCATTACATAGCATTACCCTAAGTTTGGGCTTCACGATACATCAAACATCAGGGTTCCTCATGAAACCATCCTTAGTTAGGGTTTCACATCAAATCCTCCCTTTTAAAAATATTTACATTCAATGTTCCACAATTAGGGTTTACTATCCATCCCAATTAGGGTTTCATGATCCATTCCCATAATTAGGGTTTACTATTCATCCCAATTAGGGTTTCATGATCCATTCCCATAATTAGGGTTTACTATTCATCCCAATTAGGGTTTCATATCACATTACCATAATTAGGGTTTACTATTCATCCCAATTAGGGTTACATCCACACCTTGGATTAGGGTTAAGGATCAACAACCTTGTCAATTAGGGTTTAGGTTCATGATTAGGGTTTCATGATCTTATTACTTAAGAATCATACCCTTAATCACCACATGAGTCATACTCATGTATCAACTCTATGTTATCAAACCTCTCAACTTGATTAGGTCATATCAACCCTTAATTAAGTTCATACAACTATGAATGACATAGTGTACAAGTCATTTCTCCTATTAGCAATTAGGGTTTGCTTTCTTGATTAACACTAATCACATAGGTACCTTTAGGGTTTCAACCCTTGTACCTTATTGATTAACATTACTAATAATCATTGGATAATTAGGACTATCATTTACTTTAATATCCTAATGATTGAACCATTAACAATCTCCATGCGGTCTTGAAGTTACATCATCAAACGGTTTTGAAACCGTTTGCCACCAAACGGTCTTGAGACCATTTGGCCCCAAACGGTTTCAAGACCATTTGGTACCAAATGGTCTCAAGACCGTTTGGGCCAAATCAGTCCCAAAACCACAAGGGCTAACAAGGTCAATTCTCAATCAAATCGATTTCCAATTGCACCATTGAAATGGTCATTGCTTATTCAATAGAAAGGTCCATCAATCCAAACCATTAGATCACCATCCTTGGGTCAAGGATCAACCTTCAATCCACCAAATGGTTTTGAAACCGTTTGGTCCCAAACGGTTTCAAGACCATTTGGGATCAAACGGTCTCAAGACCGTTTGGCCCAAAAAGTCTTGAAATCGATTGGACCAATCAAGGGTTTCATCAATCAACTTGATTAGGGTTACAACTTGATGGATCGTGCACACCTTGGATCATTCAATTGAGTCCATTGGATCATCATCCAACCTTTGATTAAGTTCAGACCTCAAATGGTCAACTATACCAAATGGTCCACCATGCCATGCAGTTTGGCATCCAAATGGTCAACTAGACCAAACGGTCAACCAAACCAAACCGTTTGGGACCTAACTTTACCAAACGGTTTTGCAAACCGTTTGGACCAAAAGTCCAAGACCGTATGCTGTTGTTCTTTGATTAAGGTGTGTGCTTATGAATAGGTTATCATATTCAACCTTTAGACTCACGAAAACTACTGCCATTTCCATGTCAACTCCATCAATCAAGCAAAGTTGTTGCAATAATAACAACTAATTCAATTGCAAGTAGAAATCGAATTCAATGACAAAGATTAAGGGTTAAAGTTATATAAACCGCCTTCAAATCTGATCCTAAGCTTCAAGCTTCACGGCTCCAATGGTGGTTGAAGCTATAGCAACCTCCAAGGTCGTTTCTCAAGCTTTTGGAGTGAAAGGATCGGTTAGGGTTGAAGATGGAGTGAAGAAATGAAGAAATCATGTATTGTTTTATGATTTTCACCATGAAATCATGAAGAACGAAGATCAAAGGCTTACCAACAGGTTGGGGACGTGCTCCCTTCTGTCCTTAGACTTCTGGGTCGGTTTTTCAAGCAAGGGGAAGAAAAAGGAATCGAAAAAGACCCTTAGGTGGGTTGAAAAAGGCTCTTTTATAAGAAATTGATGAAAGAGAAAATGTTTAATTAAAATTCAATTAATTCCAAAAATGGTACCACCTCTTCCTCCTTGTTTTGTTTGCATGCAAAGGAAACTCAAAGCCACCGAACTCCCTTCCATTATCCATGGATTAAGGGAAAAGAAAATAAGCACCTTAATCCATTATAATACTAATATATCTTTTTGAGTGGGAATTCTTTTCCTTATAATAAAGTGAGTGGAATTTCACCTCCTTAAGATATTTTCGATCCTTGAAAGCTCAAGGAAGGTCACTCATGCATCTGAATTCCACCGAATTAATTTTGGTTGAAGGCCCTAGAAGTATTTTATTATTTTTGCATTAATATATCCATTATGCTTAAATCTTGATTATTTTAATATCAAGATTCTCTCTCCTTCAACTTAAAACAAATGAGGTGCCCCCTCATTTTATTTGCTCCACATGATGTCAAGAAGAATTAGGGACCTTATTTAAGTAGTAATTTATATATTGCACCCTAGGTTTTGGGTAAATTGCACATTACACCAAAACTAGGTTTTCATGCACAAACATTGCTTTATCAGCTCTTTCTTGGGATTCATGCTATCACAAGCCATACCCCTACATCATCTTCATTCCCATGATGCCTTAACACATGAGGAACATATTATCATGCACAATTTGCAAATAGACCCCTCAACTTGGGTAATTTTCACTTTAGTCCAAAACAGACAAAATATTGATTTCAACAATATTCAAAAAGGACTAAATTGTAATATAAATTCCTCTTGAGCCCTAATTACTTTTCAAAGACAAAAGCATGCATATAATTAATCTCATTATGCAAAACACCTAGGGTTACTTCATAACCCAGGTCAGGGATGTTACAATATGTGTCTTGAAAAACTCATTGCTTTACAAAAGGAGCTATTAGAATTAGATGTTGATGATGTTGGTGTATCTGGTTCGAATATAGCTTCTTCTTCTGTTGTCAAGGTCCATATTCCCAGTGTTTGTAAAACTAAAGGTAGACCTAGATCTACTGATGTGTGGTTTAAATCTAGAGTTGAAATTTCTCAGTCTAAAACGAGACAGTGTAAGAATTGTTTACAATATGGTGTTAACCATGACAGCAGAAACTGCCCATTGAAGAAATAGGTGTGTGTTTGAATTCAGCTTCTTCTTCTATTGTTTATTTCACATAGTTATTTTATATTCTCATGATTACTTTTTCTATTGATAGAGTTACTTTATGTGGATCGTAGTATTCCTGACTTGATATGTTTACTTTTTCTTGGTTGATCTGTAATTGTGCTCCCTACTACTTCTGTTCAAATGTTTTTGCTACTACTGTTACTGCTGCTGTGGGCTGTTGTGGTCTTCCTATTTTTGGCTTCCTCAAGTTGTGGATTTGCTGCTACTACTGTGGGCTTCTATCAGCTTCATGTGTTTGTCTTCCTGAAAGATGTGGATTTGCTACTACTGCTGATGCTATTGCTGTTGAAGATGATTTATTCACTAGTTTTACTCTAATGTTATCCAATTGTTTAGTGTGTGAGTTATGTCAAAATCTAATGTAATTCTAATGGATTAGATGTATTGTGTGACAGTTGTAATTGACATTTGATTATACTTTAGTTTTAATGTTACTCTTTTCTATGTAGTTGCAACTGTATCGAATTTAAATCGTTTATAAAGATTCTCCAAAATTTGTTTGCTTTGTGATATGTTCTTCCATTTTATGTTACATATGTTTTTGTTAGTTTGTCTCCTATTTCCAATATATTAGTATCATATTTCAGAATTCCTTTTTGATAGAAATTAATCCTTGCTTAAGATCAAGCTCATTCTCATATAGTAAATCACTAACTTACTTGTATTTTCTAAGGTTACTTTTTGTACCTCAGAGTTACTTTTTGTGTCAACGAGAAACGTTTTGTATGAACCAGTTACTTTTTAGTTGTTCGTGTTACTTTAGAGTTCATACAATTACTTAAAGGTCAACAGAATTACTTTATAAATAGAAATATGAATCTTTGGTACTTCATCTTTGATAATACCACAATCGTCCACTGAAGAACGGGCATGTTTGTGTACCACGACCACCATCATCTCCCCTCCATGGATGTGGTGTGCACCACATCCGTGCTAGACTCACCTAGAGATATGATGCTTTCATAAAAAAAAACTTAACAAGTAATTTTGATAGTTACGCTTTAATTTACATAGCTACCTTTTGGTTTGTTGTGTTACTTTCCTAGTTCAAAAAGTTACATTACACATTACACAGTTACTTTTTTGTTGGATGAGTTACTTTTCTTTTATCATATTTACTCATTTTTTCAAATTGTTACTTTATATCTTGATCTATTGTACTGTTATTCAGCAACAGTCACAATAATATGTTGAGCATTTTGAACATCCTAATCATGATGGACATACCTAATATATATAATGGGATTGTTCTAATTGATCATGACCTTTCTGAAAAGGGAAAGAATCACCTCCTATTACATTGTGTAATGCTACTTTATTTTTTTTGGATCAATGTTACTTAATGATGTATAGCAGTTATTTTTGATCCACAGAGTTACTCTCATGTCGATATAGTTACTTGTTAGTTGATCTAGTTACTTTTCTTTTCACTAGTTACTTTTCATTCTACTTATTTTGCTCTTCAGTTCAGAAGAGAGTTACTCCACACATGCAATGAGCACCTGCTGATGACAGTCATTATCCATAAAAGAACAACAACTAGCTAAAGTTATAAGAACATTCAACTAACATCAAACTGATAGGTTCAAATGCCAAACAAAAAGTAGCAAAACATAACCATATACCCATAGAACTGTTATTCTTTTTTTTTTCACCCAACATACATTTCATACCCGTACTATAATTGTTTGCAGGGTTACTCTTCAGAATCACATTGTTCTACTACATTGTTTAGCTAAAAATTCTTTTCTAATCTGACTAAAGCCATGTGTTCAGACTTGGCACAACATCTTCTGGTTTTTTTTCATTCTTCTTGTCTCCTGCTCCTTCTTTGGTCTCTTCTTCATCTCTAGCATGTTCTTTAACTGACTACAGTCTCCCCTTCTTCATCATTGTTTGGAAGATCTCTACCCTTATTGCAGGGATGTCCTTACTCGTGAAGTTCATTTCTTTTCCATGCACTAAGCAATCTAGAAACTTTATAACATAGACTCCATTGTCAACATCTTCATCCTCTTTCTGGGGGCACTCAGGGTACTCTATTTCCCACTGAGATAGTTGGCTTCCACGCTCCGGCACTCACCTGAAGAATTCATGAACGAACCCCACCTACATGCAAAACAAAACATTCATAAGTATAATGTAACCTACCCTATTTCATTCAACTATTTTATTAACAGTGTTACTTTTTTCGTTTCTTACCCATCTAAGTACTTCTTTCTTTGATTTTGAACTTCCTGACATTGAATTATAAGACACGTGCACCCTATTTCTAAAACTTGCTTCAAGAGGGTGCCAGTGATTGTCATTGTTAAGTATTGTAAACACAGAATCCATTGTCATAAATTCCTTGTCAGGGACATTGAAGAGTGGTGACAACATATCGATCTCTTTTATTGTTATTTCATTCACCATCATGTCTAGCTTTTGCTGTAAAAACAATATTGGGAATCACTTTGTTGTAAACTTTAGTGGTTTTGTTTATAATAAATGTAATCTAGTGAGATTTTCTATTTGTCTTACCAGAGCATAAGTGCTCAAGCAATGCCATGACATCAGTCCTTTCTTCCTCTTTTTTCTTGTTGTTTCTTTCAACATTTGTACAAAGCAGTCCATGATCTGTAAATGCACAAGCATCAATTATCCATCCATAAATTTGTGATAAATTATTACTATTGCATTTCTTACAGGTGATTGCATCATCTTATCTTTAAATAACAGTGCTGATAAGTCCTTTCCCGTGCACCATGTTTCCTTTCCAAAAACCCATTCTCTTATTGACCTGTGCATTTATTTTTCAAAAGAATTCATACTGAAGATGTTAGATAGAAATTTTTATGTATTGATCAACGAATTTATAATAAACATGTGACTCATACAACTTTAAATAGTATCTACTTACACTTCATCAATGTTCTCAATAAATTCTTGGACATCCTCCTTCATTTCCTTTGTTTTGAAGTGCTCAAATCCTATAAATGTCTAATTCTTTTGCTATTTTTGAAATGTAAATTTGGTTAGTAGTTTATGTAAAAGACATATATTCTTGCAGTTACTCTACTATTTTGTCCATAATATTACATTACATTCCATAGTATTACTCTATCATTATCACAGTTACTTTTTCTATGAACATAGTTACTTTACCTGTGCATGCCTTCTTATCTTGATATTCTCCTATATGCTCCCAATGCCCGTCTCCATCTTCCTCTTCCTCTTTCTCAACGTTTTTGTTGTTCTCTTTTGAACTTCATCAGAATTTATCTTTGTTTCATTCACTCCAGCTTCAATGTCTATATCCATCTGTATGTTTTCCATTTCATCTTCTACTAATCCTTTTTTATCTTCCAATTCTTGTTTCTCTGCTGCATCTTCTTCAGTTGGATCTTCTTCAGCTTGATCTTTCTCCATTTCAGCTTGTGTTGGTTGTTTGGTTTCTTCAGCTCGAGCTTCTTCTACTGTATTTGAATCCTGTGGGACATTTTCTATCATTTTGGCCTCTACTTCTTTGTCTTTGTTATCATCTTGCACTTTCTCTGAATCTTTCTTATGGCTTTTCTCCACTACACTTCTCCTTAGTCAAATCTTGTTCAATCTTGGTGTTTCTTCTGCAGGTCCTTGTTGGTCCATTCCAGCAACCTTTTCCTCATATCCTGCGTCCTTTGTCTAAGTACACTTAAATCATCTGAACCCCAACTTTCGTTCTGAATGAAATTGGGAGTTGGTGTAACTACATATTATATGTCCTTGTCATGTTCCCTCCTCAGCTTTCTGTTTTTAGCTTCAACTTCTTCAAGTCTTTTCTTCAACTTCTCATTTTCCTCTCTCAAAGCAGTAAAAGCTTCTAGGGCTATTCTACTGCATGTTTCCTTGTGCAGTCTCAGCTCATCCTCAAGATTCAGTATTCTATTCTCCAAGCTATCTGAGATTTCTCTGCTTGTGCTAGCTGATGTAAGTAACTTTGTAGTTACTGCCTTGCTCCTAGCTTTATTTTTTGTGAGATAATAAGGCAGATCTTTCACTGCCTTTGCAGCTTCCCAATAATCATTTGTGTCCTTCTTCAACCTTGCTGAAACATGTGCACAAAACTTAACAATTTATCATACAACTCTTATCATAATTTGTGTATTTATTTTCACTTTAACCACACTGATTCTTACATTTTCATTGTCCAAACTTTCAAAATCCTTCACCCTCTTAACAAGAGCTTCCCATCTTTTTATCTGTGGTTTAGCCGCAAGGAATGTAGGTTGTGCTATCCCTATTAACTCATAAGCCCAGACCTACATTGACAAGAAAAGTATAAATTAGAGTTTTAAATGTTCACATACGTTTGTTTAATGTAACCAAAGAAACTATGCAATGTGTTACTTACACACAAGCACATTACACATCCAGTTGTGTAGAGTGTGCCTTTGCTGGTTTCCCCTCTTCTCCTCATCTTTATATTCTCACTTAAGACTTTCATTCTCTTGAATATGCTGCCGTGGACTAACTTTGCCCAGTTTAACTGCCCTGTAGCAGTTAAATCATCCAAATAGTGTAGAAGGTATATGGGGGCACTATAGCTGGTGTCCGCTAAAAGGAATGTTTCCAACAAGTGCAACATCCAAGCACGACACATATTTTGTGGTAGTCTTCTTTGGATTCATTCCTTGCAAATTCTTGCCAAAGTTTACCCAAGTTTTCCTTGCTCAACACATCCTTCTCTCTTATCTTCTTACTACTTTCACCAACTTTATTCTGTCCTTTTATTGCATTAGCAAAATCCTCCCATATTTTTTTTACAATTTGTGATTGCTTTCGTGGAACTATATCGATATCTTTACTAGGTAAACCTAGTATCACCCCTACATCGTCTACAGTCATCCTTGCCTCAAAACTTGGTGTTAACATGAATCTGTCATCTTCAACATATCTTTCTATCAGATCCTCTAAAAGATATACATCTACAGTAAGGTGAGGCATTGTTATCAGGTTTGAAAATGTGGTTGACTTCATCATCCTCATTTGATTTGTGCCAAACAACATGTTGTTTTGTATGTTGTTGTAACTCTTTATGTAGCATCTATGGAAAAGCTTTTGTGTACCTACAACTTTTATCATAAAGTTTGTGTTAATTTGTCTAGTTACTTTCTAGCCTACAGTGTTACTTTTATCATAAATGTACATTAATATAACGAGTAGAGTATAAATATCTTATTGGCAGTCCACAAAATTACTTTATAGCATATATGCATTGGTTTCATTTGACATTGGTACTTTTTTTTCATACGGATACTATTTTGTTAACATTTTCCACCTACTAATATATATAGTAAATTTATATTTTTCATAATGTTACTTTTGTATTAGCCAAATTACTTTTCGTATTACGGTTGATACTCTTCTATTGTATGAGATACTTTTTTGTTTTATAAGATACTCTCCAGTTTATATAAATATGTTTCCTGTTAACCAAGTTACTTCCGTAGTTTATTTAGTTACTTTTATATACTCATAAATACTCTTAGGCTGCTATAAGTTACTCTATTGCTAGCAAAGTTACTCTTTAGTTCAACAAGTTACACTTTCGTATTAGCCAAATTACTTTTTGTATTGTGGTTGATACTCTTCTATTGTATGAGATACTTTTTTGTTTTATAAGATACTCTCCATTTTATATAGATATGTTTCATGTTAACCAAGTTACTTTCGTAGTTTATTTAGTTACTTTTTATATACTCATGAATACTCTTAGGTTGCTATAAGTTACTCTATTGCTAGCAAAGTTACTCTTTAGTTCAACAAGTTACACTTTCATATTAGCCAAATTACTTTTTATATTGTGGTTGATACTCTTCTATTGTATGAGATACTTTTTTATTTTATAAGATACTCTCCAGTTTATATAGATATGTTTCCTGTTAACCAAGTTACTTCCGTAGTTTATTTAGTTACTTTTTATATACTCATAAATACTCTTAGGTTGCTATAAGTTACTCTATTGCTAGCAAAGTTACTCTTTAGTTCAACAAGTTACACTTTCGTAGTAGTCAAATTACTTTTTGTATTGTGGTTGATACTCTTCTATTGTATGAGATATTTTTTTGTTTTATAAGATACTCTCCAATTTATATAGATATGTTTCCTGTTAACCAAGTTACTTTCATAGTTTATTTAGTTGCTTTTTATATACTCATAAATACTCTTAGGTTGCTATAAGTTACTCTTTAGTTCAACAAGTTACACTTTCGTATACAAGTATAAAAATAAACAATATTACCTTCCCCTGTAATCTTTGCTTTGCTTTTTTGTTTGTTTTTTGTTCCAAAGTATGCTTCTTATTTCCTTTGCGGTCTTCTGCTTCATCATGCTCAACTTCTTCGTTTTGACCTTCAACAAACAATTCCTCTTCAACTTCTATTTCTTCATTCTGACCTTCAGTAAGCACTTCTTCTCCATAACTTTTATCTTTCACTGCAGATATTGCTTCTTCAACCTTCTCTGTTTCTGGCTCTTCATCCTCTTCACACACTGCAGCCAATCATTTCTCAACAACCTCTTATGTAGCTTTCTTCCTTGATGAGTCATCATCTCTAGCAATCTTCTAGAGAGTGTTAGTTTTCCTACTGCTGTCTTTCTTCTTCTTACCCTTTTTTTCTTTTCTCCTCATAGTATTTTTGTTGTTCTTTTCAACACTCTTCTCCATTTCTTCTCCTTGTAGTATGTCTGCAAATACCTCTTCTACCATGTTGTCTACAATATCATAGTGCTTTCTTACTAAATCTTCACTCTCTGTTACTTTTCTGCTTCCCTTACTTGTTGCCTTCCTTGCTTTTACCTTTGTTCTCCCCATTTTGATCTCAGCAGCAGAGATGGGCAAAAGCAGCAGCCATAGAAACAAGTGGAGAACGATGCAACAGAGAAGAACGGTAGACACAATAGCTCAAGTATAGGTCAAATCGATCAAATGTAGGGTAATGTAGACAATGGGCAGAAGAATTTGGTCGTTGGGGGTGGGGAATCAAGAGCAAGGTGGACAAAACACGGGAGTTCTAGAGCGGGAAGAAGGCAGATTTTGGGGGTTTCGTGGCGGAGAATGATTTGCAAATTGTTTTTCACATGTACGCAACCCGCTCCCTTTTTTCTTCTTTAAAGTACTTGCGTGTCCTTCCTATTTTCAAGTATTTACAATAGCTGCCACCGCATTTTTTGAAACGGGCAACGCCGCTACACTACCCGCACGGGCATTAAAAACAACCCCATATATATATATATATATATATATATATATATATATATATATATATATATATATATATATTCTTGCGGGTTTGCGAGCCTGTTGTTAAGCTATGATGCTTGCAAAGGCCTGCAGTTCTGAAGAACTACACGCACCAGATAGGATAACAATTGGACAACAGGTCTGCAAACTTGCTATATAAAAAAATTAAGACATTTCTCGTTGGTTATCTCAAAATAACTTACTACATACATGTACTATGTCGGTTAACTTTACTAAACTGACATGATATACTTTAAATTTCATTGTTCAATCATTGATAAAATCAACATCATACTATTAGTCGTACATTATTTCTCATTAATTAATTGACAATGAACTATCAAAGAAAACTATATTTGCTACATAATTAGCATTAAGTCACCAATTCTTACTTGCATAACCGGCGAGGAAAGATCAAGGAAAACAAAAATTTCATCACACAATGTGAAACTGATAATATATATGATTGTTGTTGGTTTCTTTGAAATCGACAGCGTATGCCCTGAGTTTTAGCATCGTCCACTTAATCGTCAGTTGGCAACTGATGACATATTCCTAAAATGACTAACGAGATATCTCATTTTTGTAGTAGTGATAGTCAATGATGATTACTTGTAAATTTACTAAGGGTATACAATGGTCCTTGGTATTGCATGTTGGTGAGAGACCTTAGATGGTAAAACCCAATCTAAGTTTCCCATCCATTTTATCTTCTTCTGTTTAATCATTCTTGTTTTGTTTCATTTAATCTTTCAATTTACTTGTTTGTTATCTTGATCATTGCAACACCTTCGTTCCGTAATGAATACTTACCTACCTTTTTGGTTGGTCCAACTAATCCAAGGCTCCCAATTCTTAACACATACCACCTTGTCCCTGTGTTCGACCCTGATCTACTACATCAGGCTCTGTTATTGTCGGTGTGGGTGTCTAAGTATCATGTATAAATGTAAAGTCTGTTTACTCTAGATCTGCTCTTTTTGGACACACGATTTTAGGCAATCAATGATCAATATAAGCTTCTTGATCAAATTCCCTAATCATTTCTAATATAGAGTCATGACAATGAGTGGTGTTTTGTCTAGATAGGTATCCTTACAAGCATTATTAGGTTGATCATGGTTATATGCAACTTACATAGAGAAGGAACTTAATGTCATGATATTAGTGTATTGTTTAGCACGTGGTCCTCCTAGTTTTGCAACAATGATATTGGGAGTTGGGTGCATCTATTGTATGGTTTTTATTTGCATGGTGGTCTAGCATCCCTTTGTCCAACTTTAAGAAGAATGGATATGGCATGGAAGTGGGTTCCTTGTTGGGGGTAACAGAGACTGGGACTGGGTTTCTATTACATTGCAATGTAAGATGAGGGAAGGACAAGATAAAATATTATGTGATCTAGGTAGATGAGGTGAAAAAAGCTTTTGGGTATGTCTAGTTAGTATCAAATTAACGTTACTTGTCACCAACCTCACTCATGAAGACACAAAATATTATTGGACTTATCAAAAGGAAGAAAGCTTTCAACACCTAAAAAAGAAGTTAACACATAAACCACTTTTGATTCTATTTAGTTTTATACACTTGCTTAGATAAGGCCAATGATTGGTTTGTCACTTGATCACCCTAAAATTGGCCATAAGTGAAATGTGATATTCAATAAAAGCTTAAGAACCCAAAATATGACAAGGTAGGCACATGCCATCACATGCCTAGTTGAATCCCGAATTCCATAAAGTCAAACCAAGTTAAACCACACACTTATAAAGCTCTTTAACTAACAAAAATGATTACTTTTAATGCTTATGCATAATGATTGGGTCCATGTGATTCTGTATGATGTATGTAGTTTTGGAAACTTCACGATATATGTATAGACTTGTTCTGGAATATGTTATTTATTTGTAGTTCTTATTTATAAGCCAATGGAATCGAAAGTATGTTTGATATGTTGTAATTATTTTCACAACACATGTAGACATAAATAACTATGGACATACATAACGCATACACCAAAATAGATAACTTTAATACCCGTTAGAGAGTAATTTTCTTATAACAAATATATCTATAAAAAAAGTACACTTCGATACAAAAATATCAATGCTCCAAAACATAAACGAAAATACACTTGGAACTGTGTACCCGGATAGCCTGTTGTGAATCCATTTCGGACAAAATAAATACACCCCTCTGTAACGAGATCGTATGTGAACAAAACCGAGGCAGCCCTGACCCATCTCTGGTGCCATTAATGACACATAAACGAGGCAGGTGATATTTGGTAGGCCGTTATAGAGTATTAATATGGTCAAGATCGTGACAGATTTCAGGCCTCACATCGCCGCTGCACGACAACGGCGATGCGTGTCTCTCTTTGGCAAGTTGGACAGACTCCTCAATTAAAGCCGTCAAGTTGGCATCTGACGTTCCACCAACCTCAAGAGCTCTCCGGCCTTTATCCGCCAGGTCCAGCACCCTCCTCCTCGTAGCCTCCGCTTCCTCCCCTCCGTCCATGAGCCTCCTCGCCGCCTCCTCCACCTCCTCTCGAATGACCATCCGCCTTCCGACCTCATCCCCGCCCCACCAGCTCTCCAAGGGTCTCTCGCACCCGACTACTGGGACACCAACCCCAGCAACTTCTACTGCAAACTTCGCGTTCGCTAACTGGTCGGCAAAGCAAGCCCACGTCGCCACGGGCACACCGGCGGCTATGGCTTCTGCCAAGGAGTTCCACCCGCAGTGTGAAACGTATCCGCCGACAGATGGATGTGACAGGATCGTCAGCTGCGGAACCCATCCTCGAACGATCATGCAGGCATCCCCACACCGCTGCTCGACCTCACGGAGACAGGCTTCCACCTCTTCGACGTTTTCCCCGACGCGGACGACCCACAGGAACGGGCTTCCGGCTGCTTGGAGCCCCGCCCCTATCTCCTTCAACTGTAGCGGGTGCTCCCTCACCAAGCTGCCGAGGCAGATGTAGACGACTGAACGAGGCGCCTTCGAGTCGAGCCATTCAGTGATCTTGCAGTGTGGGTACTCATCGATGGCCTTTGATGGCTGCAGGTCCGGGCCACCTGCTCTATTTGCCCTGTCGCCGGCGTCGCTGTTACAGAGAGACACTGGACCCACCGAATACACTTTCTTCCCGATCTCCTTGCCGTATATCTCGATGTAGTCCTGCTCCAGTGCGGAAAAGGTGTTCACCACTAGCCCGTCGGCTGTCGCCTCCGCTTCGGCCAGCCCGGCAAGTAGCCATTCGGGCGCCCCGTAGCAGATCCCCCGTGACTGCTCCTTAGTCATCTCTACCCGGTGCGGCAGACCAGGCACTACCACCGCCTTCGAATTGGAGTCCTCCCCCTCCACCTTATGCGTCTCGAAATACACCGGCATCACGCGATGGCAGTAGATAGTGAAGCAGCAGATGCTGTAGAACACGTACCGTGGAACTCCGAACTCGAGAGCCACTTCGCGGGTACACGGCATGCAGAAGTCAGATATCAGGCAGGTAGCACCTGCGGAGGCCATGAACCGCCGCAGGGGCTCCGCGAATCGCTGCGCCATGGAAACTGTAAGCTTGCCGCACATCTCCATGAAGGAAGAAGTTGGGATGGCATCAATGCTTTCGTAGCAGCGGCCATCCGGTAGGTCCGGATCTGCGGAAGGGAGTGGGAGGGATACCAGATCGAACAGAAGGCCAGACGCCCTGGATCTGTCGACTGAGGGCTGGAGGCGCGCGGCGTTGTGCGGGGTCGTCACGAGGCTCACGCGTGCCCCCCGTTGCGCGAGGAGGCGGCCGAGGTCGGTCATGGGGATGATATGGCCCGGAGACAGCAGAGGAACCAGTATCATGTGCGGCGCCGACGGGGGCTTCTCGCCGGAGGCGGAGGCAGATGCCATGGTGTTTTTGCTTGGCGGTGGTAAGTAGCTTTGGGAAGTGTGGTGCTCGTTTTGGCTCGAACTGCTGCTCTAAAGCTCTACATGGATATGATAGCGGAAATGGTCAGCATATGCATGCACATTAGCTTTCGTTACAATCATGACACAATTTCAAAACAATAATGACAAAGATCGCTACGGCGACCGACAAATTCAAAACAGTAACCAACAGTAATAAAGAACGGAGTGCTGTTAAGAAATAATGAAAACTGACCCCATTATGTAGATATACAGTGCCTATCTGGATGTGCATACATGTATGGGCATGCATGGCTGTAGTAATGACACAATCAAACTACATTGGGTAGGTGACACAGTGACACTGACCCGATCCAACTACACTGCAGGTACTGGTCCAATCCAATTGTATGTAGTCTGGATTAATGAGCATCAGAACACGCAAGGGTCCTTGACATCCATAGAAAGTAGATGTTTTTTGAAGAAATTGCCTAAGTGCGAGTTTTGGATTGGTTGAAGTAATGCTCCCGGGTAACATACTAACATAATCATTGCGGGTACCACAGATATTGACACCGTCAATCGACAAAAATTCTGGACTGACAACTACCAAGGTTGCTCAAGAAGATTTGAAGGTTTAGCCAACCAACATCAACGCATCATTCCCATTTTTTTCTAGATCTTTCTCTCTCACACAAGATGACAAGGAAGAGTAGTGCAGTCCAGGCAAGTGAGAGAAAGCTCCAACTTCTCTCTAAAAACACCCTCTTCTCTCAACAGCAAACCCTAACAACATTGTCTTCCTCCTCCAACCACATCGGAGAACACATCTCACCATATCTGCTTGCCACACTACATCCACACCAGCTACTTCGCCGCCCTATTGCCTCTCTGTGCAACAAGAACTATGTTCTTGTCTTCCGCTATCACAACAATAGACATACAACATTTCACCATTTCGCCTATTGGAACAACTCCACATAATCTGCAACACCCTATCGACAGATAATACTCACTCGACAGTACTATTTTCAACATGTGTTCACCACATGTAGGTGATCCTTCTCAGTATAACATCCAATGTAGTGACTCACCTACTAACTACCAGGTACAAATGTTATAAATCCATAGAGTACGCAAAGGTGGCAACTTCTATCTCTATATTTCAAACTCACACCGCATAATTGTCCCCCACCATGAGAACAGGAGGACATATCAGAGCCACCCTGAGAAAAAAGCTATCCCACAAAGCATACACACCACTACACATTAGTGGTATCTATAAAAACAAGACCGTCCATAGAAAATTACAAACTCAAAACTCACTAACCATATTGCATGCCACCGGAACATAGCCCCCAGATTCCCATTAATGAGCTATCCCCTCGATGAACCAAGCAACCACACCTCAGTCAAGCTCCCCAGAGGATGGAAATACCATCAGTTTGACATACTTCTAGGAAAAAACACAACGAAAATGGGAAATAAGGACTGAGAGATAGCCACCATCACAACAACAAATACAACCTACGCATAGTGGAAGGATGGGCGGAGATGATCATATACCTCAAACTCAAGAGAGAGTGGACCATCTTTCTCTGACCTATAGCCGATCACACTCTGCTGGCATGGGTGATAGATTTCTACAACAAAACTCTGGTAGACCTGAACTCACTCTTCAGAATGTCAGGAGACTCAAATTTGATAGGTATAGACTCTATTGATCAACTCCTCATCCCTAACAAATACCAACCTAAATAAGGGAAATCAAAAAACCTTATTGAGGTTAATTCATCACTAGTCTCACCCACAACATCAGAGGAGGAGGACACCACTACATCAACACTACGCTACAACTCCATAGAAGAAAGGTATGTTACAACTAACTCATCATGTTTGTTTTCAACCCTCCAACCAGACTCTATAGACAAACATTCACCTCTGCATAACTTGGACTATCAGTACATGACTCTAGACTACAATTCAAAATTTCCCCCACTTTAAAAGGTTTTGGAAAGGGATTTAGCCATAGAATCTTTTAGAAGAGAGATCGATACAAGTAAATGGGCCCTCGTCACTTACAAACATAAACCCCACTTTCGATCTCTACATTGTCTCATATGCAACAACAAAAAACATTCTAAGTACCATTGCAGATACCCTCATGATGCTTCATCTGCAACCAGTTTGGACACCTCTCCTACAATTACCCCTCCAAATGATGTCCTTTCCAAGGACGTCGTGGCCCTCATTGCACGAAAAAACACACTTTTCATGCAAAACATGTGATTACCGATAGATCACATCGCTCTGCCAGTGTTGTCAAATCCACAAAGCATACAAAACCCACCATTTTTCCTACCTAAAAAACCCTAATTTAAACACTTCAACTTCTCACTCTGTAGACTACCCCTCCCCATCAGTTCTATACAACCACCATCCCACTAAATCAAACTCATCGCCACCCCCATATAAGAAGGTTCCTCGACTAGTGCCATCTCCACCTTACACCCACAACCACATCTCCCTTCCAACCACCCAACACCCTTCACCATTTACTATGGCTCCTTCTATACACCTGGATAGGGAATTTCCGATTGATTTACCTACAAATTCAATGTGACTCCTCAAAGTGTTTACTAGTCATAGTATCCTAGTCTCCATAACCAACAACATAGATAACAACATTTTTAACATCCTTGATGTTACACGAGCTATCACCCTCCTTCTTCATGGACACACAGTCCTGAAACCTAAAATCCTTTCACCGAAACAACTTTTATATTCTTTCTCTAAAGGAACCAAACTTGACCACCTATTCAGACAAGACATGACCATCCCATGTGGAACTAGTGGTGTGCAAGCCAACATCACCAAATGGACCCCTGAACAAAGGTCATCTCTTACTGGCTCTGGTGGTTCAGGGTGGGCAACCATCTCAGATCTTCCTCCACTTATGGGAAGTGGAGGTTTACTGTGCCATTGCACATTCCATTGGAGCTACCCTATAATTTGTCAGTCATGATACTCATCACCATGCCAATTCATCAAAGCTTACTATGTCTTCTCTATCAAACAAGTCATTTCTTTACTAGTCTCCATCAAAATCAGGCTTGGTGAGAAGGTCTAAAAGATTAAACTCATTATTGAGAACCCTATAGTTGTTTCTACCACCTTCTAAGACATAGCAAGCCACTCCCATCCTGGTTCTGCTCAGTCAACTAAAAAAAAAACCTTTATAGCCACTCATAAACCAAACGATAGAAACATGGTTTGGGAAAGAAAGAACACTATTTCCATCTCACAACCAAACAAAAATCAAACCACACAAAACAAAAGACCTATAACATCCTCTCCATCAGAGGACAACAACAACAATGTGTTCCTCAAATCCTTCAAACCTGTAACGACATTCTCCATACTGACAAACAAATCGTTACTAATTAAGTGGAATAAACATAAACAACGGATTAACAAAATCACTAAAATTTTAAACCATTTTGCAAGGAGATCCTTGTATAGAAAACTTTTACTGAAAGATCCAAAACTCATACATATCATGATTGACATTGTACAACATTTTTTCATCTCATCTCGAGGACAACATATAATAGTTGCTCTATCAAAACACATACTGGAGTAACATAAAGCCTTGAGGCATTCAAGACAAAATCTCATATTTTTCATGAAACTAGTACGAACCAACTCCAAGGACCTGGGAGTACAGAGACGACACATAGGACTCATATCTACAAGACATGACAGACAGTACACTCAACCTGAACTGTCACTATTGCCTCAGCTATTGTTCTTCCTCTACAAAAAGGTCTTCACCTCCTCGTGCACGTCCAACTAAAAATTTGGATCCCACGGGGGTGAGACAATTGTAAATTGCCCCAGCGAGAGATATAACTCTCCACCAGTAACATTATTTTTGCAGCTTAAGAAGATAAGTATGGACAGAGGAATCATATTTGTTTAACAGCCGTTAATTCAATGTTTAACAGATTAGAATATCATTCTTATCTAAAACATTGCAGCTATATCTTGGAAGAGCAACATGCCACTTATCCTTTAAGGAATATGAAGAACATGTATAACATTTATTCATTACAGAATCATTACCACATCATTAACTCTCTTCAGGCTTAGATCATATATCTAATGCCTGGCATTGTCATTGTGGAGTCATGGCATGTAGTCATACTCTTTTCACAAAGTATTGGGATCTTAATCCCTCAACTTATCAAGTACATTTCCACTTCTTAATAAGTTCATCATCATGATTATAGAATCTGGGTATTTGAACCCATATCTCATCATAGGATACTTATTACCACTTATTAGGTAACAATTACATATTAGTACCATGCAATACAAGGGTTATCTTATTACATTCATAACCCACTAGTCTATATTTGAGCTTCACATAGGATTACTCTGTGTTAGAACTTCACATAGCATCACCCTGTATTAGGGTTTCACATAGCATTACCCTGTATTAGGGTTCACATAGCATTAACTTGTATTAGGGTTTTGTTGACTCAAGGTCAATTAGGTCAATGTTGACTCACGTCTAAATTGACTAAACCCTTGTTTTGATGATGACTAACCATTCCACATATTGGTGTCTAATGCTTCTACATTGAGTGATTTCAGATTAGGTTTAGACACACTCCAAATGCCCTAACTTGCGCATATCAAATTGGAGAAAAGACAAGTCAAAATAGCTACAAGTGTGCAATTTGGGATCTCTATGTAAATGACCTTAGAATTGCTTTGTAATCACTTGTAATGATTGTATGACTTGTAATTAAGCTTAGAAAAATTATTGGGACACAAAAATCCATCATTTGTACAGTTTTACGAAAATTCCAAAATACCCATAATAGGGATTTGGTCGGCCGAATTCCAAACTCGGCCGATCCATATATTCTGGAATTTTCTGGGCAATCGGCCGAGTTACCAACTCAGCCGATCCCTGTTTGGTCGAGTTTCTATGGTGGGAAACTCGGCCGATCCACTGATCGGTCCAAGTTGAAAGTCGACCGATCGGTCGAGTTTCTCCAAGGAAACTCGACCGACAGTCTATCTTTCAGACTTGTCGCTTAGTGGTTCGGCCGAATTACCTTTATAGAAACTCGGCCGATCGGACTGTACTGAAATGCAGAAAAAGCAATTCTAGCCGTTGTGGAGTTGCAACAAGTGAAAATAGATCCGTTGCAAGCCACAAAACGGCTAGTTTTCGTTCCTAAGTGTTCCCAAAGGCTAAGAGGCATCCCCAGCTATAAATAGGACCCCTTGGGCTTCATTCCAAGGTTGAGCATTCCATGCAAACTCTTTGAGAGGTTCCTATTCTATAGTTGAGTGCTTCCTACAGCCTCCTCTCTCTCTCTAAGCTTAATCACTTGCTACATCCATTAGAGTGAGTAGGAGATCTGTAAGAGAGCTAGTCCTATTTGTATATCTTGTGAAGCTCTCACTTCCACCACCTCCCTATCTCTCATTTCCAATCATGAAGATGAAGGTTCTCTCTCTTGTCCAAGAGAGGTGAAGAAGAACAAGGGAAGGAGTCCCTTGGTGAAGATCAAGGCTGAAGACTTGGAGCTAGAGTGGGTAAGCCCTTGGAGAAGGCAG
The DNA here is from genome assembly GCA_963693085.1 of Alisma plantago-aquatica. NCBI lineage: Eukaryota > Viridiplantae > Streptophyta > Magnoliopsida > Alismatales > Alismataceae > Alisma > Alisma plantago-aquatica. The sequence goes on along the minus strand of OY856414.1, from coordinate 799,929,477 downwards.
AAGACTCAAGCTCAAGTGGGTAAGTCCTTGGTGGAAAGCTTCTCCGAGTGAAGGTGAAGTCAAAGGCGGAAGATCCAAGAAGAGTGGGTAAGTCCTTGGAGAAGGCCGAAGACTCTTGCAAAGTGGGTAAGTCCTTGGTAAGGTTGAAGACTCTTTTGTATTGGATAGGTAAGTCCTTTGTTGGTCTTGTAATTGTAAGTCTTATAAGTGAATATAAGAGTGCAAATTGGTTGAAGTCCTAGAGGTTGACCTCTCTAGGCAAGTGGACTGACACACTTCTAGTTTGAAGTGTGGAACCACTCTAAATAGCTTGTCTAATTCGGTGCATGTTCAATCTCTCTTATCCTTGCTATGCTTGATTTAGTTGCACTCAAATTACCTATTTAGCAACCTTATCTTGTCATATATTTTGAAGGTTTAATGAATTTTGTTTAAGTGCTTTCAGCTCTATTCACCCCCCCTCTAGAGCACCTAAGTCACCCATCTAGGATCCAACAAGTGGTATCAGAGCGGGTCTTCTCCAAGCATACTTCAACAAGTAGGAGAAGATGGGTGACTACCTAGGAGGGAGACTCTCGACCAGCCTTCCAATCTTCAATGGGAGCAACTTCCTCTATTGGAGAAGAAGACTTCAATTCTTCATCCAAGGATCAAGTCTCGAGATGTGGCAAATGGTGAACAGCCCATACATTCTACCAAAGACAAACATTGAAGAATGGAATGAAGCCACCTTGATGAAAGCAACCTTGAATGCTAGAGCCATGCACATCCTATATGCCTCCATGACCCCCACCGAGTTCAACCGGATTTCCTCTTGTGAGACGGCCTATGAGGTATGGAGAAAGCTTTGCATCACTTATGAAGGGACAGATCAAGTGAAGGAAAGCAAAGTCTACATGCTCAAAGGGTTTCTTGAGAACTTCAAGATGGGAAAGGAAGAGAGCATAGCCAACATGTACTCAAGGCTCAACACCATCTTGAATGGTCTTGCTGTTCTAGGACATCCTATGTCTAGTGGAGAGATCAACTCAAAGATACTTAGAACTCTCCCCAAGAGATGGGAATCCAAGGTGACTTCTATTGAAGAAGCAAGGTCGCTTAGGGATATTCCTATTGAAGAGCTCATTGGAAATCTACAAGCACATGAAGCCACACTTGACAAGAGGGAGGAAGTAGAAAGACAAGAGAAGAAAGAGCTAAAGAGAATGAAGAAGGCTGAAATGAAGGCTCAAATTGAAGCTATCATGGAACAAGTCTCTCCATCCTCTCAAGCTAAAGAAGATGCCATGTACTCCAAAGGTCGACTCTACAAAGGCAAGTCCTCCTCCATCCAGTGCTTCACATGTGGAAAGAAGGGTCACTACAAGGAAGATTTCCCACAAGGCAAAAAGACCCATCTTCACAAGAAGAAATGGCAATCAAGCTCAAGTGGCTCCTCCAACTCAAGCTCAAGTGAAGATTCAAGTGAAGGATCAAGCTCAAGCTCAAGTGATGAAGGAGAATGCCATTTTGCTCTTATAGCATCAACAAGTGAAGACTCAAGTGAGGTAAACCTAGACTCGTTAGATAAAGAATCTTTAATTGCTATTATTCATGATATTTGTGCCTCTTATAAGTCTTCTAAAAAGAAAAAGAAAAAGCTTGCTAAAATTGTTGATAATTTGCATGTAGAACTAGATGATCTTGAACATGCTAATTCTTGCTTGCTTATTGATAAAAATGATTGTCTTAGCCAAGTAGACTCTCTTAAACTTGAAAATGCTAGTTTACTTGATAAGATTAAATTTCTAGAAGCTCAACCTCTCATGCCTAGTTCTAGTGAAGAGCATACTTTAATTATTGATTCTCTCATGCATGACATTGATGTTCTTAAATCTGAAAACAAAAAAAAAGATTTTGTTTTGCATGAATTAGAACTAGAGAATGCCTCCTTGCTTGCTAAAATCAATGGGCATGAATCTTGTTCTAGTTCTACTAATAGAGAGAATGATGTTGCTGCTCTTCATATTGATAGAGATTCTTATTTAACTAAAACTCTTTGCCTAGAAAATGATCTTCTACATGCTAGAGATAACATTAATCAATTGTCTTCTACTATTGCTTCTCTTAAGCATGATAATGATAGTTTAAGATCTTCTTTGCAAAGATTCTTAGTTGGTAAAAAGAATCTTAATCAAATCCTAGACCATACTACTAAACAAATTGGTAGACATGGTTTAGGGTATGAAAATAGTCAAGGGAACAACAAAGATAAAGGACCTCCAATATTCCATGGAGAATCCTCTAGTTCCAAGACTATGGGCACATGCAACTATTGCAATGATTTTGGCCATTATTCTATTTGTTGTCCTTTTAGGAAAGCACCCAAGAGCAATAGGACTTGGGTTGCTAAGCTAACCCCTCCGGACCCAAAAATATGATTGGGGACCATTTCATCTTTCTTCTTGTAGGTACTTGCAAATGGATTGACTTGAGGTATTGAATTGCAAATTGTCTTTTCAATCCACATGAAAGAAGAAAGGTGAGATGTGTAGAGGGTGACAACAAGTGGAAAAGCAATGGTAAGCACAAAGGTAATGGTTTTATTGCTTATAACCTATCCTAACTAGTTTTTGTCAAGTTAATGTGCACTATACATATGGTTTTTGAGTCAAAAGTGGTATTTTGTGATTCTCTTCACACTCTTGCTCAAAAACTATTTCTAATGCTTCTATAGTGCATTACTAACTTGCTTAGACATGTTTGGATATGGTTTGTATATTTATCATGCCTTTAAATATGTTTTTATGAGATATATGTGCTTTTTGACAGCTGCTCTGTCGGTCGAGTTTGCCCTATTGAAACTCGGCCGATAGGCACCAATGGGTGTTGCCAACAGCTGCGATCGGCCGAGTTGCCAATACACAGAACTCGACCGATTACACTGTGCACAGAATATACATTTGGCTTATTGAGTGAGAATTTCCCTCTCAACTAGATTTTCTCAACCAATAGCCTTATTCTTTGGCACTCTCATTTGGTACCTTTATATATGCATATTGCCATGTTCTAAATTGCCTATCTTGCATACAACTCTATCTCTCTAATTTCTCTAAATTGGTATATCTATATGTTGCAATTACTTGCTTTGAGTTGTTTTGCAGGTTTTGATGATGATCTCTTTGGATCTCTTGGTTGTGTCTTAAATTGCTTCCGTTGTGCTCTAACTTGCTACATCTCTCTAGGTGTATATCTTGTTTTGATACAACCTTGACGTTCATAGGGGTAATCATCTTATGGTAAGGATGCATATCTAGTGAGTTATATCCTCTCATACTTCTATATTTGCATATCTCTTTGTTTGGATATATCTCTAAATCTAATCATAGCTTGCTTTATGTTGCTTATCTCTTTGCTATGATCTAGATCCTACTAGTAGTCCTAACTTGTGATATCATCTACTAGTAGTTCGCATACATGTAGTTCTAACCCTATCAATAAGTGGTATACTTGATCATCTATATGTTATGTTTGTATCTTATCTTATACATGCTCAAGATTGTTCTTTAAATTGCTTATCTACTATCTTGAGTTTCTTGCATAACATTGTGATGCAGGGTTCATAGATCTACATGATATGTAGAAATTGGAGTATTTTTTGGATTTTTATGCAGGTTTTGCTCCAATTTCAGTTTTTGCTGCAAGTATAGTGCTTTTTATGCAGAAACACCCTTCTGAGCAAGACTCATCGCTACGCCATGAGCTCCGATGGTTTTTGGTCAAATTCCATCATCTTGAGGGTCAAAGTTGTGATTTATTATTTTTCTGCAGCACTGTATCTTGCATTTTTGGGATGTTCAAGTATATGTTTTAACTTGCTTTTCTTTCTATGCTTGGACAAGACCCTATATGTGCTCTTCTACTCTCCTTATATAACTTTTGTTATCTTCTTTCTCTTAACAAGTGGTGTTTCTTAGTTTCTTCACACCCCCACCTTTTTGAAATGACAAAGGGGGAGAAAGATATGTCTTCTTTTGACAACAGGGAGAAGGCATGTCTTACATGAAGCAAAGAAGCGTGTCCATGTAAAGGGGAGAAGGTAAATGGGAGAAGACATATATGTGTAGAACATATATGAGTAGAAGACATAGTTTCTATAAATGTTATGAAAGCTAACCATGCAGGAGAAATAGCATCAATTGAGGGGGAGTATGAAAACTCCACTAGCATCAATTGAGGGGGAGCATATGAGCTCAATTCTAATGAAACCCCTAGGTTTCTCCGAAGGTATGATTTTACTTACAAGCTTTCAATACATTTATGGAATGGTTTGTCATCTTCAAAAAGGGGGAGAATGTTGACTCAAGGTCAATTAGGTCAATGTTGACTCACGTCTAAATTGACTAAACCCTTGTTTTGATGATGACTAACCATTCCACATATTGGTGTCTAATGCTTCTACATTGAGTGATTTCAGATTAGGTTTAGACACACTCCAAATGCCCTAACTTGCGCATATCAAATTGGAGAAAAGACAAGTCAAAATAGCTACAAGTGTGCAATTTGGGATCTCTATGTAAATGACCTTAGAATTGCTTTGTAATCACTTGTAATGATTGTATGACTTGTAATTAAGCTTAGAAAAATTATTGGGACACAAAAATCCATCATTTGTACAGTTTTACGAAAATTCCAAAATACCCATAACAGGGATTTGGTCGGCCGAATTCCAAACTCGGCCGATCCATATATTCTGGAATTTTCTGGGCAATCGGCCGAGTTACCAACTCAGCCGATCCCTGTTCGGTCGAGTTTCTATGGTGGGAAACTCGGCCGATCCACTGATCGGTCCAAGTTGAAAGTCGACCGATCGGCCGAGTTTCTCCAAGGAAACTCGGCCGACAGTCTATCTTTCAGACTTGTCGCTTAGTGGTTCGGCCGAATTACCTTTATAGAAACTCGGCCGATCGGACTGTACTGAAATGCAGAAAAAGCAATTCTAGCCGTTGTGGAGTTGCAACAAGTGAAAATAGATCCGTTGCAAGCCACAAAACGGCTAGTTTTCGTTCCTAAGTGTTCCCAAAGGCTAAGAGGCATCCCCAGCTATAAATAGGACCCCTTGGGCTTCATTCCAAGGTTGAGCATTCCATGCAAACTCTTTGAGAGGTTCCTATTCTATAGTTGAGTGCTTCCTACAGCCTCCTCTCTCTCTCTAAGCTTAATCACTTGCTACATCCATTAGAGTGAGTAGGAGATCTGTAAGAGAGCTAGTCCTATTTGTATATCTTGTGAAGCTCTCACTTCCACCACCTCCCCATCTCTCATTTCCAATCATGAAGATGAAGGTTCTCTCTCTTGTCCAAGAGAGGTGAAGAAGAACAAGGGAAGGAGTCCCTTGGTGAAGATCAAGGCTGAAGACTTGGAGCTAGAGTGGGTAAGCCCTTGGAGAAGGCAGAAGACTCAAGCTCAAGTGGGTAAGTCCTTGGTGGAAAGCTTCTCCGAGTGAAGGTGAAGTCAAAGGCGGAAGATCCAAGAAGAGTGGGTAAGTCTTTGGAGAAGGCCGAAGACTCTTGCAAAGTGGGTAAGTCCTTGGTAAGGTTGAAGACTCTTTTGTATTGGATAGGTAAGTCCTTTGTTGGTCTTGTAATTGTAAGTCTTATAAGTGAATATAAGAGTGCAAATTGGTTGAAGTCCTAGAGGTTGACCTCTCTAGGCAAGTGGACTGACACACTTCTAGTTTGAAGTGTGGAACCACTCTAAATAGCTTGTCTAATTCGGTGCATGTTCAATCTCTCTTATCCTTGCTATGCTTGATTTAGTTGCACTCAAATTACCTATTTAGCAACCTTATCTTGTCATATATTTTGAAGGTTTAATGAATTTTGTTTAAGTGCTTTCAGCTCTATTCACCCCCCCTCTAGAGCACCTAAGTCACCCATCTAGGATCCAACAAGTGGTATCAGAGCGGGTCTTCTCCAAGCATACTTCAACAAGTAGGAGAAGATGGGTGACTACCTAGGAGGGAGACTCTCGACCAGCCTTCCAATCTTCAATGGGAGCAACTTCCTCTATTGGAGAAGAAGACTTCAATTCTTCATCCAAGGATCAAGTCTCAAGATGTGGCAAATGGTGAACAGCCCATACATTCTACCAAAGACAAACATTGAAGAATGGAATGAAGCCACCTTGATGAAAGCAACCTTGAATGCTAGAGCCATGCACATCCTATATGCCTCCATGACCCCCACCGAGTTCAACCGGATTTCCTCTTGTGAGACGGCCTATGAGGTATGGAGAAAGCTTTGCATCACTTATGAAGGGACAGATCAAGTGAAGGAAAGCAAAGTCTACATGCTCAAAGGGTTTCTTGAGAACTTCAAGATGGGAAAGGAAGAGAGCATAGCCAACATGTACTCAAGGCTCAACACCATCTTGAATGGTCTTGCTGTTCTAGGACATCCTATGTCTAGTGGAGAGATCAACTCAAAGATACTTAGAACTCTCCCCAAGAGATGGGAATCCAAGGTGACTTCTATTGAAGAAGCAAGGTCGCTTAGGGATATTCCTATTGAAGAGCTCATTGGAAATCTACAAGCACATGAAGCCACACTTGACAAGAGGGAGGAAGTAGAAAGACAAGAGAAGAAAGAGCTAAAGAGAATGAAGAAGGCTGAAATGAAGGCTCAAATTGAAGCTATCATGGAACAAGTCTCTCCATCCTCTCAAGCTAAAGAAGATGCCATGTACTCCAAAGGTCGACTCTACAAAGGCAAGTCCTCCTCCATCCAGTGCTTCACATGTGGAAAGAAGGGTCACTACAAGGAAGATTTCCCACAAGGCAAAAAGACCCATCTTCACAAGAAGAAATGGCAATCAAGCTCAAGTGGCTCCTCCAACTCAAGCTCAAGTGAAGATTCAAGTGAAGGATCAAGATCAAGCTCAAGTGATGAAGGAGAATGCCATTTTGCTCTTATAGCATCAACAAGTGAAGACTCAAGTGAGGTAAACCTAGACTCGTTAGATAAAGAATCTTTAATTGCTATTATTCATGATATTTGTGCCTCTTATAAGTCTTCTAAAAAGAAAAAGAAAAAGCTTGCTAAAATTGTTGATAATTTGCATGTAGAACTAGATGATCTTGAACATGCTAATTCTTGCTTGCTTATTGATAAAAATGATTGTCTTAGCCAAGTAGACTCTCTTAAACTTGAAAATGCTAGTTTACTTGATAAGATTAAATTTCTAGAAGCTCAACCTCTCATGCCTAGTTCTAGTGAAGAGCATACTTTAATTATTGATTCTCTCATGCATGACATTGATGTTCTTAAATCTGAAAACAAAAAAAAAGATTTTGTTTTGCATGAATTAGAACTAGAGAATGCCTCCTTGCTTGCTAAAATCAATGGGCATGAATCTTGTTCTAGTTCTACTAATAGAGAGAATGATGTTGCTGCTCTTCATATTGATAGAGATTCTTATTTAACTAAAACTCTTTGCCTAGAAAATGATCTTCTACATGCTAGAGATAACATTAATCAATTGTCTTCTACTATTGCTTCTCTTAAGCATGATAATGATAGTTTAAGATCTTCTTTGCAAAGATTCTTAGTTGGTAAAAAGAATCTTAATCAAATCCTAGACCATACTACTAAACAAATTGGTAGACATGGTTTAGGGTATGAAAATAGTCAAGGGAACAACAAAGATAAAGGACCTCCAATATTCCATGGAGAATCCTCTAGTTCCAAGACTATGGGCACATGCAACTATTGCAATGATTTTGGCCATTATTCTATTTGTTGTCCTTTTAGAAAAGCACCCAAGAGCAATAGGACTTGGGTTGCTAAGCTAACCCCTCCGGACCCAAAAATATGATTGGGGACCATTTCATCTTTCTTCTTGTAGGTACTTGCAAATGGATTGACTTGAGGTATTGAATTGCAAATTGTCTTTTCAATCCACATGAAAGAAGAAAGGTGAGATGTGTAGAGGGTGACAACAAGTGGAAAAGCAATGGTAAGCACAAAGGTAATGGTTTTATTGCTTATAACCTATCCTAACTAGTTTTTGTCAAGTTAATGTGCACTATACATATGGTTTTTGAGTCAAAAGTGGTATTTTGTGATTCTCTTCACACTCTTGCTCAAAAACTATTTCTAATGCTTCTATAGTGCATTACTAACTTGCTTAGACATGTTTGGATATGGTTTGTATATTTATCATGCCTTTAAATATGTTTTTATGAGATATATGTGCTTTTTGACAGCTGCTCTGTCGGTCGAGTTTGCCCTATTGAAACTCGGCCGATAGGCACCAATGGGTGTTGCCAACAGCTGCGATCGGCCGAGTTGCCAATACACAGAACTCGACCGATTACACTGTGCACAGAATATACATTTGGCTTATTGAGTGAGAATTTCCCTCTCAACTAGATTTTCTCAACCAATAGCCTTATTCTTTGGCACTCTCATTTGGTACCTTTATATATGCATATTGCCATGTTCTAAATTGCCTATCTTGCATACAACTCTATCTCTCTAATTTCTCTAAATTGGTATATCTATATGTTGCAATTACTTGCTTTGAGTTGTTTTGCAGGTTTTGATGATGATCTCTTTGGATCTCTTGGTTGTGTCTTAAATTGCTTCCGTTGTGCTCTAACTTGCTACATCTCTCTAGGTGTATATCTTGTTTTGATACAACCTTGACGTTCATAGGGGTAATCATCTTATGGTAAGGATGCATATCTAGTGAGTTATATCCTCTCATACTTCTATATTTGCATATCTCTTTGTTTGGATATATCTCTAAATCTAATCATAGCTTGCTTTATGTTGCTTATCTCTTTGCTATGATCTAGATCCTACTAGTAGTCCTAACTTGTGATATCATCTACTAGTAGTTCGCATACATGTAGTTCTAACCCTATCAATAAGTGGTATACTTGATCATCTATATGTTATGTTTGTATCTTATCTTATACATGCTCAAGATTGTTCTTTAAATTGCTTATCTACTATCTTGAGTTTCTTGCATAACATTGTGATGCAGGGTTCATAGATCTACATGATATGTAGAAATTGGAGTATTTTTTGGATTTTTATGCAGGTTTTGCTCCAATTTCAGTTTTTGCTGCAAGTATAGTGCTTTTTATGCAGAAACACCCTTCTGAGCAAGACTCATCGCTACGCCATGAGCTCCGATGGTTTTTGGTCAAATTCCATCATCTTGAGGGTCAAAGTTGTGATTTATTATTTTTCTGCAGCACTGTATCTTGCATTTTTGGGATGTTCAAGTATATGTTTTAACTTGCTTTTCTTTCTATGCTTGGACAAGACCCTATATGTGCTCTTCTACTCTCCTTATATAACTTTTGTTATCTTCTTTCTCTTAACAAGTGGTGTTTCTTAGTTTCTTCACACCCCCACCTTTTTGAAATGACAAAGGGGGAGAAAGATATGTCTTCTTTTGACAACAGGGAGAAGGCATGTCTTACATGAAGCAAAGAAGCGTGTCCATGTAAAGGGGAGAAGGTAAATGGGAGAAGACATATATGTGTAGAACATATATGAGTAGAAGACATAGTTTCTATAAATGTTATGAAAGCTAACCATGCAGGAGAAATAGCATCAATTGAGGGGGAGTATGAAAACTCCACTAGCATCAATTGAGGGGGAGCATATGAGCTCAATTCTACTGAAACCCCTAGGTTTCTCCGAAGGTATGATTTTACTTACAAGCTTTCAATACATTTATGGAATGGTTTGTCATCTTCAAAAAGGGGGAGAATGTTGACTCAAGGTCAATTAGGTCAATGTTGACTCACGTCTAAATTGACTAAACCCTTGTTTTGATGATGACTAACCATTCCACATATTGGTGTCTAATGCTTCTACATTGAGTGATTTCAGATTAGGTTTAGACACACTCCAAATGCCCTAACTTGCGCATATCAAATTGGAGAAAAGACAAGTCAAAATAGCTACAAGTGTGCAATTTGGGATCTCTATGTAAATGACCTTAGAATTGCTTTGTAATCACTTGTAATGATTGTATGACTTGTAATTAAGCTTAGAAAAATTATTGGGACACAAAAATCCATCATTTGTACAGTTTTACGAAAATTCCAAAATACCCATAACAGGGATTTGGTCGGCCGAATTCCAAACTCGACCGATCCATATATTCTGGAATTTTCTGGGCAATCGGCCGAGTTACCAACTCAGCCGATCCCTGTTCGGTCGAGTTTCTATGGTGGGAAACTCGGCCGATCCACTGATCGGTCCAAGTTGAAAGTCGACCGATCGGCCGAGTTTCTCCAAGGAAACTCGGCCGACAGTCTATCTTTCAGACTTGTCGCTTAGTGGTTCGGCCGAATTACCTTTATAGAAACTCGGCCGATCGGACTGTACTGAAATGCAGAAAAAGAAATTCTAGCCGTTGTGGAGTTGCAACAAGTGAAAATAGATCCGTTGCAAGCCACAAAACGGCTAGTTTTCGTTCCTAAGTGTTCCCAAAGGCTAAGAGGCATCCCCAGCTATAAATAGGACCCCTTGGGCTTCATTCCAAGGTTGAGCATTCCATGCAAACTCTTTGAGAGGTTCCTATTCTATAGTTGAGTGCTTCCTACAGCCTCCTCTCTCTCTCTAAGCTTAATCACTTGCTACATCCATTAGAGTGAGTAGGAGATCTGTAAGAGAGCTAGTCCTATTTGTATATCTTGTGAAGCTCTCACTTCCACCACCTCCCCATCTCTCATTTCCAATCATGAAGATGAAGGTTCTCTCTCTTGTCCAAGAGAGGTGAAGAAGAACAAGGGAAGGAGTCCCTTGGTGAAGATCAAGGCTGAAGACTTGGAGCTAGAGTGGGTAAGCCCTTGGAGAAGGCAGAAGACTCAAGCTCAAGTGGGTAAGTCCTTGGTGGAAAGCTTCTCCGAGTGAAGGTGAAGTCAAAGGCGGAAGATCCAAGAAGAGTGGGTAAGTCCTTGGAGAAGGCCGAAGACTCTTGCAAAGTGGGTAAGTCCTTGGTAAGGTTGAAGACTCTTTTGTATTGGATAGGTAAGTCCTTTGTTGGTCTTGTAATTGTAAGTCTTATAAGTGAATATAAGAGTGAAAATTGGTTGAAGTCCTAGAGGTTGACCTCTCTAGGCAAGTGGACTGACACACTTCTAGTTTGAAGTGTGGAACCACTCTAAATAGCTTGTCTAATTCGGTGCATGTTCAATCTCTCTTATCCTTGCTATGCTTGATTTAGTTGCACTCAAATTACCTATTTAGCAACCTTATCTTGTCATATATTTTGAAGGTTTAATGAATTTTGTTTAAGTGCTTTCAGCTCTATTCACCCCCCCTCTAGAGCACCTAAGTCACCCATCTAGGATCCAACAAGTGGTATCAGAGCGGGTCTTCTCCAAGCATACTTCAACAAGTAGGAGAAGATGGGTGACTACCTAGGAGGGAGACTCTCGACCAGCCTTCCAATCTTCAATGGGAGCAACTTCCTCTATTGGAGAAGAAGACTTCAATTCTTCATCCAAGGATCAAGTCTCGAGATGTGGCAAATGGTGAACAGCCCATACATTCTACCAAAGACAAACATTGAAGAATGGAATGAAGCCACCTTGATGAAAGCAACCTTTAATGCTAGAGCCATGCACATCCTATATGCCTCCATGACCCCCACCGAGTTCAACCGGATTTCCTCTTGTGAGACGGCCTATGAGGTATGGAGAAAGCTTTGCATCACTTATGAAGGGACAGATCAAGTGAAGGAAAGCAAAGTCTACATGCTCAAAGGGTTTCTTGAGAACTTCAAGATGGGAAAGGAAGAGAGCATAGCCAACATGTACTCAAGGCTCAACACCATCTTGAATGGTCTTGCTGTTCTAGGACATCCTATGTCTAGTGGAGAGATCAACTCAAAGATACTTAGAACTCTCCCCAAGAGATGGGAATCCAAGGTGACTTCTATTGAAGAAGCAAGGTCGCTTAGGGATATTCCTATTGAAGAGCTCATTGGAAATCTACAAGCACATGAAGCCACACTTGACAAGAGGGAGGAAGTAGAAAGACAAGAGAAGAAAGAGCTAAAGAGAATGAAGAAGGCTGAAATGAAGGCTCAAATTGAAGCTATCATGGAACAAGTCTCTCCATCCTCTCAAGCTAAAGAAGATGCCATGTACTCCAAAGGTCGACTCTACAAAGGCAAGTCCTCCTCCATCCAGTGCTTCACATGTGGAAAGAAGGGTCACTACAAGGAAGATTGCCCACAAGGCAAAAAGACCCATCTTCACAAGAAGAAATGGCAATCAAGCTCAAGTGGCTCCTCCAACTCAAGCTCAAGTGAAGATTCAAGTGAAGGATCAAGCTCAAGCTCAAGTGATGAAGGAGAATGCCATTTTGCTCTTATAGCATCAACAAGTGAAGACTCAAGTGAGGTAAACCTAGACTCGTTAGATAAAGAATCTTTAATTGCTATTATTCATGATATTTGTGCCTCTTATAAGTCTTCTAAAAAGAAAAAGAAAAAGCTTGCTAAAATTGTTGATAATTTGCATGTAGAACTAGATGATCTTGAACATGCTAATTCTTGCTTGCTTATTGATAAAAATGATTGTCTTAGCCAAGTAGACTCTCTTAAACTTGAAAATGCTAGTTTACTTGATAAGATTAAATTTCTAGAAGCTCAACCTCTCATGCCTAGTTCTAGTGAAGAGCATACTTTAATTATTGATTCTCTCATGCATGACATTGATGTTCTTAAATCTGAAAACAAAAAAAAAGATTTTGTTTTGCATGAATTAGAACTAGAGAATGCCTCCTTGCTTGCTAAAATCAATGGGCATGAATCTTGTTCTAGTTCTACTAATAGAGAGAATGATGTTGCTGCTCTTCATATTGATAGAGATTCTTATTTAACTAAAACTCTTTGCCTAGAAAATGATCTTCTACATGCTAGAGATAACATTAATCAATTGTCTTCTACTATTGCTTCTCTTAAGCATGATAATGATAGTTTAAGATCTTCTTTGCAAAGATTCTTAGTTGGTAAAAAGAATCTTAATCAAATCCTAGACCATACTACTAAACAAATTGGTAGACATGGTTTAGGGTATGAAAATAGTCAAGGGAACAACAAAGATAAAGGACCTCCAATATTCCATGGAGAATCCTCTAGTTCCAAGACTATGGGCACATGCAACTATTGCAATGATTTTGGCCATTATTCTATTTGTTGTCCTTTTAGGAAAGCACCCAAGAGCAATAGGACTTGGGTTGCTAAGCTAACCCCTCCGGACCCAAAAATATGATTGGGGACCATTTCATCTTTCTTCTTGTAGGTACTTGCAAATGGATTGACTTGAGGTATTGAATTGCAAATTGTCTTTTCAATCCACATGAAAGAAGAAAGGTGAGATGTGTAGAGGGTGACAACAAGTGGAAAAGCAATGGTAAGCACAAAGGTAATGGTTTTATTGCTTATAACCTATCCTAACTAGTTTTTGTCAAGTTAATGTGCACTATACATATGGTTTTTGAGTCAAAAGTGGTATTTTGTGATTCTCTTCACACTCTTGCTCAAAAACTATTTCTAATGCTTCTATAGTGCATTACTAACTTGCTTAGACATGTTTGGATATGGTTTGTATATTTATCATGCCTTTAAATATGTTTTTATGAGATATATGTGCTTTTTGACAGCTGCTCTGTCGGTCGAGTTTGCCCTATTGAAACTCGGCCGATAGGCACCAATGGGTGTTGCCAACAGCTGCGATCGGCCGAGTTGTCAATACACAGAACTCGACCGATTACACTGTGCACAGAATATACATTTGGCTTATTGAGTGAGAATTTCCCTCTCAACTAGATTTTCTCAACCAATAGCCTTATTCTTTGGCACTCTCATTTGGTACCTTTATATATGCATATTTCCATGTTCTAAATTGCCTATCTTGCATACAACTCTATCTCTCTAATTTCTCTAAATTGGTATATCTATATGTTGCAATTACTTGCTTTGAGTTGTTTTGCAGGTTTTGATGATGATCTCTTTGGATCTCTTGGTTGTGTCTTAAATTGCTTCCGTTGTGCTCTAACTTGCTACATCTCTCTAGGTGTATATCTTGTTTTGATACAACCTTGACATTCATAGGGGTAATCATCTTATGGTAAGGATGCATATCTAGTGAGTTATATCCTCTCATACTTCTATATTTGCATATCTCTTTGTTTGGATATATCTCTAAATCTAATCATAGCTTGCTTTATGTTGCTTATCTCTTTGCTATGATCTAGATCCTACTAGTAGTCCTAACTTGTGATATCATCTACTAGTAGTTCGCATACATGTAGTTCTAACCCTATCAATAAGTGGTATACTTGATCATCTATATGTTATGTTTGTATCTTATCTTATACATGCTCAAGATTGTTCTTTAAATTGCTTATCTACTATCTTGAGTTTCTTGCATAACATTGTGATGCAGGGTTCATAGATCTACATGATATGTAGAAATTGGAGTATTTTTTGGATTTTTATGCAGGTTTTGCTCCAATTTCAGTTTTTGCTGCAAGTATAGTGCTTTTTATGCAGAAACACCCTTCTGAGCAAGACTCATCGCTATGCCATGAGCTCCGATGGTTTTTGGTCAAATTCCATCATCTTGAGGGTCAAAGTTGTGATTTATTGTTTTTCTGCAGCACTGTATCTTGCATTTTTGGGATGTTCAAGTATATGTTTTAACTTGCTTTTCTTTCTATGCTTGGACAAGACCCTATATGTGCTCTTCTACTCTCCTTATATAACTTTTGTTATCTTCTTTCTTTTAACAAATGGCGTTTCTTAGTTTCTTCACACCCCTACCTTTTTGAAATGACAAAGGGGGAGAAAGATATGTCTTCTTTTGACAACAGGGAGAAGGCATGTCTTACATGAAGCAAAGAAGCGTGTCCATGTAAAGGGGAGAAGGTAAATGGGAGAAGACATATATGTGTAGAACATATATGAGTAGAAGACATAGTTTCTATAAATGTTATGAAAGCTAACCATGCAGGAGAAATAGCATCAATTGAGGGGGAGTATGAAAACTCCACTAGCATCAATTGAGGGGGAGCATATGAGCTCAATTCTACTGAAACCCCTAGGTTTCTCCGAAGGTATGATTTTACTTACAAGCTTTCAATACATTTATGGAATGGTTTGTCATCTTCAAAAAGGGGGAGAATGTTGACTCAAGGTCAATTAGGTCAATGTTGACTCACGTCTAAATTGACTAAACCCTTGTTTTGATGATGACTAACCATTCCACATATTGGTGTCTAATGCTTCTACATTGAGTGATTTCAGATTAGGTTTAGACACACTCCAAATGCCCTAACTTGCGCATATCAAATTGGAGAAAAGACAAGTCAAAATAGCTACAAGTGTGCAATTTGGGATCTCTATGTAAATGACCTTAGAATTGCTTTGTAATCACTTGTAATGATTGTATGACTTGTAATTAAGCTTAGAAAAATTATTGGGACACAAAAATCCATCATTTGTACAGTTTTACGAAAATTCCAAAATACCCATAACAGGGATTTGGTCGGCCGAATTCCAAACTCGACCGATCCATATATTCTGGAATTTTCTGGGCAATCGGCCGAGTTACCAACTCAGCCGATCCCTGTTCGGTCGAGTTTCTATGGTGGGAAACTCGGCCGATCCACTGATCGGTCCAAGTTGAAAGTCGACCGATCGGCTGAGTTTCTCCAAGGAAACTCGGCCGACAGTCTATCTTTCAGACTTGTCGCTTAGTGGTTCGGCCGAATTACCTTTATAGAAACTCGGCCGATCGGACTGTACTGAAATGCAGAAAAAGCAATTCTAGCCGTTGTGGAGTTGCAACAAGTGAAAATAGATCCGTTGCAAGCCACAAAACGGCTAGTTTTCATTCCTAAGTGTTCCCAAAGGCTAAGAGGCATCCCCAGCTATAAATAGGACCCCTTGGGCTTCATTCCAAGGTTGAGCATTCCATGCAAACTCTTTGAGAGGTTCCTATTCTATAGTTGAGTGCTTCCTACAGCCTCCTCTCTCTCTCTAAGCTTAATCACTTGCTACATCCATTAGAGTGAGTAGGAGATCTGTAAGAGAGCTAGTCCTATTTGTATATCTTGTGAAGCTCTCACTTCCACCACCTCCCCATCTCTCATTTCCAATCATGAAGATGAAGGTTCTCTCTCTTGTCCAAGAGAGGTGAAGAAGAACAAGGGAAGGAGTCCCTTGGTGAAGATCAAGGCTGAAGACTTGGAGCTAGAGTGGGTAAGCCCTTGGAGAAGGCAGAAGACTCAAGCTCAAGTGGGTAAGTCCTTGGTGGAAAGCTTCTCCGAGTGAAGGTGAAGTCAAAGGCGGAAGATCCAAGAAGAGTGGGTAAGTCCTTGGAGAAGGCCGAAGACTCTTGCAAAGTGGGTAAGTCCTTGGTAAGGTTGAAGACTCTTTTGTATTGGATAGGTAAGTCCTTTGTTGGTCTTGTAATTGTAAGTCTTATAAGTGAATATAAGAGTGAAAATTGGTTGAAGTCCTAGAGGTTGACCTCTCTAGGCAAGTGGACTGACACACTTCTAGTTTGAAGTGTGGAACCACTCTAAATAGCTTGTCTAATTCGGTGCATGTTCAATCTCTCTTATCCTTGCTATGCTTGATTTAGTTGCACTCAAATTACCTATTTAGCAACCTTATCTTGTCATATATTTTGAAGGTTTAATGAATTTTGTTTAAGTGCTTTCAGCTCTATTCACCCCCCCTCTAGAGCACCTAAGTCACCCATCTAGGATCCAACAAGTGGTATCAGAGCGGGTCTTCTCCAAGCATACTTCAACAAGTAGGAGAAGATGGGTGACTACCTAGGAGGGAGACTCTCGACCAGCCTTCCAATCTTCAATGGGAGCAACTTCCTCTATTGGAGAAGAAGACTTCAATTCTTCATCCAAGGATCAAGTCTCGAGATGTGGCAAATGGTGAACAGCCCATACATTCTACCAAAGACAAACATTGAAGAATGGAATGAAGCCACCTTGATGAAAGCAACCTTTAATGCTAGAGCCATGCACATCCTATATGCCTCCATGACCCCCACCGAGTTCAACCGGATTTCCTCTTGTGAGACGGCCTATGAGGTATGGAGAAAGCTTTGCATCACTTATGAAGGGACAGATCAAGTGAAGGAAAGCAAAGTCTACATGCTCAAAGGGTTTCTTGAGAACTTCAAGATGGGAAAGGAAGAGAGCATAGCCAACATGTACTCAAGGCTCAACACCATCTTGAATGGTCTTGCTGTTCTAGGACATCCTATGTCTAGTGGAGAGATCAACTCAAAGATACTTAGAACTCTCCCCAAGAGATGGGAATCCAAGGTGACTTCTATTGAAGAAGCAAGGTCGCTTAGGGATATTCCTATTGAAGAGCTCATTGGAAATCTACAAGCACATGAAGCCACACTTGACAAGAGGGAGGAAGTAGAAAGACAAGAGAAGAAAGAGCTAAAGAGAATGAAGAAGGCTGAAATGAAGGCTCAAATTGAAGCTATCATGGAACAAGTCTCTCCATCCTCTCAAGCTAAAGAAGATGCCATGTACTCCAAAGGTCGACTCTACAAAGGCAAGTCCTCCTCCATCCAGTGCTTCACATGTGGAAAGAAGGGTCACTACAAGGAAGATTGCCCACAAGGCAAAAAGACCCATCTTCACAAGAAGAAATGGCAATCAAGCTCAAGTGGCTCCTCCAACTCAAGCTCAAGTGAAGATTCAAGTGAAGGATCAAGCTCAAGCTCAAGTGATGAAGGAGAATGCCATTTTGCTCTTATAGCATCAACAAGTGAAGACTCAAGTGAGGTAAACCTAGACTCGTTAGATAAAGAATCTTTAATTGCTATTATTCATGATATTTGTGCCTCTTATAAGTCTTCTAAAAAGAAAAAGAAAAAGCTTGCTAAAATTGTTGATAATTTGCATGTAGAACTAGATGATCTTGAACATGCTAATTCTTGCTTGCTTATTGATAAAAATGATTGTCTTAGCCAAGTAGACTCTCTTAAACTTGAAAATGCTAGTTTACTTGATAAGATTAAATTTCTAGAAGCTCAACCTCTCATGCCTAGTTCTAGTGAAGAGCATACTTTAATTATTGATTCTCTCATGCATGACATTGATGTTCTTAAATCTGAAAACAAAAAAAAAGATTTTGTTTTGCATGAATTAGAACTAGAGAATGCCTCCTTGCTTGCTAAAATCAATGGGCATGAATCTTGTTCTAGTTCTACTAATAGAGAGAATGATGTTGCTGCTCTTCATATTGATAGAGATTCTTATTTAACTAAAACTCTTTGCCTAGAAAATGATCTTCTACATGCTAGAGATAACATTAATCAATTGTCTTCTACTATTGCTTCTCTTAAGCATGATAATGATAGTTTAAGATCTTCTTTGCAAAGATTCTTAGTTGGTAAAAAGAATCTTAATCAAATCCTAGACCATACTACTAAACAAATTGGTAGACATGGTTTAGGGTATGAAAATAGTCAAGGGAACAACAAAGATAAAGGACCTCCAATATTCCATGGAGAATCCTCTAGTTCCAAGACTATGGGCACATGCAACTATTGCAATGATTTTGGCCATTATTCTATTTGTTGTCCTTTTAGGAAAGCACCCAAGAGCAATAGGACTTGGGTTGCTAAGCTAACCCCTCCGGACCCAAAAATATGATTGGGGACCATTTCATCTTTCTTCTTGTAGGTACTTGCAAATGGATTGACTTGAGGTATTGAATTGCAAATTGTCTTTTCAATCCACATGAAAGAAGAAAGGTGAGATGTGTAGAGGGTGACAACAAGTGGAAAAGCAATGGTAAGCACAAAGGTAATGGTTTTATTGCTTATAACCTATCCTAACTAGTTTTTGTCAAGTTAATGTGCACTATACATAAGGGTTTTGAGTCAAAAGTGGTATTTTGTGATTCTCTTCACACTCTTGCTCAAAAACTATTTCTAATGCTTCTATAGTGCATTACTAACTTGCTTAGACATGTTTGGATATGGTTTGTATATTTATCATGCCTTTAAATATGTTTTTATGAGATATATGTGCTTTTTGACAGCTGCTCTGTCGGTCGAGTTTGCCCTATTGAAACTCGGCCGATAGGCACCAATGGGTGTTGCCAACAGCTGCGATCGGCCGAGTTGCCAATACACAAAACTCGACCGATTACACTGTGCACAGAATATACATTTGGCTTATTGAGTGAGAATTTCCCTCTCAACTAGATTTTCTCAACCAATAGCCTTATTCTTTGGCACTCTCATTTGGTACCTTTATATATGCATATTGCCATGTTCTAAATTGCCTATCTTGCATACAACTCTATCTCTCTAATTTCTCTAAATTGGTATATCTATATGTTGCAATTACTTGCTTTGAGTTGTTTTGCAGGTTTTGATGATGATCTCTTTGGATCTCTTGGTTGTGTCTTAAATTGCTTCCGTTGTGCTCTAACTTGCTACATCTCTCTAGGTGTATATCTTGTTTTGATACAACCTTGACGTTCATAGGGGTAATCATCTTATGGTAAGGATGCATATCTAGTGAGTTATATCCTCTCATACTTCTATATTTGCATATCTCTTTGTTTGGATATATCTCTAAATCTAATCATAGCTTGCTTTATGTTGCTTATCTCTTTGCTATGATCTAGATCCTACTAGTAGTCCTAACTTGTGATATCATCTACTAGTAGTTCGCATACATGTAGTTCTAACCCTATCAATAAGTGGTATACTTGATCATCTATATGTTATGTTTGTATCTTATCTTATACATGCTCAAGATTGTTCTTTAAATTGCTTATCTACTATCTTGAGTTTCTTGCATAACATTGTGATGCAGGGTTCATAGATCTACATGATATGTAGAAATTGGAGTATTTTTTGGATTTTTATGCAGGTTTTGCTCCAATTTCAGTTTTTGCTGCAAGTATAGTGCTTTTTATGCAGAAACACCCTTCTGAGCAAGACTCATCGCTATGCCATGAGCTCCGATGGTTTTTGGTCAAATTCCATCATCTTGAGGGTCAAAGTTGTGATTTATTGTTTTTCTGCAGCACTGTATCTTGCATTTTTGGGATGTTCAAGTATATGTTTTAACTTGCTTTTCTTTCTATGCTTGGACAAGACCCTATATGTGCTCTTCTACTCTCCTTATATAACTTTTGTTATCTTCTTTCTCTTAACAAGTGGCGTTTCTTAGTTTCTTCACACCCCTACCTTTTTGAAATGACAAAGGGGGAGAAAGATATGTCTTCTTTTGACAACAGGGAGAAGGCATGTCTTACATGAAGCAAAGAAGCGTGTCCATGTAAAGGGGAGAAGGTAAATGGGAGAAGACATATATGTGTAGAACATATATGAGTAGAAGACATAGTTTCTATAAATGTTATGAAAGCTAACCATGCAGGAGAAATAGCATCAATTGAGGGGGAGTATGAAAACTCCACTAGCATCAATTGAGGGGGAGCATATGAGCTCAATTCTACTGAAACCCCTAGGTTTCTCCGAAGGTATGATTTTACTTACAAGCTTTCAATACATTTATGGAATGGTTTGTCATCTTCAAAAAGGGGGAGAATGTTGACTCAAGGTCAATTAGGTCAATGTTGACTCACGTCTAAATTGACTAAACCCTTGTTTTGATGATGACTAACCATTCCACATATTGGTGTCTAATGCTTCTACATTGAGTGATTTCAGATTAGGTTTAGACACACTCCAAATGCCCTAACTTGCGCATATCAAATTGGAGAAAAGACAAGTCAAAATAGCTACAAGTGTGCAATTTGGGATCTCTATGTAAATGACCTTAGAATTGCTTTGTAATCACTTGTAATGATTGTATGACTTGTAATTAAGCTTAGAAAAATTATTGGGACACAAAAATCCATCATTTGTACAGTTTTACGAAAATTCCAAAATACCCATAACAGGGATTTGGTCGGCCGAATTCCAAACTCGACCGATCCATATATTCTGGAATTTTCTGGGCAATCGGCCGAGTTACCAACTCAGCCGATCCCTGTTCGGTCGAGTTTCTATGGTGGGAAACTCGGCCGATCCACTGATCGGTCCAAGTTGAAAGTCGACCGATCGGCCGAGTTTCTCCAAGGAAACTCGGCCGACAGTCTATCTTTCAGACTTGTCGCTTAGTGGTTCGGCCGAATTACCTTTATAGAAACTCGGCCGATCGGACTGTACTGAAATGCAGAAAAAGCAATTCTAGCCGTTGTGGAGTTGCAACAAGTGAAAATAGATCCGTTGCAAGCCACAAAACGGCTAGTTTTCGTTCCTAAGTGTTCCCAAAGGCTAAGAGGCATCCCCAGCTATAAATAGGACCCCTTGGGCTTCATTCCAAGGTTGAGCATTCCATGCAAACTCTTTGAGAGGTTCCTATTCTATAGTTGAGTGCTTCCTACAGCCTCCTCTCTCTCTCTAAGCTTAATCACTTGCTACATCCATTAGAGTGAGTAGGAGATCTGTAAGAGAGCTAGTCCTATTTGTATATCTTGTGAAGCTCTCACTTCCACCACCTCCCCATCTCTCATTTCCAATCATGAAGATGAAGGTTCTCTCTCTTGTCCAAGAGAGGTGAAGAAGAACAAGGGAAGGAGTCCCTTGGTGAAGATCAAGGCTGAAGACTTGGAGCTAGAGTGGGTAAGCCCTTGGAGAAGGCAGAAGACTCAAGCTCAAGTGGGTAAGTCCTTGGTGGAAAGCTTCTCCGAGTGAAGGTGAAGTCAAAGGCGGAAGATCCAAGAAGAGTGGGTAAGTCCTTGGAGAAGGCCGAAGACTCTTGCAAAGTGGGTAAGTCCTTGGTAAGGTTGAAGACTCTTTTGTATTGGATAGGTAAGTCCTTTGTTGGTCTTGTAATTGTAAGTCTTATAAGTGAATATAAGAGTGCAAATTGGTTGAAGTCCTAGAGGTTGACCTCTCTAGGCAAGTGGACTGACACACTTCTAGTTTGAAGTGTGGAACCACTCTAAATAGCTTGTCTAATTCGGTGCATGTTCAATCTCTCTTATCCTTGCTATGCTTGATTTAGTTGCACTCAAATTACCTATTTAGCAACCTTATCTTGTCATATATTTTGAAGGTTTAATGAATTTTGTTTAAGTGCTTTCAGCTCTATTCACCCCCCCTCTAGAGCACCTAAGTCACCCATCTAGGATCCAACAAGTGGTATCAGAGCGGGTCTTCTCCAAGCATACTTCAACAAGTAGGAGAAGATGGGTGACTACCTAGGAGGGAGACTCTCGACCAGCCTTCCAATCTTCAATGGGAGCAACTTCCTCTATTGGAGAAGAAGACTTCAATTCTTCATCCAAGGATCAAGTCTCGAGATGTGGCAAATGGTGAACAGCCCATACATTCTACCAAAGACAAACATTGAAGAATGGAATGAAGCCACCTTGATGAAAGCAACCTTGAATGCTAGAGCCATGCACATCCTATATGCCTCCATGACCCCCACCGAGTTCAACCGGATTTCCTCTTGTGAGACGGCCTATGAGGTATGGAGAAAGCTTTGCATCACTTATGAAGGGACAGATCAAGTGAAGGAAAGCAAAGTCTACATGCTCAAAGGGTTTCTTGAGAACTTCAAGATGGGAAAGGAAGAGAGCATAGCCAACATGTACTCAAGGCTCAACACCATCTTGAATGGTCTTGCTGTTCTAGGACATCCTATGTCTAGTGGAGAGATCAACTCAAAGATACTTAGAACTCTCCCCAAGAGATGGGAATCCAAGGTGACTTCTATTGAAGAAGCAAGGTCGCTTAGGGATATTCCTATTGAAGAGCTCATTGGAAATCTACAAGCACATGAAGCCACACTTGACAAGAGGGAGGAAGTAGAAAGACAAGAGAAGAAAGAGCTAAAGAGAATGAAGAAGGCTGAAATGAAGGCTCAAATTGAAGCTATCATGGAACAAGTCTCTCCATCCTCTCAAGCTAAAGAAGATGCCATGTACTCCAAAGGTCGACTCTACAAAGGCAAGTCCTCCTCCATCCAGTGCTTCACATGTGGAAAGAAGGGTCACTACAAGGAAGATTGCCCACAAGGCAAAAAGACCCATCTTCACAAGAAGAAATGGCAATCAAGCTCAAGTGGCTCCTCCAACTCAAGCTCAAGTGAAGATTCAAGTGAAGGATCAAGCTCAAGCTCAAGTGATGAAGGAGAATGCCATTTTGCTCTTATAGCATCAACAAGTGAAGACTCAAGTGAGGTAAACCTAGACTCGTTAGATAAAGAATCTTTAATTGCTATTATTCATGATATTTGTGCCTCTTATAAGTCTTCTAAAAAGAAAAAGAAAAAGCTTGCTAAAATTGTTGATAATTTGCATGTAGAACTAGATGATCTTGAACATGCTAATTCTTGCTTGCTTATTGATAAAAATGATTGTCTTAGCCAAGTAGACTCTCTTAAACTTGAAAATGCTAGTTTACTTGATAAGATTAAATTTCTAGAAGCTCAACCTCTCATGCCTAGTTCTAGTGAAGAGCATACTTTAATTATTGATTCTCTCATGCATGACATTGATGTTCTTAAATATGAAAACAAAAAAAAAGATTTTGTTTTGCATGAATTAGAACTAGAGAATGCCTCCTTGCTTGCTAAAATCAATGGGCATGAATCTTGTTCTAGTTCTACTAATAGAGAGAATGATGTTGCTGCTCTTCATATTGATAGAGATTCTTATTTAACTAAAACTCTTTGCCTAGAAAATGATCTTCTACATGCTAGAGATAACATTAATCAATTGTCTTCTACTATTGCTTCTCTTAAGCATGATAATGATAGTTTAAGATCTTCTTTGCAAAGTTTCTTAGTTGGTAAAAAGAATCTTAATCAAATCCTAGACCATACTACTAAACAAATTGGTAGACATGGTTTAGGGTATGAAAATAGTCAAGGGAACAACAAAGATAAAGGACCTCCAATATTCCATGGAGAATCCTCTAGTTCCAAGACTATGGGCACATGCAACTATTGCAATGATTTTGGCCATTATTCTATTTGTTGTCCTTTTAGGAAAGCACCCAAGAGCAATAGGACTTGGGTTGCTAAGCTAACCCCTCCGGACCCAAAAATATGATTGGGGACCATTTCATCTTTCTTCTTGTAGGTACTTGCAAATGGATTGACTTGAGGTATTGAATTGCAAATTGTCTTTTCAATCCAAATGAAAGAAGAAAGGTGAGATGTGTAGAGGGTGACAACAAGTGGAAAAGCAATGGTAAGCACAAAGGTAATGGTTTTATTGCTTATAACCTATCCTAACTAGTTTTTGTCAAGTTAATGTGCACTATACATAAGGGTTTTGAGTCAAAAGTGGTATTTTGTGATTCTCTTAACACTCTTGCTCAAAAACTATTTCTAATGCTTCTATAGTGCATTACTAACTTGCTTAGACATGTTTGGATATGGTTTGTATATTTATCATGCCTTTAAATATGTTTTTATGAGATATATGTGCTTTTTGACAGCTGCTCTGTCGGTCGAGTTTGCCCTATTGAAACTCGGCCGATAGGCACCAATGGGTGTTGCCAACAGCTGCGATCGGCCGAGTTGCCAATACACAGAACTCGACCGATTACACTGTGCACAGAATATACATTTGGCTTATTGAGTGAGAATTTCCCTCTCAACTAGATTTTCTCAACCAATAGCCTTATTCTTTGGCACTCTCATTTGGTACCTTTATATATGCATATTGCCATGTTCTAAATTGCCTATCTTGCATACAACTCTATCTCTCTAATTTCTCTAAATTGGTATATCTATATGTTGCAATTACTTGCTTTGAGTTGTTTTGCAGGTTTTGATGATGATCTCTTTGGATCTCTTGGTTGTGTCTTAAATTGCTTCCGTTGTGCTCTAACTTGCTACATCTCTCTAGGTGTATATCTTGTTTTGATACAACCTTGACGTTCATAGGGGTAATCATCTTATGGTAAGGATGCATATCTAGTGAGTTATATCCTCTCATACTTCTATATTTGCATATCTCTTTGTTTGGATATATCTCTAAATCTAATCATAGCTTGCTTTATGTTGCTTATCTCTTTGCTATGATCTAGATCCTACTAGTAGTCCTAACTTGTGATATCATCTACTAGTAGTTCGCATACATGTAGTTCTAACCCTATCAATAAGTGGTATACTTGATCATCTATATGTTATGTTTGTATCTTATCTTATACATGCTCAAGATTGTTCTTTAAATTGCTTATCTACTATCTTGAGTTTCTTGCATAACATTGTGATGCAGGGTTCATAGATCTACATGATATGTAGAAATTGGAGTATTTTTTGGATTTTTATGCAGGTTTTGCTCCAATTTCAGTTTTTGCTGCAAGTATAGTGCTTTTTATGCAGAAACACCCTTCTGAGCAAGACTCATCGCTACGCCATGAGCTCCGATGGTTTTTGGTCAAATTCCATCATCTTGAGGGTCAAAGTTGTGATTTATTGTTTTTCTGCAACACTGTATCTTGCATTTTTGGGATGTTCAAGTATATGTTTTAACTTGCTTTTCTTTCTATGCTTGGACAAGACCCTATATGTGCTCTTCTACTCTCCTTATATAACTTTTGTTATCTTCTTTCTCTTAACAAGTGGTGTTTCTTAGTTTCTTCACACCCCCACCTTTTTGAAATGACAAAGGGGGAGAAAGATATGTCTTCTTTTGACAACAGGGAGAAGGCATGTCTTACATGAAGCAAAGAAGCGTGTCCATGTAAAGGGGAGAAGGTAAATGGGAGAAGACATATATGTGTAGAACATATATGAGTAGAAGACATAGTTTCTATAAATGTTATGAAAGCTAACCATGCAGGAGAAATAGCATCAATTGAGGGGGAGTATGAAAACTCCACTAGCATCAATTGAGGGGGAGCATATGAGCTCAATTCTACTGAAACCCCTAGGTTTCTCCGAAGGTATGATTTTACTTACAAGCTTTCAATACATTTATGGAATGGTTTGTCATCTTCAAAAAGGGGGAGAATGTTGACTCAAGGTCAATTAGGTCAATGTTGACTCACGTCTAAATTGACTAAACCCTTGTTTTGATGATGACTAACCATTCCACATATTGGTGTCTAATGCTTCTACATTGAGTGATTTCAGATTAGGTTTAGACACACTCCAAATGCCCTAACTTGCGCATATCAAATTGGAGAAAAGACAAGTCAAAATAGCTACAAGTGTGCAATTTGGGATCTCTATGTAAATGACCTTAGAATTGCTTTGTAATCACTTGTAATGATTGTATGACTTGTAATTAAGCTTAGAAAAATTATTGGGACACAAAAATCCATCATTTGTACAGTTTTACGAAAATTCCAAAATACCCATAACAGGGATTTGGTCGGCCGAATTCCAAACTCGGCCGATCCATATATTCTGGAATTTTCTGGGCAATCGGCCGAGTTACCAACTCAGCCGATCCCTGTTCGGTCGAGTTTCTATGGTGGGAAACTCGGCCGATCCACTGATCGGTCCAAGTTGAAAGTCGACCGATCGGCCGAGTTTCTCCAAGGAAACTCGGCCGACAGTCTATCTTTCAGACTTGTCGCTTAGTGGTTCGGCCGAATTACCTTTATAGAAACTCGGCCGATCGGACTGTACTGAAATGCAGAAAAAGCAATTCTAGCCGTTGTGGAGTTGCAACAAGTGAAAATAGATCCGTTGCAAGCCACATAACGGCTAGTTTTCATTCCTAAGTGTTCCCAAAGGCTAAGAGGCATCCCCAGCTATAAATAGGACCCCTTGGGCTTCATTCCAAGGTTGAGCATTCCATGCAAACTCTTTGAGAGGTTCCTATTCTATAGTTGAGTGCTTCCTACAGCCTCCTCTCTCTCTCTAAGCTTAATCACTTGCTACATCCATTAGAGTGAGTAGGAGATCTGTAAGAGAGCTAGTCCTATTTGTATATCTTGTGAAGCTCTCACTTCCACCACCTCCCCATCTCTCATTTCCAATCATGAAGATGAAGGTTCTCTCTCTTGTCCAAGAGAGGTGAAGAAGAACAAGGGAAGGAGTCCCTTGGTGAAGATCAAGGCTGAAGACTTGGAGGTAGAGTGGGTAAGCCCTTGGAGAAGGCAGAAGACTCAAGCTCAAGTGGGTAAGTCCTTGGTGGAAAGCTTCTCCGAGTGAAGGTGAAGTCAAAGGCGGAAGATCCAAGAAGAGTGGGTAAGTCCTTGGAGAAGGCCGAAGACTCTTGCAAAGTGGGTAAGTCCTTGGTAAGGTTGAAGACTCTTTTGTATTGGATAGGTAAGTCCTTTGTTGGTCTTGTAATTGTAAGTCTTATAAGTGAATATAAGAGTGCAAATTGGTTGAAGTCCTAGAGGTTGACCTCTCTAGGCAAGTGGACTGACACACTTCTAGTTTGAAGTGTGGAACCACTCTAAATAGCTTGTCTAATTCGGTGCATGTTCAATCTCTCTTATCCTTGCTATGCTTGATTTAGTTGCACTCAAATTACCTATTTAGCAACCTTATCTTGTCATATATTTTGAAGGTTTAATGAATTTTGTTTAAGTTCTTTCAGCTCTATTCACCCCCCCTCTAGAGCACCTAAGTCACCCATCTAGGATCCAACAAGTGGTATCAGAGCGGGTCTTCTCCAAGCATACTTCAACAAGTAGGAGAAGATGGGTGACTACCTAGGAGGGAGACTCTCGACCAGCCTTCCAATCTTCAATGGGAGCAACTTCCTCTATTGGAGAAGAAGACTTCAATTCTTCATCCAAGGATCAAGTCTCGAGATGTGGCAAATGGTGAACAGCCCATACATTCTACCAAAGACAAACATTGAAGAATGGAATGAAGCCACCTTGATGAAAGCAACCTTGAATGCTAGAGCCATGCACATCCTATATGCCTCCATGACCCCCACCGAGTTCAACCGGATTTCCTCTTGTGAGATGGCCTATGAGGTATGGAGAAAGCTTTGCATCACTTATGAAGGGACAGATCAAGTGAAGGAAAGCAAAGTCTACATGCTCAAAGGGTTTCTTGAGAACTTCAAGATGGGAAAGAAAGAGAGCATAGCCAACATGTACTCAAGGCTCAACACCATCTTGAATGGTCTTGCTGTTCTAGGACATCCTATGTCTAGTGGAGAGATCAACTCAAAGATACTTAGAACTCTCCCCAAGAGATGGGAATCCAAGGTGACTTCTATTGAAGAAGCAAGGTCGCTTAGGGATATTCCTATTGAAGAGCTCATTGGAAATCTACAAGCAAATGAAGCCACACTTGACAAGAGGGAGGAAGTAGAAAGACAAGAGAAGAAAGAGCTAAAGAGAATGAAGAAGGCTGAAATGAAGGCTCAAATTGAAGCTATCATGGAACAAGTCTCTCCATCCTCTCAAGCTAAAGAAGATGCCATGTACTCCAAAGGTCGACTCTACAAACGCAAGTCCTCCTCCATCCAGTGCTTCACATGTGGAAAGAAGGGTCACTACAAGGAAGATTGCCCACAAGGCAAAAAGACCCATCTTCACAAGAAGAAATGGCAATCAAGCTCAAGTGGCTCCTCCAACTCAAGCTCAAGTGAAGATTCAAGTGAAGGATCAAGCTCAAGCTCAAGTGATGAAGGAGAATGCCATTTTGCTCTTATAGCATCAACAAGTGAAGACTCAAGTGAGGTAAACCTAGACTCGTTAGATAAAGAATCTTTAATTGCTATTATTCATGATATTTGTGCCTCTTATAAGTCTTCTAAAAAGAAAAAGAAAAAGCTTGCTAAAATTGTTGATAATTTGCATGTAGAACTAGATGATCTTGAACATGCTAATTCTTGCTTGCTTATTGATAAAAATGATTGTCTTAGCCAAGTAGACTCTCTTAAACTTGAAAATGCTAGTTTACTTGATAAGATTAAATTTCTAGAAGCTCAACCTCTCATGCCTAGTTCTAGTGAAGAGCATACTTTAATTATTGATTCTCTCATGCATGACATTGATGTTCTTAAATCTGAAAACAAAAAAAAAGATTTTGTTTTGCATGAATTAGAACTAGAGAATGCCTCCTTGCTTGCTAAAATCAATGGGCATGAATCTTGTTCTAGTTCTACTAATAGAGAGAATGATGTTGCTGCTCTTCATATTGATAGAGATTCTTATTTAACTAAAACTCTTTGCCTAGAAAATGATCTTCTACATGCTAGAGATAACATTAATCAATTGTCTTCTACTATTGCTTCTCTTAAGCATGATAATGATAGTTTAAGATCTTCTTTGCAAAGATTCTTAGTTGGTAAAAAGAATCTTAATCAAATCCTAGACCATACTACTAAACAAATTGGTAGACATGGTTTAGGGTATGAAAATAGTCAAGGGAACAACAAAGATAAAGGACCTCCAATATTCCATGGAGAATCCTCTAGTTCCAAGACTATGGGCACATGCAACTATTGCAATGATTTTGGCCATTATTCTATTTGTTGTCCTTTTAGGAAAGCACCCAAGAGCAATAGGACTTGGGTTGCTAAGCTAACCCCTCCGGACCCAAAAATATGATTGGGGACCATTTCATCTTTCTTCTTGTAGGTACTTGCAAATGGATTGACTTGAGGTATTGAATTGCAAATTGTCTTTTCAATCCACATGAAAGAAGAAAGGTGAGATGTGTAGAGGGTGACAACAAGTGGAAAAGCAATGGTAAGCACAAAGGTAATGGTTTTATTGCTTATAACCTATCCTAACTAGTTTTTGTCAAGTTAATGTGCACTATACATATGGTTTTTGAGTCAAAAGTGGTATTTTGTGATTCTCTTCACACTCTTGCTCAAAAACTATTTCTAATGCTTCTATAGTGCATTACTAACTTGCTTAGATATGTTTGGATATGGTTTGTATATTTATCATGCCTTTAAATATGTTTTTATGAGATATATGTGCTTTTTGACAGCTGCTCTGTCGGTCGAGTTTGCCCTATTGAAACTCGGCCGATAGGCACCAATGGGTGTTGCCAACAGCTGCGATCGGCCGAGTTGCCAATACACAGAACTCGACCGATTACACTGTGCACAGAATATACATTTGGCTTATTGAGTGAGAATTTCCCTCTCAACTAGATTTTCTCAACCAATAGCCTTATTCTTTGGCACTCTCATTTGGTACCTTTATATATGCATATTGCCATGTTCTAAATTGCCTATCTTGCATACAACTCTATCTCTCTAATTTCTCTAAATTGGTATATCTATATGTTGCAATTACTTGCTTTGAGTTGTTTTGCAGGTTTTGATGATGATCTCTTTGGATCTCTTGGTTGTGTCTTAAATTGCTTCCGTTGTGCTCTAACTTGCTACATCTCTCTAGGTGTATATCTTGTTTTGATACAACCTTGACGTTCATAGGGGTAATCATCTTATGGTAAGGATGCATATCTAGTGAGTTATATCCTCTCATACTTCTATATTTGCATATCTCTTTGTTTGGATATATCTCTAAATCTAATCATAGCTTGCTTTATGTTGCTTATCTCTTTGCTATGATCTAGATCCTACTAGTAGTCCTAACTTGTGATATCATCTACTAGTAGTTCGCATACATGTAGTTCTAACCCTATCAATAAGTGGTATACTTGATCATCTATATGTTATGTTTGTATCTTATCTTATACATGCTCAAGATTGTTCTTTACATTGCTTATCTACTATCTTGAGTTTCTTGCATAACATTGTGATGCAGGGTTCATAGATCTACATGATATGTAGAAATTGGAGTATTTTTTGGATTTTTATGCAGGTTTTGCTCCAATTTCAGTTTTTGCTGCAAGTATAGTGCTTTTTATGCAGAAACACCCTTCTGAGCAAGACTCATCGCTACGCTATGAGCTCCGATGGTTTTTGGTCAAATTCCATCATCTTGAGGGTCAAAGTTGTGATTTATTGTTTTTCTGCAGCACTGTATCTTGCATTTTTGGGATGTTCAAGTATATGTTTTAACTTGCTTTTCTTTCTATGCTTGGACAAGACCCTATATGTGCTCTTCTACTCTCCTTATATAACTTTTGTTATCTTCTTTCTCTTAACAAGTGGTGTTTCTTAGTTTCTTCACACCCCCACCTTTTTGAAATGACAAAGGGGGAGAAAGATATGTCTTCTTTTGACAACAGGGAGAAGGCATGTCTTACATGAAGCAAAGAAGCGTGTCCATGTAAAGGGGAGAAGGTAAATGGGAGAAGACATATATGTGTAGAACATATATGAGTAGAAGACATAGTTTCTATAAATGTTATGAAAGCTAACCATGCAGGAGAAATAGCATCAATTGAGGGGGAGTATGAAAACTCCACTAGCATCAATTGAGGGGGAGCATATGAGCTCAATTCTACTGAAACCCCTAGGTTTCTCCGAAGGTATGATTTTACTTACAAGCTTTCAATACATTTATGGAATGGTTTGTCATCTTCAAAAAGGGGGAGAATGTTGACTCAAGGTCAATTAGGTCAATGTTGACTCACGTCTAAATTGACTAAACCCTTGTTTTGATGATGACTAACCATTCCACATATTGGTGTCTAATGCTTCTACATTGAGTGATTTCAGATTAGGTTTAGACACACTCCAAATGCCCTAACTTGCGCATATCAAATTGGAGAAAAGACAAGTCAAAATAGCTACAAGTGTGCAATTTGGGATCTCTATGTAAATGACCTTAGAATTGCTTTGTAATCACTTGTAATGATTGTATGACTTGTAATTAAGCTTAGAAAAATTATTGGGACACAAAAATCCATCATTTGTACAGTTTTACGAAAATTCCAAAATACCCATAACAGGGATTTGGTCGGCCGAATTCCAAACTCGGCCGATCCATATATTCTGGAATTTTCTGGGCAATCGGCCGAGTTACCAACTCAGCCGATCCCTGTTCGGTCGAGTTTCTATGGTGGGAAACTCGGCCGATCCACTGATCGGTCCAAGTTGAAAGTCGACCGATCGGCCGAGTTTCTCCAAGGAAACTCGGCCGACAGTCTATCTTTCAGACTTGTCGCTTAGTGGTTCGGCCGAATTACCTTTATAGAAACTCGGCCGATCGGACTGTACTGAAATGCAGAAAAAGCAATTCTAGCCGTTGTGGAGTTGCAACAAGTGAAAATAGATCCGTTGCAAGCCACAAAACGGCTAGTTTTCGTTCCTAAGTGTTCCCAAAGGCTAAGAGGCATCCCCAGCTATAAATAGGACCCCTTGGGCTTCATTCCAAGGTTGAGCATTCCATGCAAACTCTTTGAGAGGTTCCTATTCTATAGTTGAGTGCTTCCTACAGCCTCCTCTCTCTCTCTAAGCTTAATCACTTGCTACATCCATTAGAGTGAGTAGGAGATCTGTAAGAGAGCTAGTCCTATTTGTATATCTTGTGAAGCTCTCACTTCCACCACCTCCCCATCTCTCATTTCCAATCATGAAGATGAAGGTTCTCTCTCTTGTCCAAGAGAGGTGAAGAAGAACAAGGGAAGGAGTCCCTTGGTGAAGATCAAGGCTGAAGACTTGGAGCTAGAGTGGGTAAGCCCTTGGAGAAGGCAGAAGACTCAAGCTCAAGTGGGTAAGTCCTTGGTGGAAAGCTTCTCCGAGTGAAGGTGAAGTCAAAGGCGGAAGATCCAAGAAGAGTGGGTAAGTCCTTGGAGAAGGCCGAAGACTCTTGCAAAGTGGGTAAGTCCTTGGTAAGGTTGAAGACTCTTTTGTATTGGATAGGTAAGTCCTTTGTTGGTCTTGTAATTGTAAGTCTTATAAGTGAATATAAGAGTGCAAATTGGTTGAAGTCCTAGAGGTTGACCTCTCTAGGCAAGTGGACTGACACACTTCTAGTTTGAAGTGTGGAACCACTCTAAATAGCTTGTCTAATTCGGTGCATGTTCAATCTCTCTTATCCTTGCTATGCTTGATTTAGTTGCACTCAAATTACCTATTTAGCAACCTTATCTTGTCATATATTTTGAAGGTTTAATGAATTTTGTTTAAGTGCTTTCAGCTCTATTCACCCCCCTCTAGAGCACCTAAGTCACCCATCTAGGATCCAACAAGTGGTATCAGAGCGGGTCTTCTCCAAGCATACTTCAACAAGTAGGAGAAGATGGGTGACTACCTAGGAGGGAGACTCTCGACCAGCCTTCCAATCTTCAATGGGAGCAACTTCCTCTATTGGAGAAGAAGACTTCAATTCTTCATCCAAGGATCAAGTCTCGAGATGTGGCAAATGGTGAACAGCCCATACATTCTACCAAAGACAAACATTGAAGAATGGAATGAAGCCACCTTGATGAAAGCAACCTTGAATGCTAGAGCCATGCACATCCTATATGCCTCCATGACCCCCACCGAGTTCAACCGGATTTCCTCTTGTGAGACGGCCTATGAGGTATGGAGAAAGCTTTGCATCACTTATGAAGGGACAGATCAAGTGAAGGAAAGCAAAGTCTACATGCTCAAAGGGTTTCTTGAGAACTTCAAGATGGGAAAGGAAGAGAGCATAGCCAACATGTACTCAAGGCTCAACACCATCTTGAATGGTCTTGCTGTTCTAGGACATCCTATGTCTAGTGGAGAGATCAACTCAAAGATACTTAGAACTCTCCCCAAGAGATGGGAATCCAAGGTGACTTCTATTGAAGAAGCAAGGTCGCTTAGGGATATTCCTATTGAAGAGCTCATTGGAAATCTACAAGCACATGAAGCCACACTTGACAAGAGGGAGGAAGTAGAAAGACAAGAGAAGAAAGAGCTAAAGAGAATGAAGAAGGCTGAAATGAAGGCTCAAATTGAAGCTATCATGGAACAAGTCTCTCCATCCTCTCAAGCTAAAGAAGATGCCATGTACTCCAAAGGTCGACTCTACAAAGGCAAGTCCTCCTCCATCCAGTGCTTCACATGTGGAAAGAAGGGTCACTACAAGGAAGATTGCCCACAAGGCAAAAAGACCCATCTTCACAAGAAGAAATGGCAATCAAGCTCAAGTGGCTCCTCCAACTCAAGCTCAAGTGAAGATTCAAGTGAAGGATCAAGCTCAAGCTCAAGTGATGAAGGAGAATGCCATTTTGCTCTTATAGCATCAACAAGTGAAGACTCAAGTGAGGTAAACCTAGACTCGTTAGATAAAGAATCTTTAATTGCTATTATTCATGATATTTGTGCCTCTTATAAGTCTTCTAAAAAGAAAAAGAAAAAGCTTGCTAAAATTGTTGATAATTTGCATGTAGAACTAGATGATCTTGAACATGCTAATTCTTGCTTGCTTATTGATAAAAATGATTGTCTTAGCCAAGTAGACTCTCTTAAACTTGAAAATGCTAGTTTACTTGATA
Source organism: Alisma plantago-aquatica (assembly GCA_963693085.1). Taxonomy (NCBI): domain Eukaryota; kingdom Viridiplantae; phylum Streptophyta; class Magnoliopsida; order Alismatales; family Alismataceae; genus Alisma; species Alisma plantago-aquatica. Next base: position 799,895,098 of record OY856414.1, on the reverse strand, counting down.
AGATTAAATTTCTAGAAGCTCAACCTCTCATGCCTAGTTCTAGTGAAGAGCATACTTTAATTATTGATTCTCTCATGCATGACATTGATGTTCTTAAATCTGAAAACAAAAAAAAAGATTTTGTTTTGCATGAATTAGAACTAGAGAATGCCTCCTTGCTTGCTAAAATCAATGAGCATGAATCTTGTTCTAGTTCTACTAATAGAGAGAATGATGTTGCTGCTCTTCATATTGATAGAGATTCTTATTTAACTAAAACTCTTTGCCTAGAAAATGATCTTCTACATGCTAGAGATAACATTAATCAATTGTCTTCTACTATTGCTTCTCTTAAGCATGATAATGATAGTTTAAGATCTTCTTTGCAAAGATTCTTAGTTGGTAAAAAGAATCTTAATCAAATCCTAGACCATACTACTAAACAAATTGGTAGACATGGTTTAGGGTATGAAAATAGTCAAGGGAACAACAAAGATAAAGGACCTCCAATATTCCATGGAGAATCCTCTAGTTCCAAGACTATGGGCACATGCAACTATTGCAATGATTTTGGCCATTATTCTATTTGTTGTCCTTTTAGGAAAGCACCCAAGAGCAATAGGACTTGGGTTGCTAAGCTAACCCCTCCGGACCCAAAAATATGATTGGGGACCATTTCATCTTTCTTCTTGTAGGTACTTGCAAATGGATTGACTTGAGGTATTGAATTGCAAATTGTCTTTTCAATCCACATGAAAGAAGAAAGGTGAGATGTGTAGAGGGTGACAACAAGTGGAAAAGCAATGGTAAGCACAAAGGTAATGGTTTTATTGCTTATAACCTATCCTAACTAGTTTTTGTCAAGTTAATGTGCACTATACATATGGTTTTTGAGTCAAAAGTGGTATTTTGTGATTCTCTTCACACTCTTGCTCAAAAACTATTTCTAATGCTTCTATAGTGCATTACTAACTTGCTTAGACATGTTTGGATATGGTTTGTATATTTATCATGCCTTTAAATATGTTTTTATGAGATATATGTGCTTTTTGACAGCTGCTCTGTCGGTCGAGTTTGCCCTATTGAAACTCGGCCGATAGGCACCAATGGGTGTTGCCAACAGCTGCGATCGGCCGAGTTGCCAATACACAGAACTCGACCGATTACACTGTGCACAGAATATACATTTGGCTTATTGAGTGAGAATTTCCCTCTCAACTAGATTTTCTCAACCAATAGCCTTATTCTTTGGCACTCTCATTTGGTACCTTTATATATGCATATTGCCATGTTCTAAATTGCCTATCTTGCATACAACTCTATCTCTCTAATTTCTCTAAATTGGTATATCTATATGTTGCAATTACTTGCTTTGAGTTGTTTTGCAGGTTTTGATGACGATCTCTTTGGATCTCTTGGTTGTGTCTTAAATTGCTTCCGTTGTGCTCTAACTTGCTACATCTCTCTAGGTGTATATCTTGTTTTGATACAACCTTGACGTTCATAGGGGTAATCATCTTATGGTAAGGATGCATATCTAGTGAGTTATATCCTCTCATACTTCTATATTTGCATATCTCTTTGTTTGGATATATCTCTAAATCTAATCATAGCTTGCTTTATGTTGCTTATCTCTTTGCTATGATCTAGATCCTACTAGTAGTCCTAACTTGTGATATCATCTACTAGTAGTTCGCATACATGTAGTTCTAACCCTATCAATAAGTGGTATACTTGATCATCTATATGTTATGTTTGTATCTTATCTTATACATGCTCAAGATTGTTCTTTAAATTGCTTATCTACTATCTTGAGTTTCTTGCATAACATTGTGATGCAGGGTTCATAGATCTACATGATATGTAGAAATTGGAGTATTTTTTGGATTTTTATGCAGGTTTTGCTCCAATTTCAGTTTTTGCTGCAAGTATAGTGCTTTTTATGCAGAAACACCCTTCTGAGCAAGACTCATCGCTATGCCATGAGCTCCGATGGTTTTTGGTCAAATTCCATCATCTTGAGGGTCAAAGTTGTGATTTATTGTTTTTCTGCAGCACTGTATCTTGCATTTTTGGGATGTTCAAGTATATGTTTTAACTTGCTTTTCTTTCTATGCTTGGACAAGACCCTATATGTGCTCTTCTACTCTCCTTATATAACTTTTGTTATCTTCTTTCTCTTAACAAGTGGTGTTTCTTAGTTTCTTCACACCCCCACCTTTTTGAAATGACAAAGGGGGAGAAAGATATGTCTTCTTTTGACAACAGGGAGAAGGCATGTCTTACATGAAGCAAAGAAGCGTGTCCATGTAAAGGGGAGAAGGTAAATGGGAGAAGACATATATGTGTAGAACATATATGAGTAGAAGACATAGTTTCTATAAATGTTATGAAAGCTAACCATGCAGGAGAAATAGCATCAATTGAGGGGGAGTATGAAAACTCCACTAGCATCAATTGAGGGGGAGCATATGAGCTCAATTCTACTGAAACCCCTAGGTTTCTCCGAAGGTATGATTTTACTTACAAGCTTTCAATACATTTATGGAATGGTTTGTCATCTTCAAAAAGGGGGAGAATGTTGACTCAAGGTCAATTAGGTCAATGTTGACTCACGTCTAAATTGACTAAACCCTTGTTTTGATGATGACTAACCATTCAACATATTGGTGTCTAATGCTTCTACATTGAGTGATTTCAGATTAGGTTTAGACACACTCCAAATGCCCTAACTTGCGCATATCAAATTGGAGAAAAGACAAGTCAAAATAGCTACAAGTGTGCAATTTGGGATCTCTATGTAAATGACCTTAGAATTGCTTTGTAATCACTTGTAATGATTGTATGACTTGTAATTAAGCTTAGAAAAATTATTGGGACACAAAAATCCATCATTTGTACAGTTTTACGAAAATTCCAAAATACCCATAACAGGGATTTGGTCGGCCGAATTCCAAACTCGGCCGATCCATATATTCTGGAATTTTCTGGGCAATCGGCCGAGTTACCAACTCAGCCGATCCCTGTTCGGTCGAGTTTCTATGGTGGGAAACTCGGCCGATCCACTGATCGGTCCAAGTTGAAAGTCGATCGATCGGCCGAGTTTCTCCAAGGAAACTCGGCCGACAGTCTATCTTTCAGACTTGTCGCTTAGTGGTTCGGCCGAATTACCTTTATAGAAACTCGGCCGATCGGACTGTACTGAAATGCAGAAAAAGCAATTCTAGCCGTTGTGGAGTTGCAACAAGTGAAAATAGATCCGTTGCAAGCCACAAAACGGCTAGTTTTCATTCCTAAGTGTTCCCAAAGGCTAAGAGGCATCCCCAGCTATAAATAGGACCCCTTGGGCTTCATTCCAAGGTTGAGCATTCCATGCAAACTCTTTGAGAGGTTCCTATTCTATAGTTGAGTGCTTCCTACAGCCTCCTCTCTCTCTCTAAGCTTAATCACTTGCTACATCCATTAGAGTGAGTAGGAGATCTGTAAGAGAGCTAGTCCTATTTGTATATCTTGTGAAGCTCTCACTTCCACCACCTCCCCATCTCTCATTTCCAATCATGAAGATGAAGGTTCTCTCTCTTGTCCAAGAGAGGTGAAGAAGAACAAGGGAAGGAGTCCCTTGGTGAAGATCAAGGCTGAAGACTTGGAGCTAGAGTGGGTAAGCCCTTGGAGAAGGCAGAAGACTCAAGCTCAAGTGGGTAAGTCCTTGGTGGAAAGCTTCTCCGAGTGAAGGTGAAGTCAAAGGCGGAAGATCCAAGAAGAGTGGGTAAGTCCTTGGAGAAGGCCGAAGACTCTTGCAAAGTGGGTAAGTCCTTGGTAAGGTTGAAGACTCTTTTGTATTGGATAGGTAAGTCCTTTGTTGGTCTTGTAATTGTAAGTCTTATAAGTGAATATAAGAGTGCAAATTGGTTGAAGTCCTAGAGGTTGACCTCTCTAGGCAAGTGGACTGACACACTTCTAGTTTGAAGTGTGGAACCACTCTAAATAGCTTGTCTAATTCGGTGCATGTTCAATCTCTCTTATCCTTGCTATGCTTGATTTAGTTGCACTCAAATTACCTATTTAGCAACCTTATCTTGTCATATATTTTGAAGGTTTAATGAATTTTGTTTAAGTGCTTTCAGCTCTATTCACCCCCCTCTAGAGCACCTAAGTCACCCATCTAGGATCCAACAAGTGGTATCAGAGCGGGTCTTCTCCAAGCATACTTCAACAAGTAGGAGAAGATGGGTGACTACCTAGGAGGGAGACTCTCGACCAGCCTTCCAATCTTCAATGGGAGCAACTTCCTCTATTGGAGAAGAAGACTTCAATTCTTCATCCAAGGATCAAGTCTCGAGATGTGGCAAATGGTGAACAGCCCATACATTCTACCAAAGACAAACATTGAAGAATGGAATGAAGCCACCTTGATGAAAGCAACCTTGAATGCTAGAGCCATGCACATCCTATATGCCTCCATGACCCCCACCGAGTTCAACCGGATTTCCTCTTGTGAGACGGCCTATGAGGTATGGAGAAAGCTTTGCATCACTTATGAAGGGACAGATCAAGTGAAGGAAAGCAAAGTCTACATGCTCAAAGGGTTTCTTGAGAACTTCAAGATGGGAAAGGAAGAGAGCATAGCCAACATGTACTCAAGGCTCAACACCATCTTGAATGGTCTTGCTGTTCTAGGACATCCTATGTCTAGTGGAGAGATCAACTCAAAGATACTTAGAACTCTCCCCAAGAGATGGGAATCCAAGGTGACTTCTATTGAAGAAGCAAGGTCGCTTAGGGATATTCCTATTGAAGAGCTCATTGGAAATCTACAAGCACATGAAGCCACACTTGACAAGAGGGAGGAAGTAGAAAGACAAGAGAAGAAAGAGCTAAAGAGAATGAAGAAGGCTGAAATGAAGGCTCAAATTGAAGCTATCATGGAACAAGTCTCTCCATCCTCTCAAGCTAAAGAAGATGCCATGTACTCCAAAGGTCGACTCTACAAAGGCAAGTCCTCCTCCATCCAGTGCTTCACATGTGGAAAGAAGGGTCACTACAAGGAAGATTGCCCACAAGGCAAAAAGACCCATCTTCACAAGAAGAAATGGCAATCAAGCTCAAGTGGCTCCTCCAACTCAAGCTCAAGTGAAGATTCAAGTGAAGGATCAAGCTCAAGCTCAAGTGATGAAGGAGAATGCCATTTTGCTCTTATAGCATCAACAAGTGAAGACTCAAGTGAGGTAAACCTAGACTCGTTAGATAAAGAATCTTTAATTGCTATTATTCATGATATTTGTGCCTCTTATAAGTCTTCTAAAAAGAAAAAGAAAAAGCTTGCTAAAATTGTTGATAATTTGCATGTAGAACTAGATGATCTTGAACATGCTAATTCTTGCTTGCTTATTGATAAAAATGATTGTCTTAGCCAAGTAGACTCTCTTAAACTTGAAAATGCTAGTTTACTTGATAAGATTAAATTTCTAGAAGCTCAACCTCTCATGCCTAGTTCTAGTGAAGAGCATACTTTAATTATTGATTCTCTCATGCATGACATTGATGTTCTTAAATCTGAAAACAAAAAAAAAGATTTTGTTTTGCATGAATTAGAACTAGAGAATGCCTCCTTGCTTGCTAAAATCAATGGGCATGAATCTTGTTCTAGTTCTACTAATAGAGAGAATGATGTTGCTGCTCTTCATATTGATAGAGATTCTTATTTAACTAAAACTCTTTGCCTAGAAAATGATCTTCTACATGCTAGAGATAACATTAATCAATTGTCTTCTACTATTGCTTCTCTTAAGCATGATAATGATAGTTTAAGATCTTCTTTGCAAAGATTCTTAGTTGGTAAAAAGAATCTTAATCAAATCCTAGACCATACTACTAAACAAATTGGTAGACATGGTTTAGGGTATGAAAATAGTCAAGGGAACAACAAAGATAAAGGACCTCCAATATTCCATGGAGAATCCTCTAGTTCCAAGACTATGGGCACATGCAACTATTGCAATGATTTTGGCCATTATTCTATTTGTTGTCCTTTTAGGAAAGCACCCAAGAGCAATAGGACTTGGGTTGCTAAGCTAACCCCTCCGGACCCAAAAATATGATTGGGGACCATTTCATCTTTCTTCTTGTAGGTACTTGCAAATGGATTGACTTGAGGTATTGAATTGCAAATTGTCTTTTCAATCCACATGAAAGAAGAAAGGTGAGATGTGTAGAGGGTGACAACAAGTGGAAAAGCAATGGTAAGCACAAAGGTAATGGTTTTATTGCTTATAACCTATCCTAACTAGTTTTTGTCAAGTTAATGTGCACTATACATATGGTTTTTGAGTCAAAAGTGGTATTTTGTGATTCTCTTCACACTCTTGCTCAAAAACTATTTCTAATGCTTCTATAGTGCATTACTAACTTGCTTAGACATGTTTGGATATGGTTTGTATATTTATCATGCCTTTAAATATGTTTTTATGAGATATATGTGCTTTTTGACAGCTGCTCTGTCGGTCGAGTTTGCCCTATTGAAACTCGGCCGATAGGCACCAATGGGTGTTGCCAACAGCTGCGATCGGCCGAGTTGCCAATACACAGAACTCGACCGATTACACTGTGCACAGAATATACATTTGGCTTATTGAGTGAGAATTTCCCTCTCAACTAGATTTTCTCAACCAATAGCCTTATTCTTTGGCACTCTCATTTGGTACCTTTATATATGCATATTGCCATGTTCTAAATTGCCTATCTTGCATACAACTCTATCTCTCTAATTTCTCTAAATTGGTATATCTATATGTTGCAATTACTTGCTTTGAGTTGTTTTGCAGGTTTTGATGACGATCTCTTTGGATCTCTTGGTTGTGTCTTAAATTGCTTCCGTTGTGCTCTAACTTGCTACATCTCTCTAGGTGTATATCTTGTTTTGATACAACCTTGACGTTCATAGGGGTAATCATCTTATGGTAAGGATGCATATCTAGTGAGTTATATCCTCTCATACTTCTATATTTGCATATCTCTTTGTTTGGATATATCTCTAAATCTAATCATAGCTTGCTTTATGTTGCTTATCTCTTTGCTATGATCTAGATCCTACTAGTAGTCCTAACTTGTGATATCATCTACTAGTAGTTCGCATACATGTAGTTCTAACCCTATCAATAAGTGGTATACTTGATCATCTATATGTTATGTTTGTATCTTATCTTATACATGCTCAAGATTGTTCTTTAAATTGCTTATCTACTATCTTGAGTTTCTTGCATAACATTGTGATGCAGGGTTCATAGATCTACATGATATGTAGAAATTGGAGTATTTTTTGGATTTTTATGCAGGTTTTGCTCCAATTTCAGTTTTTGCTGCAAGTATAGTGCTTTTTATGCAGAAACACCCTTCTGAGCAAGACTCATCGCTATGCCATGAGCTCCGATGGTTTTTGGTCAAATTCCATCATCTTGAGGGTCAAAGTTGTGATTTATTGTTTTTCTGCAGCACTGTATCTTGCATTTTTGGGATGTTCAAGTATATGTTTTAACTTGCTTTTCTTTCTATGCTTGGACAAGACCCTATATGTGCTCTTCTACTCTCCTTATATAACTTTTGTTATCTTCTTTCTCTTAACAAGTGGTGTTTCTTAGTTTCTTCACACCCCCACCTTTTTGAAATGACAAAGGGGGAGAAAGATATGTCTTCTTTTGACAACAGGGAGAAGGCATGTCTTACATGAAGCAAAGAAGCGTGTCCATGTAAAGGGGAGAAGGTAAATGGGAGAAGACATATATGTGTAGAACATATATGAGTAGAAGACATAGTTTCTATAAATGTTATGAAAGCTAACCATGCAGGAGAAATAGCATCAATTGAGGGGGAGTATGAAAACTCCACTAGCATCAATTGAGGGGGAGCATATGAGCTCAATTCTACTGAAACCCCTAGGTTTCTCCGAAGGTATGATTTTACTTACAAGCTTTCAATACATTTATGGAATGGTTTGTCATCTTCAAAAAGGGGGAGAATGTTGACTCAAGGTCAATTAGGTCAATGTTGACTCACGTCTAAATTGACTAAACCCTTGTTTTGATGATGACTAACCATTCAACATATTGGTGTCTAATGCTTCTACATTGAGTGATTTCAGATTAGGTTTAGACACACTCCAAATGCCCTAACTTGCGCATATCAAATTGGAGAAAAGACAAGTCAAAATAGCTACAAGTGTGCAATTTGGGATCTCTATGTAAATGACCTTAGAATTGCTTTGTAATCACTTGTAATGATTGTATGACTTGTAATTAAGCTTAGAAAAATTATTGGGACACAAAAATCCATCATTTGTACAGTTTTACGAAAATTCCAAAATACCCATAACAGGGATTTGGTCGGCCGAATTCCAAACTCAGCCGATCCATATATTCTGGAATTTTCTGGGCAATCGGCCGAGTTACCAACTCAGCCGATCCCTGTTCGGTCGAGTTTCTATGGTGGGAAACTCGGCCGATCCACTGATCGGTCCAAGTTGAAAGTCGACCGATCGGCCGAGTTTCTCCAAGGAAACTCGGCCGACAGTCTATCTTTCAGACTTGTCGCTTAGTGGTTCGGCCGAATTACCTTTATAGAAACTCGGCCGATCGGACTGTACTGAAATGCAGAAAAAGCAATTCTAGCCGTTGTGGAGTTGCAACAAGTGAAAATAGATCCGTTGCAAGCCACAAAACGGCTAGTTTTCGTTCCTAAGTGTTCCCAAAGGCTAAGAGGCATCCCCAGCTATAAATAGGACCCCTTGGGCTTCATTCCAAGGTTGAGCATTCCATGCAAACTCTTTGAGAGGTTCCTATTCTATAGTTGAGTGCTTCCTACAGCCTCCTCTCTCTCTCTAAGCTTAATCACTTGCTACATCCATTAGAGTGAGTAGGAGATCTGTAAGAGAGCTAGTCCTATTTGTATATCTTGTGAAGCTCTCACTTCCACCACCTCCCCATCTCTCATTTCCAATCATGAAGATGAAGGTTCTCTCTCTTGTCCAAGAGAGGTGAAGAAGAACAAGGGAAGGAGTCCCTTGGTGAAGATCAAGGCTGAAGACTTGGAGCTAGAGTGGGTAAGCCCTTGGAGAAGGCAGAAGACTCAAGCTCAAGTGGGTAAGTCCTTGGTGGAAAGCTTCTCCGAGTGAAGGTGAAGTCAAAGGCGGAAGATCCAAGAAGAGTGGGTAAGTCCTTGGAGAAGGCCGAAGACTCTTGCAAAGTGGGTAAGTCCTTGGTAAGGTTGAAGACTCTTTTGTATTGGATAGGTAAGTCCTTTGTTGGTCTTGTAATTGTAAGTCTTATAAGTGAATATAAGAGTGCAAATTGGTTGAAGTCCTAGAGGTTGACCTCTCTAGGCAAGTGGACTGACACACTTCTAGTTTGAAGTGTGGAACCACTCTAAATAGCTTGTCTAATTCGGTGCATGTTCAATCTCTCTTATCCTTGCTATGCTTGATTTAGTTGCACTCAAATTACCTATTTAGCAACCTTATCTTGTCATATATTTTGAAGGTTTAATGAATTTTGTTTAAGTGCTTTCAGCTCTATTCACCCCCCCTCTAGAGCACCTAAGTCACCCATCTAGGATCCAACAAGTGGTATCAGAGCGGGTCTTCTCCAAGCATACTTCAACAAGTAGGAGAAGATGGGTGACTACCTAGGAGGGAGACTCTCGACCAGCCTTCCAATCTTCAATGGGAGCAACTTCCTCTATTGGAGAAGAAGACTTCAATTCTTCATCCAAGGATCAAGTCTCGAGATGTGGCAAATGGTGAACAGCCCATACATTCTACCAAAGACAAACATTGAAGAATGGAATGAAGCCACCTTGATGAAAGCAACCTTGAATGCTAGAGCCATGCACATCCTATATGCCTCCATGACCCCCACCGAGTTCAACCGGATTTCCTCTTGTGAGACGGCCTATGAGGTATGGAGAAAGCTTTGCATCACTTATGAAGGGACAGATCAAGTGAAGGAAAGCAAAGTCTACATGCTCAAAGGGTTTCTTGAGAACTTCAAGATGGGAAAGGAAGAGAGCATAGCCAACATGTACTCAAGGCTCAACACCATCTTGAATGGTCTTGCTGTTCTAGGACATCCTATGTCTAGTGGAGAGATCAACTCAAAGATACTTAGAACTCTCCCCAAGAGATGGGAATCCAAGGTGACTTCTATTGAAGAAGCAAGGTCGCTTAGGGATATTCCTATTGAAGAGCTCATTGGAAATCTACAAGCACATGAAGCCACACTTGACAAGAGGGAGGAAGTAGAAAGACAAGAGAAGAAAGAGCTAAAGAGAATGAAGAAGGCTGAAAGGAAGGCTCAAATTGAAGCTATCATGGAACAAGTCTCTCCATCCTCTCAAGCTAAAGAAGATGCCATGTACTCCAAAGGTCGACTCTACAAAGGCAAGTCCTCCTCCATCCAGTGCTTCACATGTGGAAAGAAGGGTCACTACAAGGAAGATTGCCCACAAGGCAAAAAGACCCATCTTCACAAGAAGAAATGGCAATCAAGCTCAAGTGGCTCCTCCAACTCAAGCTCAAGTGAAGATTCAAGTGAAGGATCAAGCTCAAGCTCAAGTGATGAAGGAGAATGCCATTTTGCTCTTATAGCATCAACAAGTGAAGACTCAAGTGAGGTAAACCTAGACTCGTTAGATAAAGAATCTTTAATTGCTATTATTCATGATATTTGTGCCTCTTATAAGTCTTCTAAAAAGAAAAAGAAAAAGCTTGCTAAAATTGTTGATAATTTGCATGTAGAACTAGATGATCTTGAACATGCTAATTCTTGCTTGCTTATTGATAAAAATGATTGTCTTAGCCAAGTAGACTCTCTTAAACTTGAAAATGCTAGTTTACTTGATAAGATTAAATTTCTAGAAGCTCAACCTCTCATGCCTAGTTCTAGTGAAGAGCATACTTTAATTATTGATTCTCTCATGCATGACATTGATGTTCTTAAATCTGAAAACAAAAAAAAAGATTTTGTTTTGCATGAATTAGAACTAGAGAATGCCTCCTTGCTTGCTAAAATCAATGGGCATGAATCTTGTTCTAGTTCTACTAATAGAGAGAATGATGTTGCTGCTCTTCATATTGATAGAGATTCTTATTTAACTAAAACTCTTTGCCTAGAAAATGATCTTCTACATGCTAGAGATAACATTAATCAATTGTCTTCTACTATTGCTTCTCTTAAGCATGATAATGATAGTTTAAGATCTTCTTTGCAAAGATTCTTAGTTGGTAAAAAGAATCTTAATCAAATCCTAGACCATACTACTAAACAAATTGGTAGACATGGTTTAGGGTATGAAAATAGTCAAGGGAACAACAAAGATAAAGGACCTCCAATATTCCATGGAGAATCCTCTAGTTCCAAGACTATGGGCACATGCAACTATTGCAATGATTTTGGCCATTATTCTATTTGTTGTCCTTTTAGGAAAGCACCCAAGAGCAATAGGACTTGGGTTGCTAAGCTAACCCCTCCGGACCCAAAAATATGATTGGGGACCATTTCATCTTTCTTCTTGTAGGTACTTGCAAATGGATTGACTTGAGGTATTGAATTGCAAATTGTCTTTTCAATCCACATGAAAGAAGAAAGGTGAGATGTGTAGAGGGTGACAACAAGTGGAAAAGCAATGGTAAGCACAAAGGTAATGGTTTTATTGCTTATAACCTATCCTAACTAGTTTTTGTCAAGTTAATGTGCACTATACATATGGTTTTTGAGTCAAAAGTGGTATTTTGTGATTCTCTTCACACTCTTGCTCAAAAACTATTTCTAATGCTTCTATAGTGCATTACTAACTTGCTTAGACATGTTTGGATATGGTTTGTATATTTATCATGCCTTTAAATATGTTTTTATGAGATATATGTGCTTTTTGACAGCTGCTCTGTCGGTCGAGTTTGCCCTATTGAAACTCGGCCGATAGGCACCAATGGGTGTTGCCAACAGCTGCGATCGACCGAGTTGCCAATACACAGAACTCGACCGATTACACTGTGCACAGAATATACATTTGGCTTATTGAGTGAGAATTTCCCTCTCAACTAGATTTTCTCAACCAATAGCCTTATTCTTTGGCACTCTCATTTGGTACCTTTATATATGCATATTGCCATGTTCTAAATTGCCTATCTTGCATACAACTCTATCTCTCTAATTTCTCTAAATTGGTATATCTATATGTTGCAATTACTTGCTTTGAGTTGTTTTGCAAGTTTTGATGACGATCTCTTTGGATCTCTTGGTTGTGTCTTAAATTGCTTCCGTTGTGCTCTAACTTGCTACATCTCTCTAGGTGTATATCTTGTTTTGATACAACCTTGACGTTCATAGGGGTAATCATCTTATGGTAAGGATGCATATCTAGTGAGTTATATCCTCTCATACTTCTATATTTGCATATCTCTTTGTTTGGATATATCTCTAAATCTAATCATAGCTTGCTTTATGTTGCTTATCTCTTTGCTATGATCTAGATCCTACTAGTAGTCCTAACTTGTGATATCATCTACTAGTAGTTCGCATACATGTAGTTCTAACCCTATCAATAAGTGGTATACTTGATCATCTATATGTTGTGTTTGTATCTTATCTTATACATGCTCAAGATTGTTCTTTAAATTGCTTATCTACTATCTTGAGTTTCTTGCATAACATTGTGATGCAGGGTTCATAGATCTACATGATATGTAGAAATTGGAGTATTTTTTGGATTTTTATGCAGGTTTTGCTCCAATTTCAGTTTTTGCTGCAAGTATAGTGCTTTTTATGCAGAAACACCCTTCTGAGCAAGACTCATCGCTACGCCATGAGCTCCGATGGTTTTTGGTCAAATTCCATCATCTTGAGGGTCAAAGTTGTGATTTATTGTTTTTCTGCAGCACTGTATCTTGCATTTTTGGGATGTTCAAGTATATGTTTTAACTTGCTTTTCTTTCTATGCTTGGAAAAGACCCTATATGTGCTCTTCTACTCTCCTTATATAACTTTTGTTATCTTCTTTCTCTTAACAAGTGGTGTTTCTTAGTTTCTTCACACCCCCACCTTTTTGAAATGACAAAGGGGGAGAAAGATATGTCTTCTTTTGACAACAGGGAGAAGGCATGTCTTACATGAAGCAAAGAAGCGTGTCCATGTAAAGGGGAGAAGGTAAATGGGAGAAGACATATATGTGTAGAACATATATGAGTAGAAGACATAGTTTCTATAAATGTTATGAAAGCTAACCATGCAGGAGAAATAGCATCAATTGAGGGGGAGTATGAAAACTCCACTAGCATCAATTGAGGGGGAGCATATGAGCTCAATTCTACTGAAACCCCTAGGTTTCTCCGAAGGTATGATTTTACTTACAAGCTTTCAATACATTTATGGAATGGTTTGTCATCTTCAAAAAGGGGGAGAATGTTGACTCAAGGTCAATTAGGTCAATGTTGACTCACGTCTAAATTGACTAAACCCTTGTTTTGATGATGACTAACCATTCCACATATTGGTGTCTAATGCTTCTACATTGAGTGATTTCAGATTAGGTTTAGACACACTCCAAATGCCCTAACTTGCGCATATCAAATTGGAGAAAAGACAAGTCAAAATAGCTACAAGTGTGCAATTTGGGATCTCTATGTAAATGACCTTAGAATTGCTTTGTAATCACTTGTAATGATTGTATGACTTGTAATTAAGCTTAGAAAAATTATTGGGACACAAAAATCCATCATTTGTACAGTTTTACGAAAATTCCAAAATACCCATAACAGGGATTTGGTCGGCCGAATTCCAAACTCGGCCGATCCATATATTCTGGAATTTTCTGGGCAATCGGCCGAGTTACCAACTCAGCCGATCCATGTTCGGTCGAGTTTCTATGGTGGGAAACTCGGCCGATCCACTGATCGGTCCAAGTTGAAAGTCGACCGATCGGCCGAGTTTCTCCAAGGAAACTCGGCCGACAGTCTATCTTTCAGACTTGTCGCTTAGTGGTTCGGCCGAATTACCTTTATAGAAACTCGGCCGATCGGACTGTACTGAAATGCAGAAAAAGCAATTCTAGCCGTTGTGGAGTTGCAACAAGTGAAAATAGATCCGTTGCAAGCCACAAAACGGCTAGTTTTCGTTCCTAAGTGTTCCCAAAGGCTAAGAGGCATCCCCAGCTATAAATAGGACCCCTTGGGCTTCATTCCAAGGTTGAGCATTCCATGCAAACTCTTTGAGAGGTTCCTATTCTATAGTTGAGTGCTTCCTACAGCCTCCTCTCTCTCTCTAAGCTTAATCACTTGCTACATCCATTAGAGTGAGTAGGAGATCTGTAAGAGAGCTAGTCCTATTTGTATATCTTGTGAAGCTCTCACTTCCACCACCTCCCCATCTCTCATTTCCAATCATGAAGATGAAGGTTCTCTCTCTTGTCCAAGAGAGGTGAAGAAGAACAAGGGAAGGAGTCCCTTGGTGAAGATCAAGGCTGAAGACTTGGAGCTAGAGTGGGTAAGCCCTTGGAGAAGGCAGAAGACTCAAGCTCAAGTGGGTAAGTCCTTGGTGGAAAGCTTCTCCGAGTGAAGGTGAAGTCAAAGGCGGAAGATCCAAGAAGAGTGGGTAAGTCCTTGGAGAAGGCCGAAGACTCTTGCAAAGTGGGTAAGTCCTTGGTAAGGTTGAAGACTCTTTTGTATTGGATAGGTAAGTCCTTTGTTGGTCTTGTAATTGTAAGTCTTATAAGTGAATATAAGAGTGCAAATTGGTTGAAGTCCTAGAGGTTGACCTCTCTAGGCAAGTGGACTGACACACTTCTAGTTTGAAGTGTGGAACCACTCTAAATAGCTTGTCTAATTCGGTGCATGTTCAATCTCTCTTATCCTTGCTATGCTTGATTTAGTTGCACTCAAATTACCTATTTAGCAACCTTATCTTGTCATATATTTTGAAGGTTTAATGAATTTTGTTTAAGTGCTTTCAGCTCTATTCACCCCCCCTCTAGAGCACCTAAGTCACCCATCTAGGATCCAACAAGTGGTATCAGAGCGGGTCTTCTCCAAGCATACTTCAACAAGTAGGAGAAGATGGGTGACTACCTAGGAGGGAGACTCTCGACCAGCCTTCCAATCTTCAATGGGAGCAACTTCCTCTATTGGAGAAGAAGACTTCAATTCTTCATCCAAGGATCAAGTCTCGAGATGTGGCAAATGGTGAACAGCCCATACATTCTACCAAAGACAAACATTGAAGAATGGAATGAAGCCACCTTGATGAAAGCAACCTTGAATGCTAGAGCCATGCACATCCTATATGCCTCCATGACCCCCACCGAGTTCAACCGGATTTCCTCTTGTGAGACGGCCTATGAGGTATGGAGAAAGCTTTGCATCACTTATGAAGGGACAGATCAAGTGAAGGAAAGCAAAGTCTACATGCTCAAAGGGTTTCTTGAGAACTTCAAGATGGGAAAGGAAGAGAGCATAGCCAACATGTACTCAAGGCTCAACACCATCTTGAATGGTCTTGCTGTTCTAGGACATCCTATGTCTAGTGGAGAGATCAACTCAAAGATACTTAGAACTCTCCCCAAGAGATGGGAATCCAAGGTGACTTCTATTGAAGAAGCAAGGTCGCTTAGGGATATTCCTATTGAAGAGCTCATTGGAAATCTACAAGCACATGAAGCCACACTTGACAAGAGGGAGGAAGTAGAAAGACAAGAGAAGAAAGAGCTAAAGAGAATGAAGAAGGCTGAAATGAAGGCTCAAATTGAAGCTATCATGGAACAAGTCTCTCCATCCTCTCAAGCTAAAGAAGATGCCATGTACTCCAAAGGTCGACTCTACAAAGGCAAGTCCTCCTCCATCCAGTGCTTCACATGTGGAAAGAAGGGTCACTACAAGGAAGATTTCCCACAAGGCAAAAAGACCCATCTTCACAAGAAGAAATGGCAATCAAGCTCAAGTGGCTCCTCCAACTCAAGCTCAAGTGAAGATTCAAGTGAAGGATCAAGCTCAAGCTCAAGTGATGAAGGAGAATGCCATTTTGCTCTTATAGCATCAACAAGTGAAGACTCAAGTGAGGTAAACCTAGACTCGTTAGATAAAGAATCTTTAATTGCTATTATTCATGATATTTGTGCCTCTTATAAGTCTTCTAAAAAGAAAAAGAAAAAGCTTGCTAAAATTGTTGATAATTTGCATGTAGAACTAGATGATCTTGAACATGCTAATTCTTGCTTGCTTATTGATAAAAATGATTGTCTTAGCCAAGTAGACTCTCTTAAACTTGAAAATGCTAGTTTACTTGATAAGATTAAATTTCTAGAAGCTCAACCTCTCATGCCTAGTTCTAGTGAAGAGCATACTTTAATTATTGATTCTCTCATGCATGACATTGATGTTCTTAAATCTGAAAACAAAAAAAAAGATTTTGTTTTGCATGAATTAGAACTAGAGAATGCCTCCTTGCTTGCTAAAATCAATGGGCATGAATCTTGTTCTAGTTCTACTAATAGAGAGAATGATGTTGCTGCTCTTCATATTGATAGAGATTCTTATTTAACTAAAACTCTTTGCCTAGAAAATGATCTTCTACATGCTAGAGATAACATTAATCAATTGTCTTCTACTATTGCTTCTCTTAAGCATGATAATGATAGTTTAAGATCTTCTTTGCAAAGATTCTTAGTTGGTAAAAAGAATCTTAATCAAATCCTAGACCATACTACTAAACAAATTGGTAGACATGGTTTAGGGTATGAAAATAGTCAAGGGAACAACAAAGATAAAGGACCTCCAATATTCCATGGAGAATCCTCTAGTTCCAAGACTATGGGCACATGCAACTATTGCAATGATTTTGGCCATTATTCTATTTGTTGTCCTTTTAGGAAAGCACCCAAGAGCAATAGGACTTGGGTTGCTAAGCTAACCCCTCCGGACCCAAAAATATGATTGGGGACCATTTCATCTTTCTTCTTGTAGGTACTTGCAAATGGATTGACTTGAGGTATTGAATTGCAAATTGTCTTTTCAATCCACATGAAAGAAGAAAGGTGAGATGTGTAGAGGGTGACAACAAGTGGAAAAGCAATGGTAAGCACAAAGGTAATGGTTTTATTGCTTATAACCTATCCTAACTAGTTTTTGTCAAGTTAATGTGCACTATACATATGGTTTTTGAGTCAAAAGTGGTATTTTGTGATTCTCTTCACACTCTTGCTCAAAAACTATTTCTAATGCTTCTATAGTGCATTACTAACTTGCTTAGACATGTTTGGATATGGTTTGTATATTTATCATGCCTTTAAATATGTTTTTATGAGATATATGTGCTTTTTGACAGCTGCTCTGTCGGTCGAGTTTGCCCTATTGAAACTCGGCCGATAGGCACCAATGGGTGTTGCCAACAGCTGCGATCGGCCGAGTTGCCAATACACAGAACTCGACCGATTACACTGTGCACAGAATATACATTTGGCTTATTGAGTGAGAATTTCCCTCTCAACTAGATTTTCTCAACCAATAGCCTTATTCTTTGGCACTCTCATTTGGTACCTTTATATATGCATATTGCCATGTTCTAAATTGCCTATCTTGCATACAACTCTATCTCTCTAATTTCTCTAAATTGGTATATCTATATGTTGCAATTACTTGCTTTGAGTTGTTTTGCAGGTTTTGATGACGATCTCTTTGGATCTCTTGGTTGTGTCTTAAATTGCTTCCGTTGTGCTCTAACTTGCTACATCTCTCTAGGTGTATATCTTGTTTTGATACAACCTTGATGTTCATAGGGGTAATCATCTTATGGTAAGGATGCATATCTAGTGAGTTATATCCTCTCATACTTCTATATTTGCATATCTCTTTGTTTGGATATATCTCTAAATCTAATCATAGCTTGCTTTATGTTGCTTATCTCTTTGCTATGATCTAGATCCTACTAGTAGTCCTAACTTGTGATATCATCTACTAGTAGTTCGCATACATGTAGTTCTAACCCTATCAATAAGTGGTATACTTGATCATCTATATGTTATGTTTGTATCTTATCTTATACATGCTCAAGATTGTTATTTAAATTGCTTATCTACTATCTTGAGTTTCTTGCATAACATTGTGATGCAGGGTTCATAGATCTACATGATATGTAGAAATTGGAGTATTTTTTGGATTTTTATGCAGGTTTTGCTCCAATTTCAGTTTTTGCTGCAAGTATAGTGCTTTTTATGCAGAAACACCCTTCTGAGCAAGACTCATCGCTACGCCATGAGCTCCGATGGTTTTTGGTCAAATTCCATCATCTTGAGGGTCAAAGTTGTGATTTATTGTTTTTCTGCAGCACTGTATCTTGCATTTTTGGGATGTTCAAGTATATGTTTTAACTTGCTTTTCTTTCTATGCTTGGACAAGACCCTATATGTGCTCTTCTACTCTCCTTATATAACTTTTGTTATCTTCTTTCTCTTAACAAGTGGTGTTTCTTAGTTTCTTCACACCCCCACCTTTTTGAAATGACAAAGGGGGAGAAAGATATGTCTTCTTTTGACAACAGGGAGAAGGCATGTCTTACATGAAGCAAAGAAGCGTGTCCATGTAAAGGGGAGAAGGTAAATGGGAGAAGACATATATGTGTAGAACATATATGAGTAGAAGACATAGTTTCTATAAATGTTATGAAAGCTAACCATGCAGGAGAAATAGCATCAATTGAGGGGGAGTATGAAAACTCCACTAGCATCAATTGAGGGGGAGCATATGAGCTCAATTCTACTGAAACCCCTAGGTTTCTCCGAAGGTATGATTTTACTTACAAGCTTTCAATACATTTATGGAATGGTTTGTCATCTTCAAAAAGGGGGAGAATGTTGACTCAAGGTCAATTAGGTCAATGTTGACTCACGTCTAAATTGACTAAACCCTTGTTTTGATGATGACTAACCATTCCACATATTGGTGTCTAATGCTTCTACATTGAGTGATTTCAGATTAGGTTTAGACACACTCCAAATGCCCTAACTTGCGCATATCAAATTGGAGAAAAGACAAGTCAAAATAGCTACAAGTGTGCAATTTGGGATCTCTATGTAAATGACCTTAGAATTGCTTTGTAATCACTTGTAATGATTGTATGACTTGTAATTAAGCTTAGAAAAATTATTGGGACACAAAAATCCATCATTTGTACAGTTTTACGAAAATTCCAAAATACCCATAACAGGGATTTGGTCGGCCGAATTCCAAACTCGGCCGATCCATATATTCTGGAATTTTCTGGGCAATCGGCCGAGTTACCAACTCAGCCGATCCCTGTTCGGTCGAGTTTCTATGGTGGGAAACTCGGCCGATCCACTGATCGGTCCAAGTTGAAAGTCGACCGATCGGCCGAGTTTCTCCAAGGAAACTCGGCCGACAGTCTATCTTTCAGACTTGTCGCTTAGTGGTTCGGCCGAATTACCTTTATAGAAACTCGGCCGATCGGACTGTACTGAAATGCAGAAAAAGCAATTCTAGCCGTTGTGGAGTTGCAACAAGTGAAAATAGATCCGTTGCAAGCCACAAAACGGCTAGTTTTCGTTCCTAAGTGTTCCCAAAGGCTAAGAGGCATCCCCAGCTATAAATAGGACCCCTTGGGCTTCATTCCAAGGTTGAGCATTCCATGCAAACTCTTTGAGAGGTTCCTATTCTATAGTTGAGTGCTTCCTACAGCCTCCTCTCTCTCTCTAAGCTTAATCACTTGCTACATCCATTAGAGTGAGTAGGAGATCTGTAAGAGAGCTAGTCCTATTTGTATATCTTGTGAAGCTCTCACTTCCACCACCTCCCCATCTCTCATTTCCAATCATGAAGATGAAGGTTCTCTCTCTTGTCCAAGAGAGGTGAAGAAGAACAAGGGAAGGAGTCCCTTGGTGAAGATCAAGGCTGAAGACTTGGAGCTAGAGTGGGTAAGCCCTTGGAGAAGGCAGAAGACTCAAGCTCAAGTGGGTAAGTCCTTGGTGGAAAGCTTCTCCGAGTGAAGGTGAAGTCAAAGGCGGAAGATCCAAGAAGAGTGGGTAAGTCCTTGGAGAAGGCCGAAGACTCTTGCAAAGTGGGTAAGTCCTTGGTAAGGTTGAAGACTCTTTTGTATTGGATAGGTAAGTCCTTTGTTGGTCTTGTAATTGTAAGTCTTATAAGTGAATATAAGAGTGCAAATTGGTTGAAGTCCTAGAGGTTGACCTCTCTAGGCAAGTGGACTGACACACTTCTAGTTTGAAGTGTGGAACCACTCTAAATAGCTTGTCTAATTCGGTGCATGTTCAATCTCTCTTATCCTTGCTATGCTTGATTTAGTTGCACTCAAATTACCTATTTAGCAACCTTATCTTGTCATATATTTTGAAGGTTTAATGAATTTTGTTTAAGTGCTTTCAGCTCTATTCACCCCCCCTCTAGAGCACCTAAGTCACCCATCTAGGATCCAACAAGTGGTATCAGAGCGGGTCTTCTCCAAGCATACTTCAACAAGTAGGAGAAGATGGGTGACTACCTAGGAGGGAGACTCTCGACCAGCCTTCCAATCTTCAATGGGAGCAACTTCCTCTATTGGAGAAGAAGACTTCAATTCTTCATCCAAGGATCAAGTCTCGAGATGTGGCAAATGGTGAACAGCCCATACATTCTACCAAAGACAAACATTGAAGAATGGAATGAAGCCACCTTGATGAAAGCAACCTTGAATGCTAGAGCCATGCACATCCTATATGCCTCCATGACCCCCACCGAGTTCAACCGGATTTCCTCTTGTGAGACGGCCTATGAGGTATGGAGAAAGCTTTGCATCACTTATGAAGGGACAGATCAAGTGAAGGAAAGCAAAGTCTACATGCTCAAAGGGTTTCTTGAGAACTTCAAGATGGGAAAGGAAGAGAGCATAGCCAACATGTACTCAAGGCTCAACACCATCTTGAATGGTCTTGCTGTTCTAGGACATCCTATGTCTAGTGGAGAGATCAACTCAAAGATACTTAGAACTCTCCCCAAGAGATGGGAATCCAAGGTGACTTCTATTGAAGAAGCAAGGTCGCTTAGGGATATTCCTATTGAAGAGCTCATTGGAAATCTACAAGCACATGAAGCCACACTTGACAAGAGGGAGGAAGTAGAAAGACAAGAGAAGAAAGAGCTAAAGAGAATGAAGAAGGCTGAAATGAAGGCTCAAATTGAAGCTATCATGGAACAAGTCTCTCCATCCTCTCAAGCTAAAGAAGATGCCATGTACTCCAAAGGTCGACTCTACAAAGGCAAGTCCTCCTCCATCCAGTGCTTCACATGTGGAAAGAAGGGTCACTACAAGGAAGATTGCCCACAAGGCAAAAAGACCCATCTTCACAAGAAGAAATGGCAATCAAGCTCAAGTGGCTCCTCCAACTCAAGCTCAAGTGAAGATTCAAGTGAAGGATCAAGCTCAAGCTCAAGTGATGAAGGAGAATGCCATTTTGCTCTTATAGCATCAACAAGTGAAGACTCAAGTGAGGTAAACCTAGACTCGTTAGATAAAGAATCTTTAATTGCTATTATTCATGATATTTGTGCCTCTTATAAGTCTTCTAAAAAGAAAAAGAAAAAGCTTGCTAAAATTGTTGATAATTTGCATGTAGAACTAGATGATCTTGAACATGCTAATTCTTGCTTGCTTATTGATAAAAATGATTGTCTTAGCCAAGTAGACTCTCTTAAACTTGAAAATGCTAGTTTACTTGATAAGATTAAATTTCTAGAAGCTCAACCTCTCATGCCTAGTTCTAGTGAAGAGCATACTTTAATTATTGATTCTCTCATGCATGACATTGATGTTCTTAAATCTGAAAACAAAAAAAAAGATTTTGTTTTGCATGAATTAGAACTAGAGAATGCCTCCTTGCTTGCTAAAATCAATGGGCATGAATCTTGTTCTAG
Source organism: Alisma plantago-aquatica (assembly GCA_963693085.1). Lineage (NCBI taxonomy): Eukaryota > Viridiplantae > Streptophyta > Magnoliopsida > Alismatales > Alismataceae > Alisma > Alisma plantago-aquatica. Next base: position 799,873,170 of record OY856414.1, on the reverse strand, counting down.
TTCTACTAATAGAGAGAATGATGTTGCTGCTCTTCATATTGATAGAGATTCTTATTTAACTAAAACTCTTTGCCTAGAAAATGATCTTCTACATGCTAGAGATAACATTAATCAATTGTCTTCTACTATTGCTTCTCTTAAGCATGATAATGATAGTTTAAGATCTTCTTTGCAAAGATTCTTAGTTGGTAAAAAGAATCTTAATCAAATCCTAGACCATACTACTAAACAAATTGGTAGACATGGTTTAGGGTATGAAAATAGTCAAGGGAACAACAAAGATAAAGGACCTCCAATATTCCATGGAGAATCCTCTAGTTCCAAGACTATGGGCACATGCAACTATTGCAATGATTTTGGCCATTATTATATTTGTTGTCCTTTTAGGAAAGCACCCAAGAGCAATAGGACTTGGGTTGCTAAGCTAACCCCTCCGGACCCAAAAATATGATTGGGGACCATTTTATCTTTCTTCTTGTAGGTACTTGCAAATGGATTGACTTGAGGTATTGAATTGCAAATTGTCTTTTCAATCCACATGAAAGAAGAAAGGTGAGATGTGTAGAGGGTGACAACAAGTGGAAAAGCAATGGTAAGCACAAAGGTAATGGTTTTATTGCTTATAACCTATCCTAACTAGTTTTTGTCAAGTTAATGTGCACTATACATATGGTTTTTGAGTCAAAAGTGGTATTTTGTGATTCTCTTCACACTCTTGCTCAAAAACTATTTCTAATGCTTCTATAGTGCATTACTAACTTGCTTAGACATGTTTGGATATGGTTTGTATATTTATCATGCCTTTAAATATGTTTTTATGAGATATATGTGCTTTTTGACAGCTGCTCTGTCGGTCGAGTTTGCCCTATTGAAACTCGGCCGATAGGCACCAATGGGTGTTGCCAACAGCTGCGATCGGCCGAGTTGCCAATACACAGAACTCGACCGATTACACTGTGCACAGAATATACATTTGGCTTATTGAGTGAGAATTTCCCTCTCAACTAGATTTTCTCAACCAATAGCCTTATTCTTTGGCACTCTCATTTGGTACCTTTATATATGCATATTGCCATGTTCTAAATTGCCTATCTTGCATACAACTCTATCTCTCTAATTTCTCTAAATTGGTATATCTATATGTTGCAATTACTTGCTTTGAGTTGTTTTGCAGGTTTTGATGACGATCTCTTTGGATCTCTTGGTTGTGTCTTAAATTGCTTCCGTTGTGCTCTAACTTGCTACATCTCTCTAGGTGTATATCTTGTTTTGATACAACCTTGACGTTCATAGGGGTAATCATCTTATGGTAAGGATGCATATCTAGTGAGTTATATCCTCTCATACTTCTATATTTGCATATCTCTTTGTTTGGATATATCTCTAAATCTAATCATAGCTTGCTTTATGTTGCTTATCTCTTTGCTATGATCTAGATCCTACTAGTAGTCCTAACTTGTGATATCATCTACTAGTAGTTCGCATACATGTAGTTCTAACCCTATCAATAAGTGGTATACTTGATCATCTATATGTTATGTTTGTATCTTATCTTATACATGCTCAAGATTGTTCTTTAAATTGCTTATCTACTATCTTGAGTTTCTTGCATAACATTGTGATGCAGGGTTCATAGATCTACATGATATGTAGAAATTGGAGTATTTTTTGGATTTTTATGCAGGTTTTGCTCCAATTTCAGTTTTTGCTGCAAGTATAGTGCTTTTTATGCAGAAACACCCTTCTGAGCAAGACTCATCGCTATGCCATGAGCTCCGATGGTTTTTGGTCAAATTCCATCATCTTGAGGGTCAAAGTTGTGATTTATTGTTTTTCTGCAGCACTGTATCTTGCATTTTTGGGATGTTCAAGTATATGTTTTAACTTGCTTTTCTTTCTATGCTTGGACAAGACCCTATATGTGCTCTTCTACTCTCCTTATATAACTTTTGTTATCTTCTTTCTCTTAACAAGTGGTGTTTCTTAGTTTCTTCACACCCCCACCTTTTTGAAATGACAAAGGGGGAGAAAGATATGTCTTCTTTTGACAACAGGGAGAAGGCATGTCTTACATGAAGCAAAGAAGCGTGTCCATGTAAAGGGGAGAAGGTAAATGGGAGAAGACATATATGTGTAGAACATATATGAGTAGAAGACATAGTTTCTATAAATGTTATGAAAGCTAACCATGCAGGAGAAATAGCATCAATTGAGGGGGAGTATGAAAACTCCACTAGCATCAATTGAGGGGGAGCATATGAGCTCAATTCTACTGAAACCCCTAGGTTTCTCCGAAGGTATGATTTTACTTACAAGCTTTCAATACATTTATGGAATGGTTTGTCATCTTCAAAAAGGGGGAGAATGTTGACTCAAGGTCAATTAGGTCAATGTTGACTCACGTCTAAATTGACTAAACCCTTGTTTTGATGATGACTAACCATTCCACATATTGGTGTCTAATGCTTCTACATTGAGTGATTTCAGATTAGGTTTAGACACACTCCAAATGCCCTAACTTGCGCATATCAAATTGGAGAAAAGACAAGTCAAAATAGCTACAAGTGTGCAATTTGGGATCTCTATGTAAATGACCTTAGAATTGCTTTGTAATCACTTGTAATGATTGTATGACTTGTAATTAAGCTTAGAAAAATTATTGGGACACAAAAATCCATCATTTGTACAGTTTTACGAAAATTCCAAAATACCCATAACAGGGATTTGGTCGGCCGAATTCCAAACTCGGCCGATCCATATATTCTGGAATTTTCTGGGCAATCGGCCGAGTTACCAACTCAGCCGATCCCTGTTCGGTCGAGTTTCTATGGTGGGAAACTCGGCCGATCCACTGATCGGTCCAAGTTGAAAGTCGACCGATCGGCCGAGTTTCTCCAAGGAAACTCGGCCGACAGTCTATCTTTCAGACTTGTCGCTTAGTGGTTCGGCCGAATTACCTTTATAGAAACTCGGCCAATCGGACTGTACTGAAATGCAGAAAAAGCAATTCTAGCCGTTGTGGAGTTGCAACAAGTGAAAATAGATCCGTTGCAAGCCACAAAATGGCTAGTTTTCGTTCCTAAGTGTTCCCAAAGGCTAAGAGGCATCCCCAGCTATAAATAGGACCCCTTGGGCTTCATTCCAAGGTTGAGCATTCCATGCAAACTCTTTGAGAGGTTCCTATTCTATAGTTGAGTGCTTCCTACAGCCTCCTCTCTCTCTCTAAGCTTAATCACTTGCTACATCCATTAGAGTGAGTAGGAGATCTGTAAGAGAGCTAGTCCTATTTGTATATCTTGTGAAGCTCTCACTTCCACCACCTCCCCATCTCTCATTTCCAATCATGAAGATGAAGGTTCTCTCTCTTGTCCAAGAGAGGTGAAGAAGAACAAGGGAAGGAGTCCCTTGGTGAAGATCAAGGCTGAAGACTTGGAGCTAGAGTGGGTAAGCCCTTGGAGAAGGCAGAAGACTCAAGCTCAAGTGGGTAAGTCCTTGGTGGAAAGCTTCTCCGAGTGAAGGTGAAGTCAAAGGCGGAAGATCCAAGAAGAGTGGGTAAGTCCTTGGAGAAGGCCGAAGACTCTTGCAAAGTGGGTAAGTCCTTGGTAAGGTTGAAGACTCTTTTGTATTGGATAGGTAAGTCCTTTGTTGGTCTTGTAATTGTAAGTCTTATAAGTGAATATAAGAGTGAAAATTGGTTGAAGTCCTAGAGGTTGACCTCTCTAGGCAAGTGGACTGACACACTTCTAGTTTGAAGTGTGGAACCACTCTAAATAGCTTGTCTAATTCGGTGCATGTTCAATCTCTCTTATCCTTGCTATGCTTGATTTAGTTGCACTCAAATTACCTATTTAGCAACCTTATCTTGTCATATATTTTGAAGGTTTAATGAATTTTGTTTAAGTGCTTTCAGCTCTATTCACCCCCCCTCTAGAGAACCTAAGTCACCCATCTAGGATCCAACAAGTGGTATCAGAGCGGGTCTTCTCCAAGCATACTTCAACAAGTAGGAGAAGATGGGTGACTACCTAGGAGGGAGACTCTCGACCAGCCTTCCAATCTTCAATGGGAGCAACTTCCTCTATTGGAGAAGAAGACTTCAATTCTTCATCCAAGGATCAAGTCTCGAGATGTGGCAAATGGTGAACAGCCCATACATTCTACCAAAGACAAACATTGAAGAATGGAATGAAGCCACCTTGATGAAAGCAACCTTGAATGCTAGAGCCATGCACATCCTATATGCCTCCATGACCCCCACCGAGTTCAACCGGATTTCCTCTTGTGAGACGGCCTATGAGGTATGGAGAAAGCTTTGCATCACTTATGAAGGGACAGATCAAGTGAAGGAAAGCAAAGTCTACATGCTCAAAGGGTTTCTTGAGAACTTCAAGATGGGAAAGGAAGAGAGCATAGCCAACATGTACTCAAGGCTCAACACCATCTTGAATGGTCTTGCTGTTCTAGGACATCCTATGTCTAGTGGAGAGATCAACTCAAAGATACTTAGAACTCTCCCCAAGAGATGGGAATCCAAGGTGACTTCTATTGAAGAAGCAAGGTCGCTTAGGGATATTCCTATTGAAGAGCTCATTGGAAATCTACAAGCACATGAAGCCACACTTGACAAGAGGGAGGAAGTAGAAAGACAAGAGAAGAAAGAGCTAAAGAGAATGAAGAAGGCTGAAATGAAGGCTCAAATTGAAGCTATCATGGAACAAGTCTCTCCATCCTCTCAAGCTAAAGAAGATGCCATGTACTCCAAAGGTCGACTCTACAAAGGCAAGTCCTCCTCCATCCAGTGCTTCACATGTGGAAAGAAGGGTCACTACAAGGAAGATTGCCCACAAGGCAAAAAGACCCATCTTCACAAGAAGAAATGGCAATCAAGCTCAAGTGGCTCCTCCAACTCAAGCTCAAGTGAAGATTCAAGTGAAGGATCAAGCTCAAGCTCAAGTGATGAAGGAGAATGCTATTTTGCTCTTATAGCATCAACAAGTGAAGACTCAAGTGAGGTAAACCTAGACTCGTTAGATAAAGAATCTTTAATTGCTATTATTCATGATATTTGTGCCTCTTATAAGTCTTCTAAAAAGAAAAAGAAAAAGCTTGCTAAAATTGTTGATAATTTGCATGTAGAACTAGATGATCTTGAACATGCTAATTCTTGCTTGCTTATTGATAAAAATGATTGTCTTAGCCAAGTAGACTCTCTTAAACTTGAAAATGCTAGTTTACTTGATAAGATTAAATTTCTAGAAGCTCAACCTCTCATGCCTAGTTCTAGTGAAGAGCATACTTTAAATATTGATTCTCTCATGCATGACATTGATGTTCTTAAATCTGAAAACAAAAAAAAAGATTTTGTTTTGCATGAATTAGAACTAGAGAATGCCTCCTTGCTTGCTAAAATCAATGGGCATGAATCTTGTTCTAGTTCTACTAATAGAGAGAATGATGTTGCTGCTCTTCATATTGATAGAGATTCTTATTTAACTAAAACTCTTTGCCTAGAAAATGATCTTCTACATGCTAGAGATAACATTAATCAATTGTCTTCTACTATTGCTTCTCTTAAGCATGATAATGATAGTTTAAGATCTTCTTTGTAAAGATTCTTAGTTGGTAAAAAGAATCTTAATCAAATCCTAGACCATACTACTAAACAAATTGGTAGACATGGTTTAGGGTATGAAAATAGTCAAGGGAACAACAAAGATAAAGGACCTCCAATATTCCATGGAGAATCCTCTAGTTCCAAGACTATGGGCACATGCAACTATTGCAATGATTTTGGCCATTATTCTATTTGTTGTCCTTTTAGGAAAGCACCCAAGAGCAATAGGACTTGGGTTGCTAAGCTAACCCCTCCGGACCCAAAAATATGATTGGGGACCATTTCATCTTTCTTCTTGTAGGTACTTGCAAATGGATTGACTTGAGGTATTGAATTGCAAATTGTCTTTTCAATCCACATGAAAGAAGAAAGGTGAGATGTGTAGAGGGTGACAACAAGTGGAAAAGCAATGGTAAGCACAAAGGTAATGGTTTTATTGCTTATAACCTATCCTAACTAGTTTTTGTCAAGTTAATGTGCACTATACATATGGTTTTTGAGTCAAAAGTGGTATTTTGTGATTCTCTTCACACTCTTGCTCAAAAACTATTTCTAATGCTTCTATAGTGCATTACTAACTTGCTTAGACATGTTTGGATATGGTTTGTATATTTATCATGCCTTTAAATATGTTTTTATGAGATATATGTGCTTTTTGATAGCTGCTCTGTCGGTCGAGTTTGCCCTATTGAAACTCGGCCGATAGGCACCAATGGGTGTTGCCAACAGCTGCGATCGGCCGAGTTGCCAATACACAGAACTCGACCGATTACACTGTGCACAGAATATACATTTGGCTTATTGAGTGAGAATTTCCCTCTCAACTAGATTTTCTCAACCAATAGCCTTATTCTTTGGCACTCTCATTTGGTACCTTTATATATGCATATTGCCATGTTCTAAATTGCCTATCTTGCATACAACTCTATCTCTCTAATTTCTCTAAATTGGTATATCTATATGTTGCAATTACTTGCTTTGAGTTGTTTTGCAGGTTTTGATGACGATCTCTTTGGATCTCTTGGTTGTGTCTTAAATTGCTTCCGTTGTGCTCTAACTTGCTACATCTCTCTAGGTGTATATCTTGTTTTGATACAACCTTGACGTTCATAGGGGTAATCATCTTATGGTAAGGATGCATATCTAGTGAGTTATATCCTCTCATACTTCTATATTTGCATATCTCTTTGTTTGGATATATCTCTAAATCTAATCATAGCTTGCTTTATGTTGCTTATCTCTTTGCTATGATCTAGATCCTACTAGTAGTCCTAACTTGTGATATCATCTACTAGTAGTTCGCATACATGTAGTTCTAACCCTATCAATAAGTGGTATACTTGATCATCTATATGTTATGTTTGTATCTTATCTTATACATGCTCAAGATTGTTCTTTAAATTGCTTATCTACTATCTTGAGTTTCTTGCATAACATTGTGATGCAGGGTTCATAGATCTACATGATATGTAGAAATTGGAGTATTTTTTGGATTTTTATGCAGGTTTTGCTCCAATTTCAGTTTTTGCTGCAAGTATAGTGCTTTTTATGCAGAAACACCCTTCTGAGCAAGACTCATCGCTACGCCATGAGCTCCGATGGTTTTTGGTCAAATTCCATCATCTTGAGGGTCAAAGTTGTGATTTATTGTTTTTCTGCAGCACTGTATCTTGCATTTTTGGGATGTTCAAGTATATGTTTTAACTTGCTTTTCTTTCTATGCTTGGACAAGACCCTATATGTGCTCTTCTACTCTCCTTATATAACTTTTGTTATCTTCTTTCTCTTAACAAGTGATGTTTCTTAGTTTCTTCACACCCCCACCTTTTTGAAATGACAAAGGGGGAGAAAGATATGTCTTCTTTTGACAACAGGGAGAAGGCATGTCTTACATGAAGCAAAGAAGCGTGTCCATGTAAAGGGGAGAAGGTAAATGGGAGAAGACATATATGTGTAGAACATATATGAGTAGAAGACATAGTTTCTATAAATGTTATGAAAGCTAACCATGCAGGAGAAATAGCATCAATTGAGGGGGAGTATGAAAACTCCACTAGCATCAATTGAGGGGGAGCATATGAGCTCAATTCTACTGAAACCCCTAGGTTTCTCCGAAGGTATGATTTTACTTACAAGCTTTCAATACATTTATGGAATGGTTTGTCATCTTCAAAAAGGGGGAGAATGTTGACTCAAGGTCAATTAGGTCAATGTTGACTCACGTCTAAATTGACTAAACCCTTGTTTTGATGATGACTAACCATTCCACATATTGGTGTCTAATGCTTCTACATTGAGTGATTTCAGATTAGGTTTAGACACACTCCAAATGCCCTAACTTGCGCATATCAAATTGGAGAAAAGACAAGTCAAAATAGCTACAAGTGTGCAATTTGGGATCTCTATGTAAATGACCTTAGAATTGCTTTGTAATCACTTGTAATGATTGTATGACTTGTAATTAAGCTTAGAAAAATTATTGGGACACAAAAATCCATCATTTGTACAGTTTTACGAAAATTCCAAAATACCCATAACAGGGATTTGGTCGGCCGAATTCCAAACTCGGCCGATCCATATATTCTGGAATTTTCTGGGCAATCGGCCGAGTTACCAACTCAGCCGATCCCTGTTCGGTCGAGTTTCTATGGTGGGAAACTCGGCCGATCCACTGATCGGTCCAAGTTGAAAGTCGACCGATCGGCCGAGTTTCTCCAAGGAAACTCGGCCGACAGTCTATCTTTCAGACTTGTCGCTTAGTGGTTCGGCCGAATTACCTTTATAGAAACTCGGCCGATCGGACTGTACTGAAATGCAGAAAAAGCAATTCTAGCCGTTGTGGAGTTGCAACAAGTGAAAATAGATCCGTTGCAAGCCACAAAACGGCTAGTTTTCGTTCCTAAGTGTTCCCAAAGGCTAAGAGGCATCCCCAGCTATAAATAGGACCCCTTGGGCTTCATTCCAAGGTTGAGCATTCCATGCAAACTCTTTGAGAGGTTCCTATTCTATAGTTGAGTGCTTCCTACAGCCTCCTCTCTCTCTCTAAGCTTAATCACTTGCTACATCCATTAGAGTGAGTAGGAGATCTGTAAGAGAGCTAGTCCTATTTGTATATCTTGTGAAGCTCTCACTTCCACCACCTCCCCATCTCTCATTTCCAATCATGAAGATGAAGGTTCTCTCTCTTGTCCAAGAGAGGTGAAGAAGAACAAGGGAAGGAGTCCCTTGGTGAAGATCAAGGCTGAAGACTTGGAGCTAGAGTGGGTAAGCCCTTGGAGAAGGCAGAAGACTCAAGCTCAAGTGGGTAAGTCCTTGGTGGAAAGCTTCTCCGAGTGAAGGTGAAGTCAAAGGCGGAAGATCCAAGAAGAGTGGGTAAGTCCTTGGAGAAGGCCGAAGACTCTTGCAAAGTGGGTAAGTCCTTGGTAAGGTTGAAGACTCTTTTGTATTGGATAGGTAAGTCCTTTGTTGGTCTTGTAATTGTAAGTCTTATAAGTGAATATAAGAGTGCAAATTGGTTGAAGTCCTAGAGGTTGACCTCTCTAGGCAAGTGGACTGACACACTTCTAGTTTGAAGTGTGGAACCACTCTAAATAGCTTGTCTAATTCGGTGCATGTTCAATCTCTCTTATCCTTGCTATGCTTGATTTAGTTGCACTCAAATTACCTATTTAGCAACCTTATCTTGTCATATATTTTGAAGGTTTAATGAATTTTGTTTAAGTGCTTTCAGCTCTATTCACCCCCCCTCTAGAGCACCTAAGTCACCCATCTAGGATCCAACAAGTGGTATCAGAGCGGGTCTTCTCCAAGCATACTTCAACAAGTAGGAGAAGATGGGTGACTACCTAGGAGGGAGACTCTCGACCAGCCTTCCAATCTTCAATGGGAGCAACTTCCTCTATTGGAGAAGAAGACTTCAATTCTTCATCCAAGGATCAAGTCTCGAGATGTGGCAAATGGTGAACAGCCCATACATTCTACCAAAGACAAACATTGAAGAATGGAATGAAGCCACCTTGATGAAAGCAACCTTGAATGCTAGAGCCATGCACATCCTATATGCCTCCATGAACCCCACCGAGTTCAACCGGATTTCCTCTTGTGAGACGGCCTATGAGGTATGGAGAAAGCTTTGCATCACTTATGAAGGGACAGATCAAGTGAAGGAAAGCAAAGTCTACATGCTCAAAGGGTTTCTTGAGAACTTCAAGATGGGAAAGGAAGAGAGCATAGCCAACATGTACTCAAGGCTCAACACCATCTTGAATGGTCTTGCTGTTCTAGGACATCCTATGTCTAGTGGAGAGATCAACTCAAAGATACTTAGAACTCTCCCCAAGAGATGGGAATCCAAGGTGACTTCTATTGAAGAAGCAAGGTCGCTTAGGGATATTCCTATTGAAGAGCTCATTGGAAATCTACAAGCACATGAAGCCACACTTGACAAGAGGGAGGAAGTAGAAAGACAAGAGAAGAAAGAGCTAAAGAGAATGAAGAAGGCTGAAATGAAGGCTCAAATTGAAGCTATCATGGAACAAGTCTCTCCATCCTCTCAAGCTAAAGAAGATGCCATGTACTCCAAAGGTCGACTCTACAAAGGCAAGTCCTCCTCCATCCAGTGCTTCACATGTGGAAAGAAGGGTCACTACAAGGAAGATTGCCCACAAGGCAAAAAGACCCATCTTCACAAGAAGAAATGGAAATCAAGCTCAAGTGGCTCCTCCAACTCAAGCTCAAGTGAAGATTCAAGTGAAGGATCAAGCTCAAGCTCAAGTGATGAAGGAGAATGCCATTTTGCTCTTATAGCATCAACAAGTGAAGACTCAAGTGAGGTAAACCTAGACTCGTTAGATAAAGAATCTTTAATTGCTATTATTCATGATATTTGTGCCTCTTATAAGTCTTCTAAAAAGAAAAAGAAAAAGCTTGCTAAAATTGTTGATAATTTGCATGTAGAACTAGATGATCTTGAACATGCTAATTCTTGCTTGCTTATTGATAAAAATGATTGTCTTAGCCAAGTAGACTCTCTTAAACTTGAAAATGCTAGTTTACTTGATAAGATTAAATTTCTAGAAGCTCAACCTCTCATGCCTAGTTCTAGTGAAGAGCATACTTTAATTATTGATTCTCTCATGCATGACATTGATGTTCTTAAATCTGAAAACAAAAAAAAAGATTTTGTTTTGCATGAATTAGAACTAGAGAATGCCTCCTTGCTTGCTAAAATCAATGGGCATGAATCTTGTTCTAGTTCTACTAATAGAGAGAATGATGTTGCTGCTCTTCATATTGATAGAGATTCTTATTTAACTAAAGCTCTTTGCCTAGAAAATGATCTTCTACATGCTAGAGATAACATTAATCAATTGTCTTCTACTATTGCTTCTCTTAAGCATGATAATGATAGTTTAAGATCTTCTTTGCAAAGATTCTTAGTTGGTAAAAAGAATCTTAATCAAATCCTAGACCATACTACTAAACAAATTGGTAGACATGGTTTAGGGTATGAAAATAGTCAAGGGAACAACAAAGATAAAGGACCTCCAATATTCCATGGAGAATCCTCTAGTTCCAAGACTATGGGCACATGCAACTATTGCAATGATTTTGGCCATTATTCTATTTGTTGTCCTTTTAGGAAAGCACCTAAGAGCAATAGGACTTGGGTTGCTAAACTAACCCCTCCGGACCCAAAAATATGATTGGGGACCATTTCATCTTTCTTCTTGTAGGTACTTGCAAATGGATTGACTTGAGGTATTGAATTGCAAATTGTCTTTTCAATCCACATGAAAGAAGAAAGGTGAGATGTGTAGAGGGTGACAACAAGTGGAAAAGCAATGGTAAGCACAAAGGTAATGGTTTTATTGCTTATAACCTATCCTAACTAGTTTTTGTCAAGTTAATGTGCACTATACATATGGTTTTTGAGTCAAAAGTTGTATTTTGTGATTCTCTTCACACTCTTGCTCAAAAACTATTTCTAATGCTTCTATAGTGCATTACTAACTTGCTTAGACATGTTTGGATATGGTTTGTATATTTATCATGCCTTTAAATATGTTTTTATGAGATATATGTACTTTTTGACAGCTGCTCTGTCGGTCGAGTTTGCCCTATTGAAACTCGGCCGATAGGCACCAATGGGTGTTGCCAACAGCTGCGATCGGCCGAGTTGCCAATACACAGAACTCGACCGATTACACTGTGCACAGAATATACATTTGGCTTATTGAGTGAGAATTTCCCTCTCAACTAGATTTTCTCAACCAATAGCCTTATTCTTTGGCACTCTCATTTGGTACCTTTATATATGCATATTGCCATGTTCTAAATTGCCTATCTTGCATACAACTCTATCTCTCTAATTTCTCTAAATTGGTATATCTATATGTTGCAATTACTTGCTTTGAGTTGTTTTGCAGGTTTTGATGACGATCTCTTTGGATCTCTTGGTTGTGTCTTAAATTGCTTCCGTTGTGCTCTAACTTGCTACATCTCTCTAGGTGTATATCTTGTTTTGATACAACCTTGACGTTCATAGGGGTAATCATCTTATGGTAAGGATGCATATCTAGTGAGTTATATCCTCTCATACTTCTATATTTGCATATCTCTTTGTTTGGATATATCTCTAAATCTAATCATAGCTTGCTTTATGTTGCTTATCTCTTTGCTATGATCTAGATCCTACTAGTAGTCCTAACTTGTGATATCATCTACTAGTAGTTCGCATACATGTAGTTCTAACCCTATCAATAAGTGGTATACTTGATCATCTATATGTTATGTTTGTATCTTATCTTATACATGCTCAAGATTGTTCTTTAAATTGCTTATCTACTATCTTGAGTTTCTTGCATAACATTGTGATGCAGGGTTCATAGATCTACATGATATGTAGAAATTGGAGTATTTTTTGGATTTTTATGCAGGTTTTGCTCCAATTTCAGTTTTTGCTGCAAGTATAGTGCTTTTTATGCAGAAACACCCTTCTGAGCAAGACTCATCGCTATGCCAGGAGCTCCGATGGTTTTTGGTCAAATTCCATCATCTTGAGGGTCAAAGTTGTGATTTATTGTTTTTCTGCAGCACTGTATCTTGCATTTTTGGGATGTTCAAGTATATGTTTTAACTTGCTTTTCTTTCTATGCTTGGACAAGACCCTATATGTGCTCTTCTACTCTCCTTATATAACTTTTGTTATCTTCTTTCTCTTAACAAGTGGTGTTTCTTAGTTTCTTCACAACCCCACCTTTTTGAAATGACAAAGGGGGAGAAAGATATGTCTTCTTTTGACAACAGGGAGAAGGCATGTCTTACATGAAGCAAAGAAGCGTGTCCATGTAAAGGGGAGAAGGTAAATGGGAGAAGACATATATGTGTAGAACATATATGAGTAGAAGACATAGTTTCTATAAATGTTATGAAAGCTAACCATGCAGGAGAAATAGCATCAATTGAGGGGGAGTATGAAAACTCCACTAGCATCAATTGAGGGGGAGCATATGAGCTCAATTCTACTGAAACCCCTAGGTTTCTCCGAAGGTATGATTTTACTTACAAGCTTTCAATACATTTATGGAATGGTTTGTCATCTTCAAAAAGGGGGAGAATGTTGACTCAAGGTCAATTAGGTCAATGTTGACTCACGTCTAAATTGACTAAACCCTTGTTTTGATGATGACTAACCATTCCACATATTGGTGTCTAATGCTTCTACATTGAGTGATTTCAGATTAGGTTTAGACACACTCCAAATGCCCTAACTTGCGCATATCAAATTGGAGAAAAGACAAGTCAAAATAGCTACAAGTGTGCAATTTGGGATCTCTATGTAAATGACCTTAGAATTGCTTTGTAATCACTTGTAATGATTGTATGACTTGTAATTAAGCTTAGAAAAATTATTGGGACACAAAAATCCATCATTTGTACAGTTTTACGAAAATTCCAAAATACCCATAACAGGGATTTGGTCGGCCGAATTCCAAACTCGGCCGATCCATATATTCTGGAATTTTCTGGGCAATCGGCCGAGTTACCAACTCAGCCGATCCCTGTTCGGTCGAGTTTCTATGGTGGGAAACTCGGCCGATCCACTGATCGGTCCAAGTTGAAAGTCGACCGATCGGCCGAGTTTCTCCAAGGAAACTCGGCCGACAGTCTATCTTTCAGACTTGTCGCTTAGTGGTTCGGCCGAATTACCTTTATAGAAACTCGGCCGATCGGACTGTACTGAAATGCAGAAAAAGCAATTCTAGCCGTTGTGGAGTTGCAACAAGTGAAAATAGATCCGTTGCAAGCCACAAAACGGCTAGTTTTCGTTCCTAAGTGTTCCCAAAGGCTAAGAGGCATCCCCAGCTATAAATAGGACCCCTTGGGCTTCATTCCAAGGTTGAGCATTCCATGCAAACTCTTTGAGAGGTTCCTATTCTATAGTTGAGTGCTTCCTACAGCCTCCTCTCTCTCTCTAAGCTTAATCACTTGCTACATCCATTAGAGTGAGTAGGAGATCTGTAAGAGAGCTAGTCCTATTTGTATATCTTGTGAAGCTCTCACTTCCACCACCTCCCCATCTCTCATTTCCAATCATGAAGATGAAGGTTCTCTCTCTTGTCCAAGAGAGGTGAAGAAGAACAAGGGAAGGAGTCCCTTGGTGAAGATCAAGGCTGAAGACTTGGAGCTAGAGTGGGTAAGCCCTTGGAGAAGGCAGAAGACTCAAGCTCAAGTGGGTAAGTCCTTGGTGGAAAGCTTCTCCGAGTGAAGGTGAAGTCAAAGGCGGAAGATCCAAGAAGAGTGGGTAAGTCCTTGGAGAAGGCCGAAGACTCTTGCAAAGTGGGTAAGTCCTTGGTAAGGTTGAAGACTCTTTTGTATTGGATAGGTAAGTCCTTTGTTGGTCTTGTAATTGTAAGTCTTATAAGTGAATATAAGAGTGCAAATTGGTTGAAGTCCTAGAGGTTGACCTCTCTAGGCAAGTGGACTGACACACTTCTAGTTTGAAGTGTGGAACCACTCTAAATAGCTTGTCTAATTCGGTGCATGTTCAATCTCTCTTATCCTTGCTATGCTTGATTTAGTTGCACTCAAATTACCTATTTAGCAACCTTATCTTGTCATATATTTTGAAGGTTTAATGAATTTTGTTTAAGTGCTTTCAGCTCTATTCACCCCCCCTCTAGAGCACCTAAGTCACCCATCTAGGATCCAACAAGTGGTATCAGAGCGGGTCTTCTCCAAGCATACTTCAACAAGTAGGAGAAGATGGGTGACTACCTAGGAGGGAGACTCTCGACCAGCCTTCCAATCTTCAATGGGAGCAACTTCCTCTATTGGAGAAGAAGACTTCAATTCTTCATCCAAGGATCAAGTCTCGAGATGTGGCAAATGGTGAACAGCCCATACATTCTACCAAAGACAAACATTGAAGAATGGAATGAAGCCACCTTGATGAAAGCAACCTTGAATGCTAGAGCCATGCACATCCTATATGCCTCCATGACCCCCACCGAGTTCAACCGGATTTCCTCTTGTGAGACGGCCTATGAGGTATGGAGAAAGCTTTGCATCACTTATGAAGGGACAGATCAAGTGAAGGAAAGCAAAGTCTACATGCTCAAAGGGTTTCTTGAGAACTTCAAGATGGGAAAGGAAGAGAGCATAGCCAACATGTACTCAAGGCTCAACACCATCTTGAATGGTCTTGCTGTTCTAGGACATCCTATGTCTAGTGGAGAGATCAACTCAAAGATACTTAGAACTCTCCCCAAGAGATGGGAATCCAAGGTGACTTCTATTGAAGAAGCAAGGTCGCTTAGGGATATTCCTATTGAAGAGCTCATTGGAAATCTACAAGCACATGAAGCCACACTTGACAAGAGGGAGGAAGTAGAAAGACAAGAGAAGAAAGAGCTAAAGAGAATGAAGAAGGCTGAAATGAAGGCTCAAATTGAAGCTATCATGGAACAAGTCTCTCCATCCTCTCAAGCTAAAGAAGATGCCATGTACTCCAAAGGTCGACTCTACAAAGGCAAGTCCTCCTCCATCCAGTGCTTCACATGTGGAAAGAAGGGTCACTACAAGGAAGATTGCCCACAAGGCAAAAAGACCCATCTTCACAAGAAGAAATGGCAATCAAGCTCAAGTGGCTCCTCCAACTCAAGCTCAAGTGAAGATTCAAGTGAAGGATCAAGCTCAAGCTCAAGTGATGAAGGAGAATGCCATTTTGCTCTTATAGCATCAACAAGTGAAGACTCAAGTGAGGTAAACCTAGACTCGTTAGATAAAGAATCTTTAATTGCTATTATTCATGATATTTGTGCCTCTTATAAGTCTTCTAAAAAGAAAAAGAAAAAGCTTGCTAAAATTGTTGATAATTTGCATGTAGAACTAGATGATCTTGAACATGCTAATTCTTGCTTGCTTATTGATAAAAATGATTGTCTTAGCCAAGTAGACTCTCTTAAACTTGAAAATGCTAGTTTACTTGATAAGATTAAATTTCTAGAAGCTCAACCTCTCATGCCTAGTTCTAGTGAAGAGCATACTTTAATTATTGATTCTCTCATGCATGACATTGATGTTCTTAAATCTGAAAACAAAAAAAAAGATTTTGTTTTGCATGAATTAGAACTAGAGAATGCCTCCTTGCTTGCTAAAATCAATGGGCATGAATCTTGTTCTAGTTCTACTAATAGAGAGAATGATGTTGCTGCTCTTCATATTGATAGAGATTCTTATTTAACTAAAACTCTTTGCCTAGAAAATGATCTTCTACATGCTAGAGATAACATTAATCAATTGTCTTCTACTATTGCTTCTCTTAAGCATGATAATGATAGTTTAAGATCTTCTTTGCAAAGATTCTTAGTTGGTAAAAAGAATCTTAATCAAATCCTAGACCATACTACTAAACAAATTGGTAGACATGGTTTAGGGTATGAAAATAGTCAAGGGAACAACAAAGATAAAGGACCTCCAATATTCCATGGAGAATCCTCTAGTTCCAAGACTATGGGCACATGCAACTATTGCAATGATTTTGGCCATTATTCTATTTGTTGTCCTTTTAGGAAAGCACCCAAGAGCAATAGGACTTGGGTTGCTAAGCTAACCCCTCCGGACCCAAAAATATGATTGGGGACCATTTCATCTTTCTTCTTGTAGGTACTTGCAAATGGATTGACTTGAGGTATTGAATTGCAAATTGTCTTTTCAATCCACATGAAAGAAGAAAGGTGAGATGTGTAGAGGGTGACAACAAGTGGAAAAGCAATGGTAAGCACAAAGGTAATGGTTTTATTGCTTATAACCTATCCTAACTAGTTTTTGTCAAGTTAATGTGCACTATACATATGGTTTTTGAGTCAAAAGTGGTATTTTGTGATTCTCTTCACACTCTTGCTCAAAAACTATTTCTAATGCTTCTATAGTGCATTACTAACTTGCTTAGACATGTTTGGATATGGTTTGTATATTTATCATGCCTTTAAATATGTTTTTATGAGATATATGTGCTTTTTGACAGCTGCTCTGTCGGTCGAGTTTGCCCTATTGAAACTCGGCCGATAGGCACCAATGGGTGTTGCCAACAGCTGCAATCGGCCGAGTTGCCAATACACAGAACTCGACCGATTACACTGTGCACAGAATATACATTTGGCTTATTGAGTGAGAATTTCCCTCTCAACTAGATTTTCTCAACCAATAGCCTTATTCTTTGGCACTCTCATTTGGTACCTTTATATATGCATATTGCCATGTTCTAAATTGCCTATCTTGCATACAACTCTATCTCTCTAATTTCTCTAAATTGGTATATCTATATGTTGCAATTACTTGCTTTGAGTTGTTTTGCAGGTTTTGATGACGATCTCTTTGGATCTCTTGGTTGTGTCTTAAATTGCTTCCGTTGTGCTCTAACTTGCTACATCTCTCTAGGTGTATATCTTGTTTTGATACAACCTTGACGTTCATAGGGGTAATCATCTTATGGTAAGGATGCATATCTAGTGAGTTATATCCTCTCATACTTCTATATTTGCATATCTCTTTGTTTGGATATATCTCTAAATCTAATCATAGCTTGCTTTATGTTGCTTATCTCTTTGCTATGATCTAGATCCTACTAGTAGTCCTAACTTGTGATATCATCTACTAGTAGTTCGCATACATGTAGTTCTAACCCTATCAATAAGTGGTATACTTGATCATCTATATGTTATGTTTGTATCTTATCTTATACATGCTCAAGATTGTTCTTTAAATTGCTTATCTACTATCTTGAGTTTCTTGCATAACATTGTGATGCAGGGTTCATAGATCTACATGATATGTAGAAATTGGAGTATTTTTTGGATTTTTATGCAGGTTTTGCTCCAATTTCAGTTTTTGCTGCAAGTATAGTGCTTTTTATGCAGAAACACCCTTCTGAGCAAGACTCATCGCTATGCCATGAGCTCCGATGGTTTTTGGTCAAATTCCATCATCTTGAGGGTCAAAGTTGTGATTTATTGTTTTTCTGCAGCACTGTATCTTGCATTTTTGGGATGTTCAAGTATATGTTTTAACTTGCTTTTCTTTCTATGCTTGGACAAGACCCTATATGTGCTCTTCTACTCTCCTTATATAACTTTTGTTATCTTCTTTCTCTTAACAAGTGGTGTTTCTTAGTTTCTTCACACCCCCACCTTTTTGAAATGACAAAGGGGGAGAAAGATATGTCTTCTTTTGACAACAGGGAGAAGGCATGTCTTACATGAAGCAAAGAAGCGTGTCCATGTAAAGGGGAGAAGGTAAATGGGAGAAGACATATATGTGTAGAACATATATGAGTAGAAGACATAGTTTCTATAAATGTTATGAAAGCTAACCATGCAGGAGAAATAGCATCAATTGAGGGGGAGTATGAAAACTCCACTAGCATCAATTGAGGGGGAGCATATGAGCTCAATTCTACTGAAACCCCTAGGTTTCTCCGAAGGTATGATTTTACTTACAAGCTTTCAATACATTTATGGAATGGTTTGTCATCTTCAAAAAGGGGGAGAATGTTGACTCAAGGTCAATTAGGTCAATGTTGACTCACGTCTAAATTGACTAAACCCTTGTTTTGATGATGACTAACCATTCCACATATTGGTGTCTAATGCTTCTACATTGAGTGATTTCAGATTAGGTTTAGACACACTCCAAATGCCCTAACTTGCGCATATCAAATTGGAGAAAAGACAAGTCAAAATAGCTACAAGTGTGCAATTTGGGATCTCTATGTAAATGACCTTAGAATTGCTTTGTAATCACTTGTAATGATTGTATGACTTGTAATTAAGCTTAGAAAAATTATTGGGACACAAAAATCCATCATTTGTACAGTTTTACGAAAATTCCAAAATACCCATAACAGGGATTTGGTCGGCCGAATTCCAAACTCGGCCGATCCATATATTCTGGAATTTTCTGGGCAATCGGCCGAGTTACCAACTCAGCCGATCCCTGTTCGGTCGAGTTTCTATGGTGGGAAACTCGGCCGATCCACTGATCGGTCCAAGTTGAAAGTCGACCGATCGGCCGAGTTTCTCCAAGGAAACTCGGCCGACAGTCTATCTTTCAGACTTGTCGCTTAGTGGTTCGGCCGAATTACCTTTATAGAAACTCGGCCGATCGGACTGTACTGAAATGCAGAAAAAGCAATTCTAGCCGTTGTGGAGTTGCAACAAGTGAAAATAGATCCGTTGCAAGCCACAAAACGGCTAGTTTTCGTTCCTAAGTGTTCCCAAAGGCTAAGAGGCATCCCCAGCTATAAATAG
The DNA here is from genome assembly GCA_963693085.1 of Alisma plantago-aquatica. Lineage (NCBI taxonomy): Eukaryota > Viridiplantae > Streptophyta > Magnoliopsida > Alismatales > Alismataceae > Alisma > Alisma plantago-aquatica. The sequence goes on along the minus strand of OY856414.1, from coordinate 799,853,745 downwards.
GACCCCTTGGGCTTCATTCCAAGGTTGAGCATTCCATGCAAACTCTTTGAGAGGTTCCTATTCTATAGTTGAGTGCTTCCTACAGCCTCCTCTCTCTCTCTAAGCTTAATCACTTGCTACATCCATTAGAGTGAGTAGGAGATCTGTAAGAGAGCTAGTCCTATTTGTATATCTTGTGAAGCTCTCACTTCCACCACCTCCCCATCTCTCATTTCCAATCATGAAGATGAAGGTTCTCTCTCTTGTCCAAGAGAGGTGAAGAAGAACAAGGGAAGGAGTCCCTTGGTGAAGATCAAGGCTGAAGACTTGGAGCTAGAGTGGGTAAGCCCTTGGAGAAGGCAGAAGACTCAAGCTCAAGTGGGTAAGTCCTTGGTGGAAAGCTTCTCCGAGTGAAGGTGAAGTCAAAGGCGGAAGATCCAAGAAGAGTGGGTAAGTCCTTGGAGAAGGCCGAAGACTCTTGCAAAGTGGGTAAGTCCTTGGTAAGGTTGAAGACTCTTTTGTATTGGATAGGTAAGTCCTTTGTTGGTCTTGTAATTGTAAGTCTTATAAGTGAATATAAGAGTGCAAATTGGTTGAAGTCCTAGAGGTTGACCTCTCTAGGCAAGTGGACTGACACACTTCTAGTTTGAAGTGTGGAACCACTCTAAATAGCTTGTCTAATTCGGTGCATGTTCAATCTCTCTTATCCTTGCTATGCTTGATTTAGTTGCACTCAAATTACCTATTTAGCAACCTTATCTTGTCATATATTTTGAAGGTTTAATGAATTTTGTTTAAGTGCTTTCAGCTCTATTCACCCCCCCTCTAGAGCACCTAAGTCACCCATCTAGGATCCAACAAGTGGTATCAGAGCGGGTCTTCTCCAAGCATACTTCAACAAGTAGGAGAAGATGGGTGACTACCTAGGAGGGAGACTCTCGACCAGCCTTCCAATCTTCAATGGGAGCAACTTCCTCTATTGGAGAAGAAGACTTCAATTCTTCATCCAAGGATCAAGTCTCGAGATGTGGCAAATGGTGAACAGCCCATACATTCTACCAAAGACAAACATTGAAGAATGGAATGAAGCCACCTTGATGAAAGCAACCTTGAATGCTAGAGCCATGCACATCCTATATGCCTCCATGAACCCCACCGAGTTCAACCGGATTTCCTCTTGTGAGACGGCCTATGAGGTATGGAGAAAGCTTTGCATCACTTATGAAGGGACAGATCAAGTGAAGGAAAGCAAAGTCTACATGCTCAAAGGGTTTCTTGAGAACTTCAAGATGGGAAAGGAAGAGAGCATAGCCAACATGTACTCAAGGCTCAACACCATCTTGAATGGTCTTGCTGTTCTAGGACATCCTATGTCTAGTGGAGAGATCAACTCAAAGATACTTAGAACTCTCCCCAAGAGATGGGAATCCAAGGTGACTTCTATTGAAGAAGCAAGGTCGCTTAGGGATATTCCTATTGAAGAGCTCATTGGAAATCTACAAGCACATGAAGCCACACTTGACAAGAGGGAGGAAGTAGAAAGACAAGAGAAGAAAGAGCTAAAGAGAATGAAGAAGGCTGAAATGAAGGCTCAAATTGAAGCTATCATGGAACAAGTCTCTCCATCCTCTCAAGCTAAAGAAGATGCCATGTACTCCAAAGGTCGACTCTACAAAGGCAAGTCCTCCTCCATCCAGTGCTTCACATGTGGAAAGAAGGGTCACTACAAGGAAGATTGCCCACAAGGCAAAAAGACCCATCTTCACAAGAAGAAATGGCAATCAAGCTCAAGTGGCTCCTCCAACTCAAGCTCAAGTGAAGATTCAAGTGAAGGATCAAGCTCAAGCTCAAGTGATGAAGGAGAATGCCATTTTGCTCTTATAGCATCAACAAGTGAAGACTCAAGTGAGGTAAACCTAGACTCGTTAGATAAAGAATCTTTAATTGCTATTATTCATGATATTTGTGCCTCTTATAAGTCTTCTAAAAAGAAAAAGAAAAAGCTTGCTAAAATTGTTGATAATTTGCATGTAGAACTAGATGATCTTGAACATGCTAATTCTTGCTTGCTTATTGATAAAAATGATTGTCTTAGCCAAGTAGACTCTCTTAAACTTGAAAATGCTAGTTTACTTGATAAGATTAAATTTCTAGAAGCTCAACCTCTCATGCCTAGTTCTAGTGAAGAGCATACTTTAATTATTGATTCTCTCATGCATGACATTGATGTTCTTAAATCTGAAAACAAAAAAAAAGATTTTGTTTTGCATGAATTAGAACTAGAGAATGCCTCCTTGCTTGCTAAAATCAATGGGCATGAATCTTGTTCTAGTTCTACTAATAGAGAGAATGATGTTGCTGCTCTTCATATTGATAGAGATTCTTATTTAACTAAAACTCTTTGCCTAGAAAATGATCTTCTACATGCTAGAGATAACATTAATCAATTGTCTTCTACTATTGCTTCTCTTAAGCATGATAATGATAGTTTAAGATCTTCTTTGCAAAGATTCTTAGTTGGTAAAAAGAATCTTAATCAAATCCTAGACCATACTACTAAACAAATTGGTAGACATGGTTTAGGGTATGAAAATAGTCAAGGGAACAACAAAGATAAAGGACCTCCAATATTCCATGGAGAATCCTCTAGTTCCAAGACTATGGGCACATGCAACTATTGCAATGATTTTGGCCATTATTCTATTTGTTGTCCTTTTAGGAAAGCACCTAAGAGCAATAGGACTTGGGTTGCTAAACTAACCCCTCCGGACCCAAAAATATGATTGGGGACCATTTCATCTTTCTTCTTGTAGGTACTTGCAAATGGATTGACTTGAGGTATTGAATTGCAAATTGTCTTTTCAATCCACATGAAAGAAGAAAGGTGAGATGTGTAGAGGGTGACAACAAGTGGAAAAGCAATGGTAAGCACAAAGGTAATGGTTTTATTGCTTATAACCTATCCTAACTAGTTTTTGTCAAGTTAATGTGCACTATACATATGGTTTTTGAGTCAAAAGTTGTATTTTGTGATTCTCTTCACACTCTTGCTCAAAAACTATTTCTAATGCTTCTATAGTGCATTACTAACTTGCTTAGACATGTTTGGATATGGTTTGTATATTTATCATGCCTTTAAATATGTTTTTATGAGATATATGTACTTTTTGACAGCTGCTCTGTCGGTCGAGTTTGCCCTATTGAAACTCGGCCGATAGGCACCAATGGGTGTTGCCAACAGCTGCGATCGGCCGAGTTGCCAATACACAGAACTCGACCGATTACACTGTGCACAGAATATACATTTGGCTTATTGAGTGAGAATTTCCCTCTCAACTAGATTTTCTCAACCAATAGCCTTATTCTTTGGCACTCTCATTTGGTACCTTTATATATGCATATTGCCATGTTCTAAATTGCCTATCTTGCATACAACTCTATCTCTCTAATTTCTCTAAATTGGTATATCTATATGTTGCAATTACTTGCTTTGAGTTGTTTTGCAGGTTTTGATGACGATCTCTTTGGATCTCTTGGTTGTGTCTTAAATTGCTTCCGTTGTGCTCTAACTTGCTACATCTCTCTAGGTGTATATCTTGTTTTGATACAACCTTGACGTTCATAGGGGTAATCATCTTATGGTAAGGATGCATATCTAGTGAGTTATATCCTCTCATACTTCTATATTTGCATATCTCTTTGTTTGGATATATCTCTAAATCTAATCATAGCTTGCTTTATGTTGCTTATCTCTTTGCTATGATCTAGATCCTACTAGTAGTCCTAACTTGTGATATCATCTACTAGTAGTTCGCATACATGTAGTTCTAACCCTATCAATAAGTGGTATACTTGATCATCTATATGTTATGTTTGTATCTTATCTTATACATGCTCAAGATTGTTCTTTAAATTGCTTATCTACTATCTTGAGTTTCTTGCATAACATTGTGATGCAGGGTTCATAGATCTACATGATATGTAGAAATTGGAGTATTTTTTGGATTTTTATGCAGGTTTTGCTCCAATTTCAGTTTTTGCTGCAAGTATAGTGCTTTTTATGCAGAAACACCCTTCTGAGCAAGACTCATCGCTATGCCAGGAGCTCCGATGGTTTTTGGTCAAATTCCATCATCTTGAGGGTCAAAGTTGTGATTTATTGTTTTTCTGCAGCACTGTATCTTGCATTTTTGGGATGTTCAAGTATATGTTTTAACTTGCTTTTCTTTCTATGCTTGGACAAGACCCTATATGTGCTCTTCTACTCTCCTTATATAACTTTTGTTATCTTCTTTCTCTTAACAAGTGGTGTTTCTTAGTTTCTTCACAACCCCACCTTTTTGAAATGACAAAGGGGGAGAAAGATATGTCTTCTTTTGACAACAGGGAGAAGGCATGTCTTACATGAAGCAAAGAAGCGTGTCCATGTAAAGGGGAGAAGGTAAATGGGAGAAGACATATATGTGTAGAACATATATGAGTAGAAGACATAGTTTCTATAAATGTTATGAAAGCTAACCATGCAGGAGAAATAGCATCAATTGAGGGGGAGTATGAAAACTCCACTAGCATCAATTGAGGGGGAGCATATGAGCTCAATTCTACTGAAACCCCTAGGTTTCTCCGAAGGTATGATTTTACTTACAAGCTTTCAATACATTTATGGAATGGTTTGTCATCTTCAAAAAGGGGGAGAATGTTGACTCAAGGTCAATTAGGTCAATGTTGACTCACGTCTAAATTGACTAAACCCTTGTTTTGATGATGACTAACCATTCCACATATTGGTGTCTAATGCTTCTACATTGAGTGATTTCAGATTAGGTTTAGACACACTCCAAATGCCCTAACTTGCGCATATCAAATTGGAGAAAAGACAAGTCAAAATAGCTACAAGTGTGCAATTTGGGATCTCTATGTAAATGACCTTAGAATTGCTTTGTAATCACTTGTAATGATTGTATGACTTGTAATTAAGCTTAGAAAAATTATTGGGACACAAAAATCCATCATTTGTACAGTTTTACGAAAATTCCAAAATACCCATAACAGGGATTTGGTCGGCCGAATTCCAAACTCGGCCGATCCATATATTCTGGAATTTTCTGGGCAATCGGCCGAGTTACCAACTCAGCCGATCCCTGTTCGGTCGAGTTTCTATGGTGGGAAACTCGGCCGATCCACTGATCGGTCCAAGTTGAAAGTCGACCGATCGGCCGAGTTTCTCCAAGGAAACTCGGCCGACAGTCTATCTTTCAGACTTGTCGCTTAGTGGTTCGGCCGAATTACCTTTATAGAAACTCGGCCGATCGGACTGTACTGAAATGCAGAAAAAGCAATTCTAGCCGTTGTGGAGTTGCAACAAGTGAAAATAGATCCGTTGCAAGCCACAAAACGGCTAGTTTTCGTTCCTAAGTGTTCCCAAAGGCTAAGAGGCATCCCCAGCTATAAATAGGACCCCTTGGGCTTCATTCCAAGGTTGAGCATTCCATGCAAACTCTTTGAGAGGTTCCTATTCTATAGTTGAGTGCTTCCTACAGCCTCCTCTCTCTCTCTAAGCTTAATCACTTGCTACATCCATTAGAGTGAGTAGGAGATCTGTAAGAGAGCTAGTCCTATTTGTATATCTTGTGAAGCTCTCACTTCCACCACCTCCCCATCTCTCATTTCCAATCATGAAGATGAAGGTTCTCTCTCTTGTCCAAGAGAGGTGAAGAAGAACAAGGGAAGGAGTCCCTTGGTGAAGATCAAGGCTGAAGACTTGGAGCTAGAGTGGGTAAGCCCTTGGAGAAGGCAGAAGACTCAAGCTCAAGTGGGTAAGTCCTTGGTGGAAAGCTTCTCCGAGTGAAGGTGAAGTCAAAGGCGGAAGATCCAAGAAGAGTGGGTAAGTCCTTGGAGAAGGCCGAAGACTCTTGCAAAGTGGGTAAGTCCTTGGTAAGGTTGAAGACTCTTTTGTATTGGATAGGTAAGTCCTTTGTTGGTCTTGTAATTGTAAGTCTTATAAGTGAATATAAGAGTGCAAATTGGTTGAAGTCCTAGAGGTTGACCTCTCTAGGCAAGTGGACTGACACACTTCTAGTTTGAAGTGTGGAACCACTCTAAATAGCTTGTCTAATTCGGTGCATGTTCAATCTCTCTTATCCTTGCTATGCTTGATTTAGTTGCACTCAAATTACCTATTTAGCAACCTTATCTTGTCATATATTTTGAAGGTTTAATGAATTTTGTTTAAGTGCTTTCAGCTCTATTCACCCCCCCTCTAGAGCACCTAAGTCACCCATCTAGGATCCAACAAGTGGTATCAGAGCGGGTCTTCTCCAAGCATACTTCAACAAGTAGGAGAAGATGGGTGACTACCTAGGAGGGAGACTCTCGACCAGCCTTCCAATCTTCAATGGGAGCAACTTCCTCTATTGGAGAAGAAGACTTCAATTCTTCATCCAAGGATCAAGTCTCGAGATGTGGCAAATGGTGAACAGCCCATACATTCTACCAAAGACAAACATTGAAGAATGGAATGAAGCCACCTTGATGAAAGCAACCTTGAATGCTAGAGCCATGCACATCCTATATGCCTCCATGACCCCCACCGAGTTCAACCGGATTTCCTCTTGTGAGACGGCCTATGAGGTATGGAGAAAGCTTTGCATCACTTATGAAGGGACAGATCAAGTGAAGGAAAGCAAAGTCTACATGCTCAAAGGGTTTCTTGAGAACTTCAAGATGGGAAAGGAAGAGAGCATAGCCAACATGTACTCAAGGCTCAACACCATCTTGAATGGTCTTGCTGTTCTAGGACATCCTATGTCTAGTGGAGAGATCAACTCAAAGATACTTAGAACTCTCCCCAAGAGATGGGAATCCAAGGTGACTTCTATTGAAGAAGCAAGGTCGCTTAGGGATATTCCTATTGAAGAGCTCATTGGAAATCTACAAGCACATGAAGCCACACTTGACAAGAGGGAGGAAGTAGAAAGACAAGAGAAGAAAGAGCTAAAGAGAATGAAGAAGGCTGAAATGAAGGCTCAAATTGAAGCTATCATGGAACAAGTCTCTCCATCCTCTCAAGCTAAAGAAGATGCCATGTACTCCAAAGGTCGACTCTACAAAGGCAAGTCCTCCTCCATCCAGTGCTTCACATGTGGAAAGAAGGGTCACTACAAGGAAGATTGCCCACAAGGCAAAAAGACCCATCTTCACAAGAAGAAATGGCAATCAAGCTCAAGTGGCTCCTCCAACTCAAGCTCAAGTGAAGATTCAAGTGAAGGATCAAGCTCAAGCTCAAGTGATGAAGGAGAATGCCATTTTGCTCTTATAGCATCAACAAGTGAAGACTCAAGTGAGGTAAACCTAGACTCGTTAGATAAAGAATCTTTAATTGCTATTATTCATGATATTTGTGCCTCTTATAAGTCTTCTAAAAAGAAAAAGAAAAAGCTTGCTAAAATTGTTGATAATTTGCATGTAGAACTAGATGATCTTGAACATGCTAATTCTTGCTTGCTTATTGATAAAAATGATTGTCTTAGCCAAGTAGACTCTCTTAAACTTGAAAATGCTAGTTTACTTGATAAGATTAAATTTCTAGAAGCTCAACCTCTCATGCCTAGTTCTAGTGAAGAGCATACTTTAATTATTGATTCTCTCATGCATGACATTGATGTTCTTAAATCTGAAAACAAAAAAAAAGATTTTGTTTTGCATGAATTAGAACTAGAGAATGCCTCCTTGCTTGCTAAAATCAATGGGCATGAATCTTGTTCTAGTTCTACTAATAGAGAGAATGATGTTGCTGCTCTTCATATTGATAGAGATTCTTATTTAACTAAAACTCTTTGCCTAGAAAATGATCTTCTACATGCTAGAGATAACATTAATCAATTGTCTTCTACTATTGCTTCTCTTAAGCATGATAATGATAGTTTAAGATCTTCTTTGCAAAGATTCTTAGTTGGTAAAAAGAATCTTAATCAAATCCTAGACCATACTACTAAACAAATTGGTAGACATGGTTTAGGGTATGAAAATAGTCAAGGGAACAACAAAGATAAAGGACCTCCAATATTCCATGGAGAATCCTCTAGTTCCAAGACTATGGGCACATGCAACTATTGCAATGATTTTGGCCATTATTCTATTTGTTGTCCTTTTAGGAAAGCACCCAAGAGCAATAGGACTTGGGTTGCTAAGCTAACCCCTCCGGACCCAAAAATATGATTGGGGACCATTTCATCTTTCTTCTTGTAGGTACTTGCAAATGGATTGACTTGAGGTATTGAATTGCAAATTGTCTTTTCAATCCACATGAAAGAAGAAAGGTGAGATGTGTAGAGGGTGACAACAAGTGGAAAAGCAATGGTAAGCACAAAGGTAATGGTTTTATTGCTTATAACCTATCCTAACTAGTTTTTGTCAAGTTAATGTGCACTATACATATGGTTTTTGAGTCAAAAGTGGTATTTTGTGATTCTCTTCACACTCTTGCTCAAAAACTATTTCTAATGCTTCTATAGTGCATTACTAACTTGCTTAGACATGTTTGGATATGGTTTGTATATTTATCATGCCTTTAAATATGTTTTTATGAGATATATGTGCTTTTTGACAGCTGCTCTGTCGGTCGAGTTTGCCCTATTGAAACTCGGCCGATAGGCACCAATGGGTGTTGCCAACAGCTGCAATCGGCCGAGTTGCCAATACACAGAACTCGACCGATTACACTGTGCACAGAATATACATTTGGCTTATTGAGTGAGAATTTCCCTCTCAACTAGATTTTCTCAACCAATAGCCTTATTCTTTGGCACTCTCATTTGGTACCTTTATATATGCATATTGCCATGTTCTAAATTGCCTATCTTGCATACAACTCTATCTCTCTAATTTCTCTAAATTGGTATATCTATATGTTGCAATTACTTGCTTTGAGTTGTTTTGCAGGTTTTGATGACGATCTCTTTGGATCTCTTGGTTGTGTCTTAAATTGCTTCCGTTGTGCTCTAACTTGCTACATCTCTCTAGGTGTATATCTTGTTTTGATACAACCTTGACGTTCATAGGGGTAATCATCTTATGGTAAGGATGCATATCTAGTGAGTTATATCCTCTCATACTTCTATATTTGCATATCTCTTTGTTTGGATATATCTCTAAATCTAATCATAGCTTGCTTTATGTTGCTTATCTCTTTGCTATGATCTAGATCCTACTAGTAGTCCTAACTTGTGATATCATCTACTAGTAGTTCGCATACATGTAGTTCTAACCCTATCAATAAGTGGTATACTTGATCATCTATATGTTATGTTTGTATCTTATCTTATACATGCTCAAGATTGTTCTTTAAATTGCTTATCTACTATCTTGAGTTTCTTGCATAACATTGTGATGCAGGGTTCATAGATCTACATGATATGTAGAAATTGGAGTATTTTTTGGATTTTTATGCAGGTTTTGCTCCAATTTCAGTTTTTGCTGCAAGTATAGTGCTTTTTATGCAGAAACACCCTTCTGAGCAAGACTCATCGCTACGCCATGAGCTCCGATGGTTTTTGGTCAAATTCCATCATCTTGAGGGTCAAAGTTGTGATTTATTGTTTTTCTGCAGCACTGTATCTTGCATTTTTGGGATGTTCAAGTATATGTTTTAACTTGCTTTTCTTTCTATGCTTGGACAAGACCCTATATGTGCTCTTCTACTCTCCTTATATAACTTTTGTTATCTTCTTTCTCTTAACAAGTGGTGTTTCTTAGTTTCTTCACACCTCCACCTTTTTGAAATGACAAAGGGGGAGAAAGATATGTCTTCTTTTGACAACAGGGAGAAGGCATGTCTTACATGAAGCAAAGAAGCGTGTCCATGTAAAGGGGAGAAGGTAAATGGGAGAAGACATATATGTGTAGAACATATATGAGTAGAAGACATAGTTTCTATAAATGTTATGAAAGCTAACCATGCAGGAGAAATAGCATCAATTGAGGGGGAGTATGAAAACTCCACTAGCATCAATTGAGGGGGAGCATATGAGCTCAATTCTACTGAAACCCCTAGGTTTCTCCGAAGGTATGATTTTACTTACAAGCTTTCAATACATTTATGGAATGGTTTGTCATCTTCAAAAAGGGGGAGAATGTTGACTCAAGGTCAATTAGGTCAATGTTGACTCACGTCTAAATTGACTAAACCCTTGTTTTGATGATGACTAACCATTCCACATATTGGTGTCTAATGCTTCTACATTGAGTGATTTCAGATTAGGTTTAGACACACTCCAAATGCCCTAACTTGCGCATATCAAATTGGAGAAAAGACAAGTCAAAATAGCTACAAGTGTGCAATTTGGGATCTCTATGTAAATGACCTTAGAATTGCTTTGTAATCACTTGTAATGATTGTATGACTTGTAATTAAGCTTAGAAAAATTATTGGGACACAAAAATCCATCATTTGTACAGTTTTACGAAAATTCCAAAATACCCATAACAGGGATTTGGTCGGCCGAATTCCAAACTCGGCCGATCCATATATTCTGGAATTTTCTGGGCAATCGGCCGAGTTACCAACTCAGCCGATCCCTGTTCGGTCGAGTTTCTATGGTGGGAAACTCGGCCGATCCACTGATCGGTCCAAGTTGAAAGTCGACCGATCGGCCGAGTTTCTCCAAGGAAACTCGGCCGACAGTCTATCTTTCAGACTTGTCGCTTAGTGGTTCGGCCGAATTACCTTTATAGAAACTCGGCCGATCGGACTGTACTGAAATGCAGAAAAAGCAATTCTAGCCGTTGTGGAGTTGCAACAAGTGAAAATAGATCTGTTGCAAGCCACAAAACGGCTAGTTTTCGTTCCTAAGTGTTCCCAAAGGCTAAGAGGCATCCCCAGCTATAAATAGGACCCCTTGGGCTTCATTCCAAGGTTGAGCATTCCATGCAAACTCTTTGAGAGGTTCCTATTCTATAGTTGAGTGCTTCCTATAGCCTCCTCTCTCTCTCTAAGCTTAATCACTTGCTACATCCATTAGAGTGAGTAGGAGATCTGTAAGAGAGCTAGTCCTATTTGTATATCTTGTGAAGCTCTCACTTCCACCACCTCCCCATCTCTCATTTCCAATCATGAAGATGAAGGTTCTCTCTCTTGTCCAAGAGAGGTGAAGAAGAACAAGGGAAGGAGTCCCTTGGTGAAGATCAAGGCTGAAGACTTGGAGCTAGAGTGGGTAAGCCCTTGGAGAAGGCAGAAGACTCAAGCTCAAGTGGGTAAGTCCTTGGTGGAAAGCTTCTCCGAGTGAAGGTGAAGTCAAAGGCGGAAGATCCAAGAAGAGTGGGTAAGTCCTTGGAGAAGGCCGAAGACTCTTGCAAAGTGGGTAAGTCCTTGGTAAGGTTGAAGACTCTTTTGTATTGGATAGGTAAGTCCTTTGTTGGTCTTGTAATTGTAAGTCTTATAAGTGAATATAAGAGTGCAAATTGGTTGAAGTCCTAGAGGTTGACCTCTCTAGGCAAGTGGACTGACACACTTCTAGTTTGAAGTGTGGAACCACTCTAAATAGCTTGTCTAATTCGGTGCATGTTCAATCTCTCTTATCCTTGCTATGCTTGATTTAGTTGCACTCAAATTACCTATTTAGCAACCTTATCTTGTCATATATTTTGAAGGTTTAATGAATTTTGTTTAAGTGCTTTCAGCTCTATTCACCCCCCCTCTAGAGCACCTAAGTCACCCATCTAGGATCCAACAAGTGGTATCAGAGCGGGTCTTCTCCAAGCATACTTCAACAAGTAGGAGAAGATGGGTGACTACCTAGGAGGGAGACTCTCGACCAGCCTTCCAATCTTCAATGGGAGCAACTTCCTCTATTGGAGAAGAAGACTTCAATTCTTCATCCAAGGATCAAGTCTCGAGATGTGGCAAATGGTGAACAGCCCATACATTCTACCAAAGACAAACATTGAAGAATGGAATGAAGCCACCTTGATGAAAGCAACCTTGAATGCTAGAGCCATGCACATCCTATATGCCTCCATGACCCCCACCGAGTTCAACCGGATTTCCTCTTGTGAGACGGCCTATGAGGTATGGAGAAAGCTTTGCATCACTTATGAAGGGACAGATCAAGTGAAGGAAAGCAAAGTCTACATGCTCAAAGGGTTTCTTGAGAACTTCAAGATGGGAAAGGAAGAGAGCATAGCCAACATGTACTCAAGGCTCAACACCATCTTGAATGGTCTTGCTGTTCTAGGACATCCTATGTCTAGTGGAGAGATCAACTCAAAGATACTTAGAACTCTCCCCAAGAGATGGGAATCCAAGGTGACTTCTATTGAAGAAGCAAGGTCGCTTAGGGATATTCCTATTGAAGAGCTCATTGGAAATCTACAAGCACATGAAGCCACACTTGACAAGAGGGAGGAAGTAGAAAGACAAGAGAAGAAAGAGCTAAAGAGAATGAAGAAGGCTGAAATGAAGGCTCAAATTGAAGCTATCATGGAACAAGTCTCTCCATCCTCTCAAGCTAAAGAAGATGCCATGTACTCCAAAGGTCGACTCTACAAAGGCAAGTCCTCCTCCATCCAGTGCTTCACATGTGGAAAGAAGGGTCACTACAAGGAAGATTGCCCACAAGGCAAAAAGACCCATCTTCACAAGAAGAAATGGCAATCAAGCTCAAGTGGCTCCTCCAACTCAAGCTCAAGTGAAGGATCAAGCTCAAGCTCAAGTGATGAAGGAGAATGCCATTTTGCTCTTATAGCATCAACAAGTGAAGACTCAAGTGAGGTAAACCTAGACTCGTTAGATAAAGAATCTTTAATTGCTATTATTCATGATATTTGTGCCTCTTATAAGTCTTCTAAAAAGAAAAAGAAAAAGCTTGCTAAAATTGTTGATAATTTGCATGTAGAACTAGATGATCTTGAACGTGCTAATTCTTGCTTGCTTATTGATAAAAATGATTGTCTTAGCCAAGTAGACTCTCTTAAACTTGAAAATGCTAGTTTACTTGATAAGATTAAATTTCTAGAAGCTCAACCTCTCATGCCTAGTTCTAGTGAAGAGCATACTTTAATTATTGATTCTCTCATGCATGACATTGATGTTCTTAAATCTGAAAACAAAAAAAAAGATTTTGTTTTGCATGAATTAGAACTAGAGAATGCCTCCTTGCTTGCTAAAATCAATGGGCATGAATCTTGTTCTAGTTCTACTAATAGAGAGAATGATGTTGCTGCTCTTCATATTGATAGAGATTCTTATTTAACTAAAACTCTTTGCCTAGAAAATGATCTTCTACATGCTAGAGATAACATTAATCAATTGTCTTCTACTATTGCTTCTCTTAAGCATGATAATGATAGTTTAAGATCTTCTTTGCAAAGATTCTTAGTTGGTAAAAAGAATCTTAATCAAATCCTAGACCATACTACTAAACAAATTGGTAGACATGGTTTAGGGTATGAAAATAGTCAAGGGAACAACAAAGATAAAGGACCTCCAATATTCCATGGAGAATCCTCTAGTTCCAAGACTATGGGCACATGCAACTATTGCAATGATTTTGGCCATTATTCTATTTGTTGTCCTTTTAGGAAAGCACCCAAGAGCAATAGGACTTGGGTTGCTAAGCTAACCCCTCCGGACCCAAAAATATGATTGGGGACCATTTCATCTTTCTTCTTGTAGGTACTTGCAAATGGATTGACTTGAGGTATTGAATTGCAAATTGTCTTTTCAATCCACATGAAAGAAGAAAGGTGAGATGTGTAGAGGGTGACAACAAGTGGAAAAGCAATGGTAAGCACAAAGGTAATGGTTTTATTGCTTATAACCTATCCTAACTAGTTTTTGTCAAGTTAATGTGCACTATACATATGGTTTTTGAGTCAAAAGTGGTATTTTGTGATTCTCTTCACACTCTTGCTCAAAAACTATTTCTAATGCTTCTATAGTGCATTACTAACTTGCTTAGACATGTTTGGATATGGTTTGTATATTTATCATGCCTTTAAATATGTTTTTATGAGATATATGTGCTTTTTGACAGCTGCTCTGTCGGTCGAGTTTGCCCTATTGAAACTCGGCCGATAGGCACCAATGGGTGTTGCCAACAGCTGCAATCGGCCGAGTTGCCAATACACAGAACTCGACCGATTACACTGTGCACAGAATATACATTTGGCTTATTGAGTGAGAATTTCCCTCTCAACTAGATTTTCTCAACCAATAGCCTTATTCTTTGGCACTCTCATTTGGTACCTTTATATATGCATATTGCCATGTTCTAAATTGCCTATCTTGCATACAACTCTATCTCTCTAATTTCTCTAAATTGGTATATCTATATGTTGCAATTACTTGCTTTGAGTTGTTTTGCAGGTTTTGATGACGATCTCTTTGGATCTCTTGGTTGTGTCTTAAATTGCTTCCGTTGTGCTCTAACTTGCTACATCTCTCTAGGTGTATATCTTGTTTTGATACAACCTTGACGTTCATAGGGGTAATCATCTTATGGTAAGGATGCATATCTAGTGAGTTATATCCTCTCATACTTCTATATTTGCATATCTCTTTGTTTGGATATATCTCTAAATCTAATCATAGCTTGCTTTATGTTGCTTATCTCTTTGCTATGATCTAGATCCTACTAGTAGTCCTAACTTGTGATATCATCTACTAGTAGTTCGCATACATGTAGTTCTAACCCTATCAATAAGTGGTATACTTGATCATCTATATGTTATGTTTGTATCTTATCTTATACATGCTCAAGATTGTTCTTTAAATTGCTTATCTACTATCTTGAGTTTCTTGCATAACATTGTGATGCAGGGTTCATAGATCTACATGATATGTAGAAATTGGAGTATTTTTTGGATTTTTATGCAGGTTTTGCTCCAATTTCAGTTTTTGCTGCAAGTATAGTGCTTTTTATGCAGAAACACCCTTCTGAGCAAGACTCATCGCTATGCCATGAGCTCCGATGGTTTTTGGTCAAATTCCATCATCTTGAGGGTCAAAGTTGTGATTTATTGTTTTTCTGCAGCACTGTATCTTGCATTTTTGGGATGTTCAAGTATATGTTTTAACTTGCTTTTCTTTCTATGCTTGGACAAGACCCTATATGTGCTCTTCTACTCTCCTTATATAACTTTTGTTATCTTCTTTCTCTTAACAAGTGGTGTTTCTTAGTTTCTTCACACCCCCACCTTTTTGAAATGACAAAGGGGGAGAAAGATATGTCTTCTTTTGACAACAGGGAGAAGGCATGTCTTACATGAAGCAAAGAAGCGTGTCCATGTAAAGGGGAGAAGGTAAATGGGAGAAGACATATATGTGTAGAACATATATGAGTAGAAGACATAGTTTCTATAAATGTTATGAAAGCTAACCATGCAGGAGAAATAGCATCAATTGAGGGGGAGTATGAAAACTCCACTAGCATCAATTGAGGGGGAGCATATGAGCTCAATTCTACTGAAACCCCTAGGTTTCTCCGAAGGTATGATTTTACTTACAAGCTTTCAATACATTTATGGAATGGTTTGTCATCTTCAAAAAGGGGGAGAATGTTGACTCAAGGTCAATTAGGTCAATGTTGACTCACGTCTAAATTGACTAAACCCTTGTTTTGATGATGACTAACCATTCCACATATTGGTGTCTAATGCTTCTACATTGAGTGATTTCAGATTAGGTTTAGACACACTCCAAATGCCCTAACTTGCGCATATCAAATTGGAGAAAAGACAAGTCAAAATAGCTACAAGTGTGCAATTTGGGATCTCTATGTAAATGACCTTAGAATTGCTTTGTAATCACTTGTAATGATTGTATGACTTGTAATTAAGCTTAGAAAAATTATTGGGACACAAAAATCCATCATTTGTACAGTTTTACGAAAATTCCAAAATACCCATAACAGGGATTTGGTCGGCCGAATTCCAAACTCGGCCGATCCATATATTCTGGAATTTTCTGGGCAATCGGCCGAGTTACCAACTCAGCCGATCCCTGTTCGGTCGAGTTTCTATGGTGGGAAACTCGGCCGATCCACTGATCGGTCCAAGTTGAAAGTCGACCGATCGGCCGAGTTTCTCCAAGGAAACTCGGCCGACAGTCTATCTTTCAGACTTGTCGCTTAGTGGTTCGGCCGAATTACCTTTATAGAAACTCGGCCGATCGGACTGTACTGAAATGCAGAAAAAGCAATTCTAGCCGTTGTGGAGTTGCAACAAGTGAAAATAGATCTGTTGCAAGCCACAAAACGGCTAGTTTTCGTTCCTAAGTGTTCCCAAAGGCTAAGAGGCATCCCCAGCTATAAATAGGACCCCTTGGGCTTCATTCCAAGGTTGAGCATTCCATGCAAACTCTTTGAGAGGTTCCTATTCTATAGTTGAGTGCTTCCTATAGCCTCCTCTCTCTCTCTAAGCTTAATCACTTGCTACATCCATTAGAGTGAGTAGGAGATCTGTAAGAGAGCTAGTCCTATTTGTATATCTTGTGAAGCTCTCACTTCCACCACCTCCCCATCTCTCATTTCCAATCATGAAGATGAAGGTTCTCTCTCTTGTCCAAGAGAGGTGAAGAAGAACAAGGGAAGGAGTCCCTTGGTGAAGATCAAGGCTGAAGACTTGGAGCTAGAGTGGGTAAGCCCTTGGAGAAGGCAGAAGACTCAAGCTCAAGTGGGTAAGTCCTTGGTGGAAAGCTTCTCCGAGTGAAGGTGAAGTCAAAGGCGGAAGATCCAAGAAGAGTGGGTAAGTCCTTGGAGAAGGCCGAAGACTCTTGCAAAGTGGGTAAGTCCTTGGTAAGGTTGAAGACTCTTTTGTATTGGATAGGTAAGTCCTTTGTTGGTCTTGTAATTGTAAGTCTTATAAGTGAATATAAGAGTGCAAATTGGTTGAAGTCCTAGAGGTTGACCTCTCTAGGCAAGTGGACTGACACACTTCTAGTTTGAAGTGTGGAACCACTCTAAATAGCTTGTCTAATTCGGTGCATGTTCAATCTCTCTTATCCTTGCTATGCTTGATTTAGTTGCACTCAAATTACCTATTTAGCAACCTTATCTTGTCATATATTTTGAAGGTTTAATGAATTTTGTTTAAGTGCTTTCAGCTCTATTCACCCCCCCTCTAGAGCACCTAAGTCACCCATCTAGGATCCAACAAGTGGTATCAGAGCGGGTCTTCTCCAAGCATACTTCAACAAGTAGGAGAAGATGGGTGACTACCTAGGAGGGAGACTCTCGACCAGCCTTCCAATCTTCAATGGGAGCAACTTCCTCTATTGGAGAAGAAGACTTCAATTCTTCATCCAAGGATCAAGTCTCGAGATGTGGCAAATGGTGAACAGCCCATACATTCTACCAAAGACAAACATTGAAGAATGGAATGAAGCCACCTTGATGAAAGCAACCTTGAATGCTAGAGCCATGCACATCCTATATGCCTCCATGACCCCCACCGAGTTCAACCGGATTTCCTCTTGTGAGACGGCCTATGAGGTATGGAGAAAGCTTTGCATCACTTATGAAGGGACAGATCAAGTGAAGGAAAGCAAAGTCTACATGCTCAAAGGGTTTCTTGAGAACTTCAAGATGGGAAAGGAAGAGAGCATAGCCAACATGTACTCAAGGCTCAACACCATCTTGAATGGTCTTGCTGTTCTAGGACATCCTATGTCTAGTGGAGAGATCAACTCAAAGATACTTAGAACTCTCCCCAAGAGATGGGAATCCAAGGTGACTTCTATTGAAGAAGCAAGGTCGCTTAGGGATATTCCTATTGAAGAGCTCATTGGAAATCTACAAGCACATGAAGCCACACTTGACAAGAGGGAGGAAGTAGAAAGACAAGAGAAGAAAGAGCTAAAGAGAATGAAGAAGGCTGAAATGAAGGCTCAAATTGAAGCTATCATGGAACAAGTCTCTCCATCCTCTCAAGCTAAAGAAGATGCCATGTACTCCAAAGGTCGACTCTACAAAGGCAAGTCCTCCTCCATCCAGTGCTTCACATGTGGAAAGAAGGGTCACTACAAGGAAGATTGCCCACAAGGCAAAAAGACCCATCTTCACAAGAAGAAATGGCAATCAAGCTCAAGTGGCTCCTCCAACTCAAGCTCAAGTGAAGGATCAAGCTCAAGCTCAAGTGATGAAGGAGAATGCCATTTTGCTCTTATAGCATCAACAAGTGAAGACTCAAGTGAGGTAAACCTAGACTCGTTAGATAAAGAATCTTTAATTGCTATTATTCATGATATTTGTGCCTCTTATAAGTCTTCTAAAAAGAAAAAGAAAAAGCTTGCTAAAATTGTTGATAATTTGCATGTAGAACTAGATGATCTTGAACGTGCTAATTCTTGTTTGCTTATTGATAAAAATGATTGTCTTAGCCAAGTAGACTCTCTTAAACTTGAAAATGCTAGTTTACTTGATAAGATTAAATTTCTAGAAGCTCAACCTCTCATGCCTAGTTCTAGTGAAGAGCATACTTTAATTATTGATTCTCTCATGCATGACATTGATGTTCTTAAATCTGAAAACAAAAAAAAAGATTTTGTTTTGCATGAATTAGAACTAGAGAATGCCTCCTTGCTTGCTAAAATCAATGGGCATGAATCTTGTTCTAGTTCTACTAATAGAGAGAATGATGTTGCTGCTCTTCATATTGATAGAGATTCTTATTTAACTAAAACTCTTTGCCTAGAAAATGATCTTCTACATGCTAGAGATAACATTAATCAATTGTCTTCTACTATTGCTTCTCTTAAGCATGATAATGATAGTTTAAGATCTTCTTTGCAAAGATTCTTAGTTGGTAAAAAGAATCTTAATCAAATCCTAGACCATACTACTAAACAAATTGGTAGACATGGTTTAGGGTATGAAAATAGTCAAGGGAACAACAAAGATAAATGACCTCCAATATTCCATGGAGAATCCTCTAGTTCCAAGACTATGGGCACATGCAACTATTGCAATGATTTTGGCCATTATTCTATTTGTTGTCCTTTTAGGAAAGCACCCAAGAGCAATAGGACTTGGGTTGCTAAGCTAACCCCTCCGGACCCAAAAATATGATTGGGGACCATTTCATCTTTCTTCTTGTAGGTACTTGCAAATGGATTGACTTGAGGTATTGAATTGCAAATTGTCTTTTCAATCCACATGAAAGAAGAAAGGTGAGATGTGTAGAGGGTGACAACAAGTGGAAAAGCAATGGTAAGCACAAAGGTAATGGTTTTATTGCTTATAACCTATCCTAACTAGTTTTTGTCAAGTTAATGTGCACTATACATATGGTTTTTGAGTCAAAAGTGGTATTTTGTGATTCTCTTCACACTCTTGCTCAAAAACTATTTCTAATGCTTCTATAGTGCATTACTAACTTGCTTAGACATGTTTGGATATGGTTTGTATATTTATCATGCCTTTAAATATGTTTTTATGAGATATATGTGCTTTTTGACAGCTGCTCTGTCGGTCGAGTTTGCCCTATTGAAACTCGGCCGATAGGCACCAATGGGTGTTGCCAACAGCTGCGATCGGCCGAGTTGCCAATACACAGAACTCGACCGATTACACTGTGCACAGAATATACATTTGGCTTATTGAGTGAGAATTTCCCTCTCAACTAGATTTTCTCAACCAATAGCCTTATTCTTTGGCACTCTCATTTGGTACCTTTATATATGCATATTGCCATGTTCTAAATTGCCTATCTTGCATACAACTCTATCTCTCTAATTTCTCTAAATTGGTATATCTATATGTTGCAATTACTTGCTTTGAGTTGTTTTGCAGGTTTTGATGATGATCTCTTTGGATCTCTTGGTTGTGTCTTAAATTGCTTCCGTTGTGCTCTAACTTGCTACATCTCTCTAGGTGTATATCTTGTTTTGATACAACCTTGACGTTCATAGGGGTAATCATCTTATGGTAAGGATGCATATCTAGTGAGTTATATCCTCTCATACTTCTATATTTGCATATCTCTTTGTTTGGATATATCTCTAAATCTAATCATAGCTTGCTTTATGTTGCTTATCTCTTTGCTATGATCTAGATCCTACTAGTAGTCCTAACTTGTGATATCATCTACTAGTAGTTCGCATACATGTTGTTCTAACCCTATCAATAAGTGGTATACTTGATCATCTATATGTTATGTTTGTATCTTATCTTATACATGCTCAAGATTGTTCTTTAAATTGCTTATCTACTATCTTGAGTTTCTTGCATAACATTGTGATGCAGGGTTCATAGATCTACATGATATGTAGAAATTGGAGTATTTTTTGGATTTTTATGCAGGTTTTGCTCCAATTTCAGTTTTTGCTGCAAGTATAGTGCTTTTTATGCAGAAACACCCTTCTGAGCAAGACTCATCGCTACGCCATGAGCTCCGATGGTTTTTGGTCAAATTCCATCATCTTGAGGGTCAAAGTTGTGATTTATTGTTTTTCTGCAGCACTGTATCTTGCATTTTTGGGATGTTCAAGTATATGTTTTAACTTGCTTTTCTTTCTATGCTTGGACAAGACCCTATATGTGCTCTTCTACTCTCCTTATATAACTTTTTTTATCTTCTTTCTCTTAACAAGTGGTGTTTCTTAGTTTCTTCACACCCCCACCTTTTTGAAATGACAAAGGGGGAGAAAGATATGTCTTCTTTTGACAACAGGGAGAAGGCATGTCTTACATGAAGCAAAGAAGCGTGTCCATGTAAAGGGGAGAAGGTAAATGGGAGAAGACATATATGTGTAGAACATATATGAGTAGAAGACATAGTTTCTATAAATGTTATGAAAGCTAACCATGCAGGAGAAATAGCATCAATTGAGGGGGAGTATGAAAACTCCACTAGCATCAATTGAGGGGGAGCATATGAGCTCAATTCTACTGAAACCCCTAGGTTTCTCCGAAGGTATGATTTTACTTACAAGCTTTCAATACATTTATGGAATGGTTTGTCATCTTCAAAAAGGGGGAGAATGTTGACTCAAGGTCAATTAGGTCAATGTTGACTCACGTCTAAATTGACTAAACCCTTGTTTTGATGATGACTAACCATTCCACATATTGGTGTATAATGCTTCTACATTGAGTGATTTCAGATTAGGTTTAGACACACTCCAAATGCCCTAACTTGCGCATATCAAATTGGAGAAAAGACAAGTCAAAATAGCTACAAGTGTGCAATTTGGGATCTCTATGTAAATGACCTTAGAATTGCTTTGTAATCACTTGTAATGATTGTATGACTTGTAATTAAGCTTAGAAAAATTATTGGGACACAAAAATCCATCATTTGTACAGTTTTACGAAAATTCCAAAATACCCATAACAGGGATTTGGTCGGCCGAATTCCAAACTCGGCCGATCCATATATTCTGGAATTTTCTGGGCAATCGGCCGAGTTACCAACTCAGCCGATCCCTGTTCGGTCGAGTTTCTATGGTGGGAAACTCGGCCGATCCACTGATCGGTCCAAGTTGAAAGTCGACCGATCGGCCGAGTTTCTCCAAGGAAACTCGGCCGACAGTCTATCTTTCAGACTTGTCGCTTAGTGGTTCGGCCGAATTACCTTTATAGAAACTCGGCCGATCGGACTGTACTGAAATGCAGAAAAAGCAATTCTAGCCGTTGTGGAGTTGCAACAAGTGAAAATAGATCCGTTGCAAGCCACAAAACGGCTAGTTTTCGTTCCTAAGTGTTCCCAAAGGCTAAGAGGCATCCCCAGCTATAAATAGGACCCCTTGGGCTTCATTCCAAGGTTGAGCATTCCATGCAAACTCTTTGAGAGGTTCCTATTCTATAGTTGAGTGCTTCCTACAGCCTCCTCTCTCTCTCTAAGCTTAATCACTTGCTACATCCATTAGAGTGAGTAGGAGATCTGTAAGAGAGCTAGTCCTATTTGTATATCTTGTGAAGCTCTCACTTCCACCACCTCCCCATCTCTCATTTCCAATCATGAAGATGAAGGTTCTCTCTCTTGTCCAAGAGAGGTGAAGAAGAACAAGGGAAGGAGTCCCTTGGTGAAGATCAAGGCTGAAGACTTGGAGCTAGAGTGGGTAAGCCCTTGGAGAAGGCAGAAGACTCAAGCTCAAGTGGGTAAGTCCTTGGTGGAAAGCTTCTCCGAGTGAAGGTGAAGTCAAAGGCGGAAGATCCAAGAAGAGTGGGTAAGTCCTTGGAGAAGGCCGAAGACTCTTGCAAAGTGGGTAAGTCCTTGGTAAGGTTGAAGACTCTTTTGTATTGGATAGGTAAGTCCTTTGTTGGTCTTGTAATTGTAAGTCTTATAAGTGAATATAAGAGTGCAAATTGGTTGAAGTCCTAGAGGTTGACCTCTCTAGGCAAGTGGACTGACACACTTCTAGTTTGAAGTGTGGAACCACTCTAAATAGCTTGTCTAATTCGGTGCATGTTCAATCTCTCTTATCCTTGCTATGCTTGATTTAGTTGCACTCAAATTACCTATTTAGCAACCTTATCTTGTCATATATTTTGAAGGTTTAATGAATTTTGTTTAAGTGCTTTCAGCTCTATTCACCCCCCCTCTAGAGCACCTAAGTCACCCATCTAGGATCCAACAAGTGGTATCAGAGCGGGTCTTCTCCAAGCATACTTCAACAAGTAGGAGAAGATGGGTGACTACCTAGGAGGGAGACTCTCGACCAGCCTTCCAATCTTCAATGGGAGCAACTTCCTCTATTGGAGAAGAAGACTTCAATTCTTCATCCAAGGATCAAGTCTCGAGATGTGGCAAATGGTGAACAGCCCATACATTCTACCAAAGACAAACATTGAAGAATGGAATGAAGCCACCTTGATGAAAGCAACCTTGAATGCTAGAGCCATGCACATCCTATATGCCTCCATGACCCCCACCGAGTTCAACCGGATTTCCTCTTGTGAGACGGCCTATGAGGTATGGAGAAAGCTTTGCATCACTTATGAAGGGACAGATCAAGTGAAGGAAAGCAAAGTCTACATGCTCAAAGGGTTTCTTGAGAACTTCAAGATGGGAAAGGAAGAGAGCATAGCCAACATGTACTCAAGGCTCAACACCATCTTGAATGGTCTTGCTGTTCTAGGACATCCTATGTCTAGTGGAGAGATCAACTCAAAGATACTTAGAACTCTCCCCAAGAGATGGGAATCCAAGGTGACTTCTATTGAAGAAGCAAGGTCGCTTAGGGATATTCCTATTGAAGAGCTCATTGGAAATCTACAAGCACATGAAGCCACACTTGACAAGAGGGAGGAAGTAGAAAGACAAGAGAAGAAAGAGCTAAAGAGAATGAAGAAGGCTGAAATGAAGGCTCAAATTGAAGCTATCATGGAACAAGTCTCTCCATCCTCTCAAGCTAAAGAAGATGCCATGTACTCCAAAGGTCGACTCTACAAAGGCAAGTCCTCCTCCATCCAGTGCTTCACATGTGGAAAGAAGGGTCACTACAAGGAAGATTGCCCACAAGGCAAAAAGACCCATCTTCATAAGAAGAAATGGCAATCAAGCTCAAGTGGCTCCTCCAACTCAAGCTCAAGTGAAGGATCAAGCTCAAGCTCAAGTGATGAAGGAGAATGCCATTTTGCTCTTATAGCATCAACAAGTGAAGACTCAAGTGAGGTAAACCTAGACTCGTTAGATAAAGAATCTTTAATTGCTATTATTCATGATATTTGTGCCTCTTATAAGTCTTCTAAAAAGAAAAAGAAAAAGCTTGCTAAAATTGTTGATAATTTGCATGTAGAACTAGATGATCTTGAACGTGCTAATTCTTGCTTGCTTATTGATAAAAATGATTGTCTTAGCCAAGTAGACTCTCTTAAACTTGAAAATGCTAGTTTACTTGATAAGATTAAATTTCTAGAAGCTCAACCTCTCATGCCTAGTTCTAGTGAAGAGCATACTTTAATTATTGATTCTCTCATGCATGACATTGATGTTCTTAAATCTGAAAACAAAAAAAAAGATTTTGTTTTGCATGAATTAGAACTAGAGAATGCCTCCTTGCTTGCTAAAATCAATGGGCATGAATCTTGTTCTAGTTCTACTAATAGAGAGAATGATGTTGTTGCTCTTCATATTGATAGAGATTCTTATTTAACTAAAACTCTTTGCCTAGAAAATGATCTTCTACATGCTAGAGATAACATTAATCAATTGTCTTCTACTATTGCTTCTCTTAAGCATGATAATGATAGTTTAAGATCTTCTTTGCAAAGATTCTTAGTTGGTAAAAAGAATCTTAATCAAATCCTAGACCATACTACTAAACAAATTGGTAGACATGGTTTAGGGTATGAAAATAGTCAAGGGAACAACAAAGATAAAGGACCTCCAATATTCCATGGAGAATCCTCTAGTTCCAAGACTATGGGCACATGCAACTATTGCAATGATTTTGGCCATTATTCTATTTGTTGTCCTTTTAGGAAAGCACCCAAGAGCAATAGGACTTGGGTTGCTAAGCTAACCCCTCCGGACCCAAAAATATGATTGGGGACCATTTCATCTTTCTTCTTGTAGGTACTTGCAAATGGATTGACTTGAGGTATTGAATTGCAAATTGTCTTTTCAATCCACATGAAAGAAGAAAGGTGAGATGTGTAGAGGGTGACAACAAGTGGAAAAGCAATGGTAAGCACAAAGGTAATGGTTTTATTGCTTATAACCTATCCTAACTAGTTTTTGTCAAGTTAATGTGCACTATACATATGGTTTTTGAGTCAAAAGTGGTATTTTGTGATTCTCTTCACACTCTTGCTCAAAAACTATTTCTAATGCTTCTATAGTGCATTACTAACTTGCTTAGACATGTTTGGATATGGTTTGTATATTTATCATGCCTTTAAATATGTTTTTATGAGATATATGTGCTTTTTGACAGCTGCTCTGTCGGTCGAGTTTGCCCTATTGAAACTCGGCCGATAGGCACCAATGGGTGTTGCCAACAGCTGCGATCGGCCGAGTTGCCAATACACAGAACTCGACCGATTACACTGTGCACAGAATATACATTTGGCTTATTGAGTGAGAATTTCCCTCTCAACTAGATTTTCTCAACCAATAGCCTTATTCTTTGGCACTCTCATTTGGTACCTTTATATATGCATATTGCCATGTTCTAAATTGCCTATATTGCATACAACTCTATCTCTCTAATTTCTCTAAATTGGTATATCTATATGTT
Source organism: Alisma plantago-aquatica (assembly GCA_963693085.1). Classification (NCBI taxonomy): domain Eukaryota; kingdom Viridiplantae; phylum Streptophyta; class Magnoliopsida; order Alismatales; family Alismataceae; genus Alisma; species Alisma plantago-aquatica. Next base: position 799,828,589 of record OY856414.1, on the reverse strand, counting down.
GCAATTACTTGCTTTGAGTTGTTTTGCAGGTTTTGATGATGATCTCTTTGGATCTCTTGGTTGTGTCTTAAATTGCTTCCGTTGTGCTCTAACTTGCTACATCTCTCTAGGTGTATATCTTGTTTTGATACAACCTTGACGTTCATAGGGGTAATCATCTTATGGTAAGGATGCATATCTAGTGAGTTATATCCTCTCATACTTCTATATTTGCATATCTCTTTGTTTGGATATATCTCTAAATCTAATCATAGCTTGCTTTATGTTGCTTATCTCTTTGCTATGATCTAGATCCTACTAGTAGTCCTAACTTGTGATATCATCTACTAGTAGTTCGCATACATGTAGTTCTAACCCTATCAATAAGTGGTATACTTGATCATCTATATGTTATGTTTGTATCTTATCTTATACATGCTCAAGATTGTTCTTTAAATTGCTTATCTACTATCTTGAGTTTCTTGCATAACATTGTGATGCAGGGTTCATAGATCTACATGATATGTAGAAATTGGAGTATTTTTTGGATTTTTATGCAGGTTTTGCTCCAATTTCAGTTTTTGCTGCAAGTATAGTGCTTTTATGCAGAAACACCCTTCTGAGCAAGACTCATCGCTACGCCATGAGCTCCGATGGTTTTTGGTCAAATTCCATCATCTTGAGGGTCAAAGTTGTGATTTATTGTTTTTCTGCAGCACTGTATCTTGCATTTTTGGGATGTTCAAGTATATGTTTTAACTTGCTTTTCTTTCTATGCTTGGACAAGACCCTATATGTGCTCTTCTACTCTCCTTATATAACTTTTGTTATCTTCTTTCTCTTAACAAGTGGTGTTTCTTAGTTTCTTCACACCCCCACCTTTTTGAAATGACAAAGGGGGAGAAAGATATGTCTTCTTTTGACAACAGGGAGAAGGCATGTCTTACATGAAGCAAAGAAGCGTGTCCATGTAAAGGGGAGAAGGTAAATGGGAGAAGACATATATGTGTAGAACATATATGAGTAGAAGACATAGTTTCTATAAATGTTATGAAAGCTAACCATGCAGGAGAAATAGCATCAATTGAGGGGGAGTATGAAAACTCCACTAGCATCAATTGAGGGGGAGCATATGAGCTCAATTCTACTGAAACCCCTAGGTTTCTCTGAAGGTATGATTTTACTTACAAGCTTTCAATACATTTATGGAATGGTTTGTCATCTTCAAAAAGGGGGAGAATGTTGACTCAAGGTCAATTAGGTCAATGTTGACTCACGTCTAAATTGACTAAACCCTTGTTTTGATGATGACTAACCATTCCACATATTGGTGTCTAATGCTTCTACATTGAGTGATTTCAGATTAGGTTTAGACACACTCCAAATGCCCTAACTTGCGCATATCAAATTGGAGAAAAGACAAGTCAAAATAGCTACAAGTGTGCAATTTGGGATCTCTATGTAAATGACCTTAGAATTGCTTTGTAATCACTTGTAATGATTGTATGACTTGTAATTAAGCTTAGAAAAATTATTGGGACACAAAAATCCATCATTTGTACAGTTTTACGAAAATTCCAAAATACCCATAACAGGGATTTGGTCGGCCGAATTCCAAACTCGGCCGATCCATATATTCTGGAATTTTCTGGGCAATCGGCCGAGTTACCAACTCAGCCGATCCCTGTTCGGTCGAGTTTCTATGGTGGGAAACTCGGCCGATCCACTGATCGGTCCAAGTTGAAAGTCGACCGATCGGCCGAGTTTCTCCAAGGAAACTCGGCCGACAGTCTATCTTTCAGACTTGTCGCTTAGTGGTTCGGCCGAATTACCTTTATAGAAACTCGGCCGATCGGACTGTACTGAAATGCAGAAAAAGCAATTCTAGCCGTTGTGGAGTTGCAACAAGTGAAAATAGATCCGTTGCAAGCCACAAAACGGCTAGTTTTCGTTCCTAAGTGTTCCCAAAGGCTAAGAGGCATCCCCAGCTATAAATAGGACCCCTTGGGCTTCATTCCAAGGTTGAGCATTCCATGCAAACTCTTTGAGAGGTTCCTATTCTATAGTTGAGTGCTTCCTACAGCCTCCTCTCTCTCTCTAAGCTTAATCACTTGCTACATCCATTAGAGTGAGTAGGAGATCTGTAAGAGAGCTAGTCCTATTTGTATATCTTGTGAAGCTCTCACTTCCACCACCTCCCCATCTCTCATTTCCAATCATGAAGATGAAGGTTCTCTCTCTTGTCCAAGAGAGGTGAAGAAGAACAAGGGAAGGAGTCCCTTGGTGAAGATCAAGGCTGAAGACTTGGAGCTAGAGTGGGTAAGCCCTTGGAGAAGGCAGAAGACTCAAGCTCAAGTGGGTAAGTCCTTGGTGGAAAGCTTCTCCGAGTGAAGGTGAAGTCAAAGGCGGAAGATCCAAGAAGAGTGGGTAAGTCCTTGGAGAAGGCCGAAGACTCTTGCAAAGTGGGTAAGTCCTTGGTAAGGTTGAAGACTCTTTTGTATTGGATAGGTAAGTCCTTTGTTGGTCTTGTAATTGTAAGTCTTATAAGTGAATATAAGAGTGCAAATTGGTTGAAGTCCTAGAGGTTGACCTCTCTAGGCAAGTGGACTGACACACTTCTAGTTTGAAGTGTGGAACCACTCTAAATAGCTTGTCTAATTCGGTGCATGTTCAATCTCTCTTATCCTTGCTATGCTTGATTTAGTTGCACTCAAATTACCTATTTAGCAACCTTATCTTGTCATATATTTTGAAGGTTTAATGAATTTTGTTTAAGTGCTTTCAGCTCTATTCACCCCCCCTCTAGAGCACCTAAGTCACCCATCTAGGATCCAACAAGTGGTATCAGAGCGGGTCTTCTCCAAGCATACTTCAACAAGTAGGAGAAGATGGGTGACTACCTAGGAGGGAGACTCTCGACCAGCCTTCCAATCTTCAATGGGAGCAACTTCCTCTATTGGAGAAGAAGACTTCAATTCTTCATCCAAGGATCAAGTCTCGAGATGTGGCAAATGGTGAACAGCCCATACATTCTACCAAAGACAAACATTGAAGAATGGAATGAAGCCACCTTGATGAAAGCAACCTTGAATGCTAGAGCCATGCACATCCTATATGCCTCCATGACCCCCACCGAGTTCAACCGGATTTCCTCTTGTGAGACGGCCTATGAGGTATGGAGAAAGCTTTGCATCACTTATGAAGGGACAGATCAAGTGAAGGAAAGCAAAGTCTACATGCTCAAAGGGTTTCTTGAGAACTTCAAGATGGGAAAGGAAGAGAGCATAGCCAACATGTACTCAAGGCTCAACACCATCTTGAATGGTCTTGCTGTTCTAGGACATCCTATGTCTAGTGGAGAGATCAACTCAAAGATACTTAGAACTCTCCCCAAGAGATGGGAATCCAAGGTGACTTCTATTGAAGAAGCAAGGTCGCTTAGGGATATTCCTATTGAAGAGCTCATTGGAAATCTACAAGCACATGAAGCCACACTTGACAAGAGGGAGGAAGTAGAAAGACAAGAGAAGAAAGAGCTAAAGAGAATGAAGAAGGCTGAAATGAAGGCTCAAATTGAAGCTATCATGGAACAAGTCTCTCCATCCTCTCAAGCTAAAGAAGATGCCATGTACTCCAAAGGTCGACTCTACAAAGGCAAGTCCTCCTCCATCCAGTGCTTCACATGTGGAAAGAAGGGTCACTACAAGGAAGATTGCCCACAAGGCAAAAAGACCCATCTTCACAAGAAGAAATGGCAATCAAGCTCAAGTGGCTCCTCCAACTCAAGCTCAAGTGAAGGATCAAGCTCAAGCTCAAGTGATGAAGGAGAATGCCATTTTTCTCTTATAGCATCAACAAGTGAAGACTCAAGTGAGGTAAACCTAGACTCGTTAGATAAAGAATCTTTAATTGCTATTATTCATGATATTTGTGCCTCTTATAAGTCTTCTAAAAAGAAAAAGAAAAAGCTTGCTAAAATTGTTGATAATTTGCATGTAGAACTAGATGATCTTGAACGTGCTAATTCTTGCTTGCTTATTGATAAAAATGATTGTCTTAGCCAAGTAGACTCTCTTAAACTTGAAAATGCTAGTTTACTTGATAAGATTAAATTTCTAGAAGCTCAACCTCTCATGCCTAGTTCTAGTGAAGAGCATACTTTAATTATTGATTCTCTCATGCATGACATTGATGTTCTTAAATCTGAAAACAAAAAAAAAGATTTTGTTTTGCATGAATTAGAACTAGAGAATGCCTCCTTGCTTGCTAAAATCAATGGGCATGAATCTTGTTCTAGTTCTACTAATAGAGAGAATGATGTTGTTGCTCTTCATATTGATAGAGATTCTTATTTAACTAAAACTCTTTGCCTAGAAAATGATCTTCTACATGCTAGAGATAACATTAATCAATTGTCTTCTACTATTGCTTCTCTTAAGCATGATAATGATAGTTTAAGATCTTCTTTGCAAAGATTCTTAGTTGGTAAAAAGAATCTTAATCAAATCCTAGACCATACTACTAAACAAATTGGTAGACATAGTTTAGGGTATGAAAATAGTCAAGGGAACAACAAAGATAAAGGACCTCCAATATTCCATGGAGAATCCTCTAGTTCCAAGACTATGGGCACATGCAACTATTGCAATGATTTTGGCCATTATTCTATTTGTTGTCCTTTTAGGAAAGCACCCAAGAGCAATAGGACTTGGGTTGCTAAGCTAACCCCTCCGGACCCAAAAATATGATTGGGGACCATTTCATCTTTCTTCTTGTAGGTACTTGCAAATGGATTGACTTGAGGTATTGAATTGCAAATTGTCTTTTCAATCCACATGAAAGAAGAAAGGTGAGATGTGTAGAGGGTGACAACAAGTGGAAAAGCAATGGTAAGCACAAAGGTAATGGTTTTATTGCTTATAACCTATCCTAACTAGTTTTTGTCAAGTTAATGTGCACTATACATATGGTTTTTGAGTCAAAAGTGGTATTTTGTGATTCTCTTCACACTCTTGCTCAAAAACTATTTCTAATGCTTCTATAGTGCATTACTAACTTGCTTAGACATGTTTGGATATGGTTTGTATATTTATCATGCCTTTAAATATGTTTTTATGAGATATATGTGCTTTTTGACAGCTGCTCTGTCGGTCGAGTTTGCCCTATTGAAACTCGGCCGATAGGCACCAATGGGTGTTGCCAACAGCTGCGATCGGCCGAATTGCCAATACACAGAACTCGACCGATTACACTGTGCACAGAATATACATTTGGCTTATTGAGTGAGAATTTCCCTCTCAACTAGATTTTCTCAACCAATAGCCTTATTCTTTGGCACTCTCATTTGGTACCTTTATATATGCATATTGCCATGTTCTAAATTGCCTATCTTGCATACAACTCTATCTCTCTAATTTCTCTAAATTGGTATATCTATATGTTGCAATTACTTGCTTTGAGTTGTTTTGCAGGTTTTGATGATGATCTCTTTGGATCTCTTGGTTGTGTCTTAAATTGCTTCCGTTGTGCTCTAACTTGCTACATCTCTCTAGGTGTATATCTTGTTTTGATACAACCTTGACGTTCATAGGGGTAATCATCTTATGGTAAGGATGCATATCTAGTGAGTTATATCCTCTCATACTTCTATATTTGCATATCTCTTTGTTTGGATATATCTCTAAATCTAATCATAGCTTGCTTTATGTTGCTTATCTCTTTGCTATGATCTAGATCCTACTAGTAGTCCTAACTTGTGATATCATCTACTAGTAGTTCGCATACATGTAGTTCTAACCCTATCAATAAGTGGTATACTTGATCATCTATATGTTATGTTTGTATCTTATCTTATACATGCTCAAGATTGTTCTTTAAATTGCTTATCTACTATCTTGAGTTTCTTGCATAACATTGTGATGCAGGGTTCATAGATCTACATGATATGTAGAAATTGGAGTATTTTTTGGATTTTTATGCAGGTTTTGCTCCAATTTCAGTTTTTGCTGCAAGTATAGTGCTTTTATGCAGAAACACCCTTCTGAGCAAGACTCATCGCTACGCCATGAGCTCCGATGGTTTTTGGTCAAATTCCATCATCTTGAGGGTCAAAGTTGTGATTTATTGTTTTTCTGCAGCACTGTATCTTGCATTTTTGGGATGTTCAAGTATATGTTTTAACTTGCTTTTCTTTCTATGCTTGGACAAGACCCTATATGTGCTCTTCTACTCTCCTTATATAACTTTTGTTATCTTCTTTCTCTTAACAAGTGGTGTTTCTTAGTTTCTTCACACCCCCACCTTTTTGAAATGACAAAGGGGGAGAAAGATATGTCTTCTTTTGACAACAGGGAGAAGGCATGTCTTACATGAAGCAAAGAAGCGTGTCCATGTAAAGGGGAGAAGGTAAATGGGAGAAGACATATATGTGTAGAACATATATGAGTAGAAGACATAGTTTCTATAAATGTTATGAAAGCTAACCATGCAGGAGAAATAGCATCAATTGAGGGGGAGTATGAAAACTCCACTAGCATCAATTGAGGGGGAGCATATGAGCTCAATTCTACTGAAACCCCTAGGTTTCTCCGAAGGTATGATTTTACTTACAAGCTTTCAATACATTTATGGAATGGTTTGTCATCTTCAAAAAGGGGGAGAATGTTGACTCAAGGTCAATTAGGTCAATGTTGACTCACGTCTAAATTGACTAAACCCTTGTTTTGATGATGACTAACCATTCCACATATTGGTGTCTAATGCTTCTACATTGAGTGATTTCAGATTAGGTTTAGACACACTCCAAATGCCCTAACTTGCGCATATCAAATTGGAGAAAAGACAAGTCAAAATAGCTACAAGTGTGCAATTTGGGATCTCTATGTAAATGACCTTAGAATTGCTTTGTAATCACTTGTAATGATTGTATGACTTGTAATTAAGCTTAGAAAAATTATTGGGACACAAAAATCCATCATTTGTACAGTTTTACGAAAATTCCAAAATACCCATAACAGGGATTTGGTCGGCCGAATTCCAAACTCGGCCGATCCATATATTCTGGAATTTTCTGGGCAATCGGCCGAGTTACCAACTCAGCCGATCCCTGTTCGGTCGAGTTTCTATGGTGGGAAACTCGGCCGATCCACTGATCAGTCCAAGTTGAAAGTCGACCGATCGGCCGAGTTTCTCCAAGGAAACTCGGCCGACAGTCTATCTTTCAGACTTGTCGCTTAGTGGTTCGGCCGAATTACCTTTATAGAAACTCGGCCGATCGGACTGTACTGAAATGCAGAAAAAGCAATTCTAGCCGTTGTGGAGTTGCAACAAGTGAAAATAGATCCGTTGCAAGCCACAAAACGGCTAGTTTTCGTTCCTAAGTGTTCCCAAAGGCTAAGAGGCATCCCCAGCTATAAATAGGACCCCTTGGGCTTCATTCCAAGGTTGAGCATTCCATGCAAACTCTTTGAGAGGTTCCTATTCTATAGTTGAGTGCTTCCTACAGCCTCCTCTCTCTCTCTAAGCTTAATCACTTGCTACATCCATTAGAGTGAGTAGGAGATCTGTAAGAGAGCTAGTCCTATTTGTATATCTTGTGAAGCTCTCACTTCCACCACCTCCCCATCTCTCATTTCCAATCATGAAGATGAAGGTTCTCTCTCTTGTCCAAGAGAGGTGAAGAAGAACAAGGGAAGGAGTCCCTTGGTGAAGATCAAGGCTGAAGACTTGGAGCTAGAGTGGGTAAGCCCTTGGAGAAGGCAGAAGACTCAAGCTCAAGTGGGTAAGTCCTTGGTGGAAAGCTTCTCCGAGTGAAGGTGAAGTCAAAGGCGGAAGATCCAAGAAGAGTGGGTAAGTCCTTGGAGAAGGCCGAAGACTCTTGCAAAGTGGGTAAGTCCTTGGTAAGGTTGAAGACTCTTTTGTATTGGATAGGTAAGTCCTTTGTTGGTCTTGTAATTGTAAGTCTTATAAGTGAATATAAGAGTGCAAATTGGTTGAAGTCCTAGAGGTTGACCTCTCTAGGCAAGTGGACTGACACACTTCTAGTTTGAAGTGTGGAACCACTCTAAATAGCTTGTCTAATTCGGTGCATGTTCAATCTCTCTTATCCTTGCTATGCTTGATTTAGTTGCACTCAAATTACCTATTTAGCAACCTTATCTTGTCATATATTTTGAAGGTTTAATGAATTTTGTTTAAGTGCTTTCAGCTCTATTCACCCCCCCTCTAGAGCACCTAAGTCACCCATCTAGGATCCAACAAGTGGTATCAGAGCGGGTCTTCTCCAAGCATACTTCAACAAGTAGGAGAAGATGGGTGACTACCTAGGAGGGAGACTCTCGACCAGCCTTCCAATCTTCAATGGGAGCAACTTCCTCTATTGGAGAAGAAGACTTCAATTCTTCATCCAAGGATCAAGTCTCGAGATGTGGCAAATGGTGAACAGCCCATACATTCTACCAAAGACAAACATTGAAGAATGGAATGAAGCCACCTTGATGAAAGCAACCTTGAATGCTAGAGCCATGCACATCCTATATGCCTCCATGACCCCCACCGAGTTCAACCGGATTTCCTCTTGTGAGACGGCCTATGAGGTATGGAGAAAGCTTTGCATCACTTATGAAGGGACAGATCAAGTGAAGGAAAGCAAAGTCTACATGCTCAAAGGGTTTCTTGAGAACTTCAAGATGGGAAAGGAAGAGAGCATAGCCAACATGTACTCAAGGCTCAACACCATCTTGAATGGTCTTGCTGTTCTAGGACATCCTATGTCTAGTGGAGAGATCAACTCAAAGATACTTAGAACTCTCCCCAAGAGATGGGAATCCAAGGTGACTTCTATTGAAGAAGCAAGGTCGCTTAGGGATATTCCTATTGAAGAGCTCATTGGAAATCTACAAGCACATGAAGCCACACTTGACAAGAGGGAGGAAGTAGAAAGACAAGAGAAGAAAGAGCTAAAGAGAATGAAGAAGGCTGAAATGAAGGCTCAAATTGAAGCTATCATGGAACAAGTCTCTCCATCCTCTCAAGCTAAAGAAGATGCCATGTACTCCAAAGGTCGACTCTACAAAGGCAAGTCCTCCTCCATCCAGTGCTTCACATGTGGAAAGAAGGGTCACTACAAGGAAGATTGCCCACAAGGCAAAAAGACCCATCTTCACAAGAAGAAATGGCAATCAAGCTCAAGTGGCTCCTCCAACTCAAGCTCAAGTGAAGATTCAAGTGAAGGATCAAGCTCAAGCTCAAGTGATGAAGGAGAATGCCATTTTGCTCTTATAGCATCAACAAGTGAAGACTCAAGTGAGGTAAACCTAGACTCGTTAGATAAAGAATCTTTAATTGCTATTATTCATGATATTTGTGCCTCTTATAAGTCTTCTAAAAAGAAAAAGAAAAAGCTTGCTAAAATTGTTGATAATTTGCATGTAGAACTAGATGATCTTGAACATGCTAATTCTTGCTTGCTTATTGATAAAAATGATTGTCTTAGCCAAGTAGACTCTCTTAAACTTGAAAATGCTAGTTTACTTGATAAGATTAAATTTCTAGAAGCTCAACCTCTCATGCCTAGTTCTAGTGAAGAGCATACTTTAATTATTGATTCTCTCATGCATGACATTGATGTTCTTAAATCTGAAAACAAAAAAAAAGATTTTGTTTTGCATGAATTAGAACTAGAGAATGCCTCCTTGCTTGCTAAAATCAATGGGCATGAATCTTGTTCTAGTTCTACTAATAGAGAGAATGATGTTGCTGCTCTTCATATTGATAGAGATTCTTATTTAACTAAAACTCTTTGCCTAGAAAATGATCTTCTACATGCTAGAGATAACATTAATCAATTGTCTTCTACTATTGCTTCTCTTAAGCATGATAATGATAGTTTAAGATCTTCTTTGCAAAGATTCTTAGTTGGTAAAAAGAATCTTAATCAAATCCTAGACCATACTACTAAACAAATTGGTAGACATGGTTTAGGGTATGAAAATAGTCAAGGGAACAACAAAGATAAAGGACCTCCAATATTCCATGGAGAATCCTCTAGTTCCAAGACTATGGGCACATGCAACTATTGCAATGATTTTGGCCATTATTCTATTTGTTGTCCTTTTAGGAAAGCACCCAAGAGCAATAGGACTTGGGTTGCTAAGCTAACCCCTCCGGACCCAAAAATATGATTGGGGACCATTTCATCTTTCTTCTTGTAGGTACTTGCAAATGGATTGACTTGAGGTATTGAGTTGCAAATTGTCTTTTCAATCCACATGAAAGAAGAAAGGTGAGATGTGTAGAGGGTGACAACAAGTGGAAAAGCAATGGTAAGCACAAAGGTAATGGTTTTATTGCTTATAACCTATCCTAACTAGTTTTTGTCAAGTTAATGTGCACTATACATATGGTTTTTGAGTCAAAAGTGGTATTTTGTGATTCTCTTCACACTCTTGCTCAAAAACTATTTCTAATGCTTCTATAGTGCATTACTAACTTGCTTAGACATGTTTGGATATGGTTTGTATATTTATCATGCCTTTAAATATGTTTTTATGAGATATATGTACTTTTTGACAGCTGCTCTGTCGGTCGAGTTTGCCCTATTGAAACTCGGCCGATAGGCACCAATGGGTGTTGCCAACAGCTGCGATCGGCCGAGTTGCCAATACACAGAACTCGACCGATTACACTGTGCACAGAATATACATTTGGCTTATTGAGTGAGAATTTCCCTCTCAACTAGATTTTCTCAACCAATAGCCTTATTCTTTGGCACTCTCATTTGGTACCTTTATATATGCATATTGCCATGTTCTAAATTGCCTATCTTGCATACAACTCTATCTCTCTAATTTCTCTAAATTGGTATATCTATATGTTGCAATTACTTGCTTTGAGTTGTTTTGCAGGTTTTGATGACGATCTCTTTGGATCTCTTGGTTGTGTCTTAAATTGCTTCCGTTGTGCTCTAACTTGCTACATCTCTCTAGGTGTATATCTTGTTTTGATACAACCTTGACGTTCATAGGGGTAATCATCTTATGGTAAGGATGCATATCTAGTGAGTTATATCCTCTCATACTTCTATATTTGCATATCTCTTTGTTTGGATATATCTCTAAATCTAATCATAGCTTGCTTTATGTTGCTTATCTCTTTGCTATGATCTAGATCCTACTAGTAGTCCTAACTTGTGATATCATCTACTAGTAGTTCGCATACATGTAGTTCTAACCCTATCAATAAGTGGTATACTTGATCATCTATATGTTATGTTTGTATCTTATCTTATACATGCTCAAGATTGTTCTTTAAATTGCTTATCTACTATCTTGAGTTTCTTGCATAACATTGTGATGCAGGGTTCATAGATCTACATGATATGTAGAAATTGGAGTATTTTTTGGATTTTTATGCAGGTTTTGCTCCAATTTCAGTTTTTGCTGCAAGTATAGTGCTTTTATGCAGAAACACCCTTCTGAGCAAGACTCATCGCTACGCCATGAGCTCCGATGGTTTTTGGTCAAATTCCATCATCTTGAGGGTCAAAGTTGTGATTTATTGTTTTTCTGCAGCACTGTATCTTGCATTTTTGGGATGTTCAAGTATATGTTTTAACTTGCTTTTCTTTCTATGCTTGGACAAGACCCTATATGTGCTCTTCTACTCTCCTTATATAACTTTTGTTATCTTCTTTCTCTTAACAAGTGGTGTTTCTTAGTTTCTTCACACCCCCACCTTTTTGAAATGACAAAGGGGGAGAAAGATATGTCTTCTTTTGACAACAGGGAGAAGGCATGTCTTACATGAAGCAAAGAAGCGTGTCCATGTAAAGGGGAGAAGGTAAATGGGAGAAGACATATATGTGTAGAACATATATGAGTAGAAGACATAGTTTCTATAAATGTTATGAAAGCTAACCATGCAGGAGAAATAGCATCAATTGAGGGGGAGTATGAAAACTCCACTAGCATCAATTGAGGGGGAGCATATGAGCTCAATTCTACTGAAACCCCTAGGTTTCTCCGAAGGTATGATTTTACTTACAAGCTTTCAATACATTTATGGAATGGTTTGTCATCTTCAAAAAGGGGGAGAATGTTGACTCAAGGTCAATTAGGTCAATGTTGACTCACGTCTAAATTGACTAAACCCTTGTTTTGATGATGACTAACCATTCCACATATTGGTGTCTAATGCTTCTACATTGAGTGATTTCAGATTAGGTTTAGACACACTCCAAATGCCCTAACTTGCGCATATCAAATTGGAGAAAAGACAAGTCAAAATAGCTACAAGTGTGCAATTTGGGATCTCTATGTAAATGACCTTAGAATTGCTTTGTAATCACTTGTAATGATTGTATGACTTGTAATTAAGCTTAGAAAAATTATTGGGACACAAAAATCCATCATTTGTACAGTTTTACGAAAATTCCAAAATACCCATAACAGGGATTTGGTCGGCCGAATTCCAAACTCGGCCGATCCATATATTCTGGAATTTTCTGGGCAATCGGCCGAGTTACCAACTCAGCCGATCCCTGTTCGGTCGAGTTTCTATGGTGGGAAACTCGGCCGATCCACTGATCGGTCCAAGTTGAAAGTCGACCGATCGGCCGAGTTTCTCCAAGGAAACTCGGCCGACAGTCTATCTTTCAGACTTGTCGCTTAGTGGTTCGGCCGAATTACCTTTATAGAAACTCGGCCGATCGGACTGTACTGAAATGCAGAAAAAGCAATTCTAGCCGTTGTGGAGTTGCAACAAGTGAAAATAGATCCGTTGCAAGCCACAAAACGGCTAGTTTTCGTTCCTAAGTGTTCCCAAAGGCTAAGAGGCATCCCCAGCTATAAATAGGACCCCTTGGGCTTCATTCCAAGGTTGAGCATTCCATGCAAACTCTTTGAGAGGTTCCTATTCTATAGTTGAGTGCTTCCTACAGCCTCCTCTCTCTCTCTAAGCTTAATCACTTGCTACATCCATTAGAGTGAGTAGGAGATCTGTAAGAGAGCTAGTCCTATTTGTATATCTTGTGAAGCTCTCACTTCCACCACCTCCCCATCTCTCATTTCCAATCATGAAGATGAAGGTTCTCTCTCTTGTCCAAGAGAGGTGAAGAAGAACAAGGGAAGGAGTCCCTTGGTGAAGATCAAGGCTGAAGACTTGGAGCTAGAGTGGGTAAGCCCTTGGAGAAGGCAGAAGACTCAAGCTCAAGTGGGTAAGTCCTTGGTGGAAAGCTTCTCCGAGTGAAGGTGAAGTCAAAGGCGGAAGATCCAAGAAGAGTGGGTAAGTCCTTGGAGAAGGCCGAAGACTCTTGCAAAGTGGGTAAGTCCTTGGTAAGGTTGAAGACTCTTTTGTATTGGATAGGTAAGTCCTTTGTTGGTCTTGTAATTGTAAGTCTTATAAGTGAATATAAGAGTGCAAATTGGTTGAAGTCCTAGAGGTTGACCTCTCTAGGCAAGTGGACTGACACACTTCTAGTTTGAAGTGTGGAACCACTCTAAATAGCTTGTCTAATTCGGTGCATGTTCAATCTCTCTTATCCTTGCTATGCTTGATTTAGTTGCACTCAAATTACCTATTTAGCAACCTTATCTTGTCATATATTTTGAAGGTTTAATGAATTTTGTTTAAGTGCTTTCAGCTCTATTCACCCCCCCTCTAGAGCACCTAAGTCACCCATCTAGGATCCAACAAGTGGTATCAGAGCGGGTCTTCTCCAAGCATACTTCAACAAGTAGGAGAAGATGGGTGACTACCTAGGAGGGAGACTCTCGACCAGCCTTCCAATCTTCAATGGGAGCAACTTCCTCTATTGGAGAAGAAGACTTCAATTCTTCATCCAAGGATCAAGTCTCGAGATGTGGCAAATGGTGAACAGCCCATACATTCTACTAAAGACAAACATTGAAGAATGGAATGAAGCCACCTTGATGAAAGCAACCTTGAATGCTAGAGCCATGCACATCCTATATGCCTCCATGACCCCCACCGAGTTCAACCGGATTTCCTCTTGTGAGACGGCCTATGAGGTATGGAGAAAGCTTTGCATCACTTATGAAGGGACAGATCAAGTGAAGGAAAGCAAAGTCTACATGCTCAAAGGGTTTCTTGAGAACTTCAAGATGGGAAAGGAAGAGAGCATAGCCAACATGTACTCAAGGCTCAACACCATCTTGAATGGTCTTGCTGTTCTAGGACATCCTATGTCTAGTGGAGAGATCAACTCAAAGATACTTAGAACTCTCCCCAAGAGATGGGAATCCAAGGTGACTTCTATTGAAGAAGCAAGGTCGCTTAGGGATATTCCTATTGAAGAGCTCATTGGAAATCTACAAGCACATGAAGCCACACTTGACAAGAGGGAGGAAGTAGAAAGACAAGAGAAGAAAGAGCTAAAGAGAATGAAGAAGGCTGAAATGAAGGCTCAAATTGAAGCTATCATGGAACAAGTCTCTCCATCCTCTCAAGCTAAAGAAGATGCCATGTACTCCAAAGGTCGACTCTACAAAGGCAAGTCCTCCTCCATCCAGTGCTTCACATGTGGAAAGAAGGGTCACTACAAGGAAGATTGCCCACAAGGCAAAAAGACCCATCTTCACAAGAAGAAATGGCAATCAAGCTCAAGTGGCTCCTCCAACTCAAGCTCAAGTGAAGATTCAAGTGAAGGATCAAGCTCAAGCTCAAGTGATGAAGGAGAATGCCATTTTTCTCTTATAGCATCAACAAGTGAAGACTCAAGTGAGGTAAACCTAGACTCGTTAGATAAAGAATCTTTAATTGCTATTATTCATGATATTTGTGCCTCTTATAAGTCTTCTAAAAAGAAAAAGAAAAAGCTTGCTAAAATTGTTGATAATTTGCATGTAGAACTAGATGATCTTGAACATGCTAATTCTTGCTTGCTTATTGATAAAAATGATTGTCTTAGCCAAGTAGACTCTCTTAAACTTGAAAATGCTAGTTTACTTGATAAGATTAAATTTCTAGAAGCTCAACCTCTCATGCCTAGTTCTAGTGAAGAACATACTTTAATTATTGATTCTCTCATGCATGACATTGATGTTCTTAAATCTGAAAACAAAAAAAAAGATTTTGTTTTGCATGAATTAGAACTAGAGAATGCCTCCTTGCTTGCTAAAATCAATGGGCATGAATCTTGTTCTAGTTCTACTAATAGAGAGAATGATGTTGCTGCTCTTCATATTGATAGAGATTCTTATTTAACTAAAACTCTTTGCCTAGAAAATGATCTTCTACATGCTAGAGATAACATTAATCAATTGTCTTCTACTATTGCTTCTCTTAAGCATGATAATGATAGTTTAAGATCTTCTTTGCAAAGATTCTTAGTTGGTAAAAAGAATCTTAATCAAATCCTAGACCATACTACTAAACAAATTGGTAGACATGGTTTAGGGTATGAAAATAGTCAAGGGAACAACAAAGATAAAGGACCTCCAATATTCCATGGAGAATCCTCTAGTTCCAAGACTATGGGCACATGCAACTATTGCAATGATTTTGGCCATTATTCTATTTGTTGTCCTTTTAGGAAAGCACCCAAGAGCAATAGGACTTGGGTTGCTAAGCTAACCCCTCCGGACCCAAAAATATGATTGGGGACCATTTCATCTTTCTTCTTGTAGGTACTTGCAAATGGATTGACTTGAGGTATTGAATTGCAAATTGTCTTTTCAATCCACATGAAAGAAGAAAGGTGAGATGTGTAGAGGGTGACAACAAGTGGAAAAGCAATGGTAAGCACAAAGGTAATGGTTTTATTGCTTATAACCTATCCTAACTAGTTTTTGTCAAGTTAATGTGCACTATACATATGGTTTTTGAGTCAAAAGTGGTATTTTGTGATTCTCTTCACACTCTTGCTCAAAAACTATTTCTAATGCTTCTATAGTGCATTACTAACTTGCTTAGACATGTTTGGATATGGTTTGTATATTTATCATGCCTTTAAATATGTTTTTATGAGATATATGTGCTTTTTGACAGCTGCTCTGTCGGTCGAGTTTGCCCTATTGAAACTCGGCCGATAGGCACCAATGGGTGTTGCCAACAGCTGCGATCGGCCGAGTTGCCAATACACAGAACTCGACCGATTACACTGTGCACAGAATATACATTTGGCTTATTGAGTGAGAATTTCCCTCTCAACTAGATTTTCTCAACCAATAGCCTTATTCTTTGGCACTCTCATTTGGTACCTTTATATATGCATATTGCCATGTTCTAAATTGCCTATCTTGCATACAACTCTATCTCTCTAATTTCTCTAAATTGGTATATCTATATGTTGCAATTACTTGCTTTGAGTTGTTTTGCAGGTTTTGATGATGATCTCTTTGGATCTCTTGGTTGTGTCTTAAATTGCTTCCGTTGTGCTCTAACTTGCTACATCTCTCTAGGTGTATATCTTGTTTTGATACAACCTTTACGTTCATAGGGGTAATCATCTTATGGTAAGGATGCATATCTAGTGAGTTATATCCTCTCATACTTCTATATTTGCATATCTCTTTGTTTGGATATATCTCTAAATCTAATCATAGCTTGCTTTATGTTGCTTATCTCTTTGCTATGATCTAGATCCTACTAGTAGTCCTAACTTGTGATATCATCTACTAGTAGTTCGCATACATGTAGTTCTAACCCTATCAATAAGTGGTATACTTGATCATCTATATGTTATGTTTGTATCTTATCTTATACATGCTCAAGATTGTTCTTTAAATTGCCTATCTACTATCTTGAGTTTCTTGCATAACATTGTGATGCAGGGTTCATAGATCTACATGATATGTAGAAATTGGAGTATTTTTTGGATTTTTATGCAGGTTTTGCTCCAATTTCAGTTTTTGCTGCAAGTATAGTGCTTTTTATGCAGAAACACCCTTCTGAGCAAGACTCATTGCTATGCCATGAGCTCCGATAGTTTTTGGTCAAATTCCATCATCTTGAGGGTCAAAGTTGTGATTTATTGTTTTTCTGCAGCACTGTATCTTGCATTTTTGGGATGTTCAAGTATATGTTTTAACTTGCTTTTCTTTCTATGCTTGGACAAGACCCTATATGTTCTCTTCTACTCTCCTTATATAACTTTTGTTATCTCCTTATGATTTTTGTCTTCCGCTGTTTAATCGATGCTTCCGCACATGTTTAAATCGGGATTAATTCGTGGTTTGGAGATCGGAGCCCACATATAACACATCAAGGTATATCATTATTAGGGTGTTGGATGTGACATCTATCATATCTTGATGTATCACTTCCCTCAACACCTTTATCTTACTTGAGTTCATCCACTTAGCTAGTATTAGGGTATTCCCATCCTAATACTTTATTCACCAGTTTATCACATTTATCATGTAATGTATTGGGCATTAGTCACTCACTTAGAATATACAACCATTGCCAACGATATGGACTCATCTCGAGTTAAGGCATTTTTGATATAGGGTTGACCATTATCAACCACTCTAGGCATTTCACCTGTCAAGGTATTAGCCATACCATTACTTGGTGTTATACTCATTACTTCTAAGAGTGTCTTGCTCTCACCTTTACAAGGTGTATAGGGTTGAATCATGTGCATATATTCACCATATCGGGTTGGAGGTGTATACGCCCTCACCATATCGAGCTAGAAGCACATGAAAACCATCCATATCGGGATAGAGGTATATGAACACCATCCATGTTGGGTTAGGGTTGATTATGTCGAGCACATGGTACATATATGTGTCACCCATGATGTATAAGAGGTATCAACTCATCACCAAGTCGGGCTACCATGTTGTCTAGGGTTGTGTATCATGCAACCCTATCGTGCAAGGTCATGTGTCATGCAAACATGTCTTGCAAGGTCATGTAGGCCTCATGGTACTAAGTACCAATGATGTATCATATGATCATACCGAGCATTAGCACTTGTTACTCTTTGCTTATATCGAGTTACCCAAATTAGGGTTTCTTGTCATCTTACAAGTATACAATTGACCTTGTACCGTTCATGGAGTCTATAATAGACTTCCTGTCGCGCAAGAGGTGTATACTACACCTCCATATCGTGCAAGAAGGTATACAATCATATCCATGTCATTTTAGCGAAGTAGGTGCATCATCATATCGGGTTAGAGCTATTTGTATATATGCTTGATCCCGATATCACTTTTACAAGTGACACCATCTTCTTCAAGCTCTATACCTTTGTTCTAACTATTATAGTTCATGTCAACAGGTCTAAGAAACTACTAGAACTCATAATTTCATCAACCATTTCAGGAAATTTCGGAATTAAAAGTATTTCACTAAGTATAGCAATTTACGTGATGAATAATAACATAACTGAGTTCAAGTTATATAACCCGCCTTAAGAACAACTTCAAAGCTCCAAGCTCCAAAGATCCACCTTCCAAAGGTTGAAGATGGACTTCAAAACTCCTCTATATGCAAAGAATCACCATGGATAAGCAATTGGTGAAGAAGAAAAGAAAGGAAGATCAAAACTCTAAATTCATGCTTCAATCCAAGGTTGAAGATGATCTTATCCTCACCTTAGGGTTAAGTATGAGATCCTTCTTGCTCCTTAACACATTTGCACGATACACTAGTTTTCTTGCACGATATTCCACCCCTCTTGCACTATATGGCACTCACTTGCACGATATGACACTCACTTAGAGTCAAAACTTCACTCTATGGCCGATATCACCCTATATGGCCAATATCACCTACTTGGGTGATATGCTCTTTCCATGGGCGATATACCAAGGCCCTTGCACGATACCACAACATACCTTCACTATATGGGATCTCTATGCACGATACCTTAGGGTAGGAGGGTGGTAAGGGTCGCAAAATTGCACCAAGGGGTGAAACTAGGGGTATATATACTTGTTATTCATGAAGGAAGGCAAAAATGAGGTGTCAACATGTTGAGCTAGTAGGTTCCAGGTGTCATGCATGGGTGACACGTGTACATGCATGCATCAACATTTATCTTGTCTTTCAAAACGGTTGAGGATCATCTTGAGATGAAAATTCGTCCATTACTTATCCATTTGGATAAGATATATCAACAAAATCACCACTTTATTCACAACTCATCACAACTTTGCTAAGGAAGTTGTAACCTTACACACCTCACCTCCTTGAGGTGCTTTGCACGATATGGACTTTGCCAAGAGTTCACAAAACGATATGGGACACCTCCTTGGGTTCCTTGGCCGATAGGCACTCATATATAAGCTTTTCATCTTGATACAACTCAAGTTAAGCTTTCATATTCAACCCTTTTCTTGGTCATTTCATCACCAAGATTACCATCACTCATAATTGATTAAAAAATGGTTTCTAATTCATTATCTCTCCTATAAATGATACTATGAGGGATTAGGAACACTCTATAGGTGTTAATTTTCCTATTAACCCCACATTTTGGGTAAATTACAACTTGTACCAAAATTGGTGCACAATGCACCAACATTGTTTCAAACAAGTTCAACTTGGAATTTAGGCTTTCCACAAGCCACCACTTAGCATCATTCTCTATCTTATGATGATAAAACACATAAGGCACGTTGAACATGTGACATATTACAATATAACCCCTCAACTTGGGTAAATTGCACTTTGGTCCAAAACAAAGGAACATTGCTCAAACATCATTCAATCGGGACCAAACTTGAAACATAAGTGTGTCACATGATAACAAAACACCTTAGAGGATTATATTAAAGTTCTAAGCAATTTTATTAGTAAAAAAATTAGGGTTACCTCATAACCCAGGTCAGGGTCGTTACAAGTTATAAACCCTAACAAGGATTTCGTCCCCGAAATCCCAGGAAAAGGGAGGGACATATTATTCATTAATCATGCCATCAAGTCTCCACCTAACTTCTTAATGTTATGGAGATACCATAGATCTGTAGTTCACACAAAGTTCCTTTCACTAATTCAACCTTATCAATGTTTATGTTTATGCAAAGCATAAACCCCTAACATATGATGTCCATATTATTGAAAGGAAGAAGCATAAAAGATCATACTTTTATCATCACCCAAGAATATTTATAAAAAGGGAAACATATATATCTAACAGAGATAATTCACTCAACAATCTTTTATTCGTTTGGGAAAGTTCACTTAGCAAAACTCTATTTAATTGGGAATGCTCACTTAGGTTTTCCTTTATATTGGGAATGTTCACTTAGCTCTTCCCATTTAGGAATGTTCACTTAGCTCTTCCTATTTAATTGAGAATGTTCACTTAGCTTTTCTCTTTAATTGTGAATGTTCACTTAGCTCTTCCCATTTAATTGAGAATGTTCACTTCGCTTTTCTCTTTAATTGGGATTGTTCACTTAGCTCTTCCCATTTAATTGAGAATGTTCACTTAGCTTTTCTCTTTAATTGGGAATGTTCACTTAGCTCTTCCCATTTAGGAATGTTCACTTAGATCTTTCTATTTAATTGGGAATGTTCACTTAGCTCTTCCCATTTAGGAATGTTCACTTAGCTCTTCCTATTTAATTGGGAATGTTCACTTAGCTCTTCCCATTTAGGAATGTTCACTTAGCTCTTCCTATTTAATTGGGAATGTTCACTTAGCTCTTCCTATTTAATTGGGAATGTTCACTTAGCTCTTCCCATTTAGGAATGTTCACTTAGCCCTTCCTATTTAATTGGGAATGTTCACTTAGCTCTTCCCATTTAGGAATGTTCACTTAGCTCTTCCTATTTAATTGGGAATGTTCACTTAGCTCTTCCCATTTAGGAATGTTCACTTAGCTCTTCCTATTTAATTGGGAATGTTCACTTAGCTCTTCCCGTTTAGGAATGTTCACTTAGCTCTTCCTATTTAATTGGGAATGTTCACTTAGCTCTTCCCATTTAGGAATGTTCACTTAGCTCTTCCTATTTAATTGGGAATGTTCACTTAGATCTTCCCATTAGTTACATTATACTCTCTAGATTGTTTCAGAATGAATACTTGATCAGAGTAATAAAAAAGACAACAATCTAAGAGTTTCATACTTGCCTTATCTTCAAAAATCATATACCTGGACAGGTAGTATGTACTTTATTTACTATCATATTCCTCACTTCTCATATCATTATACACACATGATTTTTTCATTTCTGAATTTTCTTCAGATATTGCTTCAATATCTCATCTTTTATTACACATATAAGAAAGATTATAAAGCATTAAGGAGCACTGAGTAAGATGTAAGTTCTCATCTCCCTTGTGTCCATATAGGACTAGTCAAAGGAATCTAAAAAACAACTACTTTCTTATTTTTAACACATAAAATCATGAAATGAAGTATCAGAATGATTATATTTCATTTGACTATTACCTCTCACGGTTATCTACCACTTTAGATTGACTCAACACATAGTGTCTAGTTATTTCATGTTGCTTCTTTTTCCTTTACTTAGTGGCTACTGCCCTGGTGCACTAGGCATTTATTGCACTGGTGACACCAAAAACTTTGGCTTTTCAGAATAACTAGGCAAATGTCGCTAAAAGAGACCTTACCTTAAATCTCAGCTTATTTCCCCTCCTTGGGCACTACCATCACAGATGTACTATTTGTCTAAACTTATGGAAAAGTCTACTTTCTTGCCATATGTTAATCTTTCCCACATTTCCACTGTTCCAACAGAACCATGTCACTCAGGAACCCTTTCAAAGCCTAAAGTTTCCGCATTGGGACTGGTAACCTAGGTTGTATTACTAGCATCTAGTCTTCTATATGCATTACTGTTATCCTAACCTGCCCTTCAAGAGCATAACATAGGATTCTCTATCCTGATTAGGTCAAGATAGGAATTCTCAGGCACTCATTCTTTTCTTGCCTGATCCCTTGCACCCTCTCTTGGTGCAACAACATTGCTCTCAGCAATGTATTCCTCGTGTTTCCCAGTCATTTTTTAAACTTCACCCTTTCTTCTGTACAAGCAGAAGTCACTATAGGGTATACTGGAGGACACTAACACAGACTCAACACAATATTCCTATGTCTCTGTAGACTCAGCGAACCTTAAGCTCTGATACCAAACATGTAATGACAATCGCCAAACTAACAAACAAATCGTTACTAATTAAGCAGAATAAACATAAATAGCGGATTAACAAAATCACTAAAATTTTAAACCATTTTGCAAGGAGATCCTTGTATAGAAAACTTTTACTAAAAGATCCAAACTCATACATATCATGATTGACATTGTACAACATTGTTTCATCTCATCTCGAGGACAACATATAATAGTTTCTCTATAAAAACACATACTGGAGCAACATAAAACCTCAAGGCATTCAAGCCAAAATCTCATATTTTTCATGAAACCAGTACGAACCAACTCCAAGGACCTGAGAGTATAGAGACGACACATAGGACTCATATCTACAAGACATGACAGACAATACACTCAACCTGAGCTGTCACTGTTGCCTCAGTTGTTGTTCTTCCTCTACAAAAAGGTCTTCACCTCCTCGTGCACGTCCACCTAAAAATTTGGATCCCACGGGGGTGAGACAATTGTAAATTGCCCCACCGAGAGATATAACTCTCCGCCAGTAACATTATTTTTGCAGCTTAAGAAGATAAGTATGGACAGATGAATCATATTTGTTTAACATCCGTTAATTCAATGTTTAACAGATTAGAATATCATTCTTATCTAAAACATTGCAGGTATATCTTGGAAGAGCAACATGCCACTTATCCTTTAAGGAATATGAAGAACATGTATAACATTTATTCATTACGGAATCATTACCACATCATTAACTCTCTTCAGGCTTAGATCATATATCTAATGCCTGGCATTGTCATTGTGGAGTCATGGCCTGTAGTCATACTCTTTTCACAAAGTATTGGGATCTTAATCCCTCAACTTATCAAGTACATTTCCACTTCTTAATAAGTTCATCATCATGATTATAGAATCTGGGTATTTGAACCCATATCTCATCATAGGATACTTATTACCACTTATTAGGTAACTTCATACCTTCAGGTCATCTGACCAAGGAAATTATGAATCTTGCTACACAAAGTATTGCACATAGTTCACAAAGCTCATATCACCTCTTGTTACCCCTTAATAGGCAACAAGGCATATTACAACTTATGAAGCTCATAAGCAATCTAAGATAATTAGCACATCATGTGACTCATTAATTGTAGGTTACCTCTCACTAAGCAACAAGGCATATGAAAGCTTATAAGGCCTATAGAACATTTTCAATATATAGAACACCATAGCCCATACCTGGCTATGCTCATCTTCTCAACATATCTGCATGATTAGTAATCATGATACAATTACATATCAGTACCATGCAATACAAGGGTTATCTTATTACATTCATAACCCATTAATCTGTATTTGAGCTTCACATAGGATTACTCTGTGTTAGAACTTCACATAGCATCACCCTATATTAGGGTTTCACATAGCATTACCCTGTATTAGGGTTCACATAGCATTAACTTGTATTAGGGTTTCACATAGCATTACCTTGTATTAGGGTTTCACATAGCATTACCTTGTATTAGGGTTCACATAGCATTACCCTGTATTAGGGTTTCACATAGCATTACCCTATATTAGGGTTTCACATAGCATTACCCTGTATTAGGGTTCACATAGCATTACCCTATATTAGGGTTCACATAGCATTAACTTGTATTAGGGTTTCACATAGAATTACCCTGTATTAGGGTTCGCATAGCATTAACTTGTATTAGGGTTTCACATAGCATTACCCTGTATTAGGGTTCACATAGCATTAACTTGTATTAGGGTTTCACATAGCATTACCCTGTATTAGGGTTCACATAGCATTAACTTGTATTAGGGTTTCACATAGCATTACCCTGTACTAGGGATTCACATAGCAAGGAATCAATATGGATAACATAAGTATTCAATCATACTTATTTATTCTCATCATTCCTCATTAAATGAATTATCAACACACATCATGAGTTTCTCTCTCATCTTCGCCAGAACATGTTTCAATCATAGTTTATAGGTTTGGATTAACCTTTTCATAAGGCATGTTAGACTATATTCATCAAAGTGCATTACATCTCAATGTAGCAATTGACATGACACATTTCACATGTCACACATCCAATTATATTGGACTTATAACACATCAAGGTATATCATTATTAAGGTGTTGAATGTGACATCTATCATATCTTGATGTATCACTTCCCTCAACACCTTTATCTTACTTGAGTTCATCCACTTAGATAGTATTAGGGTATTCCCATCCTAATACTTTATTCACCAGTTTATCACATTTATCATGTAATGTATTGGGCATTAGTCACTCACTTAGAATATACAACCATTGCCAACGATATGGACTCATCTCGAGTTAAGGCATTGTTGATATAGGGTTGACCATTATCAACCACTCTAGGCATTTCACCTATCAAGGTATTAACCATACCATTACTTGGTGTTACACTCATTACTTCTAAGAGTGTCTTTCTCTCACCTTTACAAGGTGTATAAGGTTGAATCATGTGCATATATTCACCATATCGGGTTGGAGATGTATAAGCCCTCACCATATCGGGCTAGAAGCACATGAAAACCATCCATATCGGGCTAGAGGTATATGAACACCATCCATGTCGGGTTAGGGTTGATTATGTTGAGAACATGGTACATATATGTGTCACCCATGATGTATAAGAGGTATCAACTCATCACCATGTCGGGCTACCATGTTGTCTAGGGTTGTGTATCGTGCAACCCTATCATGCAAGGTCATGTGTCATGCAAACATGTCTTGCAAGGTCATGTAGGCCTCATGGTACTAAGTACCAATGATTTATCATATGATCATACTGAGCATTAGCACTTGTTACTCTTCGCTTATATCGGGTTACCCAAATTAGGGTTTCTTTCCATCTTACAAGTATACAATTGACCTTGTATCATTCGTGGAGTCTATAATAGACTTAATATCGTGCAAGAGGTGTATACAACACCTCCATATCGTGCAAGAAGGTATACAATCATATCAATGTCATTTTAGTGAAGTAGGTGCATCATCATATCGGGTTAGAGCTATTTGTATATATGCTTGAGCCCGATATCACTTTTACAAAGTGACACCATCTTATTCAAGCTCTAGACCTTTGTTATAACTATTATAGTTCATGTCAACAGGTCTAAGAAACTACTAGAACTCATAATTTCATCAACCATTTCAGGAAATTTCAGAATTAAAAGTATTTCACTAAGTATAGCAATTTTGGTGATGAATAATAACATAACCGAGTTCAAGTTATATAACCCACCTTAAGAACGACTTCAAAGCTCCAAGCTCCAAAGCTCCACGTTCCTAAGGTTTAATATGGACTTCACAACTCCTCTATATCCAAAGAATCACCATGGATAAGCAATTGGTGAAGAAGAAAAGAAAGGAAGATCAAAACTCTAAATTCATGCTTCAATCCAAGGTTGAAGATGATCTTATCCTCACCTTAGGGTTAAGTATGAGCTCCTTCTTGCTCTTTAACACCTTTGCACGATACACTAGTGTCCTTTCGCGATATACCACCCCTCTTGCACGATATGGCACTCACTTGCACGATATGACACTCACTTGGAGTCAAAACTTCACTTTATGGCCGATATCACCCTATATGGCCAATATCACCTACTTGGGCGATATGCTCTTGCCATGGGCGATATACCAAGGCCCATGCACGATACCACAGCATCCCTTCACTATATGGGAGCTCTATGCAGGATAACTTAGGGTAGGAGGGTGGTAAGGGTCGCAAAATTGCACCAAGGGGTGAAACTAGGGGTATATATACTTGTTGTTCATGAAGGAAGGCAAAAATGAGGTGTCAACATTTTGAGCTAGTAGGTGCCACGTGTCATGCATGGGTGAGACGTGTACATGCATGTATCAACATTTATAATGTCTTGAAAAATGGTTGAGGATCATCTTGAGATGCAAATTTGCCCATTACTTATCCATTTGGATAAGATATATCAACAAAATCACCACTTTATTCACAACTCATCACAACTTTGCTAAGGAAGTTGTAACCTTACACACCTCACCTCCTTGAGGTGTTTTGCACGATATGTACTTTGACAAGAGTTCAAAAAACGATATGGGACACCTCCTTGGGTTCCATGGCCGATAGGAACTCATATATAAGCTTTTCATCTTGATACAACTCAAGTTAAGCTTTCATATTCAACCCTTTTCTTGGTCATTTCATCACCAAGATTACCATCACTCATAATTGATTCAAACATGGTGTATCATTCATTCTCTCTCCTATAAATGATACTATGAGGGAGTAGGAACACTCTAGAGGTGTTAATTTTCATATTAACCCCACATTTTGGGTAAATTACAACTTGTACCAAAATTGGTGCACAATGCACCAACATTGTTTCAAACAAGTTCAGCTTGGAATTTAGGCTTTCCACAAGCCACCACTTAGCATCATTCTCTATATTATGATGCTAAAATACATAAGGCACGTTAAACATGTGACATATTGTAATATAACCCCTCAACTTTGGTAAATTGCACTTTGGTCCAAAACAAAGGAACATTGCTCAAACTACATTCAATCGGGACCAAACTTGAAACATAAGTGTGTCACATGATAAAAAAACACCTTAGAGGATTATATTAAAGTTCTAAGAAACTTTATTAGTAAAAAAATAGGGTTAGCTCATAACCCAGGTCAGGGTCGTTACAAAACCATTCCCATTTCACAATAATCA
Source organism: Alisma plantago-aquatica (assembly GCA_963693085.1). Lineage (NCBI taxonomy): Eukaryota > Viridiplantae > Streptophyta > Magnoliopsida > Alismatales > Alismataceae > Alisma > Alisma plantago-aquatica. Next base: position 799,801,799 of record OY856414.1, on the reverse strand, counting down.
AGACAACAACACCAACCTAGATGACAACAGTATCCAGAACCTTAAATCTACAATAATTGAAGAGATTCTATCTTTTCAGAGTCCAAAGTAGAAGAGTAAGGGGAAGACGCCTATCTCGGTCTTGGCTATCAACTCGCTTACAACAAAACTAGAGGGATTAACAAAGAAGAACTACTTTGCCACCACTAAACCAGGTAAACCTCCTTCCCATCAAAACATTGCTATACATAATACTTATCAGTCTTTCTCTGATACAGAAACAACATCTGATCATGATAACTCTATTGATAATATAAAAGATATTGCTTCATGGCAGGATATTCAATCATTTTCTTCAGTCGATGACAAATTAGTGATAACATTTGATAATGAAGAAGTAACCCATAAAGTTCTAAATGACATAGAAAGGTTCATGCATTGGATAAATCATAGATAGATCCACAACACCTACGCCACTCTAGAGAATCTTCACATCACAAACTAATATGTACCCACATACACCTATTTGTCATGTATCTTCCACATTGATGAAAATCTCATCTTGGAACGTCTGTGGGACCTCAAATCTTAAGAGGAGAAAACAAATCAGATGACACATTTATTAAAAAAATTAACATAATCACCATCCACGGAAACAAAAGCTACCCTTACCTCATTTTCCTTAAAAACCAAAGGGGGGAAACATATCAACTCTTGGTATCAAATTTCATTGGTAGGTTACAAAGGAGGTATAGATATAGGCATCAATACAAACCTTTTCACCATCACACATACTGAATATCACAACTACAATATCACCTTCACATCACAAACACTTTTCATGCTCTAGAATGGTGCTTTACGGGAGTTTATGGAGAACCGAGCTCAAACAAAACATCCTTTGTTGATGAAATTGAAACAATCTTTAAGAGATTTGAGCAAAAACCTTGGCTCCTAGGAGGAGACTTCAACCTCATCACTCAACCATTTTATAGGCTTAATATTAGACACTAGACATGTCACATTCTATCATCAGATAGGATTTTTAGTACTCTCCTCATCAAACACAACATGATTGATATCCTTCCCTCAAACTCAAACTACACCTAGAATAGAAATCTCTCATGGGTCAGGACTGACCACTTCATTTATACTCCCTCATGGGAATAACTCTACCCACACTTTTTCATATCAATTTCTCATAGACCCATCTCCGACCACTTTCCCATAATCATTGACACCAAACCTCTCAAATGGGGCCACAAACCTTTTAGAATTGGAAATTTTTGGGTACATGACCCTAGTTGTCTGGACTTTTGCAAACAAAACTGGAAGATCTCTTTTCCTAACATTTTGAACCTATTTATCATATCCACAACAACACAAAGAGGATTTGGGTTGTCCTTAAGATATGGCAAAATAGAAATATGGAAATACCATGCATAAACTGGATGATCTGGAACATCATCACCTCTTTGTAGATAGTGATCCAAAAGCTGACCCAACACTCATACTTACCATTAAAGAGGAGATAGAGCACATCCAATCTTGCATTCATACCATCTGGAAGCAAATAGAAAAAATCAAGTCGGCTTCAGAAGGGGATAAAAACACAAATTTTTTTCACAAATGTTGCAACAATAATGCATGTAATAAAATCATACACAAATTAAACATCCATGGCACCATCACCTCAAATAAACACATGATCATTAAGAACATAGAGTAACACTTCTAGAACATCTTCAACACTAGACACACGCCTACATCCTAACCTCTATAAACTGGAAGTATGTCTGCAATACAACCATTCCATCCCCCTACAACACTATCAAAAACTTCACCAATGATTAATTGAAAGATGTAGTTACCTCCCTTGGTAAAAATAAATCATCTGGACCTGATGGACTCAACACAGAATTCTATCTCTCACTCTGAGACCATATCAAAGGGGATCTCATGTGTCTTCTCCACTCCCTCCAAGAAAATATTGATATCTACAAGCACTTCAAAATTCTCAACCACACCAACATAGCCCTCATAAAAAAGTAGACCATCCAGATCTAATCACACAATTTAGACACACTAGCCTCATCAATACATCATATAAGATCTTAGAACAAATTCTCAACAACCGTATCAAACCCTAGCTTGAAGATGTTATAGCTCATAACCAAAATGCTTTTCTCAAACACTATAGAATCCATGACACATTCATCATGGTCAATGAAACCCTCCACCTATACTACAAAAACAAAACCCATGTGATAGCTATCAAACTTGACTTTGAGAAAACTTTTTATTATGTGAATTGGAATTGTTTTCTGAATACCATGACAGGATATGGATTCCCACCAAATGGATCGATTGGGTCCATGCTTGTATTTCCACAAACAACTTCTCAACTATCAATAACGCACATCATTTGGTCACTTCCATAACATAAATGGTCTTAGTCAAGGTTATCCACTATCCCTGTATCTCTTTATTTTGATCACATCCTTCCTTACCAACATGATCAAATTGGGCACCTCACACAAACTTATAGCTTCATCCTCAGAATGCTTCAAAAATATCATACAATTTTCTGATGATACCATGATTCTAGTCAAAATGGAAGATGATACCATCATCAATACCATTCACATTATTCGTTTATTCTAATACAACTCAGGTCTTAAAATCAATCTTAAATCTTCTATCATTGGCATCAACATGCCAAAAGATACCATCAACATGTATAAAACTCTCCTTAGATGAAAGACAGAAAACTTACCAGTTACATATCTTGGCCTACCAATATCCTCCCTCCAATGGTGTTACACACTACTCAATTTGGAGTTTTGAATAGATGCAACCCCGCGGACGGAAGTGCATGGTTGGATTCACTTTCGATATTTATAAAACCTAACTTAACACCTACTCACACTAAGACAATTACATCTGCAAGTGCACAGGGTCGTGTCTCCTCAATCTAGCTGGTCATCTCACCCTCCTCAATAGTGTCATCACACCCATTACCATACATTACCTCAGTTGCATTCCTTTACCTATCAAATCCTTGAAACAGATTGACTCACTTAGGAAAAAATTCGTATGGAATCATTTCAATAAAAACCATGAGAAGAAAAAATGCATTTGGTTAACTGGGACACCATTAGTACTCCAATCGATTATGGGGGTGGGGCATCATCAACATTAGGGTGCATGCCATTTGTCCCATCAAAAAAATCATTCTTACTCTCACCATCAACACAAACAAAATATGGAAACCGCTCATTCTCCATAAATATACAAACACAATACCCTTTGGCACAAAACACATAAATACATTTCCTCGACACACAGGAGATACATCAACAAAAATATAAATACTATTATATATTTGATCAACTCTCCACTGCATGCATATGCTAACAAAAACGTTTGGGATGACCATTGGTACCACAACAATTTGATCCAAAACATTATCAGATACTTCCAAATACCAAAACAACTAAGAAAGACAACCACCGCCTAAGCTTTAGAACTCCTCACTAACAACAAATGAAACTCCCTCAAAACACACCTCTTGCTAAACCTTAGCCCACATATGATACATGACATCATTCACCATCTTGAATTCGACATAGCTAATGAAATCACATGGAAATGGGGTCCCATTTATACACCTAAGAAATCTTATTATCACCTCTTCTGCAGAGGACACATTTCAGAATTGACAACCATTTGGAAAATGAAATGACCACAAAAATATAAGATTTTCTTTTGGCTCATCTCAAAGAATAAAATCCCCACCGACCACAATCTCACCAAATTGGGCATTATGGGACCTACTAGATGCTATCTATGTCACACAGCAGAAGAAACCACTAACCATCTCTTCTATACGTGCTCTTACACGACACAATTTTTGCACATGTACTTCACAAAAAACTCTCTCACAGACTACACTGATTCACCGAACCAGATGTTACATTTCCAACCCACAAACCCAATCTACTCAGCAATAAACCTTCATCTCCATCCTCTGGAACACATGGATGGAAAGAAACTTTAGAAAATATAACAATGCTACCCGCACACTATAGTTAATTCCACAAGAGATTCAACACTCCTTATATATTATCTTGCATTGCAAGACTGATGTCCACATCAACACAGGTGATGTAAGATGATGAGGACTAGATGACTATCTTTAGAGGATAGAACACTGAAGTACGATACTCCTTGGATGATATCCTTGTAGATGACTTGTGCTTCTGAGTGTGGAAGTAGTTTGTATTCATTTTTTAATTGTTTTAATCTAGTAGCGATTCTACTTCAGTTTGAGGCTTATTATTAAGAAGTGCCTCTCCTGGAACTTTGCTTTCCAGTTTCATCAGTTTTATCCTTCAGTTTCCCCATCAGTCTATGGCTACATCATTATGATGTACTTTATCTAGGTCGAGCCTTCATCTACATGGCATGTTTACAGACATTTCTGTGTGTAAACATTTATCTATGAATTAATCATTTTATAAAAAAAAAGACAAGAAAGAGTAAGAAGTGCATCAAGTCAGACGTATGTGAATCCAGATTTCAGAATCTTAAGAAGAAACTCATCATTGATCCCTCATTAACCTATCAAGAGGAATACAAATTATTCATTTTAAATTTCAATGCTTTAAAGATGAGATTAAGTTGCCAACGGTAGGCTACTCTTCTAAGCATATCAATACCGACAAGTTGAACGACTCAAATAATGACCCCGAGTTAGTTGTGAATATATATGCCCTAAAGATACGATGACACTATTGTATGGTGTAACCTTTGACACATTCATCAATTGTAAAAGCATGAAGTTTGTTTTGAACTAGAACTAGAAGACCTTGAACGTGATAATAGAGATGTCTAAAGGATCCTCATGAAGCCTTACTAAAGGATCATCACTAAGCCTTGGACTCACTTTTCTACCTATATTGACAGTGGAGTTAGACATAGATAGAGTATCTAGGTCCTCAAGGACTCCATCTTGGATGCCTTTATCTCTTGGGAAGCACACACATCCTAATAAGCAATATTCCCATGTACTACTAAAGTATACATTGATCCATAAAACTATTTTTGGTGGCTAGGGATAAAACTCAACATAACAAAAGTTGTCTCCAACTATTCAATATGTTAGAAAGTCAAAGCACAACATTAACAACATTGTGGGTTTCTAAATCCTATTAATGTGAACTTAGAGAAATTGAGTTTACTACTAAATTTGGTTTGCAAGCCCCAAAGTATACCTCCAAGTTATGGAGAAAAAGGTTGTAGAGAAGTTAAGCACCAAGTTGACCTTCAACATTGTCTATTATCTAAAATAGATGGTAGGTCATGTTTATCCAATTTATAATGATTCATACATGTTTTTTTGATGACAAAACCGTTACATTTATTTGTGTCTAATGTCTCTACTTGAGTGATTTTAGAAATACATGGTATAAATGCCTAAACTTGTAAACCCTAGTTTGAAGAAATCAAGTAGCAGAAAGATAATGAATGAATACTAGATAGTTTTATCCCTACATCTTTGTTGTAAACCACTTATAATAGTAGTTGACTAAGATCAAATGTATAATATCACACTTATCATTATTGAATTAATAATGCGCTTAGCATTAAATGGGATTTTTCAAACATGCTTCTCCATCGACCAAATTTAACCAGGACAAAACTCTATTGATGGCATTATTTGTTTTCCCATTTGATGTGATTAGCTAAATTCTTAACTAAATAAGAATCTCAGACAGTTAGAAACAAGGATGGATTTAGGAAAGACCATTAGTTAATATTTCAAGAGAGATGACAACTAAAAAAATATTTCAAGAGAGAAGTCAGCCTATGAGCTTGTCTTATCTTTCTTTTTGTACATCGATAGAGTTTTAACAAAATCTAGGCCAACGGTATTGTAGAAGTAAAGTGTAATGCATTCGTTATAGGGGATATGAAATGTAAATTGATCGATGATTATAATGGCTATGAGGCACCCTCACTATAAATAGTAACCATTGGGCTTCATCTCATAGTTGGCCACATGCCCCATAGCTCATTTGCACTATAGTTGAGAGGTTTGTGTCTCAAAGAATGTCTATCTACTCTCATAAGCTTAATTACTTGCTAAATCTATTATAATGAGTAGGAAATTTTTAGGAGAACAAGTTCTACATGTATATCTTATGAGTCTCACACGTCTGTACCTTCTACCTCTCTCTCACACACACTTTGGTGCAATCTTCTCAAGGTCATACACTAGCCAACTAAAAGGTGACTAGATGCAACCCTAAGGGAAAACACACAGATCTCTCAAAATTCAATGCACATGCTCAACTAATAACACATACCCGCAAGTGTAGGGGGTCGTGTTGTAGTATAGCCAAGTGGTAAGATTAGGGTTGGTCATCCGGGAGAGAGGGAGAACTAGAGCTAGGTTAATGTTAGCTATGTTAGTAAAGATAATTCTAGAGTTTGAGGGTTTAACGTTGGTTTTGGTTGATTATGATACGATTTCAAGCAAGAAAGAGAAAGAAAGAAACTATATCAATAGAAACCCTAGATTACCCTAAGCAAGTTAAGACTAAGAAACTAGGCAAGACAAGCAACTAAGCTAGAGCAAGGAGTTAAACTACACTAGCAAGTCAAATTAGTAACTAAGAAGTAAGCTAAGAAATAAGACAAACAAGCACCCAAGTTATCACTAGCTAACCAAATTAACACAAGTAAGCTCAAAAGAGCCCTACTACTTAAGCAAGAACTAGCTATCAAGAACTAAGCAGTTAGATAAGAACTAACAAAGGCAATTAACTAAACTAGAATTAACAAGCTAAGAAGGCAAGGGTGGATGCTAAGCAATAAGATGGATATGTGGGCCATTTGGGAATGAAACTTGATATTAGTTGGGGGAAGGTTAACATAGCATGCAATTCTCATATTCAATCTAGATCACCAAACCAAACAACAAGGCAAGTGCTATTGGAATATACCCTATGCTACTAGTTTGAGAACTAGGGCTAGGTGTAATTCTAATAGGACTTGGCAAGTCTAGGTTTCTAGGGTAAGTGGTATTAGGGCAATTGAGATCCAAGGGTATGAATGGGAGTAGAGATGAGGGTGTTTCACCTCATTTTACTTGCCAGCTAGCCTTTAGGAAACTCTAGACAATTGCACTAATCACACTTACATTTGCTACTTAGATCTCACACTTACTTGTAGAAGAAGGGAGATATATGTAGGAACAAAGTGGGCTAGATGGGGATCCACTAATTGGACCAAGGAGCCATTCCTAAGATTTTCCACACATTCCATTTTCCCCTAGAAGCTAATTGTCATCAAGCATCACAAAATAAGCAATCTATGTTTAAAAGCACAAACCACATGCAAGATAATGGGAAATGAGATAGAAGTAAGAGACAATCATCATAGAATAAAAATATATTCAATACAAGTTATTTTCCCCCAACATGGTATCAAAGTCACATTTTAACCCCAAACAGACCACCACTAGGGTCTTAGATAGACATGCTCATACAAAAGAGAAAATAAATGAGAAGAAAGGGATAGGAATCCATGGAGCTCAGAGTAGCTTCTTCTTCTTCACCTCCTAGAACTGTACAGTAACATCCCTGACCTGGGTTATGCTTAAACCTAGATGTTTTTCTTAATAAAGTTGATTATATGCTTTCTCTTATCTCTTGAAAAGTAATTAAGGCTCAAGAGGAACTTATATTTCAATTTTAGTCCTTTTTGAATAATGTTGAAATAATGCTTTACTTGTTTTGGACTAAAGTGCAAATTACCCAAGTTGAGGGGTTAAATTGCAAATTTTACATGGTAGAATGTTCCTCTAGTATTGAAGAATCATAGGAATGAGAATTATGTAGAGGTATGGCTTGTAGGGGCCTGGATAACAAGAAAGAGCATATTGTGCAATGTTTGTGCATTAAAACCTAGTTTTGGTGTAATGTGCAATTTACCCAAAACTTAGGGTTCAATATGCAAAATAACACTTCAAGAGGGTCCCTCATGATTCTTAGAATCATTTAGAGAAAATAATTTGAGAGGGGCGCCTCATTTGAATCATTTTGTAAGAGAGAGAAACTTGATATTGAAATAATCAAGATTTAAGCATAATTGGAACTTTACTTCAAATTAATGCAAAAAAATAAATATGTTAATTGAAGTACCCTTCAACTAAAATTTTAAAGGTTGAAATATACATATATGTACGAGCATGTGCCTTTCAAAGGCAATGGAAATATCTACGTGAGTGGGGAACCCACTCACATTAAGAAAACAAAAAGAAATATCCACTAACTTATGGATATTATTATTATAAGGTTTAAGGTGCTTAATTTGCTTTTCTTTAAAACATGGATAATTGAGAGGAATAAGAGGCAAAGTATATAGTCTCATAACAAAGGAAGGGAAGGGGGAAAGTGGCAAGGAAATGAAAGAGATAATCCCTACTTTCTCTCTCTTAAATGAATTTTCAATAAAATTCATATATATGCTCCTTTATCCATGAGTTGAAAGGGTAATTTCGAATCCACTTTCACTTCTTGCTTGAAAAACGACCAAGGAATCTTTGGAGGATCAGGAGGACGACCCCCAACCTGTTGGTAAGCTCTATGACCTCTTTTCACCTTGATTCCATGGTGGAAATCGAAAATCAATGCATGATTTCTTCTTATCTCCATTCCATCTTCAATTCTAGCCATTCCTTTTCACTTAAAGCTTAAGGACGAGATTGGGATAGTGGAAGGTGTTTCTTTCACCATTAAATACATGGAGGTTGGAGCTTTTAATCTTCGTTGAAGGCGGGTTATATAACTTGAACCCTTGAATGTTGTTATTGATTTCATACCTCTATCAATTATTGATCCTTTCTTCATTCTCGAAATTTTATTTGATTGATTTATGCAATCACCATGAAAATCACAGAATTTTTCGTGGGTTTATAGCTTTATGATGATGACATCATCATAAGCACACACCTCCACAAATATCTATTGCAAACGGTTTCAAAATTTGAGTCCAATCAGTTTCAATAAAGTTAGCCAAACGGTTTCATCAAACCGATTGAAACCAAATAGTTTCAAAAACCATTTGGAATAGTTGACCACAGTTGACCGTTTGGAGTTCATATGATGATGTTGATGGTTGATGAACCATTAAATCTAATTTATTGGTTTCAAAGGGTTCATCAGTTAAAGGTCCATCAAGTATCAAACCCTAACCGGGTTGAATGCTGAAATTCTCAATTGATTGATTTAATTTTTGGGTTGACTAACCCAAACGGTCTCAAGACCGTTTGGAGGTCACCCCAATGGTTTCAAGACAATTTGGAGGTCAACCAAGACCGTTTGGAAGTCTATGATGAAGTATGATTAGATGGTTGAAGATCCAGTCATATCAAATTGAAATACAATCAATAGTTCAATTGATGATCAATTCTATGATGCAAACCCTAATTGAATTTCACAAATTTCAATGATGGGACTAGTCAAACGGTCTCAAGACCATTTGTAGGTTAACCAAACGACCTCAAGACCATTTGAGGTCTGGTCATGACATGGCTAAGTGGTGATTCAATGATTTTAATAAAATTAGTCCTACAATGTCAACAATTGAAGGTATCTCGATTTCAAACCCTAATTCAATTAGGTTAAAACCCTAATTGATGGTTTCTTAAATTTTAAAACCCTAATTTATGGTTCAACTGAAGGGTGATTTAATGGTTCAATTGAGGTTAATTCAATGTTTCAATTGATAGGTGGATTCAACAGGTGAAACCCTGAAATCGATTTAGTTGATGGATATCTTTTTGGTCCATTCGGTTTTGAGAGGGTTTGGACCAAACGGTCTTAAGACCATTTGAGTCCAAACGGTCTTGACGTTTGAGTCCAAACGGTCTCAAGACCATTTGGGAACAAATGGTGTCAAGCCGTTTGGAGACCCAAGTTCATTCGGTTTCAAAATGTTTTGTCTAAACGGTTTTATATGTTCAATCGGTTTCAACTTGATTTGGCTAAAGGGTTTCAAGTACCAACCTTGCTAAACGGTTTCAAACCCTTTGAACTTAATTGGTCAAGACCATTTGAGGTATAAGTGACCAAGACCATTTGAGGTCTAAGTGACCAAGACCGTTTGAGATCTAAGTGACCAAGACCGTTTGGGGTCTAAGTAATCAAGACAATTTGAGATTCAACTGGTCAAACCATTTGGACTCCTAATGAATAAAGGTCAATTAACTACTTGATTATTAATGATGTAAATCAAAGGTGATTACAATGGTTATACCTTTGAGGTACTAGGATAATTAGTACCTTTTGAGTGATTAACTCTTGATGCTTATGAAAGCAATGACTTAATATGTTGTGACAACCCTTCATTCAAGTTGATTGGACCTAATCCAATTAAGATTGAAATAATTGACATCCTAGAGAGGATGAAAGAGAGAGGAATTCCTACATGAATGGCAATCATGTAATGGTTAAACCTCAACACTTTCAACATGAATAAAGTATGTAATTAGGGTATGATCCTTAATAAAGAGATCATGAAACCCTAATTGAGAAGGTTGATGAGCCCTGATTCTAATTTAGGGAAATACTGAGTGAAACCCTAATATAAGGGAATGATGTGACCCTAATATAGGGTGATGTTATGTAATGTTACAGTAAACCCTAATTTGGGTAAAAGGACATGATAAACCCTAATCTGATGTGAATAGTGCATCCTAACCCTAAATTGGGTAATAGGATATAATAAACCCTAATACAGGGTAATGCTATGTGAAACCCTAATACATGGTAATGCTATCTGAAATCCTAATACAGGGTAATGCTATGTGAAATCCTAATATAGGGTAATGCTATGTGAAACCCTAACACAAGGTAATGATATGTGAAACCCTAACACAAGGTAATGCTATGTGAAACCCTAATAAAGGGTGATGCTATGTGAAGTCCTAACACAGAGTGATCCTATGTGAAGCTCAAATACAGAGTGATGAGTTATGAATGTAATAAGAAAACCCTTGTATTGCATGGTACTGATATATATATATATATAATGGATATGATTGTTATCATGAGTACTAATCATGCAGGTATGTTGAGATGATGAGCATATACGGGTATGGGCTATGATGCTCTGTGTATTGAAAATGTTTTATAGGCCTTATAAGCCTTCATATGCTTTGTTGCTTAGTGAGAGGTAACCTGAAATTAATGAGCCCTGTGTGCCATATGATGTTTTAATTATTGAAATTGGTTATGGGCTTCATAAGCCATAATATGCCTTGTTGACTATTAAGGGGTAACAAGAGGTGATTTGAGATTTGTGAACTATGTGGAATGCTTGTGTAGCAAGAATCATAATTTCCTTGGTAAGATGACTTGAAGGTATTAGTTACCTAATAAGTGGTAACAAGTATTCCATGATGAATTGAGGATCTGAATACCCATATTCTATAATCAAGATGATGAACTTGTTAAGAAATAGAAATGTATCTGATAAGATGAGGGACTAAGATCCCAATACTTTATTAAAAGAGTATGGCTACAGGCCATGACTCCACAATACAATACCAGGCATTAGCTGTGTGATCTAAGCCTGAAGAGAGTATATGTTATGGCTATAACTCTATAGCAAAGATGTCAATATACCCTGATAAGCTAATTGTAGTTAGATACATGGTCTCTGCCATATAATCTCATACTGACTGAGAAGGTTGATGTTACTCTGCTTAGCATATCCTAGAAGGATAAATGTTATACATGTGCCTTAATTACTCATTAAATAAGCATCATGCTGACTTATCAAGTTATAGCTAAAATGCTTGGAATAAGAATATTTCTCTAATCTATTTAAACATTGATCTATTTGTTGTTGAATATATAATTCATCTACACAGTTTTATTCAAATAAACTTCAATAATAATGTTTTGGCAGAGAGTTATATCTCTTGATGGGGCAATTTACAATTGTCTCACCCCCGTGGGAACCACATTTTTAGGTGAACATGGACGAGGAGGTAGGAACCCTTTAGTAGGTGAAGGACAACAACAACAACAGTAGAAGAGAACGGTAGTGATTTCTCAGGTGGAAACACTGGTTGTCATATCTTGTATATGTGTATAAAAAGTCCTATGTGTCGTCTCTGTACTCTCAGGTCCTCGGAGTCAGTAGTTGATTTTAATGAATTGATCTGAGATTTTGGCTTGATGCCTTAATGTTCTTATACTGTCTGAATATAATTTAATAGAATAGTTGATGTTGTAATCTTTGAGATGAGATAATCCAAGACATGTACCTTTACACCAGAATGTAAATGTGTTACTTTGGTTCTATGTGAAAGAGTTTTCCTTTGTTAGATCTCTTGGTAAAAAGGTTTTGATTTTTAGTGATTTTTTGTAATCCGCTGCTAACGAATGCTTCTGCTTAAGTAGATCTTGTTTTTGTGAGTTGGATGCCACATGTACAACAACCTCCCTCCTCCAAGGTGGATGAAGAACATGTAAATGAAGGGGATTATGGTAGAAACCTAGAAAACTAGGTTTCTATGATGACCTGACATCAAATCAAGCCATCACCAGTAATAATTGCAGAATAAACCATAAGCAGCGGATTAACAAAATCACTAAAAATTAAAACCATTTTGCAAGGAGATCCGCTTCCAGGAAACTCTTATTGAAAGAACCAAAACTTTATACATATCATCATTCTCATTGTACATGCATTGTATCATCTCATCTTGAGGATAACATATAATAATTTCTTTGACAAAACCCATAAAACCTTGAGGCATACTAGCCAAAATCTCAGATCATTCATAAAACCATTACGTATTGACTCCAAGGACCCGAGAGTATAGAGACGACACATATAACTTCTATCTACAAGACATGACAGACATTACACTCAACATGAGTTGTTACTACTGCCCCAACTGTTGTTGTTCTCCCTCTACATAACGGTCTCTACCTCCTCGTGCACGTCCACCTAAAAATTGTGGATCCCACAGGGTGAGACAATTGTACTAGTGAGAGATATAACTCTCCACTGACAATATTATTATCACAAGTAAGCAGTATAAAACTAAGCAGAGTTTCTTTTATATTAACAAGCAGGATTAATCACTATTATAAGCAGAACATAGTAATATCTTCTCTTAAAATAATGCATCTATCTATGGTAGAGCAATAAATCATCTATTTACTATACAAGGAATATAAAGAAACATATGTAACATCTATTTAACTAAGATGTATAAAATAAGTGTACATCAACCAATGTCTTTCGTTTTCAATCCTTAAGCAAATACGCTACACAGTTGATTACATATTACAATCACACTTATGCCCTGAGGAGATGAAGTATATTGTTCATGCTCCAACTGACCACGACTATGTTAAGCATCGGTGCCATACAAGGTCAATGGCAAAGTCGACTATCAAGACCTCACCCGTATCGGTCAGTACGAGCCTACTAGCAGGACATATCATGTGAGCTGCTGGCAGGACATCTTGTGTCAACTACAAATAGCATGTCGGGGTATAGAGGCATCTTTGCTACATAGTTATAGCCACAACATGTACTCTCTTCGGGAGAAGACCACATAGCTTTCCTAGATTATAAAATTATTGAGTCATGACATATAGCCATACTCTGAGCCATAGGCCAGTTCACCATGCTCATTAATGAGTCTATGACCGCAGGCACACTCGAGCCAGGATATGACATATAGAAAATTCCCAAGATTGTGGACGTAAGGGGATCGATCAACATATGGCTGTCCAAGCTCACGCCCCCGCATATTCAAAAATATGCGCTCCAGGTAATCCCGTGAGAAATACCCATTTCACCATTTCAACAAATTCTGACGCTGATGGATCTATGGCCAGGGCAACTACATTTTATGGTTCCAATGATATATTAAGTGCATTACAATATTCATTTAGCATCAAACAAGTTATAAGCATCAATCATAAACAAATGCTACAAAGAAAGGTATAATATATCTATCAAGTATTATTCTAATATTTGGAACATATTTAGATTCATAACACTCAAGATCTCAGTCCCTTATCATATTATTGGGAATTCTTATATCTTAACATCATCATCATCATGATTACTGGATCTGGGTATTCAAACCCTTAGATCATTACTAAACATTGTTACCTCTGTAACAGGTAACTATTACCTCTAGGTCCTCAAATCAATGTATTCATCACATTTGTTGTACAAGTATTTCACATAGCTCACATGGTTCATTAAATATCTTGTCACCTCTCACTAGGAGACAACTATCTTTTAAGATATCAGACTATATAATCATTATACTTATTGTACAGATATTTACATGGCTCACAAGGCTCATTTAAATATGTATCATCTAGAACATCATAGCTCATACTTGTCTATGCTCATCATCTCATGATTCATGAATGGTTTGCATTTCATGGTAAAACTCTAGCAGTATGTGACATCACTATGAAATTCAAGAGAAATACATCCTTCCCATTATTAGGGTTAGAATTGCCTATTTTAACCAAATAGGGTTTCAAATTCACATCATTACTATGTGCCATAAGAAAAATACATCCTTCCCATTTTTAGGGTTAGGATTTATCAATCTAACCTATTAGGGTTGTAAGTGCATACCATCACCCTTCATTAGGGTTAGGTTTTCCCCTTATTAACAAACTAAGGATTCAAGATCATGTTATCAAGAATCAAACCCTAATTCATACTCCACTAATTTTAGGAGTATCAACATATATTCATTACACGATTGTTATTCAAATATAAGTTTCTCTTTCATCCTCACTAGGATGTTGATTGCACCATACTTCTATTAAGTTGGCTATATTCTCCTCTTTAAGGTATATCATATCACCATTATCAAATTGCACTAAACTCATTATCTTTTAATGTTGCATTTAACACAACACACAACATAGGTCACTCAATCAAGTATATATGATTGAAGTTTTCCCACCATATCGGGTATCAAGATGTGTGGATGCTACCATATTGTGATTGAGATACAACCTTAACATCATATTGGGTATCCCTATCGGGCATGTGGTGTAACCACATCACCATATCATGTTTAGGGTGTATCCCCTAACACTATAATGTGTATCCATATCGGATTGGCTATCACTTAGATCTTATCATCTCAAGTTAGCTTCTTATCGTGTATGGGCTATATGCTTGACCTCATATCAGGTACAAGAGTATACTTGATACTATATCATGCACAAGGTGTGCACCATATCATGCATGGGGTATATGCCTCATCATGGTATTGTTTTAGTGATCTACACACAATACCATATCGGGTTTTATGATTTATCATATAGGGTTACCATGTGGGTTGATCATATCGAGTTAGCATATTGGGTAGACCATTATGCTCATATCCTTTTATACTTTCAAAGGATCAATCCCATCATATTTTTAAATGACATGCTAGATTTGAGCTCTTTCACACAATCATTTACACAAAATGATAGGGTGTGTTGGATTTTATTCCATCAACTAAGGTTTTAATACTATATCGTTTAGAGTATCCATTTGACATCATATCGTGCATCAGGTATGGACTTGTCCTCATATCATGCACAAGGTACTTGTAGGTATCACTCGTATCATTCATGAGATGTTCACTCAACTTTATATTGAGTAACCCATCATCTTGGGTTTATCATATCGGGTTTCATATCACCATCTAGGGTTTCAACCCATATCGGGTTAGGGTATAATCCTAACACCATATCATGTAGGAGGTGAATACTTAACCCCATATTATGCTTATAGTGTGTATATGTTTTACTCATATATCTCAAGAGGTATACACTCCTCACCATATCGTGTTTATGGTGTGTACATATCAACATGTCGGGTTACTTATCCTCTAGGGTTTACTATATCGGGTTGAAACATATGCTTGACTTCATGTCATTCATAGGATGTATACTTGATATTAGATCATGCACATGTAATATGCTTCACATCATATCATGCACAAGGTGTTCACTTCATCATCATAATGTGTAAGAGGTACCTACTCATCACCATATCATGCTAGTGGATCGTTCACCTCATCATATCAGGTTAGAGGTACTTCAACCCAATATCGGGTTGGGTCAGATCTTGATGATGTCATCATCATCAACATCTAGATTCTTATTCTTACAGTTCTAGTTCATGGACAACAGTTCTAAGTTACTAATATAAATCATGGATTCAATAATTATGTAAGAGAATTCATAATTGGCAGTAAATCAATAAATATAACAAAATTGAAGGTGAATAATAACATAGTTGGGTTCAAGTTATATAACCCGCCTCAAGAACAACTTCAAAGCTCCAAGATCCAAAGCTTCACATTCCTAAGGTTGAACATGAGTTTATCCAAGGTACAAGGCTCGTTCACAACTCCTCCATATACAATGAATCACCATATCTAAGAACTTGGTGAAGAAGAAAAGAAAGGAATAACTATAACTCGAGAATCATGCTTCAACCATGGTTGAAGATGACCATGGTCTTACCTTAAGCTTGGTGCTCAAGCTCCCCTTGCTCGTTGAGATACTATGCACAATATCTAAGAGGTTATGCATGATATATCCAAGAAGAGAGTTGTGGGGTTCGTAAACTTCCATTAGTAGGTAAAAGGGGAGGTATATATACTTGGGGTTCATGAGAAAGAGTGTATAAGAGGTATCTTCACCATATGCTACTAGGTGACACATGACCATGCATGGGTGACACATGTCCATTCATGCATTCACATTATCTTTGACATGAAAAAGTCCAGAGAATAATCTAGAGATGATATTTTGTCCATCCCTTATCTTGTTGGATAATCCTCAACTTCATCTCACAAATTATACAAACTGATATACGTTTTGCAAGGAGCATATAACTCATCATGGATCACCTCCTTGAGGTGATTAGGCCATCATGGCCTTTGCCAAGAGTCTGCAACTTGATATGGGATCTCCTCTATGGCTCCTTGGCCAATAGGCATTCCCATTTCAAGTCTTCAACTCAATACAACTTAAGTAAGGGCTTCAACTATACATCATCCATTGGTCTTTCCATCACCAAGATTACCATCATTCAAATATGATCCAAACATGGTTCCTCCTTGTCTCTCTCTCTCTCCTCCAACTGATACATAGAGGGAGTAGGGACACTCTAGAGGTGGTAATTTGCATATCAACCCTATATTATGGGTAAATTACAATTTGTACAAAAATTGGTACACAAGGCACTATCATTATTCAAAACAAGCTCAAATTTGGAATTTAGGCTTTCCACAAGCCACCACTTAGCATCATTCTTTCTCTAATGATATTAAATCACTTAGGACTCATTCAAAATGTGACATATTGCAATATAACCCCTCATCTTTGGTAAATTTCACTTTACACTCAAACTATCATATAATGCACAAATAGTTTGCAATTAAGCTCACACTTGAAAATAAACTTCACAGAGAGTCTTAATTACTTATCAAAAGATTAGAAAAAGTTTTTAAATAACTTACTTAAGTAAAACTTCTAGGGTTAATCCATAACCCAGGTCAGAGATGTTACAATTATAAACCCCTAACAAGGATTTCATCCCTGAAATCCTAGATGAAGGAAGACAATTATTATTTGGATCATATCATCAAGTCTCCACATAACATCTTGATGTCTGGGAGATGTTATAGAACTTTGACCAGTACAAAGTCCTTTCATTTAGGGTCATCATAGAATATGTTATACATGATACACATTCAACTATTCTTTACATTAATGACTATAGTGTCACTTTTGTGTCAGGTAACACTTTCTAAGTCAGAGTACTATTTATACTTTGAATATTTTAGGTGTCAATCCTTATTGATTTATAATCTCCTCAAATTATATATTTACATGATAAGATTCTTAACCTTGGGAGTTTTCCATATTCCTCACTTAGTTTAGCATTTCTCTTCTAAGGAAAGACTAGAGTTATGTTCTGTCACCCACTTGGGACTACAAGTCTTATCATACATCTATTGTGCCACTCTAGTCTGCAGACACAACACTAACTTTCTTATGACTTGTACCAACTACTTATCACATAAGAACTTATCTTAGAGGTATCTCTAGATGTTATATATAAGCTGCCTCAATAGTTCTAGATAGGGATATTCTAAGGAATTATATTTAACTTGATAAGCTTTTTCCCAAAATGATCCTACAATTGTTCCTTCAATTGATACATCCTCATCGATGTTAGGTTTATGCATATCATAAACCCCTAACATATGATATCCATACTATAGTTATATCAAAGTTGGCCCTTCTTGGTAACTAAACATTATTCATCTTATCAGGAGTCGTGTTCTCATTTCCTCATAACATTGAAAGCTCTTGGATACTAGGATTCTTTTCCTTGGTATCCATTATATGTGCCAAAAACATATCACATCCTCATCATATCCATCTCCCTATTGTTATTACCAAATCCAAACCTATAATAAGACCTTTCTTTCATATTGAGACATTACTTATCACATATAACATTGTCTTAGAACCAATATTCAAGATTGGATGATACTTTACAAAGTACCCATCTAGAGATTACTTCTAATCCCTTCACATCAGGTGTCATAAGACTTACTTAATTGTCATGTCCCTATAAGGAAAGAACATAAGGAAACATATTCCTCTTATCACCCCATCATCACCTAGGGTTGTTTACCAAAGAAAGAAGATTATCATCTTCTTTGATTATTACATGAACTTTCAACTATCCATGTGTCATTCAATCTTGTTTCATCTTAGGTTCCTTGCTATCAACATAGGAGTTATGAAGATAATTACATGTCATCATTATCTTCTTTCTTATTGTCTAGTATGTTCATCAACATTTTCTATTTTTATCTACATTCATCTCATGGAAAAGAGCTTTACTTTTTACATTTTCTTTATTGAACAGGGATCATCTCCCTTGTTCCCTTTGTCTTATCATGAGGATTGTACTCTTTACTTCCTCATACACACAGATTGGTCTGAGATAAACTCAATTTCTTTTTCATTGCAGTTAGGATGGGATAGAAATATCCATGCCATATTTTCAGTTTCATTATTCTCTTTAGATTGTCTCAAAATGACTACTTGATCAGAGTAATCAGAAAGATAACAATCTAAGAGTCACGTACTTACCTTGTCTTCAATAGTTGAATACCTGGCCAAGGTATACAAGTACTGAGATTAGGTAGTATGCACCTTTTTTGTATCATATTCCTTACTTTTCATATTATCCAATTCATAGGACTTGGTATTCCTGGATTTTCTCTAAGCATATCTTTTACATCTCAACCTCTTTTATATAGATAAAAGAAATTATAAAACATTTTTAAAGATTACTGAATAGAATGTAAGTCCTCTTCTTCCTTATGTCCTCATAGGACTACTCAAAGGAAGCTCAACCACAACTACTTTATCATAACTAACAGATAAAATTAAGAGAAGACATATCAGAATGACACAATTTTATCTGACCTATCTCAACTCATGGATCAATTATTTTCTCGAGCTGATTCATTTCATAGAATCTTGTCATTGCCTATTTCCAACGTCGTGCTCTACCGTTTGGTGCATATGGACCTGCTAGGGAAATATGTCCACATCCTCATGTGTCACTGCTAAAACATTGCCTTTGAGAGTCTTGAGGACTCTTCTTCAATGGTTGGGTCATTGTCTCCTTTCTTTTTGGACAAAAGGATCCAATATGCCCAACACGTCTACATTTATGACATATCTTATATGCATCCCCTGGTCTTGTCAGTCTTTTACCGATGTAGAAGCTAAATCAAGAGTTCTAACTGGTGGAACATTAGGTCCTTTCCCTTTCCTTGGTAGCCACTTCCCTGGTGCATTAGGTGTTTGTTGCATTGGTGGCACCAAAAAGTTCCCCTTTTTAGAGCTACTAGGCATCTGTTCCCGAGTTTGGATAGATTTCTTCTTAATTTCTACCTCATTACCCTTTACTTGATAGTCCTTTATAAAATGTCATGGTTGCCTACACTTGTAGCAAACTCTGATTCCGTGTTGTTAACTAATTCTTTTAGCATTTTCCATTGCTCCAACATAACTATGTTGATCAGAAATCCTACTAGAACCCAAAATTTCATCATTGGGGACCGGTAATATAAGTTGTATTTCTAGTATCCGGTCCACTATATGCATTATTATTGTCCTAACCTGCCCAACAAGAGCATAAAAAGTAGGATTCTCTATCGTGGCTGGATCAACCTGGGGATTCTCAAGCAATCATTCTTCTCTCACCTGATCCCTTGCACCTTCTCCTGGTGCAACATCATTGCTCTCAACAATGCATTCCTCGTGTTCTCTAGACATCTTTTAGCTTTACTCTATCTTCTGCATAAGCAGAAGTCAATATAAGATATACTAGAGGACACTAGAATAGACACAACACCTTAGTCCTATGTCTCTGTAGACTCAGCGAACCTTAGGCTCTGATACCAAAACTTTTGTGATGGCCCGACATCAAATCAAGCCATCACCAGTAATAATTGTGGAATAAACCATAAGCAGTAGATTAACAAAATCACTAAAAATTAAAACCACTTTGCAAGGAGATCCTCTTCCAGGAAACTCTTATTGAAAGAACTAAAACTTTATACATATAATAGTTCTCATTGTACATGTACTGTATCATATCATCTCTTGGACAACATATAATAGTTGATTTTCCAAAACCCATACATAAGCAACATAAAACCTCGAGGCATACTAGCAAAAATCTAATATCATTCATAAAACCATTATGTACTGACTCCAAGGACCTAAGAGTATAGAGACGACACATAGGACTTCTATCTATAAGACATGACAGACAATACACTCAGCCTGAGTTGTTACTATTGCCCCAGCTTTTATTGTTCTCCCTCTGTAGAATAGTCTCTAACTCCTTATGCTCATACACCTAAAAATTGTGGATCCCACGGGGTGAGACAATTGTCCCAGTCAGAGATATAACTCTCCACCGACAATATTATTATCACAAGTAAGTAGTATAAAACTGAGCAGAGTTTCTTTTATATTAACAAGCAGGATTAATCACTGTTATAAGTAGAACAGAGTAATCTCTTCTCTTAAAATAATGCATCTATCTATGGCATATCAATAAATCATCTATTCACTATACAAGGAATATAAAGAAACATATGTAACATCTATCCAACTAAGATGTATAAAAGAAGTGTACATCAATCAATGTATTCCGTATTCGATCCTTAAGAAAATATGTTACACGGCTGATTACATATTACAATCACACTTATGCCATGAGGAGATGAAGTATACCATTCATTCTCTAACCGAACATGACTACGCTAAGCATCAGTGCCATACAAGGTCAATGGAAGAGCCGGCTGTCAAGACCTCACCCATCTCGGTCAGTACGAGACAACTAGCAGGACATCTCGTGTCAACTGCTGGCAGGACATCTTGTGTCAATTGCAAATAACATGTCGGGGTATAGAGGCATCTTTTCTTTAGAGTTACAGCCGCAGCATGTACTCTCTTCAGGAGAAGACCACATAGCTTTCCCAGATTATAAAATTATTGAGTCATGGCATATAGTCATACTCTAAGCCACATGCCAGTTCACCGTGCTCATTAATTTGTCTACGACTGCAATCACACTCGATCCAAGATATAGCATATAACAAATTCCCAAGATTGTGGACGTAAGGGGATCGGTCAACATATGGCCATCTAAGCTCACACCCCCACATATTCAAAAATATGTGCTCTAGGTAATCCCGTGGGAAATACTCATTTCACCATTTTAGAAAATTCTGACGTTGATGGATCTATGGACAGGGAAACTACATTTTATGGTTCCAATGATATATTAAGTTCATTACAGTATTCTTTTAGCATCAAACAAGTTATAAGCATCAATCATAAACAAATGCTACAAAGAAAGGTGTAATACATCTATCAAGTACTATTCTAATCTTTGGAACACATTTAGATTCATAACACTCAAGATCTCAGTCCCTTATCATATTACTAGGAATTCTTATCTCTTAGCATCATCATCATCATGATTACTAGATCTGGGTATTCGAACCATTGGATCATTATTGAACATTGATACCTCTGTAACAGGTAACTATTACCTATAGGTCCTCAGACCAAGGTATTCATCACATTTGTTGTACAAGTGTTTCACATAGCTCACATGGTTCATTCAATATCTTGTCACCTCTCACTAGGAAACAACTATCTTTTAAGATATCAGACTGTATAATCATTATACTTATTGTATAGATATTTACATGGATTACAAGGCTCATTTAAATATGTATCATCTAGAACATCATAGCTCATACTTGGCTATGATCATCATCTCATGATTCATGAATGGTTTCCATTTCATGGTAAAACTCTAGTAGTATATGACATCACTATGCAATTCAAGAGAAATGCGTCCTTCCCATTATTAGGGTTATGATTGCCTATTTTAACCAAATAGGGTTTCAAATTTACATCATCACTATGTGCTATAAGAGAAATACATCCTTCCCATTTTTGGGTTAGGATTTCTCAATCTAACTGATTAGGGTTGTAAGTGCATACCATCACCCTTCATTAGGGTTAGGTTTTCCCCTTATTAACAAATTAAGGATTC
Organism: Alisma plantago-aquatica; assembly: GCA_963693085.1. Lineage (NCBI taxonomy): Eukaryota > Viridiplantae > Streptophyta > Magnoliopsida > Alismatales > Alismataceae > Alisma > Alisma plantago-aquatica. The sequence continues at coordinate 799,779,071 of OY856414.1, read as the reverse complement.
AAGATCATGTTATCAAGAATCAAACCCTAATTCATATTCCATTCATTTTAGGAGTATCAACATATATTCATTACATGATTATTATTCAAATATAAGTTTCTCTTTCATCCTCACTAGGATGTTGATTGCATTATACTTTTATTAAGTTGGCTCTATTCTCCTCTTTAAGGTACATCATATCACCATTATCAAATTTCACTAAACTCATTATCTTTTAATGTTGCATTTAACACAACACACAACATAGGTCACTCAATCAAGTATATATGATTGAAGTTTTCCCACCATATCGGGTATCAAGATGTGTGTATGCTACCATATTGTGCTTGAGATACAACCTTAACATCATATCGGGTATCCCCATCAGGCATGTGGTGTAACCACATCACCATATCGTGTTTAGGGCGTATCCCCTAACACCATAATGTGTATCCATATCGGATTGGCTATCACTTAGATCTTATCATCTCAAGTTAGATTCTTATCGTGTATGAGCTATATGCTTGACCTCATATCGGGTACAAGAGTATACTTGATACTATATCGTGTGCAACGTGTGCACCATATCATGCATGGGGTATTTGCCTCATCATGGTGTCATTTTAGTGATCTACACACAATACCATATCGGGTTCTATGATTTATCATATCAGGTTACCATGTAGGTTGATCATATCGAGTTAGCATATCAGGTAGACCATTATGCTCATATCCTTTCATACTTTCAAAGGATCAGTACCATCATATTTTTAAATGAAAAGCTAGATTTGAGCTCTTTCACAGAATCCATTACACAAAATGATAGGGTGTGTCGGATTTCATTCCATCAACTAAGGTTTTAATACTATATTGTTTAGAGTATCCATTTGACACCATATCGTGCATGAGGTATGGACTTGCCCTCATATCATGCACAGGGTACATGTAGGTATCACTCATATCGTTCATGAGATGTCCAATCATCTTTATATCGAGTTACCCATCATCTTGGGTTTATCATATCAGGTTTCATATCACCATCTAGGGTTTCAACCCATATCGGGTTAGGGTATAATCCTAACACCATATCGTGTAAGAGGTGAGTACTTGACCCCATATCATGCTCATAATGTGTATATGTTTTACTCATACCATCCATGAGGTATGCACTCCTCACCATATCATTTTTATGGTGTGTACATATCAACATGTCAGGTTACTTATCCTCTAGGGTTTACTATATTGGGTTGGAACATATACTTGACTTCATGTCGTGCATTGGATGTATACTTGATCTTATATCTTACACATGAAGTATGCTTGACAGCATATCGTGCACAAGGTGTGCACTTCATCATCATAATGTGCAAGAGGTACCTATTCATCACCATATCATGCTAGTGGAGTGTTCACCTCATCATATCGGGTTAGAGGTACTTCAACCCAATATCGGGTTGGATCTTGATGATGTCATTATCATCAACCTCTAGATTCTTATTCTTATGGTTCTAGTTCATGGAAAATAGTTCTAAGTTACTAATAGAACTCATGGATTCATTAATTAAGCAAGAGAATTAGTAATTGGTAGTAGATCAATAAGTATTACAAAATTGAAGGTGAATAAAAACATAGTTGGGTTCAAGTTATATAACCCGCCTCAAGAACAACTTCAAATCTCCAAGCTCCAAAGCTTCACATTCCTAAGTTTGAAGATGAGCTTATCCAAGGTCCAAGACTCATTCACAACTCCTCCATATACAAGGATCACCATAGTTAAAAACTTGGTGAAGAAGAAAAGAAAGGAATCACTATAACGCGAGAATCATGCTTCAACCATGGTTGAAGATGACCATGAATGGTCTTACTTTAAACTTGGTGCTCAAGCTCCCCTTTCTCCCTGAGATACTATGCACGATATATAAGAGGGTATGCACGATATATCCATGAAAGATAGTTGTGGGGTTCGTAAACTTCCATTAGTAGGTAAAAGGGGAGGTATATATACTTGGGGTTCATGAGAAAGAGTGTATAAGAGGTGTCTTCACCATATGCTACTAGGTGACACGTGGCCATGCATGGTTGAGACATGTCCATTCATGCACTCATATTTCTCTTTGACATGAAAATGTCTAGAGGATAATCAAGATATGATATTTCAACCATCCCTTATCTTGTTGGATAAGATACCTCAACTTTATCTTACAAATTATACAAACTGATATACTTTTTGCAAGGAGCATCTAACTCGTCATGGATCACCTCCTTGAGGTTCTTAGGCCATCATGGCCTTTGCCAAGAGTCTACAAACCGTAATAGGATCTCCTCTATGGCTCCTTGGCCGATAGGCATTCCCATTTCAAGTCTTCAACTTGATACAACTTAAGTATGGGCTTCAACTATACATCATCTCTTGGTCTTTCCATCACCAAGATTACCATCATTCAAATATGATCCAAACATGGTTCCTACTTATCTATATATCCTCCAACTTATACATAGAGGGAGTAGGGACATTCTAGAGGTGGTAATTTGCATATAAACCCTATATTATGGGTAAATTATAGTTTGTACCAAATTTGGTACACAAGGCACTAGCATTATTCAAAACAAGCTCAAATTTGGAATTTAGGCTTTCCACTAGCCACCACTTAGCATCATTCTTTCTCTAATGATAGTAAAACACATAGGACTCATTCAACATGTGACATATTGCAATACAACCCCTCATCTTGGGTAAATTGCACTTTACACTTAGACTATCATATAATGCACAGATAGTTTGCAATTAAGCTCACACTTGAAAATAAACTTCACAAAGAGTTTTAATTACTTTTCAAATGATTAGAAAAAGTTTGCAAATAACTTACCTAAGAAAAACTTCTAGGGTTAAGCCATAACCCAGGTCAGGGATGTTACAGTTTCTATGATGGAAATGAGGTGGAAATGGTGGGTGGATGACTTGAATGCAAGGGAGATGGCAATGAATGTTCTAGAGTAGGTAGGGGGTGTAATGGAAGCTAACCTATTGTTGTGAATTCCACTCATGTATATATAGGTGGTGGTGGAAGAACTAGGATATGTAGGGGTATAGTTGGAAAAACAATGCAGGAAAAAACTAGGTTTAAGGTGGTAGAACGGTCGTTTTGGGCAGAACGGACATGGTGACTGAGGGTGGAACGGTCATGGTGGATAAGGGTTGTAATGACAATGGTGGGGGAGAACGGATGTAGTGAGAAATGGAAAATGTCAGAGTGTAGGTGGTGAAATGAAGTTTGGTAGCACGGTCATGTTGGGAAGTATTGTCATGGTGAGGGCTAGGTGGAACGATCATGTTATCGTGGTGGGGGAGTGAAATGGAGGTCATTCTAGCCAGCATGCCCATTCTCATCTTTGGCAGCATGGTCGTGATGGCTGGCATGGCCCTTTTGGGAGCTTCGTAGAACGATTGTGCTGGGTAGCGTGGCCGTGGTGGCAATGTTGTTGTAGCTTTGCAATTTTTGAGGTTGAATTTGTAACTGTAACATTGTCCAGCACGTCTATTCCTTGTCACCACGGCTGTGCTGGGGTCTTCAGTGGCAATTTCACTTTGAAACTTCATGATCAGTGGACTTCTTTGCTTAATGTCGATGCTTGGCCATTAGGGGTAGGTTGAGGGAGCTTTGCGGTCTTCTTTGGACCCCTCCATGGGTGGAGGAACCCTAGAACTCATTCCTTTTCTCTCATCCATCCAAAGCATGGTCAAAGTACCTGAAAAGTGTGCAAAGAACGTACATAAGTGCATTTGAGAATAATGTGCATATTGGGAGATTCAACTTGCATTCTACTGTGTTTAGATGTGATTTAGATACAAAAATACACAATATGAAGCCCTAAAATAGGACTACATCACCACCCCAAAATTAAAACATACTTGCCCTCAAGTATGCTCCAACTTAATCTCTCTTTCAAATTAATCAAGGAGAAAATATAGTGCAACATTGTGATGTTTAATGGCTAAAATGAGTTCACATGAGGAATTAGGCATGCAATCCACTACTCTTTGTTCAATTTCATTCTTTTTCAAGTGTGAATCAAGCACAGAGTACAAGAACTTAGAATATGGATCACCATTCACATATGTAACCAATGCAATTTTTATAATGCTCTAGGTAAACTGTATCATGCATGAAATACATTAAAAAGGTTAGCATTATTGTTTTACTTGCTAGATTTACCTCATACACTTCATTTCACTACTCATGACCCACATGGCTTATTTAGGGGGATGAGGGCTAGAGTTGATTTACCCTATCCCTACTAGGCATAAAAAGAGAAGAAATGGTTATGAAAGGGAGTGGAGTGCTTTTGCACTCATCTTTTCTTTGCTTGAATGCTTTTAAACATGAGCACCCTTTATTTTCTTTTTGCTTTTTCTTTTTCATTTTCTTTTCTTTGCCATTGGTGTAGGTAGGGCATACAATGAATAGAGTGAACTGGGGAGGTAAAGTATGGTCACTCCAAACTTTTTGAGGGGGCCAAGGCTTATATGTGCACTTTGGCATCCTTTAATGAGGCGTAGAGATAAGAAGATGATGAAAGAAATGTCATGTCAAAGAGGGGTCACAAGAAGTGGAAATCCATGTATAATTTCACTTAAGCAAGTTAGTCAATATAACATTCACCAATCAAACAAGTCATGCATAAAATGAATATAATAGTATATTGCATCTTTTCCATAAAGAACAAGAAAACCCAAACGTTCAAGACTTGCGAGAATCACCCTTTTATTCAAAACAACAATTTAGTTCAAGAGGATTGGAGCACAAGCAAAATTCCTACATAGGACTCATTCTAGCCACAAACATCAAAATCAAGTTACATCATTCAAGATTTAGCCATTTTCATCACAATAGATAGAGATTCAATTGAAAGACACCTTTGGGCAAGAACATTTGAGTTTGGGAGAAATTGGCCAAAATGGTGCCAATTTGCATTCAATCGCATCTAAACCTATATTTAGGGTTAGAGCATAAAGCAGCAAATTCTAGTTAAAACATACAAAAATTACCAAAATCTGCATGGAAGAGCAAAAAGAGTGAAAAGTTATGCAAAAAGTCATGAAATTGAACTACATGTATGCATGGATGCAAGCAAAAGGAAATCTACACTATAAAGAGTAATGTCAAACAAACAGAGATCAGGTGAGACAGACATCAACAAAATAAGCTAAGAAATGAGGGCATACTTCCCTACCACCCCAAACTTTTGAATCATGTTGTCCTCAACATGAAACTATAGTTTAGGAATGATTGGGTAGACATCACTACTCTTGTGGTGTGTAATCCTATGGTGGGCCGGCCTGTGGAGGTGGGTGATGGTAATAGTGGGCCTAGTAGTCCACCTGTGGAGGTGGGTATGTCTCCTAGTATCCAAATAGAGCTCCCCAGAAATCCTTCCCCCATTAGGGGTTTCACTTCACTCGTGCATGTTGATACCGGTACATGTGGTTGATTTGATGATGCATCTATTGCTGATCTAGCCATATGGCATGTTGTGTCTGCTGAATCACCTCCAACTGTGCATGAATGGCTGACATGTCATATGCATTTATTGGAGGTGGTTGCGCATCAAAGTCATCATGTATCTTTCTTGTGAGATGTGTCTACTCAAGGATGTGTTGTTGCTATGGCACATTTGTCTCTCCTTCACCCTCTGGTAAGTTCATTGTCACATCTCTATAGTCCTCTGTAGGGAACCAACTTTCCCACTTGGAAATCCATGCTGGAAGATTTATTAATGGCCCGATATCCTCAAGAAGAATAGTAGAATGGTAAGGTAGCTCTAGAGTGGTGCCAGGGTACCGGGGGTTCATGTTGTAAATCATCTTTTTGTCTCTTATTGAAATCATCTGAGACCTGGCAAGATAGTTCAAGTCAACCAACTTGGTCCCTTCTACCTTTGTGAAGTTATGGATATCACAATCAAGTGCTTTTGTTGTGGTGGTCACAATCCCTCCCATTATTAAAGGAAGCTTGTCTTGGAGGGGATTGTTTTTAAGTGGTCAATCATCATCATTCCCAGATTCACATAGACATGACTCACCATGACTGATATCACAAACAAGTTTTTGTGAGAACAACATCCTTGGTTGTCATATCGGCCAAAGACAGTGTTGGTGAGAGCATTCTGAATATATCTCAAAATGGGGTTGAAAATCTTTCTTATTTTTTAATTTCCCATTGCAAATGAGATTTGGCCAGTGAAAGATTCCCACATCTTAGAATAGTTGCATTTCCCATTTTTGTCAGACTTGCCCCTATCAAACTTTTGAGCTATCTCTAGTGTTGGTGCAAAGATTTGTTGAGGTGGGAGGACTTTAGCACATGTGGAGTCATTGGGCCTAAAGAGGATTGCATCCTCCCCTTAATATTTCTCCTTCTCTAGAGATCTGAAGAATTCATGAGTTGTCTCTAAGTATGTTTCTTCCACAGTGGTCAACAAGTAATACAACCCACATTATTCTAAGAAATCCTTGGTGATAAGAGTATCCCTAGGGATTTCATGGTGTTGGGGCAAGCATATCTTGTGGGAATCACCCTCCTAGTAGTGCACTCAGGGTGAAGGGGCCTTGTAAACACTCGCCTTGATGTGCCTCTCCCATATGCAGCTTCCTCGGGCTGATTACCAACCAACTTCATCATGTACTCCTCTAGCTTGAACAAGAAGTCCACTGGCTCATCTTCCATTTCCTCACTTTTAGTATCATCTACCTCCTCCTCCAGATATGTGTGTGACCCCAAACTTCTGTCCAAGTTCAAGAGCACAATCTGAATGGGTGCATTTTCATCTTCTTCCTCAATCAACAATCGGCGCCTAGTGGACTGTTGAGCGGCGTGTGGTTGTGCTGATGAAGTGGAGTGTCTCGCTGGATTTGGGTGTATAGGTAGTCATGAAGACGATCCAGCAGCAGCCTTCTTGGCCCTCCTCTCTCGGGTCAGTGCATCAATATCCACTGAGTCAATGATATTCTCCATCTCTTCTTCCTCCTCCTCCTCGTCAGGGTTGTTGTATCTTGGATCCGACTTGTGACCACTTGAGAAGGATCAGTGTTGGGTGGTGCTTGTCGATGCCGACCATCAAAGAGATTGTGAAATGGACTTAGATGGTGACAAAGCATTATGGGACTGTTGTGAGACATTTGAGGCTTGTTTGGTGGTGCTTTTACCTCCGGTGAGGATATTCATGGTTTTGTCTACCCCCTTCTTGATTCTTTTCCTATGCTCTTCATCTTTGCAAGGATTTTGGTGGGAAAATGAGTAAGAATAGCAAGAGTCACACTTCTGGGCTGTCAGGGTGAAAATGTCTTGGAGATGGAGAAATAGATGGTAATGGAGGGTGGAAATTGGAGCTTGAGGTAGGGGAAGGTGATTGGGGGTCAAAGGGAACTCAAGTCTGGAGTTTGGGAGAAAGAGGAGGTGATTTATGGGTGATTGGTGGTCTCCCTAGTCACCTTCTTCTGTAGAACAACATTCTAGGTTGAAGAAATGAAGTGAGGGTCGTGCTAGCTCAGGTGAAATCTGGCAACATAAGTGTTGGGCCTGGGCCAGCACGAACGTTCTGGTCAGCACGGCCGTTATGGCGGGATGCTAGCATGGTTGTGCTGCCCACACCCATATCTTGCATTTCCCCTATTGAAACCCATCTTTCCAGCACAATCATGTTGGGTCCTCCAAGTTCAAAAACCTTTAGAAATCATCAAATCATTCCATCATTCATAATCCAATCATTATAACCAATCCACTTGATGTTGTATTAATCTTTTTTCACTAAAATGTGCCTCATTTCTCAACTCTCACCTATTTCACATGTCATATCATCAAAACTAGAACAAAAACTATCAATCACAAGTTTGCATGTGTGTGTTCTTCGAATTGTGTAAAAACAAAGTCAAAGTATCAAAAAGTGAAGGTTGGGTGAAAAAGTTCCCAAACCTAGGTGGGTTGCCTCCCACTAGTGCTAAATTTTACGCCTTTAGTTGGGCTTATTGATTCTCAAACTTGATCATCCTCGTGGAATTTTAAAGCATCTTTGTATTAAATATCCCTCTCATGCGCATTCAAGCACATCTCTTCATCAAGTTAGTGTTCCTCAACTAACATCACAATATAAAAACTTTGATTGGCTTTATCCAGACCTACTTCAACATCTACTTTCAATCTTTGTCCATTCACAATAAACTCTCTTGCTCCATCCTTTTCACAAATCACAACAACTATGGATGGGCAAATTCTTGATTAGATAAGGTCCTTCCCATCTAGACCGAAGCTTCCCAGGAAAGAACTTCATCATAGAATTGTACATCCATACCCACTGTCTGGGTTCAAAGTCCTACTTCTTGATCAGCTTATCATGTAGAAATTGTGTTCTTTCCTTGTATCTTTTAGACAATTCATAGGACTCATGTCTCATCTCCTCAAGATCATGCAGCTATAACTTTCTTTTCAACCTGGTAGTGTCTCCATCCATATCCATAGCTTTCAATGCCCACAAATCCTTGTGTTGCATTTCCACAGGTAGATGGTAGCTTTTTCCATAAATAAGCTTCAATGGTTGGTACCAATCAGCGCTTTAAATGTAGTCCTATATGCCCGCAAAGCTTCATTGAGATGTAAAGACCAATCCTTGTGGTCAGCCTCACTATCTTCTCAAAAATGAGCTTTATCTCCTGATTAGCTAACTTGAATCGACCACTCGTTTAAGTATGGTAAGGAGTAGCCACACTATGATTTACTCCATGTCTTTTTAGCAACCCTTTAAATGTTCTATGAATGAAATGGCTTCCGCCATCACTAATCATGGCTCGTGGTACACCAAAACGGCTGAAGATGTTTGACTTCACAAAATCACACACCACTTTATGATCATTATTTCTAGTAGGAATTTCTTTGGTCCACTTTGATACATAATTGACAACTACCAAAATGTACACATACCCACATAAGGGAGGAAACGGACCCATGAAGTCAATTCCCCAGACATCAACACCTCAACTACAAGAATGGGTGATTGAGGCATCATGTCCCTCTTGGAGATAGCCCCACCTTTTGGCACTACAAACAACATTTGTAAAACTCATGAGCATCTTTGAACAAGGTTGGCCAATAAAATCCACTTTGAAGAATCTTGGTGGTTGTACGTTTCCCGTTGAAATGACCTCCACATACACCGAAGTGGCACATGGCTAGGATCTCTTGCTGCTCAATTTCTGGAACACACCCTCTAATGAGTTGGTTGGGACAATATTTGAAAAGATGTGGTTCATCCCAAGCATAGTTCTCCACCATAGCAAATAGTCTCTTACTCTCCTCCCTTGTCCAAGTACTCGGTATCCTTCCACTAGCTAAGAAGTTTGCTATGTGCTTGTACCACGGTCTTTGGGTGGATGAAATTAAGAAGAGTTGTTCATGTGGCATTGTTTCTTTGATGCAGTTCCTATCATCATACAGTGCTTCAATGTGGGAGAGATGATCGGCTGCAGAATTTTCTACTCCCTTTTTATCAACAATCTCTAGATCAAACTCTTGGAGCAATAGAATCCATCAGATCAATCTTGGTTTAGAATCTTTCTTCATCATAAGGTACTTCAAGGATGTGAGATCTATATAAACCACCACCTTGTTTGGAAGAGATAAGAGCAAAACTTGTCAAGAGCAAAAATCACGGCAAGCAACTCTTTTTCTGTGGTAGTGCAGTTCCTTTGAGCTTCATTAAGAGTCTTGCTTGCATAGTAAATGACATGTGGAATCTGTCCAATCCTTTGGCCCAGCACAATCCCCACTGCCATATCTGATGCATCGGTCATGATCTCAAATGGTAAGGAGAAATCTAGGGGCTGCATGATAGGAGCAGAGATGAGCTTGTTCTTCAAGTGGTTGAAAGCTTCAACACACTTGTCATTGAAATTGAGTTCCACATCTTTTTCAAGAAAATGAAAAAGTGGCCTCAAGGTTTTGCTAAAGTCTTTAATGAAGCGATGATAGAAACTCACATGCCTCAAGATAGATCAGACATGTCTTATGGTGGACGGAATAGTGAGAGTTGAAATCATGCCCACTTTGCCCTTATCAACTTCAATTATATCTTTAGAAACTCGATGACCCAAAATAATGCCTTTGGGCACCATGAAATGACTTTTCTCCCAAGATAGCACCAAACGAACTTTGACACGCCTTTCTAGTACGGCTACTAGGTGGAGCAAACACTCATCAAACATCTTACCAAACATACAAAAGTCATCCATGAAGACTTCAAGTGACAAATCAAGCATATTAGTAAAGATGGATGTTACACATCTTTGAAAAGTCAAAGGAGCATTGCACAACCCAAATGGCATTCTTCTATAAGAAAAAGTACCACTTGGGCAAGTGAACAACGTCTTCTCTTGATTAGTAGGATGAACAGTTATTTGGGAATAACCAGAGTACCCATCAAGAAAACAATAGAAACTCTGTCCAGCTACTCTCTCCAAGATCTGATCAAGAATTGGGAGAGGGTAATGATCTTTTTTTATTTTTTCATTCAATTTTTTATAATCCACACACATTCTCTACTTGGATTTCTCTCTCATGAGTATCAATTCCCCATCTTCATTCTAAAAAACTATGATCCCACCCTTCTTGGGTACAACTTTGATGGGACTCACCCATGGGCTATTAGAAATGGGATATATGATTCCAACATCAAGTAGATTCACGACTTCTTTTACTACAACCTCTTTCAATTTTGGATTCAATTTTCTTTGCATTTAATGGGTTGGTCTATCATCATCCTCAAGATAAATTCTATATACACAAATAGAAGGGTCAATACCCCACAAATTAGCTATGGACCATCCAATGGCCTGAATGTTCTTCTTCAAAACTGTCATCAACGCAACTTCTTGCTCCTAAGAAAGAATAGAAGAAATGATCATCAGGAGAGTGTCATTAAAGCCTAAGAAAGCATATTTCAATCCTCCGAGAAGATACTTGAGCTCAATAACTGGCGGCTCTTCAAGGGAATTCTTCAATAGTTCAGAAATGGACGGGAGGTCCTCACTTGTAGCCACTAAGGCCAGCTCTTCTTCCTCATCCCCACCATCAGAAAATTCCACAATGGGCTCTAGACCTCTACCTTGTGTGGCACTTTGAATCCATGTAGGTATACACTCTTCTACAATCTCATCAAGACACTCAATTAGATAACAATCCTCTTTTGTAGAACCTTTCACTTCGAGCTTAGTAGAAGACTTGAACATGTTCAACCTGATCTTCATGTGCATGAAAGTCACATACATGGCGTCGGTCCTCACATGAATCACTGCATCAGCTATAGCCAAGAAGGGTATCCCCAATATGATAGACACTTTCCTCGAGTCTTTTCCCATGTCCAAAGTAATAAAATAGTAGGAAAGAATGTAGAGGTCTCATCATCAATTCTGACCAACACATCATCAACACGCCCTCTAGGCATTTTCACATATCTATCGACCAATTGCAAAGTACAATGAGCAGGACCCAGTTGTCCCATTTGTAATTTTGTAAACACATCATATGGCATTAAATTTACACTATAACCCAAGTCAAGAAGAGCTTGGTCTATGCGGTGTACTCCAATGTAGCATGGGATGATGGGAGCACAGGATCTTTCATCTTCCTTGGCACGGTATGTTGCAGAATTGAGATTACTTGTCCAGTGAGCTTGACCTTCCTCGGTTTCCTTCATGTTGTCTTCATCTTGAATGTGCACAAGTATTTCAAGAACTTAGTGTAAGATGGAATTTTCTTGATCATATCAAGCAAAGGCATGTTGATCTTGACCTGCTTAAAGGTCTATATGATGCCCTTGTTGTGCTTCTTATTCCTTCTTTCAGTGGATGGCTCTTCAAGTGCATCTGGGAATGGAGGAAGTTGTGCTCCCAATCGGCTCAAGTCAATAGTATCATCAAGCAATATCACAAGAATCATGACATCATCTCTCGGTATCACGGTATCAACCTGGGTTCCTATCAAAGTATCATCAACCTAAATCTTAGCATCAACATCTCTGATCACAGTATCAACCCTGTCATCACTGGCTGTGCTATCAAAAAAAGTACCATGTGGCTACTCCAAGGTCCTACCACTCCTCAAAATAGTCACTGCCTTCACATGCTCATAGGTAGTGGAAGAGGAAACTTGTGGAAGTGGTTGTGATTGTTGAGGTGGTGGTGGCCTTGAGTATGGTGGATTTGGATTTTGGAGGATAAATTGTGGTTGGGGTTGGGGTTGGGGTTGTGGTTGGGGTTGGGGTGGTTGTGGTGGATGGGGTGATATTGTAGAGGGGGTGTTGGTAGGAGTGAGGTGGAGGATATTGGTAGTTATAATGGGGTTGTTGAGGTGGAGGAGCATATGGATTTGGTGGTCCTTGGTACTGGTGAAGTGGGGTACTTGGCCTTATGGTGGGACATAAGCACCTTGAGTAGTGCTTACATAACCTCCATCATTGTTTGGGTTGGCCATAGGTTGAGACGGGAGTCTCCCTTCTTCATGATGCGCAAGTGAAAGGGAGATTTGATCAAGCCTTTATTCAAGGCGGCTAATGTTTTGCCCTTGAGAGGACACCCCTTTCTTCACTTCGTCAAGGCTCCTTATCCTTCCTAGAACTTCTTCCTCAAACTTGGAGTTGTACTTGGGCCCTTGATGTTGCCTTGGTTGCCTTTGCCTCTCCTCATTTTGTCATTTATATGAGAAGTTTGGATGATTCCTCCATTCAGGAGCATAGGAGTTGGACATCAGGACCTTGTTTTTGTGGTTTCCAAAGTCATGTAAAGCGTTCACTTCCTCATCCACATAATCAATTTCCATTGTAGATTGGATATAAGAACCTCCATCTTGGTTCTTCATAATGTTCATCATATCTGCCATCATTTTCATCATGTCGGGGTTGGCTTCTGTCCTAACTGGAACTATAGGATGGAGCAGATGAATGTAGTTCCTGTCACAATTCTCCCCTTTATTTGAATCTTGGTGGCGAGAATTCTCAGCAAGGTGCTTGAACAAGGGCCAAGACTCCTCCGGTAGCTTTTCCATGAAGTTGCCTCCACATGAAGAATCAACATTATTTTGGCTCAATTCAACTAGCCCGGTGTAGAATGCTTGAACCAGCTGCCACAAAGGTACCTCATGATGAGGGTAGTCACTTAGAAGCTTTTGGAACCTTTCCCACCCTCGTGGAAGGGTTCATTCTCTTTTTACGAGAAGGATGTACTACATCTTCGCATCTAGGTCAACTTGGCAATCAGGGAGAACTTCTTAAGAAACTCATTCTTCACTGTGTTCCATGTCACCAATTCTAGCTTGGAGATGTATCATTCCCTGGCTTTTTCTTTCAGAGAAAAGGGGAAGAGAGTTCTTCGGATTGAGTTATCAGTGGCGGCAGGTGTGCGGAAAGTGGAACAGGTTTCAAGGAAGGTGTCGATATGGGGGTTCTCATTATCCATCCCATAGTAAGTAGGAAGGAGCTCGAGAAGGGTGGGTGGAATGGAGAATTGTTGACCTGGCATTTGGTCAACAAGGGTGCCAATTGGAGAATTTTAGTTCCTCTAGTGACCCCAATTGGAGAATTGTTAATGCTAGCCTTTAGGAAACTCTAGTCAATTGCACTAATCACACTTACACTAGCTACTTAGATCTCACACTTACTTGTAGAAGAAGGGAGATGTATGTAGGAATAAAGGGGGATATATAGGGATCCACTAATTGGACCTAGGATCCATTCCTAAGATTGCCACATACATTCCATTTTCCCCTAGAAGCTAAGTATCATCAAGCATAACAAAACAAGCAATCTATGTTTAAAAGCACAAACCACATGCAATATATTGGGAAATGAGATAGAAGCAAGATGCAATAATCATAGAATGAAAATATGTTCAATACAAGTTATTTTCCCCCAACATGGTATCAAAGTCACACCCGAAACAGCCCACTACTAGGGGCTTAGCTAGACTTGCTCATACAAAAGAGAAAAGAAATGAGAAGAAAGGGATAGGAATCCATGGAGCTCGGAGTGTCTTCTTCTTCTTCACCTCCTAACTATTGTATAATGACCTCCCTCCTCCAACGTGGATGTAGAGCATGGAAATGAAGGGGATTATGGTAGAAAACCTAGAAAACTAGGTTTCTATGGTAGAAATTGGGTGGAAATGGTGGGTGGATGACTTGAATGCAAGGGAGATGGTAATGAATGATCTATAGTAGGTAGGGGGTGTAATGGAGCCAACCTAGTGTTGTGGCCTCCACCCATGTATATATAGGTGGTGATAGAAGTACTAGGGTAAGTAGGGGTATTGTTGGAAAAACAATGTAGAAAGAGCTAGGTTTAAGGTGGTAGCACGACCGTTCTGGGCAGAACGGTCGTGGTGGTTGAGGGTTGGAATGACCTTGGTGGGGATGAACGGTCATGGTGAGAAATGGAAAATGTCAGAGTGAAGGTGGTGAAATGAAGGCTGGTAGAACGGTCGTGCTGGGCAGCACGGCTGTGGTGAGGGCTTAGAACGGTTGTGCTGGATAGCACGACTGTGGTGGGGTAGTGAAATGGAGGTCATTCTAGCCAGCATGTTTGTTCTCATCTTTGGTAGCACGACCGTGCTGGCTGGCACGACCCTTTTGGGGGCTTCGTAGCATGTGGCTATGATGGGTAGAACGGTTGTAGTGGCGACGTTGTTGTAGCTTTACAATTTTGAGGTTAACTATGTAACTGTAGCATTGTCCAGCACGACCGTTCCATGGCACCATGATCGTTATGGGGTCTTCAGTGGAAATTTCACTTTGAAACTTCATGATTAATGGACTTCTTTGCTTGATGTTGATCCTTGGCCAATAAGGGTAGGTTGAGGGAGCTTTGGGATCTTCTTTGGACCCCTCCATGGGTGAAGGAACCCTAGAACTCCTTCCTTCTCTCTCATCCATCCAAATCATGGTCTAAGTACCTGAAAAGTATGCAAAGAACGTCCATTAGTGCATTTGACAACTATGTGCATATTGGGGGATTTAACATGCATTCTACTGTGTTTAGATGTGATTGAGATACAAAAAGACACAATATGAAGCCCTAAAATAGGGATGCATCACACCCGCACACAAACTAGATGTGTGATTGTCTCTAGGCTAAGAGAGGAAGAAGGACAAGAAGCCTTTTTAGTAAATGAAAGCAAAGGAGTTGGAGGCTGGTGTCACAAAGCAAGGGAAGGCTTCCTTTGGTAGTCAAAACCTTATCATTGACAAAAGTGAAGTCAAAAGAGACTCCTCGATGAGAGTCGGTAAATCATTTTATAAGGGAAGAAGATTCTTATCTAAGGATAGGTAAGTTTCTTATAAGGTTATCAGCTCCCTTGATTGGAAAGGAAAGTTAGTTTAGCTTTTGATATTAAAAAAATGTGGTATCTTAGTGTAAGTATTATAATAAAATATAGAGAGTGACTCAAGGTTGAGTAGCCTCTTTGTGTAACCATTACAATAGAATGTTAAGAGTGACTTAGGTTGGAAATTCTAAGGCCTCGTTTGGTTCATTGGATAGGAAATTGATCGGATTGCATTACCAATAGGATGGGAACAGAAGAGATTATGATAGGATATTACTTTTCCTATGACAGGTTTGGATGTGTAATGGATTTAGTAGCCAGAAATGATCATCCATTTTTGTTCTGCATCCAGAATTAATTACAAGAAAGTCAATGATGCACGGAGTCATCCTGATCACATGGCACCGTTCTGTCTAGATCGACTACCAGATCAAGGTCATTTGTCTATGTGTGGCTCATCTAGACCGATGTATAGGCTTCCAGAATGCAGCAAAACCATGATTGTGTGTGTCAGCATCGGGGCTATTGTGTCAGGAAGAGATCACTGTCTACTGGCTTCCCGTCGCGAACCTTTCAGTCGCCTTCCCCACCTGCTAGAGACTCCTATTGATAGTCTCATTACTACCGAACGCTTTTGGTGTAGCTGTCCAGATTGTCGCAAATTGGTTTTGTGTCACCTACAGCCTGTATTTTGTTAACAAACATAGGAATGGATTAAGAGACACATTGAAACTCAATCTGACACTTAATACAGTGAACCAAATAGGACCTAAAGGTTGATCTCTCTAGGTAATGGAGATACATACTTTGAGATGAATCACTGTAAATATAGTCTTCAAGTGTGGATTATCTAATCACTCTCCCCCTTGATTTCAATACTTGTATATTTATATTGGAATATGATTTGAATGCCTAATGAATTTCTTTAACTTGTATTAACTTAACTCACATATGGCAAGGTCTTCTTCAAGAAATACTTCCACAAGTAGGATAATATAGGTGAGAATCTGGGCGGCTCTCTCCCTAGCTCCCGCGATCTAGGGCTTGCCTCGTCGCCGACTCTGCTCGGGGGAGAGGCTGCCTGCCGACACGCAGTGTTCCCTCCCCCCTGGGCTTCTTCTTCCTCGGCTGTCTCAAGGTGCTTCGACGATCGGAGTCTTCTCCTGCGTTTCGTCTAGGACCCATCTTTCTCAGTGGTGGTACTCGGCCTCAGATCTAGAGGCTGTGAAGCTGGTGGTTTGGGCGGCGTGCCCTGGTGGTGCTTTGGCTCGCTGGGGTAGAGCGGAGTGTGGGCGACGTGCCCTGATCGTCAGTCCCTACGATAGTCAAGACCCCCCGCCCCCGTGCTTTTTTGCGGGCCTCCCTGTTGTTTTCTTGTTTTCTTTGTTGTAGGTTTTTCTGCCCGTTTCTCACCGCTCGTCGGTGTTGTTGTTGCCGTTTATCGGTGTTGTTGTTCTCTCTGTTTGGGAGCTATGAGTCTTGGCTCTTGCTGGCCTCGATTTCTTCTGTTCAGATTCACTACTGGGTCAATGGCTCTGCATGTGGCGGAAAATACTGGTATGTATACTTTTCATTTGCAGGTTTATCATCTCCGATCTATGCTCAGGTTGAAGGAATCTCTTATAAAAAGTTGCTTTGGTCAGCCTAGTGGAAAAGAGATCAATGCAGAAGCGTTCTACTATCATTCCAATATGAGTTTTGGGGATCAGATAGCCCTGCTCTTGGTTGTATGTACTTCCAGAATCACTTTTCCTATGTGTAGATGCCGTATGGCTTTTTAGTAATGAATATGTTCAGATTGCTAAAAAAAATATAGGTGAGAATCTAGAGTGGAGATACTCCTTCCCCTTGTTGGTCTTTGATGGAAGTAACTTCCGATATTGAAAGAGAAGAATGTGATTACATACTCAAGAAGCAAGTCTTAAGATGTGAAAATGGTGGATCTTCCATACAAGAAACCCAAAGGAGAGATAAAAGGATGAGATATTTCTACCTTTAAGAAAGCAATCTTGAATGCCACAGTAATAATCATTTAATATAATATCATCGTGCAATTGCACATATTTGTTTTGTAGGTCTTTAACACTCATACTTGTAACCTGGTGACTTTATATGCCATCTGAGGGGTGTGAGAAGATTCTTATTTTTACGAGTTAACTTTTTATTCAACTAATTATGCAGTTCAAAACTCTTAGTAAAAAAATTTCTTTTGTATCTGACTATATGTAACTACACTCTTTTATGTCAAATTTGGTTAATACAAACATTTATGTGTTACTAAAATTTTGTAAGTGATGTGGATATGTGTTAATGCATGTCTGATATAAATGAAGAATGATTTGTGAATCTATGTATGATTTTAAGAGTGGATCGTGAGAATGGAAGAGAACATGTGTATGATTTGGTAAATGCATCATGTAAATGCAAACAAATGTGTGTATGATTTGGTCAATCCATGTGAAGGAAAGTGAATCTGAAATGTGAATGTGAATTCAAGTGATTTCATTTTGTATATGGTTTTATTATAGGTTTTACAAGATCAAAAATGGCCTACCCAATAGTAGTTCCCTAATGTGTTGTTCAGTTGTTTAAAAATATATATAAAGTGTGATTTTTGTGTATAAAAGTGAGGTTATGAATTTATAGAATCAACCCCTATTAAGAAAAACAACACTAGAAACCTATGCAGAAACAAATTATAAGATGGATAACCAATGTTTTTATGCTAAACGTTTGAGGCTATAAATCCACAGTGTAATCCATTTTGGAAATCAACACTATAGACCTCCACAAAAACCCAAAAGCGCCGACAAAATAAAAAATTCAGCATCACTTTTCGTTGGAAAATTGATGTTGTGTGTAGCTAATAGGCTCGTTTTGTTATCTTTTACAATCTCCATTATTTTTTTTCTATCGTTTCTCATGTACTAAAAAAACCGACATTGTATCCATGGAATAGTAACACCACCCACCTTTCCATATTTTTTGATCAATGTTATATGCCTTTGTTGACTGATGCTATAGCATATTTATGTACTAGTTTCATACACCTCAAACATCTATATTGATCTTTTTAAATACAGTGCCATGCATTGAATATGTGTTGCAAAAACTCAATAGATGCACAAAAATACTAGGCCAAGTCACTTCCTTCAGTAAGGTTTCTCCCTTAAAATCTCGACTGATGAACTTGACTAGAACCAACATTTTAGATCCTTGAACGAGATTGTTACTAGTTAAGAATTTGGTCTATGGAATTAATTGAGCCATCAAGTAGTTTTGTCAATCAAAATTGTGTTTAGGACAATCTCATTCGATGAAAGTGCATGTTCGATAAATCTGAGTTAATGCTAAGTGCAATATTAATTTGATCTAGTTAGTTGTATTAAAGTTTTAAGCATAATTACATGTCATACAATTCTTACAAATGATTTACAAAAAATATCTAAGGAGAAATATATACATTCTCTAATCTTGATCTTTGTGCATGTATGACTTGATTTCTCCAAATTAGGGTTTGCATGTTTATGCATCTGGAGTGTGTCTATCTGAAATCACCCAAGTAGAACATTAGACATAATTAAGAGGAATTGGTGGGTTATCATCAAAATATGGGATTAGGAAATTTACCCTCTTGAGTCAACAAATCATAGACATTAAGTTGGCATTCGAAGATCCATAGACATCCAGAGCTATCTGACCTCTGTCTATCGTCCCCAATAGCCTTCTTTTCCTTTCCTCCACTTCCTCTCCTCTCTCATGAACCTCCTCAATACTTCATCCACCTCCTCCCTCCCAACCATTCACCTTCAAACCTTACCCTGAACCCACCAACCCTCTAAGGCTTCTTACATCCAACCACTGGGACACCAACCTTAGTAACATCTATGACAAAGTTTGCATTCACTAACTGGTCAACACAGTAGGGCAAGTCACTATAGGCACACCGTTCACAATAGCTTCTACCAACAATAGTGGAAAAGTCAGGATTTTAGAGTGGGTTGAGGACCTCTATATAAGAGATGATCTAATGTGAGAATTTGATGCCTATATGAGCCTAAAAAGTGCATTCTTGATTGGTACCTTAATGTCAATAAAGGACAAAAAATGATTTTGCATCCAGATTAAGCAGATCAAACAGTTCCATCCTTAGTGTTAAGGGGGCCTTGACGTTGATGAAGGCCAGAGTGATATTGTTATACAAACTCAACAATTGTGTGTGTGGGTGTGTGTGTGTGGGTGTGTGGGTGTGTGTATGTGTGTGTGTGTGTGGAGAGAGAGTGAGGGTTGATCCTATGAGAGCCCTCCTATCGTGAGAGCATGAGAGCCTTTTTAATAACTATGACTTTAGAAGGTTTTTGCAAATCCAACCGTATGGATGTGAAAAGTAACATTTCCATCATCATCACACAAAAAATTATCATGATCGAACATTGTTTTCTCAGACATATATACAATTCACATATACTGCATCTAATGGTAAGTCATGAATTCAATATGGAACGTTAAAAACTTTTCTATTACCAAAGGCAATTCGTAAGTCTGATGTATATGAAACCTTTTTGGGTAGGAAATTACAATGATATGGTTTCAATCCATATAGTTGTATCGGAATAAATGGACCATCATTGGGAGTTATTGAAAGTGATCTCATGCTATATATATCTATATATATATATATATATATATATATATATATATATATATATATATATATATATATATATATATATATATATATATATATATATATTGATGATCGAGAGAACCCACCCCGGGCGAAGCCGACATGGTAAACTCTCGAGGCATGAGAGGGTGTGGTCTGGTCACCCCCCTCCCGCGCCTAATCAGCGTGAGTTGCCGTTCCCAAAGTGCCTTCGGTGAGGTTCGAACCCGGGTCCTTCATTGGGACTTACCGAGCTCTTACCACCCGAGCTACTATGGCCGGAATATATATATATATATATATATATAGAGAGAGAGAGAGAGAGAGAGAGAGAGAGAGAGAGTCAGGCTAGAATACACTCTAGTGTATAGATCATGTCGTACACCCCAATGGTGTTTGCCTATCTATACCATGTTTCTCCAAAATCTAATCCATTTATCTTCATGGTTACAATGATAATAGGTCACATATAAAATTTGAACTCATTTGGATGAGTGTAAGATACTTATCCAAGCACAACAAAATCGATGCACAAAACTAATTTGAAATGCATGATTTTTGCCTCCTTTAGATGCACGATCTATAAGTATCCAAATGAGCTAAAATTTATTATATAGTATGTTTTTATGATAATTAAGAAGAACAACGGTTTATATTTTTCAAAAATTTATTGCATATTCAAAAATGACTGAGGTGTACGGTGCCTCCGGTACACTCGAGTGTACACTAGCCATACTCTCTCTCTCTCTCTCTCTCTCTCTCTATATATATATATATATATATATATATATATATATATATATATATATATATATGTGTGTGTGTGTGTGTGTGTGTGTGTGTGTGTGTGTGTGTGTCAATTTGGATATATATATAGGTATATATATATATATATATATATATATATATATATATATATATATATATATATATATATATATATATATGTATATATATATATATGTGTGTGTGTGTGTCAATTTGGATATATATGTGTGTGTGTGCGCTAATTTGAATTTGTCTTAGATGCATAACATACCAAAGTATATATGTTTCCTCGCTCTTATTTAATAATAAAAAAACTAGATGCATTATCATTTTTACATTGTCAAGTTTCTAGAATACACTATGATTAATTTCTTCATATCGCTATCACTTAGCCATCCTTCATTGAGTCTACATGAAGTTTGTTGACATTTAATCATCAATCCACGCCCCTTAATATGATATATGCATTGTCCACTATAAGCATGAAGCGTCAATCATGTATTGTACTAAAATATCCAACATAATGTGGTGAGTTTTATTCATTGTAGCTAATTGTATTTATGGCTACATGGACTAACAAATAGAATGTGTTGACCCATTGTTGCTCTTTATAATTATAAATAGAAAAATATACATGCTAAGCACATAATATGCATTTAAACTAATTTAATAGACACAATAAACAAACATAAAGCATTGTAAAACGTATTTCTCATTTACAAAAATTATATATTTTCTTAATTTCTTTTCCTTAGTTTCACAATAGGAATATCAAAGAATTTCTTAAATTCTTATTTAGATATTATACATACAACTTTAGTACAATTTCAATTCATATATGAACTTCATGCTTACTTAAAGAAAGAAGTTGCATATTGTAAGGACCCTGACCTCCATTTTGGGCTTACCCTATTTGTTTTGCATAAACCTTGTGCTTGGTTGCTTGCTAATCACCTTTAGTGGTGATTAGGGTTTGCTTGTGTTTTTTTGAGAGTTGGAGGTGCTACTTGCAAAATAACCTAAGTTAGGGTTGAAGAGAAAGTTTTTCGCCTTGAGAGATGTCTTTCACTCTCTTTGCTTCCTCTAGAGTTGAGAGGATGGTTTGGGCTCGTTCCTTGAGTTGTCTTGGGCTTGGTTGAGCTCTGTTGGGCCTTGTTTTCCCTTGTTTGGGCCTTGCCTTGCTTTGAGGAACCTTGTATTGGGCAAGGAGGCTTGTGTCGGCCTAGAGGTGTTGGTGGTGTATCGGCCATGGTTTGAAGTGTGTCGGCCTTTGACTTTGTTGACCCTCTTGCTTTGGTTGTGTCACCCTATCTTGGACATGTGGCCGATCCTTGGTTGAGTGGTGGCATGGTTTGTACATATGTCTTGCAAGGTGGCAAGACGTGTGGACATGTGTCCCTTGGCAAGGTGACACCTTGCCTTGGTTCCCCTTTGATCCTCATCTATATATGCCTTGCCTTTCTCTTCCTTAGGAACCCTTTAGCTCTTTGTTTCCCTTCTCTTCTTTGGTGCATGATACACCTCTCCCTTGCAACATTGGTGGTCGATACCCTTGGAGGAGCTAAGGTTGGTGGTCAATCCCTTTGAAGGAGTTCTCTTCTTCTTCCTCTAGATTGGTGGCCGAACCTTAGGTGAACCTTGATTCCATGGTAAGCATCTTCCCTCTCTCCTTAGCATCTTCTTCTCCATCTTGCCTACTCTTCGGCCATGGTGGTTATGATTCTTGTTCCTTTTCTTGAGGTGGCCGAAAGTGGTGTGCTTGGAGCAAGGAGCTTGAAGCTTGGAGCTTTGGAGCTTGAGGAGTTTGCTTAAGGCGGGTTACATAACTTCTAACCCTAGCTATACTACCTTCTCTATGCTGCATGATTCATATATGTTGATGATCGGCCATTGCATGTTATGTTTCTTTCTCTAGTACATGTTGTTGATCTTATGGATATAGTGAGCATGATGTTGTTGATGGTTTATATCCCTTTAGATCTAGTTGGTCGAACCATAGTTTGGGGTTTTCTTGTTGAGCAATACCCCTTTCTCTCCTTGGTTTTTGAGAAGTGAGTTTGAGCTCTAGTGATGTGGGTAATACCCCTCTCTCGTTTAAGTTGAGAGGTGAGTCTACATTCTAGTTGCTTGGGCAAAACCCTCCTCTCACCATGGATTTGAGAGGTGAACTCTTAGATATGTGATGACCTAAGTTGAGGTTGATCATTTTGGTTGCCTGATTTGTGATAGAGGTTGAGCAAAACCCCTCTCTTTTGGGTGTTGAGAGGTGAGCCGATCTTCTTGATCATTTAGGGTTTGGTGCCCTTGTGCTTGAGGTTGAAGATGACCTTGTAGAGTTGTACTTTTCATGTTATGAACTTGGAGTAGTGATGCCTGACAGCTTCGTCTTGAGTTGTACCCTTGGCCGATATATCTAGTTGAAGTTTGGTTGGTGCCCGTTATGGTTCCCTTGGCCGATACCTTTGTTGCTTGGGCGATACACCTTGTTGAGTGATTTACATGACAAACCTTGTAGAGAGGTTGCTCGATACCATCTTGCCTTGAGATGGCCTTGGTCGATAGCCTTTGATAGCTTAGTGCCTGAGATGGCTTTGGTCGACACCACCCTTGTTTGGATGAGCTTTGGGCGATATGGTATGGTGCCCGACATGATAACCCTAGGTGTTGGCCGATATGTTGCTGCATGACCATGCACGACACAACTCTTGGGTGTCATGAATGCCCTGGCCGATAGGGATGATCCTTGGACGATAGGAAGTTGGTTGCACGGTAGGGGGACTTGGGTGATATCCCTTTGACCGATATGGTCCGTGTGAGGGTTGGCCGATAGAGGAAACCCAAACCCTAACCCTAGCTTGTGTGCACAATAGGCCTTTGGCCGACAGCCCTGTGATGATGCACGATACACCTTGTCTGACACCATGTGATTTGGTGGGTTCTTGTTACATGATAGGTGAATTGATGGGGTTGGACGATATGGTGGTGAGCTTGCTTAGGATTGGGAAACCCTAGCCGATACATCCTTTGGTGAGGGTATGACCATAGACGATACATATTTTGGTGAGGGTTGGTGCTTCCTGCCATACCTATAGTGAGGTTTGTAGGAGCTTTGGTTAGGGTTCTAGTAACTCGGAATGTATATAGCTGATAGTTCTTTGTTAATAATGATAATACAAGTGATACAGTGTAATCACCTTGAATCCTAAAACTATGATAATGAGATAAGATGATAGGTTGTGAACCAGGAAGTTTGGAAGGATATGATGTTGCTACACATGATAATGTGACACATGTATATGATCACAAGTATGGGGCATGATATATGCTTATGATTGATAATAAAACTATGATTTCTATAACTTACGTGTAATATACTCATGGATGTTACTTTATGCTTGATAGCATGATAATCATGTTAATCCATGATGGATTCAATATCTCTATGGATGTATATACTAACCATGTTGGTATTTTATGTGGGTTCATAGCCTGGTAAGAGCTATGAGATGTATGTGCTTGAGTAGCACCATGTGGTAATGAGATAACATGTTGATAGGGCTGAGGACCTGATATAAGGCTGAGTGCCTAGTTGAGGTGTTATCCTCTGATGATGATATAAGGGATGTGTCCCCAGAATGTAGATGCATGGTTATGATGCCTTGAGAGGTAGTGGTTGATATATGAGGGATTGAGGTCCCATGACAGTATGATGATGGAAATAATGATGTAATTCTATAAGGCTATGTTTATACTTAGGTTTCCTCAACAATTGGCTTAAAATATACTAATTAATTATAGATGAACATATCATGTAGTTTACCCTATCCATAGATCCATCATCGTCAGTATCATGGTGATGGTGAAACAGGTTTATCCTATGGGATTTGCCTAGAGCGCATATTGTTGAATATGCGAGGTTTTCCCCTAGCCTAAAATAGGAGGATTCTAAGTACCACTGTGAATATACGGAGCATGGTGAATAGACCCATGGCTCAGGATATGTGATGATGAGCATGATGTGTTCATGGCTAAGATGTATATACTAGCACCTGTGTCAAGGTGAGCTAGAGATATGGGTAGCTTGTGGAGCTAACCCTGAGGCTGAGGCCATATAAGCATGAGACTGTGGTCCTTCTTTGGTTTTCATGCACTGACCACGAGAAGGTGAGGTCATGGAGTCTGGATCTCCTTAGACCTTATATGGCACCGGATTGGGCTTCACAGCCAATGGTTGGATTTGAGCAGGGAAGGATCACTTCCTCAGGGCATAATAAAATGTAATACAGCTGGATAGTATATGCTACACAGAATAAATATGAAACATTGTTTGAGGCCTTGTTTATAGATAATCCAGTTACCTACTTACAGTTGCTTAGATGATCTTGATATCTTGTGGTAAGTTCATGTAAAGCTTATCTTGTCAATCATGTTCCATAAAGAAGTATTTTCTTATAGGCCTCATGGATACACTGGTAAGAATGATGGGAATAATGGCCTTACTCAGTATACTGCTCTTGTTATACGCTTAATCAGTTATCTACTTTTATTGCTTTAATCTTCTGAGGTTTTATAGTTTCGGCGGGGAGTTGTGTTTCTCGCTGGGATTGTGTGTCTCACCCCTCTAGTTTACAACCTTTTTAGGTGATCGCTCTAGACGTGGTGGTGGTCGTGAGGTTGCGGCCGAGTAGCAAGAAGAGCAGTAGAAGGCAAGAGATGGACATGCTGCTATTTTTGTGGTTTTGTAGTAGAGTCCTAGAGTCATCCCTATACTCTCAGGTCCTCATAGGTGTTTGACGACGTTTCACGATGACTAGTTCTTATATATCCTATTGCTGGCCTTACATGGCCCATTATGTATGTATTAATAGGTGATAAACTCTGGTGCTGACAATACAGCTGGTTCCGATAAGATGTGGACATATATCAAAGCTTGTAATATTTTTATAACACGTTTCTCTACAGGATCTGGATGCAAAAGTTCTCTTATGTATGCTTTCCACAATCGGTTTTAATTAACCCATGTTCTCGGTAATATGTGGTTCCACATGTTTTCCCATGTCATCTCGTTGTCTGTGTGATGGCGGGGTGTCACAATTAGTTTGGTATCAGAGCTCTAGGTTCGCTAAGTCTACAGGGATCTAGGACTAGGTTGTGTCTATTTCTTGTGAGTTTTCTAGATTTTCTTACAATCACTTTCTACCCTCAGCAGAAGATAAAGCTTAAAGATGTCTGGAAACCATGAAGAACATGTTGCTGAGAGCAGCGATGCTGCATTAGTTGATGGAGCAAGAGTGCAGGCACATGAAGATCGGGTGCCTGAGGTCCTCCAACTTGACCCAACCATTCTCAAATATCCTACCTACCAACAGCTTATGGGGAAGTTGATGGCTATGATGAATCACATGGTGGAAAGGTTGTCAATGCCTCAGCCAAGAGCACATGCTCCCCATGGTGAAAACCTTTGAGCGGCTTCGTCGAGTTGAAGCTTTGGATTATGCCGGAATGATTGATCCAGTGGATGTAGATATGTGGCTGACAAGTCTTTAGAAGGCCTTCCGGATCCTCGACATCCCCGAAGCAGACAAAGTCAAGCAGATGTCAACCTTCTGAAGGGTAGTGCTGGCCACTGGTGGGCATCGAGGAGGAGAAGCGACCCAGTGAGGTGATCGGTTGGGAGGTTTTTCGGCAAGAGTTCATCAGCAGATACTTTCCGAAGACATATTTAGATGAGAAGATCAACTAGTTTGAGCGTCTATGCCAAGGATCGATGAGCATCACCGAGTATGAAGCCAAGTTCATGGACTTGTTGAGGTTTTGTCCTCACATGGCGGCAACAGATAATGAGCGGATTAGGTGGTTTGAGAAAGGTTTGAGTGTAGAGATGTTGACACCTACTACTACTTTGGAAAATCGGGAGCGGTTTGCCACGTTCATGGAGTTCGTTTGTAGGATTGAATGGTCTGTCAGGGAGAAAAGGGAGTCCATGACTAGGAAAAGGCATGCTCAGTTCTAGGGATAGAGATCGGGTTTTTAGCACCTTCCACGATGCAGAGTTATCGTGTACCATCACAATGGTCCCCGAGTAAGGGAAGAGGTTATGTTTCTTCACCATCGAAGGCACATAGTACAGCTTCAGTGGCAGTGATAGGGCCATCTAGGTCGCAGATAGAAGGCTGGTCATGTTATCACTGTGGACAGACTGGGCATTTAAGGTCAAATTGCCTGAAAAGAGATGTCGAAGTAACACAATAGCTGAGGAAGAATCAACAAGGGTCAGATAGACAGCATCCCAGTGGTAGCAGAGGGTGAGGACGCGGTCAAGCGTCGCAAGTGGGATCATTTGCTCAAGGAAGTAGAGGACGTGGACAATAAGCAACGGATCGATTCTATGTTATGAGTCATCCAGAGGCGATAGTCAACCCGCGAGTGGTGACATGTCAGATGGAGTTATTTTATTTTGATTTGTCTTCTTCTTGCTTTATATTTGTTCTGATTGACCTGGGTGCTACGCACTCTTTTATCGCACATAGTCTATTTGATAGTTGTCCTTTACCTGTTAGTTGTAAGAAAGATAACATGTTGTTAGAAACCCCTCTCGATGGTTCCTTGATGCTTCGAGAGGAGTGTATGTCTTGTGTTTTATCTTTCTCAGGACACGGTATACAAGTGGATCATATACCACTTGATATGCATGGATTCGATGTGATCCTTGGGATGTATACCTTAGAAAAGTATAAGGTTGTGTTGGACTATGGTTCCAAGCAAGCAGTGTTTGATGACAACAGAGAGAAGTGGATCTTCTAAGGGGATAGGAAGATTCTTCCGACATGTTTAGTTTCAACTTTGGTGGCAGAGAAATTGTTGCGGTAAGGTTGTAAGGCATTCTTAGCTCACGTTGTGGATACCAAGGCAAAAGGTCCTAGCCTTGAGGAGGTGACAGTTGTCCGATAATTTGCAGATGTGTTTCCTTATGAGTTTCCCGGTGTTCCCCCACCCCGAGAGATTGATTTTAAGATCAATCTAGTACCAGGAACACAGCCAGTTGCACAGACACCCTATAGGATGGCTCCAGTAGAGATGGCAGAGTTAAAGAAGCAGTTATGGGAGTTGTTGGAGAAAGGTTTCATTAGACCAAGCACATCGCTTTGGGGTGCTCCAGTCTTGTTCGTTAAGAAGAAGGACGGATCGATGCGGCTATGTATAGATTACCGACAGTTGAACAAGGTCACGATCAAGAATAAGTACCCGTTGTCGAGGATAAATGATCTGTTTGATCAGTTGTGTGGCGCTACAGTGTTCTCAAAGATAGACATACGGTCTGGATACCATCAGTTAAGAATCAAATATGATGACATACCTAAGTCAACATTTAGGATGAGGTATGTTCACTTTGAGTTTGTGGTTATGTTGTTTAGGCTAACCAATGCACTTGTTGCTTTCATGGATCTGATGAACCGAGTGTTCCGTCCGTTCCTAGATCAGTTTTTTGTAGTTTTCATAGATGACATCTTGATCTACAGTCTGGACAATCAAGATCATGAACAGCATCTTCGACAAGCTTTGACTCTTCTTCGCCAACATCAGTTTTATGCCAAGTTTAGTAAGTGCGAGTTCTGGCTGAAAGAAGTGACTTTCCTAGGTCATGTGATATCTACAGAAGGAGTCAGAGTGGACCCTAAGAAGGTGGAGTCGGTGGAAGATTGGGAGAAACCAAAGACGCCGACAGAAGTTTGTAGTTTTCTGGGTTTGGAAAGATACTACCAGAGGTTTATCAAGGACTTCAGTGTGATGTGTCGATGACAAAGTTGACCAGGAAGGATGTACCTTTTGATTGGGATGATCGTTGTCAGCGAGCTTTCCAAAGTTTGACGGAGAAGCTGACTAGTGCTCCAGTGCTAGTGCTGCCAGAGCCTGGGAAAGGCTATGTTGTTTTCTGCAATGCTTCCAAGAAAGGCCTAGGACTGGTGCTGATGCAGGAGGATCATGTGGTTTCTTTTGCTTTGCGATAGCTTAAGAAACATGAGGAGAAATATCCGACACATGGTTTGGAGTTGGCAGAGGTGGTCCATGCGTTAAAGATTTGGAGGCACTATCTTTATGGGGAAGTGTGTCAG
Source organism: Alisma plantago-aquatica (assembly GCA_963693085.1). Lineage (NCBI taxonomy): Eukaryota > Viridiplantae > Streptophyta > Magnoliopsida > Alismatales > Alismataceae > Alisma > Alisma plantago-aquatica. The sequence goes on along the minus strand of OY856414.1, from coordinate 799,750,183 downwards.
ATCTTTACAAATCATAAGAACTTGAAGTACATCTTTTCACAGAATGAGTTGAACATGTGACACCGTCGTTGGATGGAGCTAATCAATTATTATGATTGCACCATTGAGTATCATCCTGGTAAGGCAAATGTGGCAGCTAACGCGCTTAGTAGAAAGTCTTCTTCGCTCCCCATGTAGAAGGCACAGTTGAGTTCCTTGGTATGTCATAGGCGAGATATGTTTGTCTCCTTGCAACAAATGAATGTGTAGTTGGAAGTTTCCTTGTTGGCAGGACTGCTGGCACAGATGTAAGTCAAGCCTATGCTGAGACAGTAGATCAAATATGCACAACAGGCAGATGATACACTGTAGTTGATCAAGTCAGAGCTCGGCAGCGAAAAGTGTGATGGGTTCCATGAGTCTAAGGATGTACTAGTTTTCTATCATGGTAGGATGGTGGTCCCCGATGTTGATAATCTAAGAAAGCTAGTACTCGAGGAAGCACACACATCGATGTATACTATGCATCCAGGAGTCACCAAGATGTATCATAATCTGAAGGACCTGTATTGGTGGCCTGGCTTGAAGAAGGATGTAGCCGAGTTTGTGGCTAAGTGTGCAGTATGTCAGCAAGTTAAAGCTGAGCATCAGAAGCCGGCAGGTAAGTTGAAACCCATGTCGATACCACAATGGAAATGGGATCGTATCACCATGGATTTCATAGTTGGTCTGCCAAGGACAACTAGGAATCATGATTCCATTTGGGTAATAGTGGACAGGCTGACAAAATCTACTCATTTCATACCTGTAAAGACAACATATACAGCCGAGAAGCTTGTTCAGGTATATGTAGATGAGATAGTGCATTTGCACGGAGTACCAACAACGATACACCAGCAGACAGATGGGCAATCTGAAAGGACTATTCAGACTTTAGAGGATCTTCTCTGAGCTTGTGTTCTGCAGTTCCTAGGCAGTTGGGACGTGCATCTCAGTCTGATAGAGTTTGCTTACAATAATAGTCACCAGGGGAGCATTGACATGGCTCCTTATGAGGCTCTATATGGAAGGAAGTGTAGATCCCCTTTATGCTGGTATGAGTCTGGTGAGTATCAGTTTTTGGGTCCTGAGTTAGTGCAGCAGACAATAGAAAAGATCAAAGTGATACAGCAACAATTGAAGGCGGCACAGGATAGACAGAAGTCTCATGCAGACAATTGTCAATGACCTTTAGAGTTCTAGGTGGGATACAAAGTGTATCTCAAGGTCTCACCTTGGAAAGGTGTGCTGAGGTTTAGCCGGAAGGGCAAACTAGCACCCAGGTATATGGGGCCATACCCGATGATAGCACATGTTGGCAAGGTAGCTTACAAGTTAGAGCTGCCACCAGAGTTGCACAGGTTGCATCCAGTGTTCCATGTTAGTATGTTGAAGAAAAATCATCCAGACATGGGGAGAGTAATACAACCAGTTGAGGTTGAGCTTGATGAAGATGTGACCTATGAGGAAGGTCAAGTGATGATCCTTGACAGGAGGGTAAAGAGGTTGAAGAGGAAGGACCTAGTTCTTGTGAAGGTTCTTTGGCATCATCGTGGCGTTCAGGAAGCCAAGTGGGAGCTTGAAGAAGAGATGAGATGGAGGTATCCCTCACTTTTCTCTTTGGATTCTGAGGACAAAATCCCTTTGTAGAGGTTTATGTCTTGTAAGGACCCTGACCTCCATTTTGGGCTTACCCTGTTTGTTTTGCCTAAACCTTGTGTTTGGTTGCTTGCTAATCACCTTTAGTGGTGATTAGGGTTTGCTTATGTTTTGTTGAGAGTTGGAGGTGCTACTTGCAAAATAACCTAAGTTAGGGTTGAAGAGCAAGTTTTTCACCTTAAGAGATGTATTTATCTCTCTTTACTTCCTCTAGAGTTGAGAGGAAGGTTTGGTCTCATGCCTTGAGTTGTCTTAGGCTTGGTTGAGCTCTGTTAGGGCCTTGTTTTCCCTTGTTTGGGCCTCGCCTTGCTTTGAGGAGCTTTGTATCGGGCAAGGAGGCTTGTGTCAGCCTAGAGGTGTTGGTGGTGTATCGGCCATGGTTTGAAGTGTGTCAGCCTTTGACTTTGTTGACCCTCTTACTTTGGTTGTATCACCCTAGCTTGGACTTGTGATCGATCCTTGGTTGAGTGGTGGCATGGTTTGTGCATATGTCTTACAAGGTGGCAAGACATGTGGGAATGTTTCCCTTGGCAAGGTGCCTTGCCTTGGTTCCCCTTTGATCCTCATCTATATATGCCTTGCCTTTCTTTTCCTTAGGAACCCTTTAGCTCTTTGTTGCCCTTCTCTTCTTTGGTGCATGATACACCTCCCCCTTGCAACCTTGGTGGCTGATACCCTTGGAGGAGCTAAGGTTGGTGGTTGATCCCTTTGAAGGATTTCTCTTCTTCTTCCTCTAGATTGGTGGCCAAACCCTAGGTGAACCTTGCTTCCTTGGTAAGCATCTTCCCTCTCTCCTTAGCATCTTCTTCTCCATCTTGCCTACTCTTCGGCCATGGTGGTTATGATTTTTGTTCCTTTTCTTTAGTTGGCCGAAAGTTGTGTGCTTGGAGAAAGGAACTTGAAGCTTGGAGCTTTGGAGCTTGAGTTGTTTGCTTAAGGCAGGTTACATAACTTCTAACCCTAGATATACTACCTTCTCTATGTTGCAAGATTCATATATGTTGATGATCGGCCATTGCATGTTATGTTTCTTGCTCTAGTACATGTTGTTGATCTTATGGATATAGTGAGCATGATGTTGTTGATGTTGTTGATGGTTTATATGCCTTTATATCTAGTTGGTCGAACCATAGTTTGGGGTTTTCTTGTTGAGCAATAACCCTTTCTCTCCTTGGTTTTTAACAAGTGAGTTTGAACTCTAGTGATGTGGGCAATACCCCTCTCTTGTTTAAGTTGAGAGGTGAGTCTACATTCTAGTTTCTTGGGCAACACCCTCCTCTCACCATGGATTTGAGAGGTGAACTCTTAGATATGTGATGACCTAAGTTGAGGTTGATCCTTGTGGTTGCCCGATTTTTGATAGAGGTTGTGCAAAACCCCTCTCTTTTGGGTGTTGAGAGGTGAGCTGATCATCTTGATCATTTAGGGTTTGGTACCGTTGTTCTTGAGGTTGAAGACGACCTTGTAGAGTTGTGCTTTGCACGTTATGACCTTAGAGTAGTGTTGCCCGATAGCTTCGTCTTGAGTTGTACCCTTAGCCGATATATCTAGTTGAAGTTTGGTTGGTGCCCGTTATGGTTCCCTTGGCCGATACCTTTGTTGCTTGGGCGATACACCTTGTTGAGTGATCTGCATGACACACCTTGTAGAGAGGTTGCTCGATACCATCTTGCCTTGAGATGGCCTTGGCCGATTGGATTTGATAGCTTCGTGCTCGAGATGGCTTTGGCCGATACCACCCTTGTTTGGATGAGCTTTGGGCGATATGGTATGGTGCCTGACATGATAACCCTAAGTGGTGGCCGATATGTTGCTGCATGACCATGCACGACACAACTCTTGGGCGTCATGAATGCCCTGGTCGATAGGGATGATCCTTGGATGATAGGAAGCTGGTTGCATAGTAGGGGCGCTTGGGTGATATCCCTTCAACCGATATGGTCCCTGTGAGGGTTGGCCGATAGAGGAAACCCAAACCCTAACCCTAGCTTGTGTGCACGATAGGCCTTTGGCCGACAACCCTGTGATGATGAATGATACACCTTGCCCGACACCATGTGAGTTGGTGGGTTCTTGTTACATGATAGGTGAAGTGATGGGGTTGGACGTTATGGTGGTGAGCTTGCTTAGGATTGGGAAACCCTAGCTGATACATCCTTTGGTGAGTGTATGACCATAGCGGATACATCTTTTGGTGAGGGTTGGCACTGCCCGCCATACCTATAGTGAGGTTTGCAGGAGATTTGGTGAGGGTTCTGGTAACCCAGAATGTATATAGCTGATAGTTCTCTGTTAATAATGATAATACAAGTGATATGGTGCAATCACCTTGAATCCTGCAACTATGATAATGAGATAAGATGATAGGTTGTGAACCAGGAAGTTTGGAAGGATATGATGTTGCTACACATGATAATGTGACACATGTATATTGTAACACCCCTGACCTGGGTTATGAGCTAACCCTAGGTGTTTTTCCTAATTATGAAATTAGATGGTTGTAATTATCCTTTAGTATATAATTAAAGCTTTTATGGAACATATGTTTCCATTTCTGTCCCTTATAAATCAATGTTGAAGTATTGTTTGCAAAATAGGGACCTATGTGCAATTTGCCCAATCAGAGGGTTTACCTTGCAAAATTCACATGTTTATATGTTCCTTAAATGTTGAGACAACATAAGAATGAATATGATGAGATTTGAGGGATTTCCCAAGCTTGAGCACCAAGGTGCAGCTGTGGAAGCAACCCCTGTACTTGAAAACCCTAAATTGGTGTAAAATGCAATTTACCCAATTTGAGGGGTGCAACTTGTAAAATACATCATCTAAAATATCTTTTATGACTCTTGGCATCATTTAGAAGAGAAATTATGAAAAGGTCACTTCATGTGAATAATCATATAATAAAGAACACCTTTGTGATTGAATAATCAAGGTGTATGTATAATAGCCCTTTTATGTGTATACTTTAGTGATGGGTTGATCCTTTTTGCCTTCAATTCTTGACCTTAGAAGGAGTTTGTCCTTAGAAATAATATGTGGGGACGTGCAAGGAAGAAAGGAAGGACTTAGATGAGAAATGAGGAAAACATATGTTCTTATGTTGAAATTTCACTTAAGTATATATACTACTTTTCTCACTTAGCAAGGGAACGATCCTCTTCCTTTCATTTCTTTTCCCCTTGCTCAAAACCGACCAAGGCTAAGCTCTGGAGCAGAGAAGGACGACCAAGGGTCCTAGGTAAGTTTGGATAATCCCTTTTGCTTGAATTCATGGAGGAAACTCGTTTTCAAGGTTGAATTCATGGCTAGCTCACCTAGCTCTATCTTTATAGCCATTCCTTTCCAACTTTTCCTTGGAGAATTCACCTTGACCGACCTGTGGAGCTCAAAGACGCCATTAAATCTTGGATCTTGGAAGCTTGGAGCTCAAGGAACAACCTTTAGGCGGGTTTTATAACTATAAACCTATGCTTTGTTATATACATATTTTCTATGCTTTTAGTTGCTAGTTCTTCTTCTTCCCTATCTTCCCTTGCTTCCTTGCAAGCAAATCTGTGAGGAACTGTTGCTGTTCTTGAGCTAGAAGATGAGGGTGTTATTTCCTATGCTTATCCACAGTTTTCCACTTTACCATACGACCTCAACCAATTGCCCATACGGTTTACAAAACCGTCTGGTGGGCAAACAGTTTCAAGGTCGTATGAAGTCATACGGTCTCAAGACCATATGGACGCATTGACCAAGCGTGGACCGTATGGGAATCCTGTTCAAAATTATGTAGGTTAATCACCCACAAAATTTGAGAGGTTAACTCCAAAGGGATCGTGAGATATAAGCAAATCAATTAGCAAATCCAATTGAATTTAGTTCTGATTTTCAATCTGCTTAATTTGCCCTTTTTGGGCAAACGGTCTCTAGACCGTATAAGATGGTTGACTAAGCATTGACCGTATGAGATTACTGTTCATAATGATGTTAATTAATGACTCACCAATTTGATGGACTAATTCCAAACGAGTTAAGAGTTGAAGGTTGATTACTAGGGCAAACCCTAATTGAAATCAGTGCTGAAATCACAATGAGCTATTTTGAGATTTTGGGTTGATTAGCCCAAACGGTCTCAAGACCGTTTGGGGAATCATCCAAACGGTCTCAAGACCGTTTGGGGATCACCCAAGACCGTATGGAGGTCTGGGGTCAAGTATAGTTGACCAATTGAAGGTACAAAGATACCAAATTACATTGCAATTAAGTATTGATGTAATAATCAACTCAATAAATCAAACCTTGATGAATTTTCACTAGAGTCCAAAGGATGGATGGGCAAACGGTCTCAAGACCGTTTGGAACTCATCCAAACGGTCTCAAGACCGTTTGGTGACAACCCAAGACCGTTTGGAGGTCTAGGGTTAAGGTAATTTGATCAATTGAGGGCCCAATTACAATGGGTTGTTGAAATAATCAAATTGCTGATTTATGACTTAATTAAGGTTCAACCCCTATCAAATCAATCTAGATTTTGATGAATTCTTGGGCAAACGGTCTCAAGACCGTTTGGAGGATATCCAAACGATCCCAAGACCTTTTGGGCCAAGTTTGAGCCCAATTGGAGGTCAATTGATGGGTTCAACTTCGATTTGATTCACATTGTTGAGTGTTGATGGTTGAACGTTTATAGACCTTAATTGAACCAACTCCAACCCTAATTAGATATCAATTGAGGGTCAATTGAGTAACCAATTGGTTAATGCTAACCCTAATTGTCTCAATTGATAAGTGGTTAGCAAGCTTGAGACCAATTGAAGGCTTCAACATAGGAAACCCTAATCGAGTTTACCCTTTGAACCACCTTGGAGGTCCATACGATCTTGAGCTTTTGAGGGCATTCGACCTCAAGACCGTATGAGGTCATTCGACCTCAAGACCGTATGAGGTCATTCGACCTCAAGACCGTATGAGGCCATTCGACCTCAAGACCGTATGAGGTCATTCGACCTCAAGACCGTATGAGGGCTTTCGACCTCAAGACCGTATGAGGTCATTCGACCTCAAGACCGAATGAGTCCATTCGATCTCAAGACCGAATGAGATCATTCGACCTAAAGACCGAATGAGACCATTCGACCTCAAGACCGAATGAGGGTAAATGGTCTTGAGTGTTATACGGCCTTGAAGTCAACCAAACTGTGAGCTCTGATCTCCAAACCACGATATAAACACGATTTAAGCTTAGCGGAAGCGATTCGATTAACAGTGGAAGACAAAAATCACGGGAAATTTAAAACTTTTCGAGACAAGAGCTTGAATCCATAAAGCTTCATTCATAAAAGGAGATAAACTGTTTACATCTCATGATAATTACTTCTTGAGTAATTATATACAACAAGATACAAAATCTCAAGAACTCATAACCAAAAGACTCCAAGACCTGAGAGTACAGAGGACACATAGGACTGACTCTAACTACACCACATGGCAGGCTAAATCTCCACCTGAGATTTACTACTGCTCCTAGTGCTGCTGCTGCTGGGACTGGTCACCTGTAGACCTATTCCTCTGTCTCCGATGTCCACCTAAAAAGTTGAAATCTACGGGGTGAGACAATTTTACATAATTGTCCCAGCGAGAGTTATAACTCTCCGCCAGAAGCTTTATTATAACATCAAAGAATAACTTAAGCAGTAAAAGCTTTCAAAGTATTCAATAGCAATTGCAGTTGTAAACAAGAGCTCAACATTTATCAAGTATGAAGAACATATGCACTATACAGTGTAACATCAATCAATTAGCTCATAGTTACCTTTAACAGGTATACTACGTTGTAGATTATGTTTTTCAAACATTCTTATTATTATGCCCTGTGGAGATGAGTTTTACCACTCATACCCCAACCAATCACTGTTAAGTGCCTTAGTATCATACTAGGTCATCGAAAGAGCCGGATTCTCATGACCTTCACCTTCCTCAGTCAGTAAGAGGATCACTTGTAGGACATCTTGTGTCTCTACTATTATAGCTCACCAGGGTAATCTGGTCCTTCGCTATTTTAGAGTTACAGTGGCGTTCTGTACTCTCTTCGTCATCAGGAGATTTCATGTTTATCTTCACTGATACGGATATCTATGTTTTCCTCGTCATCAGGAGGTTTCATGTTTACCATCCACTGATACGGTATGAGTTTTGTAGTGAAGGATTGACGGATTATACATCTACATCAAATTCCTACACTAGGATGTAAGGTTCTACACATCCATATACCCCACATACTCAACAGTATGTGATCCAGGATTTCCCGTAGGAAAACCTGTTTCACCATCATTTGATCTCCGACAATGATGGATCTATGATCAGGGCTTCTACATTACACTTGATTAGTTAGGTACATTCAATATTCTTTTAACATCATACATTGTTCTTCAAACAATAACAGTAGCACAACAACTATGAAAGTAGAATACTAAATGTAACAAATCTAACTCACATCAATCATCATTTCTCAGTATACTCATCACAAGTCATCTCTAAAGCATGACCTTGATGGTATTCATGGCTCTTTCAGCCCATTAAAACATAGGATGCCACTGACAAGGCATCAAGATATTTTACTATTCATAAAGCTAACAACATGCTTTCAATGAATATAATATCATCATCCATACCTGGATATGATCACCTTCATATCGAAACCTGCATGGTTAATTCAACTGATAAAGGTAATTCAAAACAAGAATATACTTTTCACTCTTGTCATAAGAGCTTGTTTCTCTGATTCTCATCAATTAGAGTTTGTTACTCATATTGCATGTCATCACCCTTAAATTAGGGTTTACTATTCACATCACATGTCATTACCCTTGAATTAGGGTTTACTATTCACATCACATGTCATTACCCTTGAATTAGGGTTTACTATTCACATCACATGTCATTACCCTTGAATTAGGGTTTACTAATCACATCATGGTGAATTGAACTCATAACATCATCATGTATGAGGAACATCATCATTGATGCTCTCAGATTAGTTTAAGATTCATCATTTATCATAATTAGGGTTCCATGATCTCACATAGCTGGATCATACCCTAATCATGCACATTCATGTGTGTTGAAGATACTTTACTTGAATTTCCATCATAAAAGGGTACTTTCTCTTTCTTAAGATACTTTCTCTCTCCTCATACTTGTAGATGGTGATAACACCAATCTAGATCAGGTTGGGCTAAGTCCTCTTTGATTAACATAGACCAAATCACCACTATTGAGTGATTAGGGTTTGATTAGAACAAGGTTTCACTCATTTGAACCTTTCAAGGGTATTATAGTAAATTACACATTGATCATCATCATGGTTTAATTTACTAACCACTTGACCCTTAATGTCTTTTGGTATCATTAGGGTTTAGGTTGAACAACTATTAAACCATTTAAGCCCTCAAGGCATTAGGCAGACTTAACTTCAAAAGTCTCCAATAGGTTTCACACCTTCATCCTTCAAACGATCCTGAGATCGTATAAGGTTGACCGTTTAAGCTTTGTAGACCGTTTAAGGTTTGGTTGACTTCAAGACCGTATAACACTCAAGACCGTTTATCCTCATTCGGTCTTGAGGTCGAATGGTCTCATTCGGTCTTGAGGTCGAATGACCTCATACGGTCTTGAGGTCGAATGACCTTATACGGTCTTGAGGTCGAATGACCTTATACGGTCTTGAGGTCGAATGACCTTATGCGGTCTTGAGGTCAAATGACCTTATACGGTCTTGAGGTCGAATGCCCTCAAAAGCTCAAGATCGTATGGACCTCCAAGGTGGTTCAAAGGGTACTCAATTAGGGTTTCCTATGTTGAAGCCATCAATTGGTCTCAAGCTTACTAACCACTTACCAATTGAGACAATTAGGGTTAGCCTTAACCAATTGGTCACTCAATTGACCCTCAATTGATATACAATTAGGGTTGGAGTTGGTTCAATTAAGGTCTATAAACGTTCAACCATCAACACTCAACAATGTGAATCAAATCGAAGTTGAACCCATCAATTGACCTCCAATTGGGCTCAAACTTGGCCCAAACGGTCTTGGGATCGTTTGGATATACTCCAAACGGTCTTGAGACAGTTTTCCCAAGAATTCATCAAAATCTAGTTTGATTTGATAGGGGTTGAACCTTAATTAAGTCACAAATCAGCAATTTGATTATTTCAATAACCCATTGTAATTGGGTCCTCAATTGATCAAATTACCTTAACCCTAGACCTCCAAACGGTCTTGGGTTGTCACCAAACGGTCTTGAGACCGTTTGCCGATCCATCCTTTGGACTCTAGTGAAAATTCATCAAGGTTTGATTTATTGAGTTGATCATTACATCAATACTTAATTGCAATGTAATTTGGTATCTTTGTACCTTCAATTGGTCAACTATACTTGACCCCAGACCTCCATACGGTCTTGGGTGATCCCCAAACGGTCTTGAGACCGTTTGGATGATTCCCCAAATGGTCTTGAGACCGTTTGGGCTAATCAACCCAAAATCTCAAATTAGCTCATTGTGATTTCAGCACTGATTTCAATTAGGGTTTGCCCTAGTAATCAACCTTCAACTCTTAACTCGTTTGGAATTAGTCCATCAAATTTGGTGAGTCATTAATTAACATCATTATGAACAGTAATCGCATACGGTCAACACTTAGTCAACCATCTTATACGGTCTTGAGACCGTTTGCCCAAAAAGGGAAAATTAAGCAGATTGAAAATCAGAACTAAATTCAATTAAATTTGCTAATTGTTTTTCCTATATCTCACGATTCCTTTGGAGTTAACCTCTCAAATTTTGTGGGTGATTAACCTACATAATTTTGAACAGGATTCCCATACGGTCCACGCTTGGTCAACGCGGCCATATGGTCTTGAGACCGTATGCCTTCATACGACCTTGAAACTGTTTGCCCATTAAACGGTTTTGCAAACCGTATGGGCAATTGGTTGAGGTCGTATGGTAAAGTGGAAAACCGTGGATAAGCATAGGAAATAACGCCCTCATATTCTAGCTCAAGAACAGCAACAGTTCCTCACGGATTTTCTTGCAAGGAAGCAAGGGAAGATAGGGAAGAAGAAGAACTAGCAACTAAAAGCATAGAAAAGATGTATATAACAAAGCATAGGTTTAGAGTTATAAAACCCACCTAAAACTTGCTCCTTGAGCTCCAAGCTTTCGAGCTCCAAGCCTTTAATGGCGTCCTAGAAGCTCCACAGGTCGGCCAAGGTGAATCCTCCAAGAAAAGTTGAGAAGAGATGGCTAGAAAGATAGATCTAAGTGAGCTAGCCATGAATTTGACCTTGAATTCGAGTTTCATCCAAGAATTTAAGAAAAAGGAAGGATACAAACCTACCTTGCACTCCCCTGGTCGTCCTCCTGAACTCCAGAGCTCTCCTTAGTCGGTTGAGAAAGGGGGAACAGTGAAGGAAACGAAAGAAATGTTCTCTTTTAAAGAGGGGAAGAAGACTTATATACTTAGGTGGAATTTCAACATAGGCACATAGGTTTTCCTTATTTTCAACTAAGTCCCTCCTTTCTTATTTGCTCGTCCCTTATTCTTATTTCTAAGGACAAACTTCTTATAAGGACAAGAAATGAAGGTAAAGAAGATCAACCTATTACTAAAGCACACACATAAAAGGCTATAGTACTTACACCTTGATTATTAAATCACAAAGGTGTTTTTCATTATATGATTATTCAATTGAAGTGACTTCTTCATCATTTCTTCTCTAAATGATGACAAGAGTCTTAAAGATATTTTATATGGTGTATTTTACAAGTTGCATCCCTCAAATTGGGTAAATTGCACTTTACTCCAATTTAGGGTTTCAAGCACAGGGATTGCTTCCACAGCTGCACCTTGGTGCTCAAGCTTGGGAAATCCCTCAAACTTTACCATAATCATTCTTATGATGTCTCAACATCAGAGGAACATCTCAACATGTGAAAATTGCAAGTTAACCCTTCTAACTGGGTAAATTGCACATAGGTCCCTGTATTACAAAACAATCAATTCAATCATTGTTTAAAAGGGACAGAAAAGGAAAAGTATGTTCCTTAGGAACTTAATTACATGCCAAAAGATAATCACCAGTATCTTAATTACATAATTAGGCAAAACACCTAGGGTTAACTCATAACCCAGGTCAGGGATGTTACACAAACCTTAAACGGTCTACAAAGCTTAAACGGTCTACAACCTTATACGATCTCGTGATCGTTTGAAGGTTGAAGGTGTGAAACCTATTGGAGACTTTTGAAGTTAAGTCTGCCTAATGCCTTGAAGGCTTAAATGGTTTAATAGTTGTTCCACCTAAACCCTAATGATACCAAAAGACATTAAGGGTCAAGTGGTTAGTAAATTAAACCATGATGATGATCAATGTGTAATTTACCATAATACCCTTGAAAGGTTCAATTGAGTGAAACCTTGTTCTAATCAAACCCTAATCACTCAATAGTGGTGATTTGGTATATGTTAATCAAAGTGGACTTAACCCAACCTGATCTAGATTGGTGTTATCACCATCTACAAGTATGAGGAGAGAGAAAGTATCTTAAGAAAGAGAAAGTACCCTTTTATGATGAAAATTCAAGTAAAGTACCTTCAATACACATGAATGTGCATGATTAGGGTATGATCCACCTATGTGAGATCATGGAACCCTAATTATGATATATGATGAATCTTAAAGCTAATCTGAGAGCAGCAATGATGATGTTCCTCATACATGACAATGTTATGAGTTCAACTCACCATAATGTGAATAGTAAACCCTAATTCTAGGGTGATGACATGTAATGTGAATAGTAAACCCTAATTCTAGGGTGATGACATGTAATGTGAATAGTAAACCCTAATTCTAGGTTGATAACATATAATGAGAATAGTAAACCCTAATTTATGGTGATCTGATAAATGTAGTAATTCAGGGTTATGCCTTTGAGTGATGTATAGCCAAACCAATGAGTATGATGTAATCATACCATGATAAGGATGAGAAATGAATTCACACCTTGAATTGGTAATCATTATGATGTTTGATAAACGTTATAATTAAAGGTAAACACTCATCATACCCTGGTATATTTCCAAGAATGGCAAAGTTGCATACTAGAGTTGGATTGATAATCTGAATAGGAAATATTAATTAATGAAGGATGGGGTATGTTAACCTTAGTCCTGTGTCATGCCTTTAGGTATGAAACTTTGAAAACAAGTTACCAAATATGATGTCTTATAAGATAAAGGGATTTCAATAACCTTATTTTTGAATAGGGTGAAACCCTATTTCCAGTTATGCTTTTGAGCATGAATCCTCATGATTGAAGTATGAGATGAGGAATCAATATTCCTAATCATAAGTAAAGGAGATGAATTACCCTAATCAATGAGATACAGGGAACCTAACTCTTGTAAGAGTAGGAAGGTACAACTTCATTGAAATGAATTGTTTACTGTTATCAGTTAGATTAACCATGTAGGTTCCTTCATGAACATGATCAAATCCAGGTAAGGATTATGATTCTATATTCATTGAAAGCATGCTTTAGCTTTATGAATAAATGAAATATTCTGATGCCTTGTTGAGTGGAATCCTATGAGATTGATAGGCTGTGAGAGCCATGAATATCATCAAGGTCATGCTTGACAGATGACTTGTGATGAGATTTTTGGGAAATGATAATTGATGCAAGTTAGACTTGTTACATTTAGTATTCTATTTTTATAGCTGTTATGCTAATGATTATTGTTTGAGAACCTGTATGATGTTAAAAGAATATTGAAATGTACCTAACTAATCAAGTATAATCATTCCATGTAGAGCCCTGATCATAGATCCATCATTGTCAGAGACCAAATGATGGTGAAACAGGTTTTCCCAAGGGAACTAATGGATCACATACTTTTGAGTATGTGGGGGAGATGGATGCGTAAATCCTTACATCCTAGTGTAGGAATTGATGTAGATTTATTATAATCCGTCAATCCTTCACTACAAAACCAAATGGTGAGATGTACCACAATTCTCCCAAAGAAAACACAAACACAGCATCAGTGGAAGGTAAACACAAAATCTCCTGATGACGAAGAGAGTACAGAATGCCACTGTAACTCTAAAATAGCGAAGGACCAGATAACCCTGGTAAGCTATAATAGCGGAGACACAAAGTGTCTTGCAAGCAATCCTCTAACTGACTGAGGAAGATGAGGTCTTAAGAATCTGGCTCTTTTAATGACCTATGTATGATACTGATGTGACTCATTAGCGATCAGTTGGAGTATGAGTGGTATGCCTCATCTCCACAGGGCATAATAATGTTTGTAAAACATAATCAACCGCGTAGTATATCTGCTTAGGTTTTACTACGAGGAACAATGTTTGGTGTTACATTGTTTACATTAATGATCTGTTCAGATATTTTGTATACATGTTCTTTATATGCTTTAAAGACATGACTGCTTAAGTAGAAGTTGCTTCACTTGTTATGAAACCTATTGTTGTATGATTTATGTTATCTTGTCTATGATATTCCTTAATTTTATAATAAAGCTTCTAGTTGAGAGTTATAACTCTCACTGGGACAATTTGTACATTGTCTCACTCCGTAGATTTCAACTCCTTTTAGGTGGTCGTCGAAGACGAAGGATTCCGTTTAAGGATGAGCAACAACAACAACAACAGTACCAGGGGCAGAAGTGAATCTCAGGTGGAGATACTGGCTGCTGAGTTATGTAGTTAGATAGTCCTATGCCGTGTCTGTACTCTCAGGTCCTAGGAATCAATGGTTTGAGTTTTTGGTGATTGGCTCCTGAGAATTTTGAATCATGTTGTACATAACTACTCAAGAAGTGGTTTAACAGAGATGTAAATTGTTTACTTGGTTTCTTATAAAAAGGAATTTTATAATTTCCAGATCTTGTCTCAAAATTTTTAATTTCCAGTAATTTTTCATATTTCGCAACTAATCGAATGCTTCCGCTAAGTTTAAATCGTGTTTATATCGTGGTTTTGGAGACTGGAGCCCACAATTAAGTGGTATCAGAGCTCTAGGTTCGCCGAGTCTACATAGACATAGGACTTAGGATGTCGAGTCTATCTTTAGTGTTTCTTCCTCATCTAATAGAATCTTCTGCTCCTCAGGAGAAGAAGACATATAAGGATGAGGAGTTTGTTGTAGGAAGCAACAATGCTACACCCAGATGGAGTGCACAGGAGCAAGCAGTAGAGGAACACTTACCTGAGGTTCCCCTAGTTAATCCAACCATGATAAGGAATCCTTCCTTAGGAATCACTATTGGAGAATTTAGGGGAACCATGATGTACCTAGTGGATCAAACACTAGCAGTACAACCTAAATTACCAGCTCCTAATGATGATGTTCTGGATATCCATAGGATATGTAACCTTCAGCAGCAGGTTGAAGCAGAAGTAAATGATGAAGCTTTGAACTCAGAGCAAGCCTATGCTCAGCCTCAGCCTGATGAATCAGTCCACAGTAATGTAGGGATTAGAATACAGCTAGAGACCAGGACCTGTTATAATTGTAGGAGGCCTAGACATATCAAATCTAATTGTCCAGAAAGGATATATAGAGGAAGAATTGAGAAAAGGCCTATCCAAATCCAGAAACAAAGACCTAGAAATTCCAGAAGGAAGAAGTTTCTGATGTCACCAACACAACCGGGACCTAGTACACCAAGGCAACGGTTATCGAGAAAGGATAAGGAACCCTTTAGACCACAACAACTGGAGAGACGCTGCTACAACTGTGGTAAGATGGGGCATTTGATGAAGGACTGTCGATCTAAGCTTGTCAGTGTGACACAGCCTCCGAGGCAAGGGCAACAAGGATCACAGAGAAGGCAATTTCAAGGAGCAGCTCAAGGACGTGGACAAGCGTCCCAAGCTGGATCGTCTGCACCAAATCAACCACAGACAATAGTGAGGTTCTTTTCTATGAACCCACCTGATGCAGTGGTCGATCCACGGGTTGTGACAGGTCAGATGAACTTTTATATTCTGATATGTCTAATTCCTGTGTAGTATCTGTTCTGATTGACCCGGGTGCTACACACTCTTTTATCACTCGAAGAGTGATCCGTAACTGCAATATGACATTCAGTCATAGGGAAGGAAGTTGTTGTTGGAGACTCCGTTGAGTGAGTCTATTGTTATGCAGGAGGTATGACCTCCCTGCATCCTCTTCTTTTCTAATCATCGCATTCGAGTGGATCTTATACCTTGACATGCAAAGATTTGATAGAATCCTCGAGCCATGATTGATTAGACAAAATAAATGGTATTTCTTATAAATCTCTTTATGACCTTTTGGATAAGTTGAAATAGTAGTTGATTGAACTATTCTTTGATTGGTCTCATAAAAGTTTTCAATGATGCATCATATATAATCGTTTTATATTACATGTTACTTCTATAAGGAGAAAAG
Organism: Alisma plantago-aquatica; assembly: GCA_963693085.1. Classification (NCBI taxonomy): domain Eukaryota; kingdom Viridiplantae; phylum Streptophyta; class Magnoliopsida; order Alismatales; family Alismataceae; genus Alisma; species Alisma plantago-aquatica. The sequence continues at coordinate 799,734,009 of OY856414.1, read as the reverse complement.
GATTAAAAAATTGATCTAAATGTAGGATTCAGTAAAGTTAATAATTATGTTTGTAAGGATGGAAAAAGAGAAGGAACATAGTAATATACGAGTACATATTTTCTTACCTCAGTAATCATATACCCTGGCCAGGTATACAATTACTGATGATGAAGTAAATATGGAAACTTTGAAGTTGTTATCTTTTGATTACTCTGATCAAGTAGTCAATCTAAAACAACTTAAAGAGCATCATAAGATAAGAAAAATAAGAATAAAGAAGGTCAACCATGATTAGTAATGATTGAAAGAATATATGTAATGAGAAATGTCCCATGATAAAAGGAAGAAAGAGATATAAAGTTTTGATAACATAAGTAATTAATACCAAAGTAAGAATGTTAAGAACATCCCTTGTTAGGGGTTTATGTTCTTAAATAAAGATAGAATTTTAAGAACATCCCTTGTTAGGGGTTTATGTTCTTAAAATAAACATATCCTTCTGCAGAATGTCTGTTAAGTAAATCCTTGTGTGACAAGAAAACTTTTTCTCTATGATAAGAATGTGTAACTGATGAGATAGTTAATGCATATAATAAAGGGAGTTAGTATGCTAATTATCAGATGTGATGATACACTCAGGGTGAAAAGGCCCTTATATGGTCTTGAATAAGTATCATGGCTTGAATCTGATCCTAAAGAATGTTGATCAAAATTCTATAACATCTCCCTGAAAATGGTATGTTACCTAAGAATGTAACAATGTGTATGCTGAAACAATATCTGCTTTCCCCTTTTCTTCCTGAGATTTCGGGGACGAAATCCTTGTTAGGGGTTTATGATCTGTAACACCCCTGACCTGGGTTATGAGCTAACCCTAGGTGTTTTGCCTAATTATGAAATTAGATGGTTGTAATTATCCTTTAGTATATAATTAAAGCTTTTATGGAACATATGTTTCCATTTCTGTCCCTTATAAATCAATGTTGAAGTATTGTTTGCAAAACAGGGACCTATGTGCAATTTGCCCAATCAGAGGGGTTAACTTGCAAAATTCACATGTTTATATTTTCCTTCAATGTTGAGACAACATAAGAATGAATATGATGAGATTTGAGGGATTTCCCAAGCTTGAGCACCAAGGTGCAGCTGTGGAAGCAACCCCTGTACTTGAAAACCCTAAATTGGTGTAAAATGCAATTTACCCAATTTGAGGGGTGCAACTTGTAAAATACATCATCTAAAATATCTTTTATGACTCTTGGAATCATTTAGAAGAGAAATGATGAAAAGGTCACTTCATGTGAATAATCATATAATAAAGAACACCTTTGTGATTGAATAATCAAGGTGTATGTATAATAGCCCTTTTATGTGTATACTTTAGTGATGGGTTGATCCTTTTTGCCTTCAATTCTTGACCTTAGAAGGAGTTTGTCCTTATAAATAAGATGTGGGGACGTGCAAGGAAGAAAGGAAGGACTTAGATGAGAAATGAGGAAAACATATGTTCTTATGTTGAAATTTCACTTAAGTATATATACTACTTTTCTCACTTAGCAAGGGAACGATCCTCTTCCTTTCATTTCTTTTCCCCTTGCTCAAAACCGACCAAGGCTAAGCTATGGAGCAGAGAAGGACGACCAAGGGTCCTAGGTAAGTTTGTATCATCCCTTTTGCTTGAATTCATGGAGGAAACTCGTTTTCAAGGTTGAATTCATGGCTAGCTCACCTAGCTCTATCTTTCTAGCCATTCCTTTCCAACTTTTCCTTGGAGAATTCACCTTGACCGACCTGTGGAGCTCAAAGACGCCATTAAAGCTTGGAGCTTGGAAGCTTGGAGCTCAAGGAACAACCTTTAGGCGGGTTTTATAACTCTAAACCTATGCTTTGTTATATAGATCTTTTCTATGCTTTTAGTTGCTAGTTATTCTTCTTCCCTATCTTCCCTTGCTTCCTTGCAAGAAAATCCGTGAGGAACTGTTGCTGTTCTTGAGATAGAAGATGAGGGCATTATTTCCTATGCTTATCCACAGTTTTTCACCTTTACCATATGACCTCAACCAATTGCCCATACGGTTTACAAAACCGTTTGGTGGGCAAACGGTTTCAAGGTCGTATGAAGGCATACGGTCTCAAGACCGTATGGCCGCATTGACCAAGCATGGACCGTATGGGAATCCTGTTCAAAATTATGTAGGTTAATCACCCACAAATTTTGAGAGGTTAACTCCAAAGGGATCGTGAGATATAAGCAAATCAATTAGCAAATCCAATTGAATTTAGTTCTGATTTTCAATCTGCTTAATTTGCCCTTTTTGGGAAAACGGTCTCAAGACCGTATAAGATGGTTGACTAAGCATTGACCGTATGATATTACTGTTCATAATGATGTTAATTAATGACTCACCAAATTTGATGGACCAATTCCAAACGAGTTAAGAGTTGAAGGTTGATTACTAGGGAAAACCCTAATTGAAATCAGTGCTGAAATCACAATGAGCTATTTTGAGATTTTGGGTTGATTAGCCCAAACGGTCTCAAGACCGTTTGGGGAATCATACAAACGGTCTCAAGACCGTTTGGGGATCACCCAAGACCGTATGGAGGTCTGGGGTCAAGTATAGTTGACCAATTGAAGGTACAAAGATACCAAATTACATTGCAATTAAGTATTGATGCAATAATCAACTCAATAAATCAAACCTTGATGAATTTTCACTAGAGTCCAAAGGATGGATGGGAAAACGGTCTCAAGACCGTTTGGAACTCATCCAAACGGTCTCAAGACCGTTTGGTGACAACCCAAGATCGTTTGGAGGTCTAGGGTTAAGGTAATTTGATCAATTGAGGGCCCAATTACAATGGGTTATTGAAATAATCAAATTGCTGATTTGTGACTTAATTAAGGTTCAACCCCTATCAAATCAATCTAGATTTTGATGAATTCTTTGGAAAACGGTCTCAAGACCATTTGGAGGATATCCAAACAATCCCAAGACCGTTTGGGCCAAGTTTGAGCCCAATTGGAGGTCAATTGATGGGTTCAACTTCGATTTGATTCACATTGTTGAGTGTTGATGGTTGAACGTTTATAGACCTTAATTGAACCAACTCCAACCCTAATTAGATATCAATTGAGGGTCAATTGAGTAACCAATTGGTTAAGGCTAACCCTAATTTTCTCAATTGATAAGTGGTTAGCAAGATTGAGACCAATTGAAGGCTTCAACATAGGAAACCCTAATCGAGTTTACCCTTTGAACCACCTTGGAGGTCCATACGATCTTGAGCTTTTGAGGGCATTCGACCTCAAGACCGTATGAGGTCATTCGACCTCAAGACCGTATGAGGGCTTTCGACCTCAAGACCGTATGAGGTCATTCGACCTCAAGACCGTATGAGGTCATTCGACCTCAAGACCGTATGAGGGCTTTCGACCTCAAGACCGAATGAGTCCATTCGATCTCAAGACTGAATGAGATCATTCGACCTCAAGACCGAATGAGACCATTCGACCTCAAGACCGAATGAGGGTAAACGGTCTTGAGTGTTATACGGCCTTGAAGTAAACCAAACCTTAAACGGTCTACAAAGCTTAAACGGTCTACAACCTTATACGATCTCATGATCGTTTGAAGGTTGAAGGTGTGAAACCTATTGGAGACTTTTGAAGTTAAGTCTGCCTAATGCCTTGAAGGCTTAAATGGTTTAATAGTTGTTACACCTAAACCCTAATGATACCAAAAGACATTAAGGGTCAAGTGGTTAGTAAATTAAACCATGATGATGATCAATGTGTAATTTACCATAATACCCTTGAAAGGTTCAATTGAGTGAAACCTTGTTCTAATCAAACCCTAATCACTCAATACTGGTGATTTGGTATATGTTAATCAAAGTGGACTTAACCCAACCTGATCTAGATTGGTGTTATCACCATATACAAGTATGAGGAGAGAGAAAGTATCTTAAGAAAGAGAAAGTACCCTTTTATGATGAAAATTCAAGTAAAGTACCTTCAATACACATGAATGTGCATGATTAGGGTATGATCCACCTATGTGAGATCATGGAACCCTAATTATGATATATGATGAATCTTAAAGCTAATCTGAGAGCATCAATGATGATGTTCCTCATACATGACAATGTTATGAGTTCAACTCACCATAATGTGAATAGTAAACCCTAATTCTAGGGTGATGACATGTAATGTGAATAGTAAACCCTAATTCTAGGGTGATGACATGTAATGTGAATAGTAAACCCTAATTCTAGGGTGATAACATATAATGAGAATAGTAAACCCTAATTTATGGTGATCTGATAAATGTAGTAATTCAGGGTTATGCCTTTGAGTGATGTATAGCCAAACCAATGAGTATGATGTAATCATACCATGATAAGGATGAGAAATGAATTCACACCTTGAATTGGTAATCATTATGATGTTTGATAAACGTTATAATTAAAGGTAAACACTCATCATACCCTGGTATATTTCCAAGAATGGCAAAGTTGCATACTAGAGTTGGATTGATAATCTGAATAGGAAATATTAATTAATGAAGGATGGGGTATGTTAACCTTAGTCCTGTGTCATGCCTTTAGGTATGAAACTTTGAAAACAAGTTACCAAATATGATGTCTTATAAGATAAAGGGATTTCAATAACCTTATTTTTGAATAGGGTGAAACCCTATTTCCAGTTATGCTTTTGAGCATGAATCCTCATGATTGAAGTATGAGATGAGGAATCAATATTCCTAATCATAAGTAAAGGAGATGAATTACCCTAATCAATGAGATACAGGGAACCTAACTCTTGTAAGAGTAGGAAGGTACAAATTCATTGAAATGAATTGTTTATTGTTATCAGTTAGATTAACCATGCATGTTCCTTCATGAACATGATCAAATCCAGGTAAGGATTATGATTCTATATTCATTGAAAGCATGATTTAGCTTTATGAATAAATGAAATATTCTGATGCCTTGTTGAGTGGCATCCTATGAGATTGATAGGCTGTGAGAGCCATGAATATCATCAAGGTCATGCTTGACAGATGACTTGTGATGAGATATTTGGGAAATGATAATTGATGCAAGTTAGACTTGTTACATTTAGTATTCTATTTTCATAGCTGTTATGCTAATGATTATTGTTTGAGAACATGTATGATGTTAAAAGAATACTGAAATGTACCTAACTAATCAAGTATAATCATTCCATGTAGAGCCCTGATCATAGATCCATCATTGTCAGAGACTAAATGATGGTGAAACAGGTTTTCCCAAGGGAACTCCTGGATCACATACTTTTGAGTATGTGGGGGAGATGGATGCGTAAATCCTTACATCCTAGTGTAGGAATTGATGTAGATTTATTATAGTCCGTCAATCCTTCACTACAAAACCAAATGGTGAGATGTACCACAATTCTCCCAAAGAAAACACAAACACCGCATCAGTGGAAGGTAAACACAAAATCTCCTGATGACGAAGAGAGTACAGAACGCCACTGTAACTCTAAAATAGCGAAGGACCAGATTACCCTGGTAAGCTATAATAGCGGAGACACAAAGTGTCCTGCAAACAATCCTCTAACTGACTGAGGAAGATGAGGTCTTAAGAATCCGACTCTTTTAATGACCTATGTATGATACTGATGTGACTCATTAGCGATCAGTTGGAGTATGAGTGGTATGCCTCATCTCCACATGGCATAATAATGTTTGTAAAACATAATCAACCGCGTAGTATATCTGCTTAGGTTTTACTACGAGGAACAATGTTTGGTGTTACATTGTTTACATTAATGATCTGTTCAGATATTTTGTATACATGTTCTTTATATGCTTTAAAGACATGACTGCTTAAGTAGAAGTTACTTCACTTGTTATTAAACCTATTGTTGTATGATTTATGTTATCTTGTCTATGATATTCCTTAATGTTATAATAAAGCTTCTAGTTGAGAGTTATAACTCTCGCTGGGACAATTTGTACATTGTCTCACTCCGTAGATTTCAACTCTTTTTAGGTGGTCGTCGAAGACGAAGGATTCCGTTTAAGGATGAGCAACAACAACAACAACAGTACCAGGGGCAGCAGTGAATCTCAGGTGGAGATATTGGCTGCTGAGTTATGTAGTTAGATAGTCCTATGTCATCTTTGTACTCTCGGGTCCTAGGAATCAGTGGTTTGAGTTTTTGGTGATTGGCTCCTGAGAATTTTGAATCATGTTGTACATAACTACTCAAGAAGTGGTTTAACATAGATGTAAACTGTTTACTTGGTTTCTTATAAAAAGGAATTTTATAACTTCCAGATCTTGTCTCAAAAATTTTAATTTCCAATAATTTTTCATATTCCGCAACTAATCGAATGCTTCTGCTAAGTTTAAATCGTGTTTATATCATGGTTTTGGAGATCGGAGCCCACATATATGATCACAAGTATGGGGCATGATATATGCTTATGATTAATAATAAAACTATGATTTCTACAGCTTACGTGTAATATACTCATGGATGTTACTTTATGCTTGATAGCATGATAATCATGTTAATCCATGATGGCTTCAGTATCTCTATGGATGTGTATACTAACCATGCAGGTATTTTATGTGGGTTCATAGCCTGGTAAGAGCTATGAGATGTATGTGCTTGAGTAGCACCATGTGGTAATGAGATAACACATTGATAGGTCTGAGGACCTGATATAAGGCTGAGTGCCTAGTTGAAGTCTTATCCTCAGATGATGAGATAAGGGATGTGTTCCCAAAATGTTGATGCATGATTATGATGCCTTGAGAGGCAGTGGTTGATATATGAGGGATTGAGGTCCTAGGACAGTATGCTGATGGCAATAATGGTGTAATTATATAAGGATATGTTTATGCTTTGGTTGCCTCAATAATTGGCTTAAAATATACTAATTAATTATAGATGAACATATCATGTATTTTGCCCTGGCCATAGATCCATCATCGTCAGTATCATGGTGATGGTGAAATAGGTTTATCCTGTGGGATTTTGTTGGAGCGCATATTTTGAATATGCGAGGTTTTCCCCTAGCCTAAAATAGGAGGAATCTGAGTACCACTGTGAATATACAGAGCATGGTGAATAGACCCATGGCTCAAGATATGTGATGATGAGCATGATACGTTCATGGCTCGGATGTATATACTAGCACATGTGTCAGGTGAGCTAGAGATATGGGTAGCTTGCGGAGGTGACTCTGAGGCTGAGGCCATATAAGCAAGTGACTGTGGTCCTGCTTGGGTTTCCGTGCATTGACTACGAGAAGGTGAGGTCATGGAGTCCGGATCTCCTTAGACCTTGTATGGCACCGGATTGGGCTTCGTAGCCAATGGTTGGATTTAAGCAAGGAAGGTTCACTTCCTCGGGGCATAATAAAATGTAATACAGCCAGATAGTATATGCTACACAGAATAAATACGAAACATTGTTTGAGGCCTTGTTTACAGATAATCCAGTTGCCTACTTACAGTTGCTTATGTGATCTTGATATCTTGTGGTAAGTTCATGTAAAGCATATCTTGCCAATCATGTTCCATAAAGAAGTACTTGGTTATAGGCCTCATGGATACCCTGGTAAGAATGATGGGAATAATGGTATTGCTCAGTATACTGCTCTTGTTATACACTTTATCAGTTATCTACTTTTATTGCTTTAATCTTATGAGGTTTTAAAGTTTCGGTGGGGAGTTGTGTTTTGGCGGGGAGTTGTGTTTCTTGCTGGGACTGTGTGTCTCACCCCGTTGTTTACAACCTTTTTATGTGATCTCTCTAGACGTAGTTGTCACGACCCCACCTCCCGATAACCCCCAATTAAGGGAGACCGAGAGGTCAAAGCCGCACCCATGACTTCTGGATCAAAGGTTCGGCAATTAACCAATAATAATTATCAAATTTTAACATACTATACTGAAAGCTGTAAGAAAATAAATTTTTGCATACCTTTTTGAAAACTTAGATCTCTAAACTTCTATCCACATAGATACTAATCTATCTAATCCTCCTTTGGACTTTAATTCTCATTTAGTACCACATGTGCCACTTTACTGTTTGTTCCTTTCATTGTACCTAAAATGCCGACAAACAAAACATCGGTCAGCCGAAGCTGGTATGTGGGGGAAACAAATAATGTCCAACTATGTTAACAATATAATCACTCAATTAATCATTTAACAATCAAGATTACATTTTAAGCCAAACTACTCAATTCATACCTATCCACAACTCTGTGTTGTCACTGTAAGGACTTATATGGTACCTCTGTAAAGGTGACTTGATGGACCTACCCTCTAGGAAGCCATATACTAAGTCATTCATGACCTGATGGATCTACCCTCTAGGTAGCCATGTACTAGGTCAGCCATTACGACACAGAGGGGACCAGGATCTGAGCTAGAAGGCGTATACATTATGTGATAGTCATAGTCACTTTATAATTGCAATATGAACATCCAGACAGTTTAGTTGCATTCAATGCAATTAAACATCCGGGAATCGCCGTGAAACTAGAACGGTTATTCATAAGCGTAACCACATACCTGTTCAGAGCAACTTGAAGTCCAAGTAATATTCATGAACAATCAATTAAGCAATCATCAATATCCTAAAATTAATGCATAACATCCAAGTGTCATTATTTTATTCCAAACCTCCTCAAGATCTACTTGGATTCCACTTTAGGACTTCTAGGCCATCCTTTTAGGATTTTAGTTTCCATTATGCATTTATCACTTTTAATATTCGTTTAGTCCACAACCCTAATTTCAACATCATAGACACCATTAAAAGTCAATTAAGTCCAAAATGTCTCTTTTACACTAAAACTACTATTTTTATCATTTTAAGTCATGTCAAGATCATTCATGTTCAGGTTTCTTTGAATTGACAACTCAACAAAGAATTATAATTCGATTCTCCAGGAACCCTAATTACTACAATTATCGTCGTTAATGTCAGTAAACCCTAATGTATTATTAATTCCACTTTATACACTAGGAACCCCAAAATATCCACATTAATGATCCTTTATACTCCAATTGGATTTATAACAACATACCTTTGTCTTATTCATGGATTTGCACAATTAAAATCATTAAAGACATATCCTCCTAAATTAGGGTTTCTAAGCCCATTAATGCAAACTTAGGTATATGAAACCCTATTTTAAGCCAATTATGTACAAATATCATCCTTTTATTATCAACAGGTTAATATTCATTCTAAACATTCAGAGAACATCACTATATTCAACTATCATCAATTCCAAGGGTTTTTCATTAATTAAACCAGTAAATATGATAACTTTATACACTTTTTGAATTGCAAACAGAATCAAACTTGAATCATATTTTTAATGGATTCCTCATTTTCTCCTGATCAATTTTCATATATAAAGTTTTGTCATTAGAGCTTCCTAGAAATAGTTATGATTTTAACAAGATCTCACTTACCCGGCCAATCACGATGCGCCACGTCGCCTATCCCATGCATGCGCTTGATTTGGAAAATATTTCGATTTGTCTATTATGCCCTTGACTTAACCGACCGGCCCATAATCGCACGGAGGGTAAATCTGCCCAATCATGGTCGGGTCGTCTTCCTCCTTGGAAGACCTTGCGCGGCTGCCAACCTGCAGTGTTGCGTAGGTCTGCCTCTCCTCCCTGGGCCACGGTCTTCACCGGAAATAGCTCCTCCACCTCCGTCGTCCATAGGAACACACAGGGCGCCCGCAATTCTTGGCCAAGGTGGCTATTATAGCGTCCGTCGGGCCAAGGGTTTGTGGTCGTCCTTGCAGCCCCATTGCTGTTGCGGCGCGTGCTCCTGGACATGGCCTCGATGGCTGCATTATTCCCTGGCATCGGGGTACCCCTGGGCTCCATTGTTACCATACGTTAGCCCTTCCTAACCTCTTGCTCATGTAGTTTCTTATGGGTAAGGTTTAAGGGTAAAAACGAAGAAGAAGAAGGAGAAGGAGAAGAGAGGGTCATGTGAAACTCCTTTGAAATCGCCCCTGACTCTACCCCTTTTATAGGGGAGGGTCACGGAGCCCTATGGTGGCTTTCTCATCAAGAAACGAAGTCTCTTATCAAAAGGAATCATGTTCCTTCAAGGATAAGCAAACCTTCCTTCTCTTCTTAATCATATTGATATTTTCTTTCCTTTAAATATTAGGAATCCGAAATTCCTCTCCTTCACTCTCTTTATTTGCCTTTTAATCTATTGGCCACGAATATATATATATATATATATATATATATATATATATATATATATATATATCTTCTTAGGAAAATACTTCTTTTTATCAAATTTACATAATTAATGGATTATGTATTCCCATTATCTCTTTATTTTATAATTATGGTATTTTCTCTTCCTTTTCCTTTATTGACATCCCTTTTAATATTAGAAACCTCATGGATACGAAATTTCCCCAAGAAATCTCATTTATGCCTCTTTCCACTTATTTTCCACATTTTCTCATTATTTTCAATTTCTTTCTTAATAATGAAATACCTAATTAATCTTTTTTTCTCTTATTGCTTTCTTTTTGCAACTCTGGACTCCTTGGTACCCAAGGAACCCAAGAGGCACTAAATCCATCCTTGGATTACATTTCTTTGCCTTCTAGAGGTTTCCATATTTTTCTTTTCTCAAATATTCAATTATTCGTTTACTAATTGAATTTTCTTTGTTATTTCCTTGTTATTGGGCCCAATAGCCAATAAAGCCCACAACACAAATATCAAGGCTATTGTAAACGAAATACATGTATTCAAAACAAATTATACCATTCTTTGTTCAATTATCTTTAATATGAGAAATTGCATTTCTCACCAAATGATCCCAAAAATTGGGGTTGTAACATCCTTCCCCTCTTATAGGAATTTTGTCCTCAAAATTCAAGCAAGCAAACAAACAATTCAGGATAAGACTTTTCCATGTCCATCATTAGCCCCTATGTGGCTTTACCGTACTCATGGTGCTTCTACAGAACCTTTATCAACACATATTCTCTTCTCTGAGTTCTTTCATCCCGACATCTATAAACTGCACAGGTGACTCAAGCCATGTCATCCTCCCTTGGGGCTCATTAGGTTCATTGCTCAGCACATGGTCGGGGTACCTCACATAGTGCTCTAAATTGGACACATGGAACCCATCACATATTATTTATCCCGAGGGGTAAGGTCAAGCTTAATCTTCTCCACCACCATGTCAAAAGAACCCATGCATCGGGGACTCAGCTCTCTTAGCTATAACTTAGAGGGGTCGGATTTTCACATATTCTTCCACAGTAACTTGTATGTCAGTCTACTTTGCATCTGCTCACGACTCTCATCGTCTCTAGGCTCCTTTCAGCCCTTACACAAGCAAAGTGACTTCATCTACACACACTGTGGTCCCTTTTCTAACCATCATGTGGTCCTTTCACCAACATCACCTTACTGAAGTGGTGATCGACACAACCTCCCTTACGGAGCTTCTTATAAAACCCGATACTAGCTATGGTGGTCATTGTCACATCTTTCATAGGACAAGAACTGTCTCTAGATATCACCCTGAACGAGCACACATGCCCTCATCAGATCCTTTAGTCTGGATCATACTAACCATAGTTAGGGGTGATAAACTATACTAACATTGAGTTCTTCATGTACCTACTTCCACTTTATGGAAGTGAACTTTTAGGTCAAACTCAAGAACCTTTGAACTCGCTTCATGGTGTAGTTGAACCATCTCTCTCATGGGTAGTTCAACTAGATCTGTCCCTTAACCGAACTCTTCCTTTCTCATATTATCTAGGTAAGGCGACCTACCATAACCCATATTGTATCTCGACCTTCTTTGGCCCAGGGAAGACCTATCACAACATCCATAGTGTTGAGCTCCCATTCTCAAGGACTCTTTTGTCCTCTATATCGATACACTGGGTTACTGGGGTTCATCCTTTACCTCCTGGCTTGCATGGCCATAAACCACATGCAACTTCATCTTAAGCATCCAAAGTGCTATTGCCATTTTCCACGGTGTATGGTGATCTTCAACCATGATTTCCTGTCTGTCATGATTCTTTCAAGATCGATTCCTATGAAACCATAAACCACTCTAGTCGGGGTTTCATCACCTTCTCTTCCAAAGAAGTGCATCTGAGATTCTACCACCATCCTTTCATTACATCAAGGACTAGACTGGCTAACCAAACAACCATTAACTTTTCAATGTATCTTGTTACATCTGAGTGTTATCCAAACACCTCTCCTTTTCGAACTTAGGGTTAGCCGAACAACCTCTTCTAGCTTCTAGTCAAACAAGCCATATGTACTTCACATCCTTAGGTATTAGGTAACGTTGAAGACATACACTTCCATGTATTTCACTTATCATTTCACCTCAAATTCTATGTCTATTTTCATTAAGAACACCCTCTGATTTCATCATCATGGTGATCAAACTCATCCTGGTATAACTTGTAAGTTCCACATAGCTCATGATAAAAACATCCTTATAAGGCGACCACCTCATTCCTCTTAGTGTTTGCAAACCATCCATGTATCATTCACTTTACCAGGGTAGGTTATCTTCTCTATCCCCATTCCTTGTAACAACGTTCCAACCTACATCATCTCTTATCCTTGGTGTATGGCATGCGTAATGTCCTATCTCTCACTCCCATAACAAGAGGAAATAAGCATTCGGCTGCAGTCCAAATACAGAGTTCCTCCTGTTCCAAGAGTAGAGATGGTACATCCCACCTTGTCAGTACACCTTTAAATCTAAGTTGAAATGTGTTGTTTAAGCTTCTATATTACAATCCTCTTGATATCAAAGTTACTTCCATGGGAAACTGGTCTCGAACCTACTTGGGTTACTACACAATCCTTGGTCATCTCCTTTGGGTCCATAGGGTGTCGGCACTTCTGGGGTCATCCCTCTTCCCTCATGCATCAAGAGAGTGCCCTACTCATATGCCCTTTGGGTCCCATGAGTTCACAAAGGTGATCAATCTCCTAACCCATGGCCCTCAGACAATGATAGCTATTACCTCCCGACCGACCCTATGGTCATGTGCAACTGGGGAATTAGGCAACTCCTACTCTCATCGGTCTTATCCCTACCTGACCCTAGGATAGACTTAGGATTCTCCATTATAGTACATCCCTACCCAAGTCTCCATCATCTCTCTCTCTGCATTCATGGGCTGGCTTTCATCCTTTCATAGGGATCATGGCAACCTGCCTACCTTGGTCAAGCCCCATATCGGTTACCTCCATGGTAACACATTCATATGCAGATAGAGATGGATATCTATGAGCCTACAGGTTCATTCTCATACCACATACTTTTCACTAAACTTCTCAAGATCGTATGAAACCTCCTCAGGTTACCTCAAAACTGATGTGCTCCCTACCATAGGGGTCCCTCTCCCAGGATGGGAGGAAACTATACCTTGAGAACAAAGGTCACAAGCGTCCTTTTACCTTCACATGCTTAAACCAACAACTACTAAGGCACAAACGTAACTACTAAACCATGCTAGGTCACACTTGTTCTCATACTCAACATTAGACCAACTTAGTTGTGAGGGATTCGCCCATCATACCCTTACCTTAAGGGGTTTCCTTTACCTCTACACATTAAGAGTACCATGCTCGAAACTATAGAGACTCAAACTCACTATGAGTATTGGATACTCTGCTTTCCCTCTTAAACCTAGGAACCCTAAGCTCACCTTTGGGTATCCAACTGCTTGCTCAATCTCTTACCCACGAATCAAGCATGTCCATGATATGTCATGTACTTCCATGATCCTTCTATTCAAGCAACACTTCGGAGTTGAGTACTCTTCCAGGACAACCAACTAGGTATAAAGCCTCTCAACTGGTTACTTAAACCCCCTCAGGGTCTAAAGCACTTTTTATCTCATCCAGAAGGTAATCACTTATACCCTAGGTATCGGAAACACCATCCTCCCTCGAAGGTTTGGTTCCTCTAAGGCAAACAAGATATCACCAGCCTTCAGGGATCAATCATGAGGCAACCGCTATCATCCACTTAGGTCGCAACATCCTCTACTATCCACTGTTCCTAAGTCTTGGAACCTAAGCTCCCAACTGTCTTGCTTGAGTCCTGATTTCCTCTCTAGGACTAACTCTACATCCAACCTTACTACCAGATGTCCTTTCTCCATGACGGGTCAAGCTTTACTAGCATACCTTCACGTGGGTGAACCATATGTTCGAATTTAGGTTTGCTCATTATCATTCATATCCCTTTTATGCTTATTCCACGATCTCTTAACCAGGTCTCACCAAGCTATACCCTACTTACCTAAGCCCATAGGGTAACTATAGGTTCTCTTCTAACCTCATCCATGAAGGAGATATCCTTCTCTCTCTAGCATGCACGACCCTTCCCAAGGTTGGGTTGCCAAAGGTGCTAGGTCACCCATGGATCATATGGCATCCCAAAGGCATGTTCATTTCAAACACCTGGTCCAACTCATCTCTCTATATCCTTCACTTAGGGTTAGGGTTAGCATCATCCTTAGAGGATGTGCCAGGTCTCTACTTGCAATGGAGATCTCTATCTCCAAGACTAACTTATCCTCCTGACAAGAAGGTCTAGCCTCAGGTCTCTTCTGAGGACATGACAACTTATGTCATACGACCTAAGCATGTATCTATTCTTTAGTTTGCGCTTAATCTATTAAGCTTATGTCCATGACATATTATTTACATGCCTTTCATTAGTTTGGTGGAGGATTCCTTAAACCTTATTAACCTTACCCATACCTCAGGGGGGTGAGGAGAGGAAAGAAAACCCTAATCCTTTAGGTCCTTATCAGAATTTGGTGATGAGAAGGGATGAATAAGATGAGAAGTCCTAAAGGTATCTTATTTCGATTCATACCCTAAGACTTTGGCCAGGCAGTCACACAGATCCGGGAGTCCTCGTATTCCGACTAGCGGTGCAGAGGAAAATATTGCTAGCCCCCGGTCGTGATCCTTTTCTAGACACCTCCGTCTTTCGGATAATCCTCTATTAACTCCCTTGGGTTCTATGGAGTTTGTAAATTTTAATAATTATTAATGGTTAAATGAGGAACCTATGCTCTGATACCAAATATCACGACCCCACCTCCCGATAACCCCCAATTAAGGGGGACCTAGAGGTCGAAGCCGCACCCATGACTTTCGGATCAAAGGTTCGACAATTAACCAAGAATAATTATCAAATTTTAACATACTATACTGAAAGCTGTAAGAAAATAAATTTTTGCATACCTTTTTGAAAACTTGGATCTCTAAACTTTTATCCACACAGATACTAATCTATCTAATCCTCCTTTGGACTTTAATTCTCATTTAGTACCACATGTGCCACTTTACTGTTTGTTCTTTTCATTGTACCTAAAATGCCGACAAACAAAACGTCGGTCAGCCGAAGCTGGTATGTGGGGGAAACAAATAATGTTCAACTATGTTAACAATATAATCACTCAATTAATCATTTAACAATCAAGATTACATTTTAAGCCAAACTACTCAATCCATACCTATCCACAACTCTGTGTTGTCCCTGTAAGGACTTATATGGTACCTCTGTAAAGGTGACTTGATGGACCTACCCTCTAGGCAGCCATATACTAAGTCATTCATGACCTGATGGACCTACCCTCTAGGTAGCCATGTACTAGGTCAGCCATTACGACACAGAGGGGACCAGGATCTGAACTAGAAGGCGTATACATTATGTGATAGTCATAGTCACTTTATAATTGCAATATGAACATCCAGACAGTTTAGTTGCATTCAATGCGATTAAACATCCGGGAATCGCTGTGAAACTAGAACGATTATTCATAAGAGTAACCACATACATGTTCAGAGCAACTTGAAGTTCAAGTAATATTCAGGAACAATCAATTAAGCAATCATCAATATCGTGAAATTAATGCATAACATCCAAGTGTCATTGTTTTATTCCAAACCTCCTCAAGATCTACTTGGATTCCACTTTAGGACTTCTAGGCCATCCTTTTAGGATTTTAGTTTCCATTATGCATTTATCACTTTTAATATTCGTTTAGTCCACAACCCTAATTTCAACATCATAGACACCATTAAAAGTCAATTAAGTCCAAAATGTCTCTTTTACACTAAAACTACTATTTTTATCATTTTAAGTCATGTCAAGATCATTCATGTTCAGGTTTCTTTGAATTGACAACTCAACAAAGAATTATAATTTGATTCTCTAGGAACCCTAATTACTACAATTCTCATCGTTAATATCAGTAAACCCTAATGTATTATTAATTCCACTTTATACACTAGGAACCCCAAAATATCCACATTAATGATCCTTTATACTCCAATTGGATTTATAACAACATAACTTTGTCTTATTCATGGATGTGCACAATTAAAATCATTAAAGACATATCCTCCTAAATTAGGGTTTCTAAGCCCATTAATGCAAACTTAGGTATATGAAACCCTATTTTAAGCCAATTATGTACAAATTTCATCCTTTTATTATCAACATGTTAATATTCGTTCTAAACATTCAGAGAACATCACTATATTCAACTATCATCAATTCCAAGGGTTTTTCATTAATTAAACCAGTAAATATGATAACTTTATACACTTTTTGAATTGCAAACAGAATCAGGCTTGAATCATATTTTTAATGGATTCCTCATTTTCTCCTGATCAATTTTCATATATAAAGTTTTGTCATTAGAGCTTCCTAGAAATAGTTATGATTTTAACAAGATCTCACTTACCCGGCCAATCACGATGCGCCACGTCACCTATCCCATGCATGCGCTTGATTTGGAAAACATTTCGATTTGTCTATTATTCCCTTGACTTAACCGACCGGCCCATAATCGTACGGAGGGTAAATCTGTCCAATCCTGCTCGGGTCGTCTTCCTCCTTGGAAGACCTTGTGCGGATGCCAACCTACAGCCTTGCACATGTCTGCCTCTCCTCCCTGGGCCACGGTCTTCACCGGAAATAGCTCCTCCACCTCCACCGTGTGTGCGCCCAAAATTCTTGGTCGAGGTGGCTATTACAGCGTCCGTCGGGCCAAGGGTTTGTGGCCGTCCTTACAGCCCCATTGCTGCTGCGGCGCATGCTCCTGGACATGGCCTCAATGGCCGCATTATTCCCTGGCATCGGGGTACCCGTGGGCTCCATTGTTACCATACGTTAGCCCTTCCTAACCTCTTGCTCACGTAGTTTCTTATGGGTAGGGTTTAAGGGTAAAAATGAAGAAGGAGAAGGAGAAGGAGAAGAGAGGGTCACGTGAAACTCCTTTGAAATCGTCCCTGACTCTACCCCTTTTATAGGGGAGGGTCACAGAGCCCTATGGTGGCTTGCTCATCAAGAAACGAAGTCTCTTATCAAAAGGAATCATGTTCCTTCAAGGATAAGCAAACCTTCCTTCTCTTCTTAATCATATTGATATTTTCTTTCCTTTAAATATTAGGAATCCGAAATTCCTCTCCTTCACTCTCTTTATTTTCCTTTTAATCTATTGGCCACGAATATATATATATATATATATATATATATATATATATATATATATATATATATATATCTTCTTAGGAAAATACTTCCTTTTATCAAATTTACATAATTAATGGATTATGTATTCCCATTATCTCTTTATTTTATAATTATGGTATTTTCTCTTCCTTTTCCTTTATTGACATCCCTTTTAATATTAGCAACCTCATGGATACGAAATTTCCCCAAGAAATCTCATTTATGCCTCTTTCCACTTATTTTCCACATTTTCTCATTATTTTCAATTTCTTTCTTAATAATGAAATACCTAATTAATCTTTTTCTCTCTTATTGCTTTCTTTTTGCAACTCTGGACTCCTTGGTACCCAAGGAACCCAAGAGGCACGAAATCCATCCTTGGATTACATTTCTTTGCCTTCTATAGGTTTCCATATTTTTCTTTTCTCAAATATTCAATTATTCATTTACTAATTGAATTTTCTTTGTTATTTCCTTGTTATTGGGCCCAATAGCCAATAAAGCCCACAACACAAATATCAAGGCTATTGTAAATGAAATCCATGTATTCAAAACAAATTATACCATTCTTTGTTCAATTATCTTTAATATGAGAAATTGCATTTCTCACCAAATGATCCCAAAAATTGGGGTTGTAACAGTAGTCGTGGTTGTGAGGTTGCGGCCGAGCAACAAGAAGAGAAGTAGAAGGCAAGAGATGGACATGCGGCTGTTTTGGTGGTTTTGTAGTAGAGTCCTAGAGTCATCCCTATACTCTCAGGTTCTCAAATGTATTTGACGACGTTTCACGATGACTAGCTGTTGTAATCTTGTATATCCTATTGCTGGACTTACATGGCCCGTTATGTATGTATTAATAGGTGATGAACTCTGGTGCTGACAGTACAGCTGGTTCCGATAAGATGTGGACATATATCAAAGCTTGTAATATTTTTATAACACATTTCTCTACAGGATGTGGATGTAAAAGTTCTCTTATGTATGCTTTCCGAAATCAATTTTAATTAACCCGTGTTTTCGGTAATATGTGGTTCCACACGTTTTCGCATGTCATCTCGCTGTCTATGTGATGGTGGGGTGTCACACATATGTCACAAGAAAAATAGTCACGTCACCTACATGTACAGAAATAAATACGAGTTTATAGATGATTGTTGGGAAAATGATTTATTAACTTTCAACCCTAACATTTCTATTTGGTATTATTCTTCAATGATATGAACAAGGATATGAAACATTTTAGGCGCAAATTAAGAAATCCTACAAATTTGACACGTATTCAATTTAGAGATCGGCTTCATGTTTATGTTAAAAGCAATCTAGATATTTTGTAAGAAAAAATAGCCATGCCTCCCACTATGTAGATGATGCAGCCCTATTTTAGGGCTCCATCTTGTGTCTTTTTGCATTTCAATCACGTCTAAACATGTTAGAATGCAAGTTTATTCCCTCAACGTGCATATTTCTATCAGATGCACTTTGTTTGACATTCTTTGCATGTTTGTCAAGTACTTGGACCATGTTTGGATGGATAAGTGAGATAGAGGGGGTCCAAAGAAGACCCCAAAGCTTCCCCAACCTACACTTGGTGGCCAACAATCAACCCAAGCAAAGAAGTCTATGGCTTTCAAATGCTCAAAATGCTACTAAAGACTCAAACACGGTCATGGAGACAAAGAACGGTCATGAATTTCAAAATCACAGTAACACCTCAACATTTGACATGCTATAGAAACTCCACAAAAACGGTCATTCTAGCCAGCACGGTCATTCAAAGGATCTGCCAAAATAGTTGTGCTAGATGCCGAAGACCATAATAGGCATATTGAAGAGAATGACCTCCACTCCATCTCACCCAACACGGCTGTGTTACCCAGCATAGCCGTTCTACCTAGCCCCCACCATAGTCGTGTTGCTCATCTACTAGGCTTCATTTTAACACTTTCAACCTAACATTTTCCACTTCCCACCATGGCTATTCTCTACCACCGCAGGCATTCTGACCCCCACCCACCACGGCCATGCTGCCCAACACAGTCATGTTTCCACCTAAAACCCAGGTTTTTCTACACGGAATTTCCAATACTACCCCTGTAGCATACCGGATCTCAAACCCTACCGTATAACTTTGATCTTTTTGTTTGACCAAACAAGGTTGAGATTAGAATGATCCTAATAATCAAATGAATGAATAATGTAATCTAATAAGTCATATAATTCATTTGTGAAAATAAGATGACAAAGAACTTAATTGAAAGAGTAATATAGTTAATGGGCCATTAGTGGGCCAAGTGATATAACACATGTAAGAAAGCCTCAAAATAAAGAATAGACTTCAAATGCGTAATCTACACATTAAAATAAGTCTACATGTCAATTTTCATTTAATTTGGACAATCTTGAAGTAATATGGTTAGATAGGAGAGAGAAATTGCCTAAAAGGTGCAATTAATAAATAATTAAAAATTCATGACTCTAAAAGAGGAAAATAATTTTATATTCATAATCTACATAACAAATATAGCCTTTGGGTGAATTTCATCCAATTTGGAGAAAGTTTACTTAAAAGGTGAAATCAGGAGAGAGAGTGTGTAGAATCTTCAAAATATTAAATAAATAAATAAATAACTCCAATATGTAAAATTGATGGCAAATTCATGTTCTACATGTTTAATATGAATATAAGTAACTAATGTGACATTAATTGGATAATGTTTGGACCCCCAATTTATTTGGAAAGGAAAGGACATAATTAATTTAATCTCACTTTATTCTATTCATATGATTTTCTTTCTGTTTGCATGTTCTTTGTGAACCGTTGGATCTAGAACCAACTATTTATGGTCTTTCTCCTACCTTCCACTTCCTGTCTTCCTTTCCTTTTCTCGTGCTAGCTGCTGCTCTCTCTCTCCATCCCTGATTTCTCCCTCCTCTCTTTGTTTCCTTCTCCGATTCCTTTCCCTACTTTTTCCCTCTACTTTCCCACACCGGTTGATCCCCATTGATAGGGTATTTATACCCTATGATTCCCAAACCGCAAATCGCTGATTGATGCTCTGTTTCCGCCCTATTTCCCACTTTGAACCATCTCTGGCCATCGGACCTCCATGGAATAGATCTCTGACCTCCGTAGGGATCTCTGGTCCACATTGCCTATCTTGTTTTGGCTTCCTCTGACTCCGGGTGTGGCTCCTATACTCCATCCCTCCCCGGTGAATAAATTGGATTCATGGTGATGTCTCCGACCTCCGGGAGCGATGTTGAGGACTTAATATGCCTCTGTTTTTCCCGCAAAGCTTCTGCCCTAGTCGATTTGGATGTCGTGGCAGGTATTTCGTTTTCCCTTTCTTTTCCCTTCTGTTCCTGGAACCTGTGTCGGTGGAGGGTGTTTCTTCAACTGAACACCTTCTCTCTTGTGCTTCTAGAGCTCTTTGAGTTCGGTTTTGTATGAGGAATCCAATGGGATCATTTCCCGTTGAGGTGATGCCCTCGATCGCAAGTTTTCTATTCAGATTTTAGTTTCGTTTTGTTGGTTTTCGGTTGTATCGAAGGTAGAAGATGAACTATTGTTGTCTGACATTTATGTCCCCGCTTTTCTTTGCGTTGTTTTGTTTTTCGGTAGGGGTAAAATCATCTTTTCAGACCTATTTCTTTGCCATGTCGCGAGTCAACAGGGTCCTTTAGTGGATGATTTGGCTGACTCCGGTTGGGCCATGTCAGCCAGCCGACCCACTTCTTCCCTCTCTTTCTTGCGATTTCTTCGCTGCTGACGTGGCTTTTTCATGGTTTCTTATTAGTCAATTTTGTAAAATCAATAAGTAATTATACACTAATTAGAAAAATATGAGTAAATACTCATTGGAATCAGAAAAATAAGATATAACTAATGGTATAAGTTTTGATGGCTAAATCCAATGTTTATTAGTATGTGTTTTAATGTATCTAATTAAAGGTGAATTAACTTATAAAAATCATAACTAATTATCTATACGTCAGAAAAATATAATAAAATATGTTTTGGACTCCTAATGACATATACTAAAATATGGAATGGTTTTGTAAAATTAATTTGCATATAATTAAAAAGGTGGTTTTAGGGTTTTGAATAATTAATGGAAACCTAACCCTAATTCCACATATATGCATAATAGGTTGTTTGGAAGCCTAGGCTTGGATATAGTTGGACTTTGGATCGTTTGAATCTGATGTTAAGGTATGTTGTATCCCCTATTCCTCTATATTGAGCAATTCACCTATCTTTTCTTGAAATTTAGCCTACACAATATGTCTTATCTCTTGTCATCATAGTTCATGTGAACTATCTTGGTTATTGTGATCTTGAATAATCTCTTGGCATCTTACCTTGTGATATGGTATATTATGATCTTATTGATGGTATATGTCCACTGTGATGTGGAGGTTTATTGGTGGTTTCCTTTGTTGTCCATATATTGTGGCAATCTTGGTTAATGTGACTATACTTTTCTACTTGCCACTACATTTATCTGCTATGTGATTCAGTAACCCTAGAGTAGTATAATTGCATTGGTTTTGTCTCATTATCATTTGTGGCAACATTGTGATATTTTGGATGGCAGATGTGTGATTCCCCATGCCAGGGCAGGATGTGTGATTCCTGACCCATGTTATATATATGTGGGTGGTGGATGTGTGATTCACCATGCCCGGGGCAGGATGTGTGATTCTTGGCCCATGTCTCACCATGTTCAAGATGTGTGATTCTTGACCGCCATTGTCTTTTATAATATTCTAGTGTTATGTTTATCTCACATGCATGCAATATATTGATTGTGGGGTGTGTGCCCTACTTGTGCTTTGTTTCCCACCATGGTAGTGGATTTATTTATTGCACAATCCTTTTTATGTTGATTTGTGGCAAGTATCTCCTTTAATGTGATTCTTTCTCTTGATACCCATTTGGGTGGTACTTATCTCTTGCATGGGAAGCCTTTTATTTTGATGTCCCTTATTCTTTATAAATTGCTCAATTTTCTTTTTAGTATGAACATACCATCCTTTGCTGATGTCTCCTATTGTTTCTCTTTTGTTGGGGTATGCTTCCAACCCTAGTTGGAAGACTTGGATGCATGGCATGTTGACCTAGACTTAGTCTATGAAGTTAAAGATTGGAGACAATCTTGAGGTTTTTTAGATTTCCTCTATATGGATCCTTATGATGTAAGTTTGTAACCCTTTGTTTTATAATTGAATATAGTCATGTTTTTATTCCGCTGCTATACTTTGGTCTATTGATTACCATTATATAAAGATTTGAAAGTTTTACACCCACTCCATCATACCTTCTGAGTGTGTTTGGACTAGAGGTTTTATTGTTCAAATTTTTAGTAAGGAGGTGATTTCACTTCTTTACAGCATGGTATCAGAGCCCATGGTAGTTGGAATCTGACTATTTCAATTTTGTCTCCCCATAGAACCCTTGACTTTGCTAGTTATCTCTAAGTGAGATGTTGACCCCAGACTTGATCAATGATGATCTTTTATGCAATAAGGTTTGGTTTGAGGACAAGTTTAGGTTATGAGGAAATATTCATATGGAAATATTGTGACTTGGTTTCCGCAATTGATTTTGGATCCACTTTTTGTTTCATCTCAAAAAGTTTTCATCGCCAAAAATTATTTTCAATTATACTACTATATATGTACAAAAGTTTTCTCAGATTTATCGATGTTTTCTTGAACTAAGTCACAATGAACATAAACTCTAGTTTGAATAGAATCTAACCCTAGTTTTATGACTAGGAATGATAGAATGGTGTAGTTGACCTACCCTATGACTTTTTTGATGTTCATGTAGGGTTGATAGGTTAGAGACACGAGGACCTAAAGCTCAACCCTAGATGGTGACTTTAGTTGGATACATGAGCAATATAAATCTCTAAAACTTTTTGACAACTAAAAGATGTGGGTAGCTCTAAAAATTTGTTTAGTTTGACTGGTTAGGTTGAACCCTTTAATGGGTGGAGAGTAGTTAGTTGTTGATGTTTTGATCTATAGATTTTGAGGATGAAATCATTTTTAAGGGGTGGAGTGCTATAACATACCGGATCTCAAACCCTACCCTAGAACTTTGATCTTTTGGTTTGACCAAACAAGGTTGAGATTAGAATGATCCTAATAATCAAATGCATGAATAATGTGATCTAATAAGTCATATAATTCATTTGTGAAAATAAGATGATAAAGAACTTAATTGAAAGAGTAATAATGTTAATGGGCCATTAGTGGGCCAAGTGATATAACCCATGTAAGAAAGCCTCAAAATAAAGAATAGACTTCAAATTCGTAATCTACACATTAAAATAAGTCTACATGTCAATTTTCATTTAATTTGGACAATCTTGAAGTAATATGGTTAGATAGGAGAGAGAAATTGCCTAAAAGGTGCAACTAATAAATAAATTTAATTCATGACTCCAAAAGAGGAAAATAATGTTAGATTCATAATCTACATAACAAATATAGCCTTTGGGTGAATTTTCATCCAATTTGGAGAAAGTTTACTTAAAAGGTGAAATCAGGAGAGAGAAAGTGTGTAGAATCTTCAAAATATTAAATAAATAAATAAACAACTCCAATATGTAAAATTGATGGCAAATTCGTGTTCTACATGTTTAATATGAATATAAGTAACTAATGTGACATTAATTGGATAATGTTTGGATGCCCAATTTATTTGGAAAGGAAAAGACATAATTGATTTAATCTCACTTTATTCTATTCATAGGATTTTCTTTCTGTTTGTGCGTTCTTTGCGAACCGTTGGATCTAGATCCAACAATTTCTGGTCTTTCTCCTACCTTCTGCTTCCTGTCTTCCTTTCCTTTTCTCTCGCCAGCTACTGCTCTCTCTCCATCCCTGATTTCTCCCTCCTCTCTTTGTTTCCTTCTTTGATTCCTTTCCCTACTCTTTCCCTCTACTTTCCCACACCGGTTGATCCCCATTGATAGGGTATTTATACCCTGTGATTCCCAGACTGCAAATCACTGCTTGATGCTCTGTTTCCACCATGTTTCCCACTTCAAACCATCTTTGGCCATCGGACCTCCAGGGAATAGATCTCTGACCTCTGTAGGGATCTCTGGTCCACGTTGCCTATCTTGTTTCAGCTCCCTCTCACTCCGAGTGTGGCTCCTATACTCCATCCCTCCCCGGCGGGTAAATTGGATTAATGGTGATGTCTCCGACCTCCGGGAGCGATGTTGAGGACTTAATATGCCTCCATTTTTCCCCACAAAGCTTCTGCCCTAGTCGATTTGGACGTCGTGGCAGGTATTCCGTTTTCCCTTTCTTTCCCCTTATGTTCCTGGAACCTGTGTCGGCGGAGGGTGGGTCTTCAGCCGAACACCTTCTCTCTTGTGCTTCAGAGATCTTTGAGTTCGGTTTTGTATGAGGAATCCAGTGGGATCGTTTCACGTTAAGGTGATGCCCTCGATCGCAAGATTGTGAATCAGATTTCAGTTTCATTTTGTTGGTTTTCGACTGTATCGAAGGTAGAAGATGATCTATTATTGTATGACGTTTATGTCCCCGCTTTTCTTTGCATTGTTTTGTTTTTTGGTAGGGGTAAAATTGTCTTTTCAGACCTATTTCTTTGCCATGTCGCGAGTCAACAGGGTCCTTGACTAGATGATTCGGCTGACTCCGGTTGGGCCATGTCAGCCGGCCGACCCACTTCCTCCCTCTCTTTCTTGCAATTTCTTCGCTGCTGACGTGGCTTTTTCATGTTTTCTTATTAGACGGTTTTGTAAAATCAATAAGTAATTATACACTAATCAGAAAAATATGAATAAATACTCGTTGGATCAGAAAAATAAGATATAACTAATGGTATAAGTTTTGATGGCTAAATCGAATGTTTATTAGTATGTGTTTTAATGTATCTAATTAAAGGTGAATTAAATTATAAAAATCATAACTAATTATCTATAAGTCAGAAAAATATAATAAAATATGTTTTGGACTCCTAATGACATATACTAAAATATGGAATGGTTTTGGAAAATTATTTTGCATATAATTAAAAAGTTAGTTTTAGGGTTTTGAATAATTAATGGAAACCTAACCCTAATTCCACATATATGCATAATAGGTTGTTTGGAAGCCTAGGATTGGATATAGTTGAACTTTGGATCGTTTGAATCTGATGTTAAGGTATGTTGTATCCCCTATTCCTCTATATTGAGCAATTCACCTATCTTTTCTTGAAATTGAGCCTACACAATATGTCTTATCTCTTGTCATCATAGTTCATGTGAACTATCTTGGTTATTGTTGTAACATCCCTGATCTGGGTTATGAGCTAACCCTAGGTGTTTTGCTTAATTATGTAATTAGATGCTTGTGATTAGCTCTTGGTATGTAATTAAAGCTTCTGAGGAACATATATTTCTATTTCTGTCCTTTTTAAACAATGTTGTAGTATTGTTTTGTAATACAGGGACCTATGTGCATATTACCCAATTAGAGGGGTTAACTTGCAAATTACACATGTTAAGATGTTCCTCTGATGATGATACATCATAAGTATGAATATGATGAAGTATGATGGATTCTCTGAGCTCAGGCATCAAGATGCACCTTGTGGAGCAATCCTTTTGCTTAAAACCCTAATTTTGGTGTAAAGTGCAATTTACACAAAACATGGGAAGCAACATGTAAAATTCACCTTCTAGAGTATCTTTTATGACTCTTGACATCATTTAGAGTAAAAATGATGAAGAGGGCACTTCAATTGAATAATTAAATAAGACTGATAACCCTTGTAACTAAATCACCAAGTTGTAAATAGAGAGACCCCTTTTATATATGCACCTTAGTAATAAGTTGACCTTCTTTGCCTTTTAGCCTTTGGTTTTAGAAGGAGTTTTGCTTAAGAAATGAGGAGAAGGGACGTGCCTAAAAGGGAGAGGTACCTAGATGTGAAAATAAGAAACTAGGTGTCCTTATGATGAAGTTTTACCCCAAAGTACATATACCCCCTTCCTTTGCAAACAAAGAACCGTTTCCCCTTCCTTCTCACTTATCCCCTTGATAAACCGACTGAAGGAAGAGATTTGGAGAAGAGGTGATCGGCCAACCTGTTCTAGGTAAGATTGGGTCATCTTCTTGCTCGGATTCTTGGAGGAAGTTAGGTTGCAAGGTTGGTTTTATGGTTTTCTTACTTAGTTCTTTCTTTCTAGCCGACCTTTCCCAACCAATTCTTGGAGATACGACCTTGGCCAACCTGTGGATCTCAAGACACCATTAAAGGCTTAGAAGCTTGGAGCTCTAGGGACAACCTTAAGGCGGGTTTTATAATTCTAAACCTTTTTGCTTTGTTATGCATATCTTTGTTCTTGCCAATAGTAGCTAGTTCTTCTTCTTCCCCATCTTCCTTTGCAATATTGCAAGCAAATCCATGAAGAACAAACCTTGGTCTCAAGGTGGATGACGATGGGCATGAATACCTAGGCTACTTTATCAAACGGTCCCTCACCCATGGTCCAAACGGTTTGCAAAACCGTTTGGGACCAAACGGTTTCAAAACCGTTTGATCTCATGCGGTTTGCAAAACCGTTTAGACTCAAACGGTTTCAAAACCATTTGAGGGGTTTGACCAAGTGTTGACCATTTGAGGGTCTTCTGGACACATCATGAATTAACCACCTACAAAGAATCACCATCTAATTGCAAGTAAATCTCAAGTTGAAGGCACTTTATTCACCTAAACCCTAATCAGGTTCAATTGTTGATTTCAATGGACCAATCATGTTGAAGTTTGGGTTGAGTGGCCCAAACGGTTTCAAAACCATTTGGGGATCACTCAAATGGTCGCAAGACCTTTTGGTGATAACCCAAGACCGTTTGGAGGTCTAGGGTTAAGATAATTTGATCAATTGAGGGTCCAATCACAATAGGTGGTTGAAATAAATAAAAGTGTTGATTTGTACCTTAATTAGGGTTCAACCCTTAACAAATGGACTTAGATTTTGATGTGACTTTGGGAAAACGGTCTTAAGACCGTTTGGAGGGTGTCAAAACGATCTCAATACCATTTGGGCCAAGTCATGGTCCAATTGAGTGATAATTGATGGGTTCAACTTCAGTTAGAATCATGTTGATGGATGTTGATGATTGAGCATTTACAAACCCTAATTCAATTGGTTTCAACCCTAATTGGCTATCAATTGAGGGTCAATTGAGTGTCCAATTGGTTAAGGATAACCCTAATTGGCTCAATTGATAAGTGATTAGCCTGTATAAGGTCAATTGAGGGGTTCAACATTGAAAACCCTAATCGATTGCAAGTGTTGATGTACTTTCTAGATCCATGCGGTTTTGAGACATTTGGACCAAACGGTCTCAAGACCGTTTGAGTCCAAACAGTCTCAAGACCGTTTGGGGTCAAATGGTCTCAAGACCGTTTGGGGTCAAACGGTCTCAAGACCATTTGGGCTCAAACGGTTTCAAAACCGTTTAAACTCATGTGGTTTGAACCCATGTGGTTTGGCCATGCGGTTTGGTCATGCGGTTTGGTCATGCGGTTTGATCAAACGGTTTCAAAGTCAACCATGTCCAAACGGTCAACATGATCAAACGGTTTCAAGACCGTTTAAGGTCAAACGGTCTTGAGTGTCATGCGGTCTTGAAGGTCAAAGGTTCCAAATGGTCAACCCCTCCATGCGGTTTCAAAACCGTTTTGAGGTTGAAGTGTGAAACTGTTTGGGGACTTTTAGGGTTAAGATTACTTAATGCCTTGAAGGCTTAGATGGTTCAATGGTTGTTTAATCTAAATCCTAATAATACCTAAAGACATTAAGGGGTTAAGTAATTAGTAGTTTGACCCATGTTATGTTTAATGGTGAACATTACCAATGTATCCTTGGAGGGTTCAAGTAGACACCACCCCCTTGATTAAGCAAACCCTAATGACATGATAGTGGTGACTTAACTTATGTTCATCAAAGTTGACTTGACGTAACCTAATCTAGAGTGATGTAATCATCATCTATTAGTGAGAGGAGAGAGAAGACTCCTAATGTGAATGAAAGTCATGTAAAATACCTTCAATATGAATGAATACACATGATTGGGGTATGATCCATCAAGGTGAGATCATGGAAACCCTATTATGATAACTGATGAATTTTAACCTAATTTGAAGTCGTCAATGATGATAATTTCATACATGGTGATGCTATGAACTCAACTCACCATGAAGTCAATAGTAAACCCTAATTCTAGGGTAATATCATATAATGAGAATAGTAAACCCTAATTTAGGGTGATGTCATGAAAGGAATAATTCTAGGTTAAACCTTTAAGTATGAAACCCTATGAATGAATATAAAGTGAAGAACCTTTATGCCTTGTAAGCTAAAGAAGTTCTTCTGTTATAGCAATGTTTAATAGTTAAATGCTTGGAAACATGCTTGATGTTAAAAGAATGCCGAAATGAACCTAATTTATCAAGTATAATCATACCATGTAGAGCCCTGATCATAGATCCATCATTGTCAGAAGTTAAATGATGGTGAAATAGGTTTTCCTAAGGGAACTCCTGGATCACATACTTTTGAGTATGTGGGGGAATATGGACGTGAATATCCTTACATCCTAGTGTAGGAGTTGATGTAGATGTATCTTAATCTATCAACCCTTTACTATGTGTTTATCCCGGGGTGATGTAACACTAATCTCCCGAGGGAATCTTTAATGATGCATCGATGAGAGATAAACAAGAGATCTTTCGATAGCGAAGAGAGTACAAAATGCCACTGTGACTCTAATAGTGAACTGCCAGAATACCCTGGTAAGCAATAGTAGCAGAGACACGAGATGTCTTGCATGTTGATCCTCACTCTGACTGAGGAAGATGAGGTCATAAGAATCTGGCTCTTTTAATGACCTACGTATGATACCGATGCGACTTAGTAGTGGTCGGTTGGAGTATGAGCGGTATACCTCATCTCCGTAGGGCATAATAATGTTTGTAAAACATAATCAGCCACATAGCATATCTGCTAGGGTTGAACTACGAGAAACAATGATTGATGTTACATTGTTTATATTAATATCCTGTTCAAATATCTAGTATACATGTTCTTCATATTCCTTAATAAAATTGCTTTACTTAATATCAAACTTGCTGTTGAATGATTTAAGTTACTTTGCTTATGTTATTCCTTACTTTTTATAACAAAGCTTCTGGAGGAGAGTTATAACTCTCGCTGGGACAATTATTTAAAATTGTCTCACCCCGTAGATTTCAACTTTTTAGGTGGACGTCGAGGACGAAGGAACCAGTCTGCGGGTGAACAGTGTCAACAGCAGCAACACCAGGGACAGTAGTGAATCTCAGGTGGAGATACTGACTGTCGAGTCCTGTAGTTAGTTTGTCTTATGTCGTCTCTGTACTCTCAGGTCCTAGGAGTCAGTAGGACTGAGATTTTGGCTTTCAGCCTCGAAATTTTGTATCTGGATGTATATAATCACTCAAGAGGTGATTTAACATAGATGTAAACTGTTTATCTTATTTCTTATAAAGGAGTTTTAAGTTTTAAAGATCTCTTCTTAAAAAGTTTTAATTTCTAGTGATTTTTCGTATTCCGCTGCTAATCGAATGCTTCCGCTGAGTTTATCTCGCGATTTGGAGATCGGACCCCACAATTAAGTGGAATCAGAGCTCTAGGTTCGCTGAGTCTACAGAGACATATGACTTAGGATGTCAAGTCTATTCTTAGTGTTTTCTAGTATATCTAATACTATCTTCTGCTCCTCAGGAGAAGAAGATAAGTAAGGATGTCTGGACCATACGAGTATGTGGCGGAAAGTAGGTCGCTGCACCCCGAGAAGGTGCAAGGAACCCAGAAATAGAACAACCTGTACCTGAGCCACCCATGGAGCCACCTTAGTTTGACCCAACTGACATGGGAAACCCAGCTGTCCAGACCATGTTCGGACAGTTTATGACTGCTATGACACACATCACAGATAGGATGTCCATGCCTGCACCTAGGGCACCTGCCCAGTCTAAAGGACAAGGTATCGATAAACGTTCGAACGACTTCGCCGAGTCAGAGAAACCGAATACTTTGGAATAGCTGACCCTGCAGATGCCGATCTGTGGTTAACCGAGTTGGAGAAGGCCTTCAGAATCCTAAACATCCCAGAAGCTGAGAAGGTTAGACATATTGTCTATCTTCATAAGGGGAGTGCTGGTCACTGGTGAACCATGGAAGAGAAGAAGAGGCCAGATGTGGAGGTTACATGGGAAGTCTTTCGACGAGAATTTGTCAATAGATATTTCCCTAAGACGTTCATGGACGATAAGATCTCTCAATTTGAGAGATTGAGGCAAGGTCTGATGAACATTAGTCAGTACGAAGCTAAGTTCATGGAGTTGTTGTGGTTTTGTCCGCACATGGCTGCTACCGAGGAAGAGAGGATTAGACGGTTTGAGAAAGGGCTGAACGCCGAGTTGACTACTCCCGTGTCTGCCCTAGAGAACCGGGAGAGGTTTTCTACCTTTGTTGAGTCAGTCCGAAGGATAGAAATATCTGTAGCTGAGAAGAGGCAAATCCATAAGAGATATCCTCAGTTCCAGGGGTCTTCATCTAGAGACTTCAAGAAGCCTAGATTTTCTGCACCTACACCTCCACCACCCAGACCTAGCGCTCAGACACAGTGGACACCGAGTAGAGGTAGAGGACGGAGCCTACCGCTACAAGAGACTCGCAGTTCTGCATCGATGTCAGTCACAGGACCACCCAGACCACAGCAACAAGACAGAAGCTGTTATATCTGTGGGAAGGTGGGACACCTGATGAATGACTACAGGGCTAGACCTGTAAGTGTAACACAGCCACAAAGGTAGAGTCAGCAAGGATCCCAGAGGAGGAAATTTCAAGGAGCAGCTAGAAGACGTGGACAAGCGTCCCAAGCTGGATCGTCAGCACTGAATCAACCACAGGCAACATCAAGGTTCTATGCAATGAACCCACCTGATGCAGTGATCAACCCTCAGGTTGTGGCAGGTCAGATGGAGTTGTTATATTCTGATATGTCTAGATCCTATGTTGTATCTGTTTTGATTGACCCGGGTGCTACACACTCCTTTATCACTCGAAGAGTGATTCGTAACTACAATATGACAGTCAGTCATAGGGCAGATAGCATGTTGCTTGAGACTCCGTTGAGTGGGTCTGCTGTGTTGCAGGAGGTATGCTCTTCATGCATCCTCTTCTTTTCTGATCATCGCATTCAAGTAGATCTTATACCACTTGAGATGCAACGATTTGATATAATCCTTGGAATGGATACCTTGGAAAGGTATAGGGTTGTATTGGATTGTGAATCCAAGCAGGATGTGTTTGCTGATAATAGCGACACAAGGATCTTTTAAGGAGAGAGAAAGATTCTACCCACCTGTCTTGTCTCAGCTATGGTTGTTGAGAAGCTGATGAGGCAAGGATGTTATGCATTCTTAGCCCATGTGGTAGATACTACCATGGAGAGTCCTAATCCTTCTGAAGTTCCTGTAGTCAGGGAATTTGAGGATGTATTTCCTGAAGAACTTCCAGGTGTACCACTGCCTTGGGAAATTGATTTTGAAATCAATTTGATCCCAGATACACAACCCATAGCACAGACATCGTATAGGATGGTGCCTGCTAAGATGGCAGAACTCAAGAAACACTTCAAGAGTTGCTTGAGAAGGGTTTTATCCGACGGAGCACTTCACCCTGGGGTGCTCCGGTTCTTTTTGTTAAAAAGAAAGACGGATCAATGTGGTTGTGCATTGATTACAGACAACTAAACAAAGTAACTATAAAGAATAAGTACCCTCTGTCGAGGATTGATGATCTCTTTGACCAGTTGTGTGGTGCAACCGTCTTCTCGAAGATAGACTTGAGGTCAGGATATCATCAACTTCGTATTAAGGATAGTGACATACCCAAGTCTGCCTTTAGGACAAGGTATGGTCACTATGAGTTCACAGTTATGTCGTTTGGACTAACTAATGCACCAAGTGCATTTATGGAACTCATGAATAGAATCTTCCGACCTTTCCTCGATCAGTGTGTTGTTGTCTTCATAGATGACATTCTGATCTATAGTAGAGATGCTCAGCAGCACGAACAACATCTTCGTCAGGTTCTAACCTTGCTAAGAGAACATAAGCTATATGCTAAGTTTAGCAAGTGTGAGTTCTGGTTACCGGAGGTATCTTTCCTTGGACACGTGATATCTGCCTTGGGTATTCGTGTTGACCCTAAAAAGGTAGAATATGTTCTATAGTGGGAACAGCCGAAGACACTGAAGGAAATCCGTAGTTTCTTAGGGTTGGTTGGCTATCACCGAAGGTTCATTAAGAACTTCAGTTCTATAGCCTTACCCTTGACTAAGTTGACCCGGAAAGATGTTCCTTTTATTTGGAGTGATAAGTGTCAGCAGTCTTTCCAGCTGTTGAAGGAGAAGTTGACAAGTGCACATGTACTTGTGTTGCCTGAGCAAGGCAAAGGATACATAGTCTTCTATGATGCCTCCAAGAATGGACTCAGATGCGTGTTGATGCAGGATAAACAAGTGATTTCTTTTTCTTCCTGACAGCTTAAGCAACATGAGCAGAATTATCTGACACACGATCTGGAGTTAGCTGCCGTGGTTCATGCCTTGAAGATCTGGAGACATTATCTCTTCGGAGAGACATCCTAGATTTTCACTGATCACAAGAACCTTAAGTACATCTTCTCTCAGCACGAGCTTAACATGAGGCAACGCCGCTGGATGGAGTTAATCAAGGACTATGATTATACAATTAATTACCATCCAGGGAAGGCCAATGTAGTTGCAGATGCTTTGAGTAGGAAATCAGCAACACCAACAGTAGATAGAGCTCAGCTAAACTCTTTAGTATGCTCTAGGAGAGATATGCTTATCTCCTTAAGGCAAGACAATGTACAGTTGAAGGTGTCATTGTTAGCCGGGTTGTTGGGTGAGATGCATATAAAACCTACTCTAAGAGAGCAGATTAAGGAAGCACAACAAGTTGATGCTGCGGTTCAGCAGATTAGATTCGAGTATGGTGATGAGAAGCGAGATGGTTTCCATGACTCAGATGACCAGGTGGCATGTTATCATGGGAGGATGATAGTACCGGATGTGGATAACTTAAGGAAGTTAGTCCTGGAAGAAGCTCATTCTTCGATGTATGCCATGCATCCAGGAAGCACCAAGATGTATCGAAATTTGAAAGATATGTATTGGTGGCCTGGGATGAAGAAGGATGTTGCTGAGTTTGTTCTGAGGTGTCCTGTGTGTCAGCAGGTTAAAGCTGAACACCAAAAACCTACAGGAACAATGCAACCTTTACCCATACCACAGTGGAAGTGGGACCATGTAACCATGGACTTTGTTGTTGGCCTACCCAGGACAAATAAAGGACATGATTCCATCTGGGTAATAGTTGATAGGTTGACAAAGACAGCGCATTTCTTACGTGTCAAAACAACCTATTCTGCTGAGAGATTAGCACAGTTGTATGTCTAGGAGATAGTACGACTGCACGGAGTTCCTGTCACTATAGTTTCAGACAGAGGTCCCCAGTTTACGAGTCATTTTTGGGAGCGACTGCACAAAGCTTTAGGCACCCAGTTAAGGTTTAGTACAGCCTTTCATCCATAGACTGATGGACAGTCAGAAAGGACTATACAAACCTTGGAGGACTTGCTGAGAGCATGTGTTCTTCAGTTCACAAGGAGTTGGGATCTACACCTAAGCTTGATAGAGTTTGCCTATAACAATAGCTATCAACATAGCATTGACATGGCACCTTATGAAGCTTTGTATGGTAGACGTTGTAGATCACCCTTATGTTGGTATGAAACCGGTGAATATCAGCTATTAGGTCCTGATCTTGTGCAGCAGACCACAGAGAAGATTAAAGTAATACAACAACAGATTAAGATTGCACAAGATAGGTAGAAATCGTATGCTGACAGACGTTGAAGACCCTTAGAATTCCAGGTTGGAGACAGAGTGTACCTCAAGGTCTCGCCTTAGAAGGGAGTTCTAATATTTGGAAGGAAAGGGAAATTAGCTCCTAGATTTATGGGGCCTTATCCAATCATTGAACAAGTTGGAAAGGTAGCCTATAGAGTAGAGTTACCGCCAGAGTTACAGAGGTTACACCCTATGTTTCACATTTCTATTCTGAGGAAATGTCACCCTGATACCGAGTCAGTTCTACAACCTATGGAGGTAGAATTGAATGATGATATAACTTATGAGGAAGGACCAGTGTCAATCCTTGATAACAAAATTAAAAAGCTGAAAAGGAAAGATATAAATCTTGTGAAAGTCCTCTAGAATCATCGTGGTGTTGAAGAAGCCACTTGGGAACTAGAGGAAGAGATGATAAGGAAATACCCTGCTCTTTTCTCTTAATATGTTTTGTTGATTTTGGGGACGAAATCCTTGTAAGGGGTGGATAATTTGTAACATGCCTGACCTGGGTTATGAGCTAACCCTAGGTGTTTTGCTTAATTATGTAATTAGATGCTTGTGATTAGCTCTTGGTATGTAATTAAAGCTTCTGAGGAACATATATTTCTATTTCTGTCCTTTTTAAACAATGTTGTAGTATTGTTTTGTAATACAGGGACCTATGTGCAAATTACCCAATTAGAGGGGTTAACTTGCAAATTACACATTTTAAGATGTTCCTCTGATGATTAGACATCATAAGTATGAATATGATGAAGTATGATGGATTCTCCAAGCTCAGGCATCAAGATGCAGCTTGTGGAGCAATCCTTGTGCTTAAAACCCTAATTTTGGTGTAAAGTGCAATTTACCCAAAACATGGGAAGCAACATGTAAAATTCACCTTCTAGAGTATCTTTTATGACTCTTGACACCATTTAGAGTAAAAATTATGAAGAGGGCACTTCAATTGAATAATTAAATAAGACTGATAACCCTTGTAACTAAATCACCAAGTTGTAAATAGAGAGACCCCTTTTATATATGCACCTTAGTAATAAGTTGACCTTCTTTGCCTTTTAGCCTTTGGTTTTAGAAGGAGTTTTGCTTAAGAAATGAGGAGAAGGGACGTGCCTAAAAGGGAGAGGGACCTAGATGTGAAAATAAGAAATAGGTGTCCTTATGATGAAGTTTTACCCCAAAGTACATATACCCCCTTCCTTTGCAAACAAAGAACTGTTTCCCCTTCCTTCTCACTTACCCCCTTGCTAAACTGACTAAAGGCAAAGCTCTAGAGCACAGGTGATCGGCCAACCTATTCTAGGTAAGCTTGGGTCATCTTTTTGCTCGGATTCTTGGAGGAAGTTAGGTTGCAAGGTTGGTTTTATGGTTTTCTTAGTTCTTTCTTTCTAGCCGACCTTTCCCAACCAATTCTTGGAGAAATGACCTTGGCCAACCTGTGGAGCTCAAGATGCCATTAAAGTCTTAGAATCTTGGATCTCTAGGGATAACCTTAAGGCGGGTTTTATAATTCTAAACCTTTTGCTTTGTTATGCATATCTTTGTTCTTGCCAATAGTAGCTAGTTCTTCTTCTTCCCCATCTTCCTTTGCAATATTGCAAGCAAATCTGTGAAGAACAGACCTTGGTCTCAAGGTAGATGACGATGGGAATGAATACCTAGGCTACTTTATCAAACGGTCCCTCACCCATGGTCCAAACGGTTTGCAAAACCGTTTGGGACCAAACGGTTTCAAAACCGTTTGATCTCATGCGGTTTGCAAAACCGTTTAGACTCAAATGGTTTCAAAACCATTTGAGGGGTTTGACCAAGTGTTGACCATTTGAGGGTCTACTGGACACATCATGAATTAACCACCTACAAAGAATCACCATCTAATTGCAAGTAAATCTCAAGTTGAAGGCACTTTATTCACTTAAACCCTAATCGGGTTCAATTGCTGATTTCAATGGACCAATCATGTTGAAGTTTGGGTTGAGTGGCCCAAGCGGTTTCAAAACCATTTGGAGATCACTCAAACGGTCTCAACACTGTTTGGTGATCACCCAAGACCGTTTGAAGGTCTAGGGTTAAGATAATTTGATCAATTGAGGGTCCAATCACAATAGGTTGTTGAAATAATTAAAAGTGCTTATTTGTAACTTAATTAGGGTTCAATCCTTAACAAATGGACTTAGATTTTGATGTGACTTTGGGAAAATGGTCTCAAGACCGTTTGGAGGGTGTCCAAATGATCTCAAGACCGTTTGGGCCAAGTCATGGTCCAATTGAGTGATAATTGATGGGTTCAACTTCAATTAGAATCATGTTGATGGATGTTGATGGTTGAGCATTTACAAACCCTAATTCAATTGGTTTCAACCCTAATTGGCTATTAATTGAGGGTCAATTGAGTGTCCAATTGGTTAAGGATAACCCTAATTGTCTCAATTGATAAGTGATTAGCCTGTATAAAGTCAATTGAGGGGTTCAACATTGAAAACCCTAATCGATTGCAAGTGTTGATGTACTTTCTAGATCCATGCGGTTTTGAGACATTTGGACCAAACGGTCTCAAGACCGTTTGGGCTCAAATGGTTTCAAAACCGTTAAACTCATGCGGTTTGAACCCATGCGGTTTGGCCATGCAGTTTGGTCATGCGGTTTGATCAAACGGTTTCAAAGTCAACCATGTCCAAATGGTCAACATGATCAAATGGTTCCAAGACCGTTTAAGGTCAAACAGTCTTAAGTGTCATGCGGTCTTGAAGGTCAAAGGTTCCAAACGGTCAACCCCTCCATGCGGTTTCAAAACCGTTTGGAGGTTGAAGTGTGAAACCGTTTGGGGACTTTTAGGGTTTAGATTGCTTAATGCCTTGAAGGCTTAGATGGTTCAATGGTTGTTTAATCTAAACCCTAATAATACCTAAAGACATTAAGGGGTTAAGTAATTAGTAGTTTGACCCATTTTATGGTTAATGGTGAACATTACCAATGTATCCTTGGAGGGTTCAAGTAGACACCACCCCCTTGATTAAGCAAACCCTAATGACATGATAGTGGTGACTTAACTTATGTTCATCAAAGTTGACTTGACCTAACCTAATCTAGAGTGATGTAATCATCATCTATTAGTGAGAGGAGAGAGAAGACTCCTAATGTGAATTAAAGTCAAGTAAAATACCTTCAATATGAATGAATACACATGATTAGGGTATGATCCATCAAGGTGAGATCATGGAAACCCTAATTATGATAACTGATGAATTTTAACCTAATTTGAAGTCGTCAATGATGATAATTTCATACATGGTGATGCTATGAGCTCAACTCACCATGAAGTGAATAGTAAACCCTAATTCTAGGGTAATATCATATAATGAGAATAGTAAACCCTAAGTTAGGGTGATGTCATGAAAGGAATAATTCTAGGTTATACCTTTAAGTATGAAATCCTATGAATGAATTATAAAGTGAAGAACCTTTATGCCTTGTAAGCTAAAGAAGTTTGATAACCCTGATTGAGGTGAATAAACCCTAACCCTAGAAATCAATCGAGGCATGTTGATAACAGCACGACCTTGCTAAGGAGCACGGCCATGGTATCTTTCCCTTGCACGACCGTGCAAGGAAGCACGACTGTGGTGTTTTATAAAGAAATTGAAAAGTTTTGGTATTGTGCTAATATTGTTATATATGCATGTCCTCAATTATAATAGTCATGCAGGTTCATATCAAGAGGTAATCATAGCCAGGTAAATGTTAAGCTATCATATTCTTTGAAAACATTTATGATATGTGAAGAGTACATATACATTACTTCAATCAAGGTCATGTTGTTAGATGACTTTATGCTTATATGTCACTTGATAGCAAGTGTTATGATAATCTAAGGGTTTGAATACCCATATTCTTGAATCATAGTGATAAGATGATTAAGAGATGATGTCCATATGATAACTGATGTGAGTTAAACTTGATACATTTAGTATTCTTCTGTTATAGCAATGTTTAATAGTTAAATGCTTGGAAACATGCTTGATGTTAAAAGAATGCTGAAATGGACCTAATTAATCAAGTATAATCATAACATGTAGAGCCCTGATCATAGATCCATCATTATCAGAAGTTTAATGATGGTGAAACAGGTTTTCCTAAGGGAACTCCTGGATCAATACTTTTGAGTATGTGGGGGAATATGGATGCGAATATCCTTACGTCCTAGTGTAGGAGTTGATGTAGATGTATCTTAATCTATCAACCCTTTACTATGTGTTTATCCCGGGGTGATGTAACACTAATCTCCCGAGGGAATCTTTTATGCCGCATCGATGAGAGATAAACAAGAGATCTTTCGATAGTGAAGAGAGTACAGAATGCCACTGTGACTCTAATAGCGAAGTGCCAGAATACCCTGGTAAGCTATAGTAGCAGAGACACGAGATGTCCTGCATGTTAATCCTCACTCTGACTGAGGAAGATGAGGTCATAAGAATCCGGCTCTTTTGATGACCTATGTATGATACTGATGCGACTTAGTAGTGATGGGTTGGAGTATGAGCGGTATACCTCATCTCTGCAGGGCATAATAATGTTTGTAAAACATAATCAGCCGCGTAGCATATCTGCTAGGGTTGAATTACGAGAAACAATGATTGATGTTACATTGTTTATATTGTAATCCTGTTCAAATATCTAGTATACATGTTCTTCATATTCCTTAATAAAATTGATTTACTTAATATCAAACTTGTTATTGAATGATTTAAGTTACTTTGCTTATGTTATTCCTTACTTGCTATAACAAAGCTTCTGGCGGAGAGTTATAACTCTCGCTGGGACAATTATTTAAAATTGTCTCACCCCGTAGATTTCAACTTTTTAGGTGGACGTCGAGGACGAAGGAACCAGTCTACGGGTGAACAGTATCAGCAGTAGCAACACCAGGGACAGCAGTGAATCTCAGGTGGAGATACTGGTTGTCGAGTCTTGTAGTTAGTTTGTCTTATGTCGTCTCTATACTCTCAGGTCCTAGGAGTCAGTAGGTCTGCAATTTTGGCTTTAAGCCTCAAAATTTTGTATCTAGATGTATATAATCA
Source organism: Alisma plantago-aquatica (assembly GCA_963693085.1). Lineage (NCBI taxonomy): Eukaryota > Viridiplantae > Streptophyta > Magnoliopsida > Alismatales > Alismataceae > Alisma > Alisma plantago-aquatica. The sequence continues at coordinate 799,694,310 of OY856414.1, read as the reverse complement.
CTCAAGAGGTGATTTAACAGAGATGTAAACTATTTATCTTGTTTCTTATAAAGGAGTTTTAAGTTTTAAAGATCTCTTCTTAAAAAGTTTTAATTTCTAGTGATTTTTTGTATTCCGCTGCTAATCGAATGCTTCCGCTGAGTTTATCTCGTGATTTGGAGATCGGACCCCACAATTGTGATCTTGAATAATCTCTTGGCATCTTACCTTGTGATATGGTATATTATGATCTTATTGATGGTATATGTCCACTGTGATGTGGAGGTTTATTGGTGGTTTCCTTTGTTTTCCATTGTGACAAATCTTATTTAATGTGACTATACTTTTCTACTTGCCACTACATTTACCTGCTATGTGATTCAGTAACCCTAAAGTAGTATAATTGCATTAGTTTTGTCTCAATATCATTTGTGGCAACATTGTGATATTTTGGATGGTGGATGTGTGATTCCCCATGCCAGGGCAGGATGTGTGATTCCTGACCCATGTTATATATATGTGGGTGGTGGATGTGTGATTCCTCATGCCCGGGGCAGGATGTGTGATTCTTGGCCCATGTCTCACCAGGTTCAAGATGTGTGATTCTTGACCTCCATTGTCTTTTATAATATTCTAGTGTTATGTTTATCTCACATGCATGCTGATATTTATTGTGGGGTGTGAGCCCTACTTGTTCTTTGTTTCCCACCATGGTAGTGGATTTATTTATGGCACAATCCTTTTTATTTGTGACAAGTATCTCCTTTAATGTGATTCTTTCTCTTGATAACCATTTGGGTGGTACTTATCTCTTGCATGGGAAGCCTTTTATTTTGATGTCCCTTATTCTTTATAAATTTCTCAATTTTCTTTTTAGTATGCACATACCAGCCTTTGTTGATGTCTCCTATTGTTTCTCTTTTGTTGGGGTATGATTCCAACCCTAGGTGGAAGACTTGGATGCATGACATGTTGACCTGGACTTAGTTTGTGAAGTTAAATCTTGGAGACAATCTTGAGGTGGTTTATATTTCCTCTATATGGATCCTTATGATGTAAGTTTGTAACCCTTTGTTTTATAATTGAATCTAGTCATGTTTTTATTCCGCTACTATACTTTGGTCTATTGATTACCATTATATAAAGATTTGAAAATTTTACACCCACTCCATCATACCTTCTGAGAGTGTTTGGACTGGAGGTTTGATTGTTCAAATTTTTAGTAAGGAGGTGATTTCACTTCTTTAAAACCCCCACTTACCCTAGTTCTACCACCACCACCTATATATACATGGGTGGGCGGCCACAAAACTAGATTAGCTACTCCTTAGCCACCTCTAGCATTTACTTCCACCCTTACTTGCAGTCAACAGCTCCACCTACTTCCATTCCTCCATTTCCACCTCATTTCCACCAAAAACCCTAGTTTTCTAGGGTTTTTACCATAATCCCCTACCTTCGCATACTATTTTCATCCTTGGAGGGAGATGTTGCATTCTATAGCTACTAGGAGGTGAAGGAGAAGGGTCTTCCACGAGCTCCATGGATTTCTACCTCTCTCTTCTCTTTTCTTTGCTCTTTTGTTTAGTTATGAGTAGCTAAGCTCCTTGTGGTGGGATGTTTGGGGCAAAAATGATACTTTGATACCATGTTGGGGGAAGATAATTTATAAACTCTATGGTTTCATTCTTTGATGATTGTTTGCTATTTATATCTCATTTCCCATGCAAGTACTTGTGGTTTGTATCTAAAAATATGAATTGCATGTGTTTGTGTGATTAAAGCCACCTAAGTCTAAGAGAAGATAGCATATGTGGGGCTATCTTAGGAATTGCTCCTAGGTCCAATTAGTGGATCCCTAGCTAACACCCCAGCATTCCCTACATATAGGTCTTCTCCTACTCCTAGGTATGTGATCTAAGTAGCTAGTGTAGGGTTGATTGGTCTAATTGCCTAGGAGTTTGATAAAAGCTAGGTGGTGAGTAATGTGGGCTGAAACACCCTCGCCTCTACTCCCCAATTCTACCTTTGGCTCCCAATTGTACTAAACAACCCTATGCGAGAAACCTAGATTAGTCAAATCCTAGTGAAATCTCACTTATACCTTAGGCTAACTAATAGTGTAGGGTGATTTCTTAGCATTTGACTAGTTTTTTTCTTTAATAATCTAGAATGAATGATTAGGCTTGCGTGTTCTATATTTCACCCAATTGGAATCTTAGTGTCATTCACAAATGGCCCACATTGCTAAAACCCATCTTGTTAATTTAGCTTGTTCATGCTAAGTTTTTGTTTGCTTTTGATTGCCTCTTAGTCTATTACCTACTTCTTGCTAGTTAGTTTTTTCTTGAGTCATTAGTGCTCTTTTAATCTTGCTAGTTCTAGTCTTGCTAGTTAGTGGTAATCTAGGTCCTTAGTTGCTTTAGTGCTTAACTCTCCTCTTTAAGAGTTGAATTGCTTTGCTAGTGTAGTGTAGTATCTTGGTCTTGCTTAGTTAATTGTCTTTTATTGCTTCTTAGACTTAACTTGTTTAGGGTAACTTAGGATTTTTGATAATATAATTTCCTTAGTGTCTTTAATTGCTTGCAACATTACAATAATCAACCAAATTCACCTTTAAATACTAAAAACCCTACTCTCTATATTAGGAACACATCCCACACTAACCTAGCACTAGTGCCCCCTCTCTCCCTACAGATCGACCCCTTTACTTGCCTCTCACCTATACTATGACATGAACCTTTGCGCTTGTGGGTGCATATTTTGGTATTGTGAGTGAATCGGGTTTAGGGCTTTGTAAATTCAATCCCAAGTGCGTGAAAAAAATGCACCAAGCTTTCTGGCATCGTTTCAGGGGATAGGAAGTGCCATAGCTACCTAGTAGTTGTGGTGTTGACTCTCCCCTTTGGCACTCTCTTTTTCCAGTTTACTTGTCTACGTTTGAGAATTGCACCAAGATTTTTGGCAATGTTGTCGATTATTAGAGGTGCTCGGCCAATCTATTTAGTATAGCTTAGCTTTTCCTACTACCCTCACCATTAATATTCTTTATTTTTGTTTTCTCTTACATACTTGCCTTCTAACTTGTCTCTAGTTGTTTGTTTGTGTATTGTGCAAGTGACAGCTTTGCATGCTTGACAGATGCTCTACTTCTACCACCTTGGTGCCCTTCGACCCTGAGATAGGTAGAAGAAGATGCCAACACCAACGCAAGAAACACTGAGAATCAGAAATGGATTGCCTAGATGCTCAAATCCCTCCTGGGGTGTCCCAGAGAATCCTCTTGAGGGAGTTCCACAACAACCCAACCTCCCTCTCCATGACTACTTCACCCTGGGGAACTACACCGCCCCAATAGCCCCCTTGTTGACCAAATGTTAGGTCAATGATTCTCCATCTCACTAGCCCTTCTCAGACTCCTCCCCACTTACTATGGCATGGAAAAGGAGAATTTCTACCACCACATAGATGCGTTCCTAGAAACTTTCTCAACCTTTTGTACCCTAGCCTTCATGGATAATTCTATAAGAAGGACCCTTTTTCCTTTCTCCCTAAAGGAAAAAGTAAAAGAATGGTATATGTCCAAGCTCAAGTTGGTGACACGGGTGGTAGTGAAGAATGAATTCCTCAAGAAGTTCTATCTGATATCAAAACTCACTCAGATGAGTAGGTGCATCACCTCCTTCACCCAGAGGGAGAACGAACCCTTCCATGGAGTGTGGGAAAGATTTTAGAAGATCTTATGTGACTTCCCTCATCATGAAGTACCTTTATGGCAGCTTGTAGAGTCATTATACATCGGGCTGGTTGAGCTGAGTCATGCTACTATTGATTCTTCATGTGGAGGGACATTAATGGCTAAGACTCTGGAGGAGTCTTATCCCCTATTTGAGCATCTAGCAGAGAACTCCCACCATTGAGCCTTAAGCAAGGGAGATCACCTTGGTAGTTGATGTCATAGTTGAAGAAGTGAATGCTTTACATGCTTTTGGAATCCAGAACAATTAAGGTCCTATGTCCAACTCTTATACTCCATAATGTAGGAACCATCCTAACTTCTCTCAGAAACAACAAGGTGAAGATGGGCAAGGGAAACCAAGACAACATCAAGGGCCGAGACAAAGTTCAAGTTTGAAGATGAAATCTTTAGGAGATTGAGGAGCATCAATGATGTGAAGAAAGATGTGTCCACTCAAGGACAGAACATCAACTACCTTGAATAAAGACTTGATCAAATTTTCCTCTCACTTACTTATTGTGAGGAGGGAAGACTCCCCTCGCAGCCCATGGCTAATCCTAACAATGGCATTGGTTCTGTGGGCACTCCTCAAGATACATACCTCCCTCCACCAAGCCAAGTTCTCCCACTTCAATAATACCAAGGAGCACCTAACCCATATGCTTACCCACCTCCACAACCTCCATTCAACTATCAATACACTCCACCTCCACCACAATAAAACCAACAACCCCCTCAACAATATCAACCTCCTCCACAACAGCCCCCACAACAACCAACTTTCATTCTCTAAAACCCAAATCCCCCTCACTAGAGACCACCAGAACTGCCACTATCATCCTCACGATCTCCCCTTTCTTCCCTTAAGCAAGTGAATATGGTGTCATACATATGGAGGAAGACAACTGCTGGAGAGTTCATGGGAAGGGAGGATGAGAGTATCAAGGATCATAAAGAAGAACCAAAGTCAGAGAAGTCTTTTGGAGAAGCTAAGATCATCTAAGATCCTATGGTTCCATCCTTGTTCGAGAGTGTCGATGACATAAAAGTTCCTGCTATACCATTGAAGATTTCACAAATCCCCCCTGCCATTTCTTGAGAATACAATGCTAAGTTTCCCACCTATGGTTGAGAAGATGACTCCCAATATTCCATTGTTGCTTGGGGATGTACCCCCACTTGTCCCATCCTTGTTTGAAAAAGAAGAATCTACTGCTCCACCATTTGAGTCAATGACAACTCGAGCTCCACCACATGATACAAGAATTACTGTCATACCACCCCAAGGTCCACAACTTTCTACATAAGAGGTTGATGCAAATGGTCAACACTTCCATGATGCTCTAGGAGACCCCTTGCCTCAATAGAAACATAGTTATATCACGAACTTCTTAGGGACCTTGAAACAAAAGACAGCATGTTTCAAAACATTCCTTTCCTTGGTTAAGGATGTTTGCACGAGGAGGAGGAAAGTGGTACTGATTCCACCCAAAGAAATCATTTCTACAAGATATGTGAACTTCATATTGGATATCAGCTTATCAGAAAAAAGGGTCAATCCAGGCACCCCTTATCACGTGCTATCTCAAAGTGCAACCTGTCGAGCATGCTCTCCTATAATTAGGTGTATGAGCAAGCATTATGTCGTTATACATATATTTACAGCTCGGCCTAGAAAAATGAAACTGGTGGATTGTGTCATCACACTGGGTCATGGGTCTAGGAGGAAACCTATGGGCATACTACTGAACAAGATTGTAGCATTTGATTAGAGGATAAACATTGTGTAGCCAACTGACTTCTTGATTGTGGACTTTGGTCCTATTGATGGAAAGGAATACAACATATTGAGAAGGCCTTTCTTGTCCACTATGAGTGCGGGGATCAATGTGTGTAGGCACTTTGACAGCTACACATAGAAGGAGGAAGATTTACTTCTTTATGTTCACTAAGTAAGAAAGATACATGTTGGGTGACGAAGATCTAGGCACCAGTCTAGACTATCCTGATCCTCTAGAAGTGTGGAGGGTCAGTCCTTATTTCAGAACATTGTACACTCCATGGGATGAAACCCATGTCGTCAGAACTCTAGAAAGGGTCACTTTGGAAGAGGAAGGAGACACCTGGTGTGTAGACACTTGATGAAGAAAAAAAGTAGCAAGCCCGACTAAAGGCTCTAAATTTAGCGCTAGTAGGAGGCAACCCATATGGTTTCAGATTCTCAAACCTTGTTGTTTTTCATACTTTTATTTTTCCAAGAAATACACGCACACACCATACTTGATAGTTTTGCTATTTGTGAGTCATCTTAGAGCATGTACCATGGAGAAAAGATGATGCATGAAAGAGCTAGTCAAGGAGAAGATCAAAATTAAAATGAACAATGAAGACTCGTGAAACAACTATAGGAAGGAGTCCAACATGGTCGTGCTGCTAGCATCAGAATGGTCATTTTGCATAGAATGATCATGGTAGCTCTTCCCTATTCACCTAATGTTACATCTATCACTCCATCTCTTGGCAGTTGTCTGCCATGACTACATACCATTTACCCTACTATTTTAAACTTCTATTTCATGTGGAGGACAACATGATTTAAAAGTTTGGGGTGGTAGGGCGGTAAGCCCTTGTTTTGTCTCAATCTTGCTCTATAGTCATTGTTCTACATTTTTGTCGAGATGATCAAATAGTTTGACTAACTCTCTTACTTGTCTAGAATAACCTTATGTGTTTGCATCCAAGCATACATGTAGTTTAATTTTATGCATTTTTGTATAATTTTTCAAAAACATTGTTCTTTTGACTATTCCACCTCATGCATTGCATTTGCTAAAGATATGGGTAATTTTTTGTGTTTTAACTAGATTTTGTTGTTTTATGCTTTAATTTTGCTAAAGTAGGTTTAGATGTGATTAGAATGCAAATTGGCACCATTTTGGCCAATTTTTCCTGAATTTTGAACTCCTTGTCCAAAAGCATGCTTCAACTTAAATCTCCAATTTTTTAACTAAAAGTTGTTGGTCTTTGATTAATGCATGCCATATTCTTAGATTTTATTACTAAATGGCCTCGATTGTTGACTTTTTACATGTGTGTCACCTCTCTTATGAATGTAAATGTTTTGGTTGAATTATGAATTGAACAAAGCTATGAATGCTTAGGTCCTACAAAATCACATGATAAAAATATAAATCTCATGTTGTTCACCCATATGGTGTGATATCATTCGATGAAGTGTTGGATTAGTTTTCATGTAGGAGATTTTGTGATGAGAACCACACTAGTGACCCCTCTTTGACTCGACTCTTATATCATCATCTTCATACCCCTCTGCATCATGAAAGGAAGCCTAAGTGCACACATTTAACATTGGCCACCTCCAAAAATTTGGGGTGGCCATATCTATATCTCCCCGCTTCACTCTCACCACCATATGCCCTATCTATACCAAGTGCAAAAGCAAAGAAAAAGAAAAGAAGAAGAAAAAAAAGCAAAAATAAAATAAAATGTGCTCCTGTTTAAGAGTATCTAAATAAAAGATGAGTGTTAAAGCACTCTAATCTCTTACCACAATCATTTCTTCCAGTTTCACACCCGTTGAGCTAGGAAACATCAAACTTAGCTCACTTCACCTTTTTTCTACAGCCACGTGGGTGATTTGGTGGCATAAGATCAAATGCATGAAAATGAAACAACACTCCTAGTCATCGTTGATTAATGCCATCATGAAATGATTTACCCAGAATCACATGAAGGACATGTGGAAAGATGGTGTGTTCTATGATCTATATTTGAAGTTTGTATGCTCAGTGCTCTTTTCATGTTGGATTGTGAAAGTGGAGGAAGAGAGGTGGAATACATGCACTTAATCACTTCTGAGACCATCTAGTCAATAATCATCTTTTGCAATGTATTTTATCATTCTCATTTGATTGAAAGAAACTGAACAGAAAGATTAAGATGGAGCATACTTGAGGACAAGTATGTTTTAAGTTTGGGGTGGTGATGCAGCCCTATTTTAGAGCTCCATCTTGTGTCTTTTTGCATTTTAATCACATCTAAACATGTTAGAATGCAAGTTTATTCCCCCAACATGCATATTTCTATCAAATGCACTTATGGACATTCTTTGCATGTTTTTCAGGTACTTGGACCACGTTTGGATGGATGAGTGAGATAGAGGGATCCAAAGAAGACCCCAAAGCTTCCCCAACCTACCCTTAGTGGCCAAGTATCAACCCAAGCAAATAATTCCATGGATTTCAAAGAATAGAGCTCAAAATGCTACTGAAGACCCTAGCACGGATGTGGTGCCAAAGAACGGTCATGCGCTAATGTCAAAATCACAGTAACACCTCAACATTTGACATGCCACAACAACTCCACCAAAATGATCATGCTAGCCGACAAAGGATCCACCAAAATGGTTGTGTTAGCCAGCACAGCCATGTTGTCAAAGATCAGAACTGATGTATTGAAGAGAACGGCCTCCTTTCCATCTCACCCACCATGGCTGCGCTACCCAGCACAGTCGTTCTACCTATCCCCCAGCACAGACGTGTTTCCCAGCATGGCCGTTCTACCAGCCTTCATTTTACCCCTTTCAACCTGACATTTTCCATTTCATGCCACAGACGTTCTCTACCACCACAGGTGTTCTGACCCCCCCCCACCCACCATGGTCGTGCTGCCACCTAAAACCTAGCTTTTTATGTACTAATTTCCATTACTACCCCCACTTACCCTAGTGCTTCCACAACCACCTATATATACATGGGTGGTGGCCACGACACTAGGTTAGCTACTCCTTAGCCACCTATAGCATTTACTTCCACCCTTCCTTGCATTCAATAGCTCCACCTACTTCCATTCCTCCATTTCCACCTCATTTCCACCAAAAACCCTAGTTTTCTAGGGTTTTTCACCATAATCCCCTGCCTTCTCATGACATTTCCATCCTTAGAGGGAGGTGTTGTGTTCTATAGATGCTAGGAGGTGAAGGAGAAGGGTCTTCCATGAGCTCCATGGATTTCTACCTCTTTCTTCTCATTTCTTTGTTCTTTTGTTTAGATATGAGTAGCTAAGCCCCTTACGGTGGGTTGTTTGGGAAAAAATGATACTTTGATACCACGTTGGGGAAAGATAATTTGTAAAATCTATGATTTCATTCTTTGATTATTTATTTCTATTTATATCTCATTTCCCATGCCTCTACTTTTGGTTTGTATCTAAAAATATGAATTGCTTTTCTTTGTGTTCTTGAAGCCACCTAAGTCTAGGAGAAGATAGCACATGTGGGGTTATCTTGGGAATTGCTCTTAGGTCCAATTAGTGGATCCCTAGCTAGCACCCCATCTTCCCCTACATATAGGCCTTCTCCTACTCCTAGTTGTGTGATCGAAGTAGATAGTGTAGGGTTGATTGGTGTAATTGCCTAGGAGTTTGATAAAAGCTAGGTGGTGAGTAATGTGGGTTGAAACACCATCACCTCTACTCCCCAATTCTACCATTGGCTCCCAATTTCACTAAGCAACCCTATGCTGGAAAGCTAGATTAATCAATGATGTAGCCCTATTTTAGGGCTACATCTTGTGCCATTTTGTACTTTATTCACATATAAACATAGTAGGATGCAAGTTAAATTCCCCAATATGAGTATTACTATTAAATGCACTTATGGGTGTTCTTTGCATTATTTTTAGGTACTTGGACCATGCTTTGGATGGATGAGAGAGAAGGAAGGAGTTATAGGGTTCCTCCACTCATGGAGGGGTCCAAAGAAGGCACCAAAGCTCCCTCAACCTACCCCTAAAGGCCAATATTCGACATCAAGCAAAGAAGTCCTTTGATTATGAAGATTAAAGCTCATTTTGCCATTGAAGACCCTAGCACGACCGTGGTGCCAAGGAACGGTCGTGCTGGTAAATGCACATGTTACAGGGAAATCCCCAAGAATTGCAAGCATTAGCATCTCAGCCACCATGGCTGTGCTACCCAGCACACCTGTGCCATGAAGCCCTCAAAATGGTTGTGCTACCCAGCACGTCCGTGCTAGCTGAAGACAGAATGGGTGTGCTCAAGGGAACGACCTCCTCTCAAACTCCACCACCACAGCCATGCTGGTCTGTGCCATGAAGCCCCCAAAATGGTTGTGCTACCCAGCACGGTCGTGATATATAAAGATAGAATGGGTATGCTCAAGGGAATGGCCTCCTCTCAAACTCCACCACCACTGCCATGCTACCCAGCACGGTTGTTCTACCTAGCCCCCACCACAGTCATGCTGCCCAACACAGTCGTACTACCAGCCTCCATTCCACCACATCAACCTGTGATTTTACCACTTTCTTGGAATGGTTGTTCCCCACCACCACGACCATTCCCACTACTACCCACCACGGACGTGCTGCCCAGCACGGCCGTTCTATCACCTAAACCCTACTTTTTTCTGCACTATTTTTCCAACAATGCCCCTACTTACCCTAGTGCTTCCACCACCACCTATATATACATGAGCGGAAGCCTAAGCACTAGGTTAGCTGCCATTACTCCTCTCCACCCACTCCTTGAGCATTCATTGCATCCCACTTGCATTTATGCTCACCATCCACCATTTCCACCTCATTTTCACCTTGGAAACCTAGTTTTCTAGGTTTTCTTCCATAATCCCCCATATTCTCATGCCCATCTACACCATTGGAGGAGAGAGGACATCCCCAAGCTACTAGGAGGCAAAGAAGGAGGGTTATACTTCAAGCTCTATGGAGTTCTACCCCCATCTTCCACTTTCTTTTGCTATTTCTTTGATCATGTCTAGCTAAGCCCCTAGTGGTGGGCTGTTTGGGGTTAAAATGTGACTTTGATATCATGTTGGGGGAAAATATCTTGTAATGAACATAATTTCTATCTATGATGATTATTTCTTACTTCTACCTCATTTCCTATTTAATTACATGTGGTTTGTGCTTATAACATGGATTGCTTGCTTTGAGATGTTTGATGACACTTAGCTTCTAGGAGGAATTGGAGTGTATGTGGCCAATCTTAGGAATGGCTCCTAGTTCTAATTAGTAGATCCCTAGCTAGCCACCTTTGTTACTACATACACATCCCTCCTCCTACAAGTGAGTGTGAGATCTAAGTGGCTAGTGTAAGTGTGATTAGTGCAATTTCTTAGGGATTTCTAAAGGCTAGATGGCAAGTGGCATGAAGTGACAAACCCTCGTCTCTACTCCCATTTCTACCCTTATCTCTCAATTGCCCTAATACCACATACCCTAGAGACCTAGACTTGACAAGTCCTAATAGAATTACACCTAATACTAGTTCTCTAACTAGTAGTATACGGTACATTCTAGTAGCACTTGCCTTGTTGTTTGGTTTGGTAATCTAGATAGAATTGTGATAATTGTTTGCTATGATGACACCCCCAACGAATATCAAATCACATCCCCAAATGGCCCACCCACCTAATATCATTGCTTAAAACCCACTTTGCTCTCTTAACTTGTTCATGCTAATCTAGTTTAACTACTTGTACTCAATCTAGTTAATTGCTCAGTCTTGCTATTTAGTGTTAACTTAGGTTTTTGCTCTCTCTCTTATGGTTAATCTAGTTCTTAGTTGCTAATTGCTCTACTAGTGTAGTGTAGTTAATGTTTTCTCTTGCTCTTCTAGTTACTTAATCTAGTTCATTAGACTTGGTTGCTTAGGATAATTTAGGGTTGTGATAATTCAGATTTCATAATTGCCTTTACTTCCTTATTCACCTAGTTTAATAACCAACCAACCCCTTTTAAACCCTTCAACCCTAGTCTCTGCAATAGGAACGTAGCCAATGCTAGCCTTGCTCTAGTGCCCCCTCTGTCCCTAAGGATCGACCCCTACACTTGCCCTTCACCTATGCTATAATAGTACCCTATTTTTTTACGGGTGACCTATTTGGTATCGTGATCAGTATTTCACCCCGAGAAACTATAATTCTCCCATTACCACCCTAGTTGACCAAATGTCGGGTCAACAGTTCTCCATTCCGCCCACACTCCTTGGACTCCTCCCCACCTACTATGGGATGGAGAATGAGAATCCCTATCATCAATCGATGCATTCCTTGAGACGTGCTCCACTTTATGTACCCTTTCCGCTACCGATGACTCCATCTAGAGAACCCTCTTCCCGTTCTCCCTAAAAGAAAATGCTAAAGAGTGGTACATTTTGAATCCAGATTTGGTAACTTAGAATGAATTCAAGAATGAACTCCTCAAAAAGTTCTTCTTGATTGCTAAGCTAACCTATATGAGAAGATGTATCACCTCCTTTTCCCAGAAAGAGAATGAACCCTTCCACGAGGCATGGGAGAGGTTCCAAAAGCTTCTCTATGACTGTCCCCACCATGAAGTGCTATTGTGGAAACTAGTCCAATCCTTCTACACGAGGCTTAAAGAGTTGAGCCAAAACAACGTTGACTCATCATGTGGAGGCACTTTCAGGGCGAAGCCACCCAAGGAGTCGTGGCCATTGTTTGAGCACCTTGCTGAAAATTCCCGCCATCGAGTTTCTACAAAAGGGGAACATTGTTGCCAGAATTATGTCCCTCCACTTCTTCCATAGCTCCAGCCTACAACGTTGCCAACCCTAACATGATGAAGATGATGGCAGACATGATGAATATGATGAAGAACCAAGTTGGTGGTTCTTCTAGTCAATCCACCATGGTGGTTGAAGCCAAAGAGGAGGAAGTGCATGCGTTGCACTCTTTTGGTAACCGGAACAATCAAGGCCCCATGTCCAACACTTACACTCCCGAGTGAAGGAACCATCCCAATTTCTCATGGAAGTAACAAAATGGAGATGGGCAAGGACAAGGGAAGCCAAAGACACGCTATAGCTCCAAGTTTGAAGATGAAGTGCTTGGAAGATTAAGAAGCTTGGATGAGGTGAAGAAGGATGTATCCTCACATGGGCAGTCCATCAGTCATCTTGAGCAAAGATTGGATCAAATCTCTTTCTCACTTGCTAGGAGAGAAGAAGGAAGACTCCCATCTCAACCAATGTCAAATCCAAACAATGATGGTACCTTCCTAGGAAATACTCAAAGTTCATATGCTCCGCTGTCATACCAAGCCCCGCCAAATCCCTATGCGCCACCACCTCCTCAAGAACCTCTCAACTATCAATATGCTCCACCTCCACCTCACTCATACTAACAGCCACCTCCGCAATACCACCCCCATCCACAACAACAACCACCACCACAACAACCACAACTGCAATTCATCCTCCAAAACCCAAATTCACCTCACCAAAGGCACCACCACCCCAATAGCCACAACCACATCCACAAGCCTCTTCTTCTACTAACCATGAGCATGTGAAGGAAGTGACTGTTTTAAGGAGTGGTCAAACTTTAGAGAAACCATGTGATACTATTATTGTTGACATAGGTGATATGGTGACTGGACAGGTTGATACTGATATACAGCTTGATAATACTGTGATGAGAGTCAGAGTTGATACTGTGACACCAGGCAGTGATAATGTGATATAGAGCATTGATACCATGATTCATGTGATTCCCATCAATGATACTGCTAATATGAGCCATTTGGGGTCCCAACTTTCCCTATTTCCTAAAGCTCTTAAGGAGCCTTCTGTTGAGAGGAGAAGAAAGAAGCACACTAAAAACATCCTAGAGACTTTCAAACAAGTGAAAATCAACATTCCTTTGCTTGATGTGGTCAAGAAAATTCCTTCTTATGCTAAGTTCCTGAAAGATTTGTGCACCTTCAAGAGAAATACCATGGGGAGAACCCCAAAGAAAGTCAACCTCACCAAGCAAGTGAGCTCAACTCTGCAACACACCAAGCCAAGGAAGAGGAAAGATCCCAGTGCTCCCATCATTTCATGATACATTGGGGCACATCACATAGACCAAGCCCTTTTAGACTTGGGTACTAGCGTTAACCTAATGTCGTATGATGTGTTTGCCGAGCTACAAATGGGGCAATTGAGTCTGGCTCATTGTACTTTGCAGTTGGCTGACCAATCAGTAAAAACACCTAGCGGGTGTGTTGATGATGTGCTTGTGAGGCTTGATGATGAGACTTCTACTTTCTTCCCCGCCGACTTCATTGTCTTAGACATGGAAAAAGACACAAGGAGGGTGCCCATCATCTTGGGAAGGCCATTCCTAGCCACAACTAATGTAGTGATTCATGTGAGGATCGGGACTATGTATGTGACATTCATGCACATGAAGATCCAGTTGAACATTTTTAAATCTTCAGTCACAGTCGGGGTGATAGGGGCAACTGAACAATATTGCTATCTCATTGAGTGCCTAGATGAGATTGTGGATGAATGCCTACTTATGTGGATTCAAACTGCCACTGAAGGTAGAGGTCTAGAGCCAATAGTTGAGTTCTCAAATGATGATGATGAAGAGGTTGAAGGGAATGAGCTAGTCTTGGTGGCTGCAAGTGAAGACCTTCCATCTATTTCTAAACCATTAAAGAACTCCCTTGAAGAACCCCCCACTCTTGAGCTGAAGTCACTTTCAGAAGGACTAAAGTATGCTTTTCTAGGTTCAAATGACACCCTCTCGGTGATCATTTCTTCCATTCTCTCACCAGAACAAGAGGAGGCATTGATGAAAGTTTTGAAGAAGAACATCCAGGCCATTGGATGGTCCATAGTTGATTTAAGGGGTATTGACCCCTCCATCTGTGTGTACAAGATCTATTTGGAGGATGATGCAAGGCCAGCCTGCCAAATGCCAAGGTGGTTGAATACAAAGTTAAAAGAAGTTGTAACTCAAGAGGTTGTGAAGTTGCTAGATGTTGGGATCATCTATCCTATTTTTGATAGTACATGGGTGAGCCCCATCCAGGTTGTGCCTAACAAGGGTGGGATCACTGTGGTGGAAAATGGGGATGGTGAGCTTATTTCAGTTAGAGAACAATCAAAGTAGAGAATGTGTGTTGACTATCAGAAGCTCAATGAAAAGACCAAAAAGGATCACTACCCTCTCCCATTTCTTGACTAGATTCTAGAGAGGCTAGTAGGGCAAAGCTTCTATTGTTTTCTTGATGGGTACTCTGCATACTTCCAAATTATTGTGCATCCTGTGGATTAATAGAAGACAACATTCACTTACCCAAGTGGCACATTTTCCTACCGAAGAATGTCATTTGGGCTGTGTAATGCCCCTTCTACATTTCAAAGATGTGTGACCTCAATTTTTGTTGATATGCTTGATTCATTGTTGGAAGTGTTCGTGGATGATTTCTCGGTCTTTGGTTAAACCTTTAATGAATGCTTACTTCATTTGGTTGATGTCCTAGAGAGATGTGTAAAGGTTTGCCTAGTGCTATCTTGGGAGAAGATCCATTTCATGGTGCCTGAAGGCATTTGTTCTAGGACACTGGGTTTCAAAGGATGGGATGAAGTTGATAGGGCCAAGGTGGGCCTCATTTCTACTCTTACTATTCCTTCCACCGTAAGACATGTTCAGTCTTTCTTGGGACATGTAGGTTTCTACTGCCGATTCATAAAAGACTTTAGCAAAATCTCGAGACCTCTATGCCACTTGCTTGAGAATGATGTTGAATTTCATTTTGATGACAAGTGCATTGAAGCCTTCAACCACTTGAAGGAAACACTAGCTTATGCTCCTATCATGTAGCCCCCAAACTTCTCTTTGCCATTTGAGATTATGACAGATGTATCTGACATGGCAGTGGGGGCTATGTTGGGCCAAAGAGTTGGCCGGATTCCACATGCTATATACTATGCAAGCAAGACTCTGGATCAAGCCCAAAGAAACTACACAACCAATGAGGAGGAGTTGCTTATAATTATCTTTGCTCTTTATAAGTTTAGATCTTATATTCTACAAAACAAGGTGATTGTCTATATGGACCATACTTCTCTTAAATATCTCATGGAAAAGAAAGATTCCAAGCCAAGGTTGATCTGATGGATATTGTTGCTTCAAGAGTTCAATATCGAGATTGTAGACAAGAAGGGAGTAGAGAATTTTGTCGTCGATCATCTCTCCCAGATTGAAGCACCTTGTGATGACATGAATAGACTCAAAGAGACATTTCCACATGAGCAATTTTTCCTACTCTCATCCGCTCAAAGGTTGTGGTACCAACACATAGCTAACTTCTTAGCTAGTGGGAGGATACCAAACACTTGGATGAGGGAGGAAAGCCGAAGGTTATTTGCTATGACCAAGAACTATGTTTGGCATGATCCTCACTTGTTCAAGTATTTCCCCAACCAACTTATCTCAAGATGTGTTTCAGATATGGAGCAGCAAGAAATGCTCTCTATGTGCCATTTCAGAGTTTGTGGAGGTCACTTTGGTAGGAAACGTACTGCTGCCAAGGTTCTTCAAAGCGGATTCTATTGGCCTTCCTTGTTCAAAGACTCTCATGAGTTTTGTAAATGTTGTTTGAAGTGTCAAAAGGTGGGCACTATCTCTAAGAGGGACATGATGCCTCTATCACCTATTCTTGTGGTGGAGGTATTTGACGTTTGGGGGATTGATTTTATGGGCCCTTTCCCCCCTCTTTTTGATATGTATATATTTTGGTTGTCGTTGATTACGTCTCAAAATGGATCGAGGTTGTTGCAACAAGGAAAAATGATCATAAGGTGGTGTGTGACTTTGTCAAATCTAACATCTTTAGCCATTTTGGTATTCCAAAAGCTATGATTAGTGATGGAGGAAGTCACTTCATCCACCGCACCTTTGAGGGCTTGCTCAAGAAACATGGGGTGAACCATCGTGTGGCTACTCCTTACCACCCTAAAACAAGTGGTCAAGTTGAGTTGGCCAATCGGGAGATAAAGCTCATTTTAGAGAAGACGGTGAGACCGGACCGCAAGGATTGGTCACTTCATCTCAATGAAGCTTTATGGGCATATAGGACTGCATACAAAGCCCTAATTGGCATCACACCGTTCAATCTTGTGTATGAAAAAAGCTGCCATTTGTCTAGATCAACTAAGGCCAGGTGGAGCAGGAGGAACCTCAACCACCATGAAGACGAATAGGAGGAATTATGTCAGAACCCCCTTTGTGCTCTTTCTAGACACCTCAGTTTTCACCATAGTGAATTTTAGGGCTTCCTTGGTTCAACGGTTAAGAACATCATTTCACTAATGCATATGAAGTGTGTTATGGCTCTGATACCAACTATCACGGATCTGTTCTTACTTTAATCCCAATCCCACTATCCAAAGGGCAGTGTTAAAGGGATTAGAGCGCCCGTCCCTGAGTGGCCCAAAAATCACACACATATATGCAAAAATGAAATAACATTCTTCTTTATTAAAATGAACCAAAAGGTTTCATACATAAGGCCCGTAGGCAACATGGAAAGAAAAAAAAAAGATAGGAAGCTAGCCAACAACTACATCTCTTTTACAATTAGATCCCATGTAGAGTCCATATTTGATGTAGCGGTCTTTATTGCAGTGGATAATTGAGTAGATGAATGTAAATCTCTAGTTCCTTGCATTACCTAAAATCAAGAAAATCAAGACACAATGTCAATACAATTGCACGGTACGCTATATGAAAACAAGTAGAGCAATCTATAAGAAAACTAGTATGCTTGGCAGGACTTATGTTTTAAAAGCATATCGAACGATCTTCCAAAAACCAAAATTTTATTCAACAAGGATTTTATTACGAATTTCCCATTATGATGTAATCAAGAAGCATGCTTATATTCGTTTATGTGACTCTATTACCCCAACGCGAGGGGGAGGTCACCAAGCTCCTTCTCACTAAGGAGATAGGAGGTCAATGTACAAAAACCCCACCCTTCAGTCAAGGGGGGTTTTGCTTATATTCAATATCAACATCATCAACTTTTCCAACATCAATATACGGGCAGTCATAATGGGTATTGTAATTTAGGGTTTCAGGTTTCTCAACATATAGTATAAAATAAAAATGGAAGACTACTCATAGGGAACCATAGTTCATCCAAATAAATAGCCAAGCATAAGTCAAGAGATACCTAGAAGTATCATCATTACAATCAAGGAGGAATTGTATAATAGCGTACCTTTATAAATGAGTATTTGGAGTATAGATCCCAAGAGTGAGTAGATCAACCCCTTGAGTCAGATCCTAGATTAAAATATTGGATCAAGGGTCAAGATCATAGTTTTAAAAAGATCATGCTTTGTTATTTGAGATTAGGGTTACATTTTCCTATTTCTACCTTAGGTTTAGGTCATCAACAATATTTCCCAACAGTCCAACAAATATTCAAGTATCAAACATGTTTCATGAATGGATGACCTACCTAGGTATATTTAGGAATACATGTCAACCCTAATTATTAGTATCATTATTCAAATCCCTAGATCATTTCCAATATGAAATAGTACAGTTAGACTCAAAATTAGATCAGGGGGACATATGATTAAGAGGGCTTTCTAGATTATGGTAGATCATCATTATATCAAGAATAAACCTTATTTCAAAGTACATGATTCATATTTTAGGGTAAAGAGTTAAAAGGATTATATCTAACCCTTATTTTGTCAAAAATGATTTGGTGTCTCAGAATTATCATTAGAATCAGGAATAAGAGTTTCTCAAAGATTATTCATCATATAAGATAATTAAATAAGCAAAGGAACAATATCATGGCATATCAGTGATAAATATCTAGAATTAAGCTTCAAAAGTATTTTTAATAGGCCTATTGGATTTTTCTGATCAAGATGGACTACTTATTTATAATTTTTAGAGTTCGGATGTATTTTTTATGATTAAAAAGAGACATGGGCATTTAATTGAATATCTTAGCAGAGGAGGGGTATACAGTACCAGAAAAGAAAAGTCGAGAAAAGGATGGTCGTTGGATTCCTCGATCAGATTTGATCAGATCCATATCTTGTGGTTGGGAGGCTGCCCGATGCTAATCGCTTGCGCGAGATCGAAGGAGTAAAGGAGGCGCGAGGACCGTTGATCCCAGGTTAGATCAGCATGGACCCAGATCCTAGGGCTGCTGTTGGTCGTCTCGGACAACATATCTCTCCCGTGAGCAAGCTTGCTCCATGGTAGTGCACATATCAGAGAAGAAGGGAAATGCAGGTGAGGGAGAGATAAGGAGAGGCGAGGTGCCGACTAGGGTCTAAGGGCCTCGCTGAAGGTGATGGCCCATCTTTTATAGCCCAAAGGAACTAGGGTTAGGGTTATCAGGGAGGTATGCTCCCATGGCGGTGGCCTAGAGAGGTGGATCACACTAGCCCTAGCTATGTGGAGATTTGAGGGGGAAAAAGAATGCGATCGCACCCGGATTGGCGGGGGAAGCATCGTGGTTTGTTTAATTTTTGAAATGGTCAAGGTAGGAGTGAAATCGGGTCTCGGCCCCTCCCCCTGGTCTCCTCCGCTGATTGCGGGAGGTAGGGGATGACCCTGAGACCGTCCGATCAAGGTCCCAATCCGCGGGTGCCTGATCCAAGGGTCAGGGATCGCCCCCGCCCGCCTCATAGGATCGCAGACCCAAAAAGGGTGAGAATAAAAGGAAAACAAGGGGAATTCATGATTAAACTTCAAAAAATCATAGAAATTAGTAGGAGTGTCCAATTCGAGTGAAATTTGGACCATATTTTCAAAACATTGTGTAGAACATATATAAAAATTTTGAGGACAAGATAATGAAGTTTGAGGAACTAATTTATTTCTTTGAGTAAAGTGATCATTAAACCTAATTAAAATGTTATAAAGTGTAAACAAGCCATATTGGTCACCAAATTTTGTAATTGAGTCTCAAAATTAATTATGTAGCTAAGAAAAATAGATTGGGACTTAAAGTGAACATAAGGAGGTCAAAATTGGAAATTGGACAAAAGTATGAGTAAAACTCATTTTATCACATTTTATTAGGATGATGCAATTCCTTTTGCCAATTATCTCATTTGTTGGATTCTTTCTTCTATGCTTCAATCATTATAACCTTCTTTATTCGATGAAGCTATCTTTACTTTACCACCAAAAGTTTTTGGCTACCTATGTTTTATTCATAATCACCAACCTAGAAATGATAAACTATCACCCCATGATTTATGATGTTGTTTTCTTGGTTACTCCCATACACAAAAGGGGTATAAATATTTTGATCTTATTGCATGTCATTTGTATGTCAGTGTGGATGTCACCTTTTTTAAAGATACATATTTCTTTTCTGAACCTAGTGGCCAAGTGCCACTTCCAACTGTACCCATTCTTTACCCTACTATGTATGAACCTCTACCTCAAGTATCCCCTACTTTGACATCTTCTAATATTGATGCTCCACCTCAAGAGAATGGTAATAGTATTGACTCTATTACAACTTTTTATTTTGACATTCCCATTACATTACAAAAGGGACGAAGATCTGGTGCTAAATATTATATCTCTGGACATGTGTCCATAAATCATTTGAATGCTTCCATGTCTCAATTTGTTGCTGCTTTATATATAATTTTTATTACAAAGAATGTTAAGGAGGAACTACTACACTCTGGGTAGAAATAAGACATGGATGAGGAGATGGATTTACTTTAGTCTCATGAGACATGAGACCTTGTTTATCTCTCTATAGGTGGTAAACTTGTTGGCTATCGATGGGTTTTATTGTGAAATTTATATCTGATGGGACAGTTAAAATCTTAAAGCCAGACTTGTTACTAAGGGATACATGCAAGAAACTGGGGTTGATGTCATTGAAACCTTTTCTCTAGTTGATCATCTTAATTTTGTCTCCATTCTGATTTCTTTTGCTATAAATAAAGGCATGTACTAACATCAAATAGATGTTAAGAATGCCTTTTTATATGGAGATATACAAGAGACTATCCATATGTCATAATCTCTAGGTTATGTTGATCAATGGGAGAACTATGGGAAAGTATGCCTTCTAAATAAATTCATTTATGGACTCAAACAAAGTCCCCGAGCTTGGTTTGATAAGTTATCCCTTGTACTGCACAAATTTGGCTTCTTACAGTCTCAATGTGACCGCTCTGTGTTTATCAAAACCACTACTTGTGGCATTATTGTTCTTACTGTTTATGTGGATGATATCATCCTGTGCAACAACGATGTTGTAGGAATTAATGCTATAAAGAAATATCTTATGAAATATTTTATAACTAAAGACCTTGGACATCTACGATATTTTCTTGGCATGGAGGTACCACATAACAAGGATGGAGTATCTGTAGGGAAATATGGAAGTGGAAATGAAAAAAATATATTTCCATATTCCCCTTAAATAGAATATCACATTGAAAACTATAAACTAGGAAGGAAAGGTTGTAAGGCATATACATGCACCTGGAGCAAGTCCAATGACTATCCTTTCTACAACATGATTCTTTCTCAAGTTGTACCTAGGTGACTGTCAATGATGACCTCTTGGTTGATCACCATAAACATCGGTTAACGAAGTCCTCCTTAGCGGGTGGAAAAGGCCTCCTTTCCTGATATGATGTTCCAATATGGTGAATACAATGGCCCATTTCGCAGTGTGTGACTTTAATTCGTACCTTTAAACTAAGTATCTTGCTATATCATGTCACCTTCTTGCATCTAGTTTTGAACCTCATCACCATGATCTTTTGTCTTTCTAATATGAACCACAATGTAGTGGATTCAATTACAAATCCAACGACACAAAAATCAACCCAATTAGACCTTTGTAGCATGAGTTATGAAAGCTTGAAGATGCTTTGTTTTACCTTGATTTTAAGTGCATTTGTTTCCTTTCTTGCTTGTTGGGCCGGCCTATCGGCTGGGCCCATGGATAGGCCGGCCCAACAAGCAAGCAAGGAAACAAATGCACTTAAAATCAAGGTAAAACAAAGCATCTTCAAGCTTTCATAACTCATGCTACAAAGGTCTAATTGGGTTGATTTTTGTGCCGTTGGATTTGTAATTGAATCCACTGCATTGTGGTTCATATTAGAAAGATAAAAGATCATGGTGATGAGGTTCAAAACTAGATGCAAGAAGGTGACATGATATAGCAAGATACTTAGTTTAAAGGTACGAATTAAAGTCACACACTGCGAAATGGACCATTGTATTCACCAAATTGGAACATCATATCTATCCAATTATGAAATTAATATCAAATTGAGTAAGAGACACTTGATGAAAGAGGAGGAGTACAATAGAGGAGAGATAAAATCGAGGTTGTCACACAAAGCTTATTGTTGTGTCGTCTAAAAGCCTCAACTACCCCTCTATTTATAGGAGGGTTAAGGTTAGCATTTCCAGATCAATCAGGAGTCAAAGAGATAGAAATTCATGAATTTATTGAACCTATAAATGGTGAACCGACCGCTTCACCCTCAATCCGGTCAGTTCACACATGTGACAATCAGTTCAACACTTGAAATGATCAATTCACTATGTTTTCTATTCACAATTGTATTGGCTTTTAATATTAGATTAATGCACATCATGATATCAACATCAATCCTTGATCCAATCTCATTGATCAAACAAATAGTTGGTTCACAAATTGAACCATTTGGTTAAGACATCTGATCCAATCATTTCACTTACTGAACTGGTCGTTTCAGAGTTATGATTGGAAATTTTGTTTCAATTGAATACTTAACGCTTTAGTAATCAAGTTTAAACCACATTCATGAGTAAACTCCTATTCTAGGTTGTGAACAAGTAGTTAGGATGCTGCAATGCAATGTGTGAGAGGAGAAATATGCTACCTCTCCTTTTATAACAACTCAACTAAGAAATTTACATAAGAGTCCAGCAATAAAGATAAATGACATAATAAAATATTAAGAATATAAAACAAATAATATTGACACTCCTCCTCAAGCTGGAGTGTACACATCATGTATACCCAACTTGTAACTAAGATTTTGAAACATTGCTAGACCCAATGGATTGGTAAGAACATCAACAAGTTGGTATTCAGATCTGACATGAGGGGTCACCACTTTCCCATTCTTGATTTGATCTCTATAAAATGACAATCAACTTCTATATGTTTAGTGCATTCATGGAAAATTGGAAATTTGGCAATATAGATAGCTTCTTGATTATCACATCTGAACTCTACATGAGATATCACAAGAATTTGCAATTTAGAAAGAACATATTGTACCTACTACAACTCACAACAAGCATGAGTCATTGTTTTGTACTCAACTTCCGTGCTAGAATGAGCCACAACATTTTGCTTCTTGCTCTTCCAAGTAATAAGATGATTCACTAGAAAAGTACAATACCCAGATGCAGACCTCTTATCATTCAAAATACCAACCCAATCTACATCTGCATATCCAGTAAGAACCAAAGTAGATGGAGGAGTTTTAGGTCTCTAGTATGTGATCCCTTTTCCAAGAGATCCTTTTCAGATACCTCAAAATACGACAGACTGCTATCCAATGTGAGTTCTTTGGCGAGCTCATATGTTGACTCACCACTCCTGCTGCAAATGAAATGTCAGGATGAGCACTGTCAAATATATCAGCTTACCAACAATCTTCCTATAATACCCTTGATCTGAATAACCAGTATCATCGTCATTTTCTTTTACATGATATTCCATAGGAGTAGACACATGCTTGGATGCACTAATCCATGTATCATGAAGTAGATCCAATACATATTTTCTTCAATACAAATTAATACTTGTATGAGAGTGTGAAGTACTTAAATTCCTAGAAAATATCTCAATTTCCCCCGATCTATCATCTGAAACTGATTTTGCAATCCATCATTCATCTTGGATATGCCTACAAAGTCACTATCAGTGATAACAATATCATAAACATATACAACAAGAATAACAAATCCAATAGAGGAACTAGAATAGAATAAGGAGTGATCAGTTACAAAAAGTGAGAAGCCCATTTGTAACACACTAGTAGTAAACTTGTCAAACCAAGACCGAGGAGACTAATTCAACCCATAAATGGCTTTCTTCAACCTACACACCTTCTAACACTCCCCTTGAGTATCAAATCTAGGGGGTTTCTCCACGTATAGTTCTTCTTGTAGATCACCATGTAGGAAGAAATTTTTGACATCAAGCTAAGAAAGTGACTAGTCAAAGGTGGTAGCTAGTAAGGTAAGTATCCTCACATAATTAAGACGAGCAACATGTGAGAAGGTCTCAAAGAAATCAACACCATATGTATGAGTATATCCTTTCTCCACCAATCTAGATTTCAATCTCTCTATGGAACCATATGGATTATGTTTGATAGTGAATACCCATATGTATCCCACAACATTTTGATATGCAAGAAACTCAGTAAACTCCCATGTTTCATTATGAATAAGTGCAAACATTTCAAAACTCATAGCTTGTAGCCAACCAACATCCTTCATTGCATCAACGTGGCTCTTTGGAATTTTCAAAGAATCAATTCTAAGAGAAAAAGAACAAGCCTGCTTAGATAAATTGGACAAACAACAAACATTCACAGTAGGATGTCAAATAGCACAAGTGTGAATACCTTTTTGAACAACAATGGAATATTGAGATTAGATGGATCTTCAAGATTCTCTTGAATAGAGGAAGATGGGGGAGGCTCATTGAATGGAGTCGCTACCTCATCATGATCTGGTCTGCTTCATCTGTGTTACACCAGAGAATATTTCTGAATTAAAGGATCATCATTAGACAACTCTTTCTAAAAAATGGTTGGTGCCACTCTCTCACTATATTGTGGTGGAAACACTCCCTCACTGATTGGTGATGGTGGCACTTCCTCATGTTCACACAATTGCTCCCCTTTTTGGGAACACTAGATAAATATGGTACAGACACATGGAAAATGACATCCCTCAACAAAAACATGAAACGAAGACTGGGGAAATAACACTTATAACCGTTACTAGTGTTGGAGTATCCACGAAATAGAGTCTTAATAGACCTAGGAGATAATTTGTCATCTTTAGGATCAAAATTGTAAACAAAGGAGGTACAACCAAACACCCTAAGAGGAACATGAAAAGGTCGATCATTAGGACACAAAACCAATAAAGGAGTACTTATTTGAAGAATAGAAGAAGATTATCTATTAATAAGAAAATAGGTAGTCAGTAAAGCATCTGACCAAAATCTCTTAGGAACATCAGATTGGAACATGATTGTCATGGTAATATAAAAAAGATGACGATTCTTCCTCTCAGCTACCCCATTCTATTGGGGAGTATGAGGACAAGACGTACAATGTACCATTCCAATTGAAATACAAAAATCAAGCATATCATTTTGAACATATCCAAAGCATTATTAGACTGGAGAATTTTAATATTGTAATCAAATTAAACCTTTATTTCTTTATGAAAATGTTTGACAATGTACAAAATAGACTCCCGACTCTTCAATAATTAGATCAATGTCATACGAGAAAAATCATCAACAAAAGACATAAAATATCAAAAACCATCATAACTACTTTCTTTTATAGGACCCTAGACATCAATGTGAACTAAATCAAATTGATGAAGGGCCCAATTATTGGCAAAACTTGGGTAAGACATCCTATGATGTTTCCCAAATTGACAAGTCTGACACTCTAAAGAGGACATTTATGATAAATTTGGTTCTAACTTTCACAGACTATCTAGAGAAGGATGACCAAATCTGTAGTGCGATAGTAAGGGAGAGCCGCTCAATAAGATAGCAGGATTCAGAGTAGCAAATGCTTGTTGAGACAGACTTGCACCATGAAAGAGGTAGAGATAACCTTTCCTAGGCCCCCACCAATCATCCTCATACTCTTGAGATCCTGTGATACAAAACAAGAAGGACCAAATGTCACTGTACATTTTATAATATCAATTAATTTTGCAACAGAGAGAAGATTGAATGGAAATTCAGGAACATTATGTACAAATCTAAGGTCAATTTTAGGGGTAAGAGAAACAAATCCACTCGATAATATTTCCCACATATATCCATCAGCTAAAGTCACCAACTGATGTGGAATATATGAGTCAATGGCGTGAAGTAGTTTCCTCACACTGGTCATATGCTAAGAAGATCCAAAATCAACCACCCAGGAAGTTCTGGAAGACAGTAAAGAAGAAGTTGGATTACCAGTAAATGAAGCCAAGTGAGATGAGGAAGATGCTCCCATGTTTAGATGTTGAGTGGCCAGAATAAATCTATCATATTCTTCCTTGGTGAAAGTGATTCCAGGGGTTCTAGAAGTAGATGTAGTAGTAGTAGTAGTAGAAGATTCACACGACTCGTTGACTCTAGAAAAGTGGGCTATCCTAGTAGGTGTCACAGTTGGTCTTCCATGTTTCTTCTATCACTTCTCAATTGTATGTCCTATACGACTACAAAAGGTGCATTTGGGCATGGTGGACCCTCCTCTTCCAACACATGTACGTTCTCCTCTAACTGCAACAACAATATATGTTTGAGACTCACCAAAGGAAGGAGCCACAATGGTTTGTGTAGGTTCAAAGTTGGATTGCATAATCCTAGAGTAGGCTTCCTCTATGCTAGGAAGTTTATCAGCAACTTATATAACACTATCTAGAATTGAAAGAGTAGCCCATCCTAGATAAAAATTTGGCAGTAATCAAGCCATCCCTATCTTTTATCTGTTCTTGAATAGTAACAGGATGATAAAAACTCAGTTCTTGGGCATAGATTGAATTGTCCCAAAATATTCCTCCAATGATTTGTCTCCCTATTACTCTACAAAGAGAAGATCATATATCATGAATTGATGCATGACATTCTTCTCTTAAGAGTAGCACTTTTTAACAACATTCTAGATCTCCTTCTCCGTGGAGTAGAACATGAATCTAGTAGCAATGCAATGCTCCATACTATTCCATAGTTACGTTCCCACTCTACATATTCCTTGTCAGGGTGGCTGGAGGATCATAATCCACATGCTTTTCCTTATCTCTGGATTCTAGTACTGTGTGGACAACATTCATCCATAATATAAAATTCTTCCCATTCAGCTTGATAGAAGGAATAGGTGACACCTCGTTGTAAAGAACAAAAGCTTTATTGTCCTCTATTATTTAGCTATGATAAGGAGATGGAGACAGAGATATACACATCCCATATGTGAAAGATGTGACCAAAAGATATGCATCACGTTGAGAAAGATGTGATGGAAAGATACACAACACATCGAGAAAGGGAGTGATGAAGAGATACACATCACCTGAATAAAGAAAAGATGATACATTTATGATGCATCAACAACTGCCAAGAGAATATTTCCTAACTACACATGGAGAAGATGTGATTAGGAGATCTCTATGTAGATGTAGACTGCTCAGCCTGGACTTTTGGAAATCCATCAGATAGATCTAAAGTTGCTCGCTCCTTCCAGTTGAAGATCCAACCTGTGGAAACCTCCCATTTCCTAAAGGAGGATACCACGCGACAACATGTTGTCCCGCACAACTTGCTGCCCGACAACATCCTGCCACCTGATGACAGGCTGCTGCTCAGCAACATCCTACTGCCTGAAGATAGGCTACTGCCCAACGGTGGATGGTTGTTGGCGGAGCACTGCTACTGGTGGCTGCTTGCTGTTGGTAGCAACCTGCCCTGGTGATGGCTTCCTGTCCTGGTTAGGAATAGGGCCGGCTACACTTCCCTTTGATTGGGAGGATCTGATAACTTATGAACTGATAATTAGGATGTTGCAATGCGATGTGTGAGAGGAGAAATATGCTACCTATCCTTTTATAATAACTCAATTGAGAAATTTACATAAGAGTCCAACAGTAAAGATAAATGACATAGTGAAATATTAAGAATATAAAACAACTAATATTAACATAGATGTATCCTATGTGTGTGACCCTATAGGTTCCAAGTTAAATTGGCAGTGAATGACCATAACTAATTTATAACATCACAAATAATGAGTGGTATCTAGCAAGACATCATTGCTACCCAAGTAATTGGAAAGTTGGAGAACAACTTCAACCTACAATCTATGATTGGTGTTACAATGATTGTATAGTTCCTTTGTTACTAATATCCAGATTGAACTCGAGGCATGGAATCATCATCCTATTCAATGTTAAATCCATGTTCCTTGAACTAGAGTAGATTTCTGAGATATATATAAATGAAATATAGTATATTGACTCACATGCACATGGCCATGCATTTCTAAATCTCATTTATCAAGTGGATAAGATATCAAGCTCCCGTTGGAGGGACAAATCCCATCTAAATTACTCACAGTCATTCCCCATGTGTCATAATGTATCTGAACACAACCTTTTTGGCAACCCTTATTCAATGTCACGTTGGATGATGTCAAAGTACATCGAACAACATGTGATGAGTGTAGTGATCTCAAGTCTAAGAACCACAATCACTCTCAAGGTGGGACTGTCTAATACACTATTCTCTAACAAGTATCTATACTCTAGGTTTGATATCACATATCATGAATAATGAGATTCTGTCATCAACCAACACACACTCTAGTCCTATGTGCTATTTCTATCTATTAGCTTACACAATAATAACCAACTAGGGACATAACAAGAATGTATATACTCGTAAAATCCATATGATCTCATTATTTAGGTCCTCAACCTGAAGGCATACATCATCCAGTAACATAATTCTTTAGACATTTATTATGTTACATCATTATCTCATAACTAACAAAAATAGAATAAATGGATAATTTCCTTTATTTTTAATCAAACCATTTATAAGAGATGCCATTAAAATCATAATATGATTGTCTCTCTAAGCATATATACCAACAATATCTTTGTCATAGACAAAGTATATTGTAGACTTACTTACTGAAATTGGAATGCTTAGTTGTAAACCTATAACCTCTCTTATGGATCAAGGTCATGATCTATGATAAGAATCTACTAAGTCCTTAGTAGATAAATTTAGCTATAAATGCTTGGTTGACAAACTTATATATCTTACTGTTACGAGGCCATATATATTCTTTGATGTTGATGTTTATAGCCATTCATGGATTGTCCTAGGCAGTTTCACTAGAATGATGCATGTTGTCTTGAGATATTTGAATAATGCACATGGACATGGAATATTTTATAAAATAAATGGGCATCTAGATGTGACTGGACATTATGTTGCTGATTATATTGGGTGTAAATCTGACACGAGATCCACTTCTAGCTATTGTACCTTGTAGGGGGTAACTTGCTAACCTAGAGAAGTAAGAAGCAAAATATTGTTTCCAGATCCAATACAGAATCTGAGTTTTGTGAAATGGCACATATTACTTGTAAGCTGTTATGGATCAAATCCATTCCATCTAAATATGGGTTTCCCTTCACTCATGCTATTCCAATGTATTGCGATAATCGTGTTGCTCTTCATTGCTTATAATACGATCTTTCATGAAAGGACCAAACAAATTAAGGTCGACTTCTATTTTCTCTGAGATACCACGTTGACTACAAAGATCACTATTCCTTTCCTATCCGCACATGAGTAAACTACAAATATTTTTACAAAACCTCTCACTGGTAAGAGAGTTGCAGAGCTATGTTTTAAGGTGGGCATGATTAGTATCTATGCTTCCGCTTGAGGGGGAGTATTGAGATGTATATTTATCTTTAGTTATTTTTTGTTTTCACTTAAGTATAATGTAATATGGCCTAAGTATAACATGCCATTAGAGTTTTCTATGTGCTTCATTATTGTTACCCCTCCTATTTATATGAGAGGATGTACTCCTTTTTTAATATAGAAAGATAGTTGTTCTCAATAATTGCTTATTTGTTTTTATCATACATGATTTTACAAATAAATAAATCAACCCCATAACGAGTCTCAACTATGAATTTATCCTATGCCTTAAATACAACTAAAAAGAATAATTTCACAAATTCATCATAACCTGCCTCAACTCTCTCTCTCTCTCTCAAAGTCTCTACCTCTGGAATAACCACACACTCATTTTCAATAAAATATCGTATTGATCATTAACTACACACCCCTTCAAATTCTTAATGTTGTTCTATTTCATGTTCTCTTCTCACTCACTCTCTCTCTCCAATTATCTCACTTTTATATTATCAATCAACAAGTGGTTTTATATAATAACCCATAAACTTATGCCAACCTCTCTCTTTGTCTACACCATATTTTCATAATATTATTCCTCATCTAGTATAACAATACCACAAAGTAAACCTATACCAAGCTCTCTAATTTATATATTAAAAATAAGTTCAATAATTAACTTTCCAATTATAAAGATCATGACAGGTGTATATATATGTATACAAATATGAATTTATATAATTTATCACAAAGATAAGAAAATATGAATTTATATAATTTATCATGACACATGTGCACACATGCATGTGTACATATGTGTCTACCTGTTGTATAAATGTAGAATTCCACAACTTGCTTTCCTATTTACTATTGTTCACATTTTTTTCCAACAGCTTTACCTTACACTTGGTTTTATGTCCTATTTTTCCAAGTGTCTATTTTCTAGATAATAAAATGTGTTGTTTGATATTTTCTTACCAATTCAATCGAGTTTTCTAGATTAGGAACCATGTTTTTGTTGTTTGCTATATGCTTTCTATAATAAACCTATAGGAAAGAGGAACTTTGTAATATTTTGTTCTAGCTATTTATTACTGCTCATGTTGTTCCAATTTTCTTGTCTTTCATTCTTTCTAACAACTTTTGTCTTTCTATGGCTTGCTTTCCCAAGTGTGTATTTTCTAGATTAGGCATTCTTTTGTGTGCTATGTTCTTGCTAACTTGATGGAGTTTTCTAGATGAGGCACCATGCATTTGTTGTCTACTATGTTATCGTTAGGTTGATGAATTAGTTTGAAACAATTTGCTATTGTAGGTGTCTTACAATATGCATGTCTAAATGTAGCATTGGTGACTACCATACTTTCAATGAAGTCGTATGTCAAATTATTATGTGCAAAAGAGTAGTGCCTAAATGTAAAATTGATAATTGAACCAAAAGGATAAGTCACCATTTTAGACTTGACAATCTAATTTGGTTCAAGTTTTAAAAATATTGTCAAAAACAAAACCAAGTTGTTTCATGATTTGAATTTTGTCAGCTCGGTTCAGTAGAGGTTTGACAAATATAGAAAATCCATATTCTAACATGTCATGAAAATTAATATTATTTCTTATCTTACTATCCTATAAATTGCAACTATGGCTATTACAATATGTGAGTCTGCATATAACTATTTTTACAATTGGTGGTTTGTTCCAGACTCCAAGATGGAATCAGGTTTAGAATCATTATGTATGGCACTTTAGCACCTGACCATGAAATCAATCTGGTTGGCCCTAAACAACCATTCATGGTTTTAAGTTTTGTTAGTTCCAGTCAACTTTGGTTTGAAAGTTGATGTATGAAGAAAAACCATGTTGGTTCATTGTTTGGATTTTATCAGTCTAAGTCGATACTATAGGTTGATAATGTCAGTTCATTTGGTTCGAAAATTGACATGTGAAGTAAAATGTGGTTGGTTCACAGTTTAAATTTTACCAATTTGAGTCAACATTGAGTTGAAATTTTAGGCAATATATGTTCTATCATGTTGTATAGATTAATATTATTTATTATGTTCAGTGTTCAGAAAAGCGCTATTCGGTGTACGGGCGGACGAGGCACTGAATAGAGTATATGCGGTATGTGGGAGTATATGCGGTTTTGGATTTTTTTAATAAATTAATATATCTATGTATATTTATATACCAGTCATATTGAATTATATATCACATTGAACAATTACATACAAGGACAACATAGAATGATTAATTAGAAGAAAGGGAGCAACAATATCATATAAATATTTAATTAGAAACAACAAAAATATCATATAAATTTTATTTCTTCAATTCCATGTATGTGTGTTTGGAAAAGCGATGATTAATCGGCCGCATAAGTGGGTAATCGGCCGCATAATCGGGCCTGGACCGATTATTGGTCCGCTTTGACATATGCGGTGTGGTCCCCTGTCCGAACCGCTTAAGCGGACCAATTTCCTGAACACTGATTATGTTAATATCCAATAAAAATGGTGACCAATGTTGTATGTCTTTTATAGTTTCTTATTACTAGCTTCTATAGAAATTAAGATTCATTCAAAGTCAAATATTATAAAAATGAATCCATTATGATCTTGCCAATAAATAAAAACATGCTTGTGACTTAGTCCTTGTTAGAAGTTAAGATTGATTTTGTTGTCGGTTATCTATGCACTCATATCTATACCTACACATTGTAGGTGGCACGACCATTTTTCTTGTAATATTTTTAACTACTTTTTTTAAGCAAGCATGAAATTGATTTCTAAAATGAAATTGTGTCGAATTTAAATTTGCAAATTTCAATCTAGTCTATTTAGATTTAAAATAATTCTTTGACATACCTATTGTGTCATTGAAGAAATTTTTTAGAAAAATATATAATTGTAAGTTTGGTCCTTGGTTGGAAGTTAATAATATTTTTACTAGCTGTTATCTATACACTCATATTTATATATCCCAAGTGAAATGACTATTTTCTCTTGCAACATATCTAGTTTCTTTAAATAAGCATGAACTTGATGACTGAATTGAAAGTATGTCAAATTTGGACTAGTATTTTCTCAATTTGGGTTTAATAAAACCTAAAAAATCTTTATATTCCTATTTTGTCATTGAAGAAAAGAATTAAAAAAGAGTATAATTATGAGTTGGTCGTGAGTTGAGAGTCAATAAGAATATATCTAGTAGCTATCTATTAAGCTCATATTTATATCTACTGGTGCAAATCTCAAATGTAGACAAGTAAACTGGAAAAAGACGGAGCCAAAGGGGAGAGTCAACACCACAACTACTAGGTAGCTACAACGCTTCCTGTCCCCGACAACAGTGCTAGAAAGCTTGGTGTTTTTTTTCACGCACTTGGGATCTTTTGAATTTATAAAGCCCTAAACTCAATTCACTCACAATACCAAAATATGCATCTGCAAGTGCACGGGGTCATGTCATAGTGTAGGTGAGAGGAAAGTAAAGGGGTCCATTTGTAGGGAGAGAGGGGGTACTACAACTAGGTTAGTGTGGGCTATGTTCCTAATGCAGAGAGTAGGGTTTTTAGGGTTTAAATGTGATTTTGGTTGATTACTCTAATGTTGCAAGAAATTAAAGACACTAAGGAAACTATATTATAAAAAAACCTAACTTACCTTAAACAGTTAAGTATAAGAAGAAAGAAAAGACAATTAACTAAGCAAGAACAAGAGACTACACTACACTAGCAAAGCAATTCAACTCTTAAAGAGGAGAGTAAAGCACTAAAGCAACAAAGGACCTAGATTACCACTAACTAGCAAGCTTAGCACTGGAAATCTCAAAAGAGCACTACCTACTCAAGCAAAACCTAACTAGCAAGAACTAGGCAATAGACTAAGAGGCAATTCAAAGCAAACAACTACTTAGCATGAACAAGCTAAATTAACAAGTTGGGTTTTAGCAATGATAAAGATAGGTGGGACATTTGGGAATGACACTAAGATTCCAATTGGGGGAAAGATAGAACAAGCAAGCTTAATCATTCATTCTAGATTACTAAACCAAACAACTAGTCAAATGCTAAGAAATAACCCTACACTATTAGTTAGCCTAAGGTATAGATGAGATTTCACCAGGATTTGACTGGTGCATCTCCTATCAAGGATACACACTAGCCAACTAGAGGTGGCTAGATGCAACCCTAAGGGAAAACCCACATGATCTTTCAAAATTTATATTAACCCTAACATAGTTGATCACAATACCAAATAGGTCACTCGCAAGCACACGTGGTACTATTGTAGCATAGGTGAAGGGCAAGCGTAGGGGTTGATCCTTAGGGATAGAGGGGGCACTAGAGCTAGGATAGCATTGTCTACATCCCTATTGTGGATACTAGGGTTGAAGGGTTTAAAAGGGGTTGGTTGTTTGTTAAACTAGGTGAACAAGGAAGTAAAGGAAATTATAAAATCTAAATTATCACAACCCTAAATTATCCTAAGAAAGAAAGTCTAATGAACTAGATTGAGCAACTAGTAGAGTAAGAGCAAAGGTTAACTACACTACACTAGTAGAGCAATTAGCAACTAAGAACTAGATTAACCACAAGAGAGAGAGAGCAAAAACCTAAGTTAACACTAAAGAGAAAGACTGAGCAATTAACTAGATTGAGCACAAGTAATTAAACTAGATTAGCATGAACAAGCTAAGAGAGAAAAATGGGTTTTAATCAATGAGATTAGGTGGGTGGGCCATTTGGGGATGTGATTTGATATTAGTTGGGGGTGTCAACATAGCAAGCAATTATCACAATTCTGTCTAGATTACCAAGCCAAACAACAAGGCAAGTGATACTAGAATGTACCCTATACTACTAGTTGGAGAACTAGGGTTAGGTGTCATTCTATTAAGACTTGTCAAGTCTAGGTCTCTAGGGTAAGTGGTATTAGAGAAATTGAGAGCTAAGGGTAGAAATGGGAGTAGAGATGAGGGTTTTTCACCTCATGCCACTAGCCATCTAGCCTTTAGAAAGCCCTAAGCAATTGCACTAATCACACTTACACTAGCCACTTAGATCTCACACTCACTTGTAGGAGGAGGGATGTGTATGTAGGAATAAAGGGGGCTAGCTAGGGACCCACTAATTAGACCTGGGAGCCATTCCTAAGATTGGCCACATACACTCCAATTCCTGCTAGAAGCTAAGTGTCATCAAACATCTCAAAGCAAGCAATCCATGTTATAAGCACCAACCACATGCAATAAAATAGGAAATGAGATAGAAGCAAGAAACAATCATCATAGATAGAAATTATGTTCATTCCAAGATATTTCCCCCCAACATGGTATCGAAGTCACATTTTAACCCCAAACAACCCATCACTAGGGGCTTAACTAGACATGATCAAATAAATAGCAAAAGAAAGGGGAAGAAGGGGGTAGAACTCCATGGAGCTTGAAGTAGAAGCCTCCTTCTTCACCTCCTAGCAGGCTGGGGATGTCCTCTCTCCAATGGTGCAGATGGGAATGAGAATATGGGGGATTATGGAAGAGAACCTAATAAACTAGGCTTCCAAGGTGAAAATGAGGTGGAAGTGGTGGATGGAGAGCATAAATGCAAGTAGGATGCAATGAATGCTCAAGTTGTGGGTGGAGAGGAGTAATGGTAGATAACCTAGTGTTGTGGCAACCACCCATGTATATATAGGCGGTAGTGGAAGCACTAGGGTAAGTAGGGGCATTGTTGGAAAAACATTGTAGAAAAATGGAGGGTTTAGGTGGTAGAATGGTCGTGCTGGGCAGCACAGCCGTAGTGGGTAGTAGTGGGAACAACCGTGGTGGTGGGTAACAACCGTTCTAAGAAAGTGGGAAAATTATAGGTTGATGTGGTGGAATGGAAGATGGTAGTAGAACGACTGTGTTGGGTAGCACAGCCGTGGTGGTGGAGGTTGAGAGGAGGTCGTTCACTTGAGCACACCCATTCTATCTTCAACTAGCATGGTCGTGATGGGTAGCACAACCATTTTGGGGGCTTCATGGCATGACTCTACTGGGTAGCACGGCCGTGGTGGCTGAGTTGCTAAAGCTTGCAATTCTTGGGGATTTCCCTATAACATGTGCATTTGCCAGCACATCTGTTCCTTGGCACCACGGCCGTGTTGGGGTCTTCAATGGAAAAATGAGCTTCAATCTTCATAATCAAAGGACTTCTTTGCTTGATGTCGAATCTTGGCCATTAGGGGTAGGTTGGGGGAGCTTTGGGGCCTTCTTTGGACCCCTCCATGAGTGGAGGAATGCTAGAACTCTTTCCTTCTCTCTCATCCATCCAAAGCATGGTCCAAGTACCTACAAATAATGCAAAGAATGTCCATAAGTGCATGTGACAGTAATACTCATATTGGGGAATTTAACTTGCATTCTACTATATTTAGATGTGAATAAAGTACAAAATGGTACAATATGTAGCCCTAAAATAGGGCTACATCACCACCCCAAACTTAAAACATACTTGTCCTCAAGTATGCTCCAACTCAATCTCTCTTTTCAATTTTATTTCAATAAACAAGAATGAAAAATGAATGGTAACATAAAATTAGTGACTACATGGTCTTGGAAGTGACTAAGTGCATGTGCTTCACCTCTCTCCTCTCCTCTTTCACAAACCAATCATGAAATGAGAACTGAGCATACAAACTTTGAATATAAAGCATAGAATATACAAGTTGTCCATATGTCCTTCATATCATTCCGGGTAGACCATTTCATGTTGGTGTTAATCAAAGATGACTAGGAGTATTGTTTCACTTTCATGCATTCAATCTTATGTCTCAAACCACACCAAATGACCCACATGGCTGTGGAAAAGGGTAAAGTGAGCTACATTTGATGTTTTCTAGCTCAATGGGTATGAAAATAGAAGAAAGGGTTGTAGAAAGATTTTTGGAGTGCTATTACATAGAGCACTCATCTTTTCTTTATTTGAATGCCCTTAAAAAGGAGCAACCTTTTATTTTCATTTTGCTTTCTCTTTTTTTTTCCTTTGCCCTTGGTGTAGATAGGGCATATGGTGGATAGAGTGAAGCAGGGAGATATAGATATGGCCACCCCAAACTTTTGGAGGTGGCCAAGGCTGATTATGTACACTAGGACATCCTTTCATGAGGCGAAGAGGTATGAAGATGGTGAAAGAAGGGTTGGATAAAAGAGGGGTCATTAGTGTAGTCTTCAACATAAGATTCCTTGCATGAAAGCTAATCCAACACTTCATCAAATGATATCACACCACATGATAGAACAACATGACATTCAAATTTATATGAAGTGATTCCATAGGCTCTAAGTGTTTGTAGCTTACTCACTTCATAATTCAACCAAAACATTCACAAACAAAAGAGAAGTGGTGCACATGTAAAAAGTCAACAATCAAGACCATATAGCAATAAAATCTAAGAAAATGGCATGCATTTGTCAAAGGATTAAAAATTTCATTACAAATAGTGGAGATTAAGTCAAAACATGCTTTTTGGGCAAGCACATTCAAGTTTGGGAAAAATTGGCCAAATGGTGCCAATTTGCCTTCAATCACATCTAAACCTAACTTTTAGGGAATTTA
Source organism: Alisma plantago-aquatica (assembly GCA_963693085.1). Classification (NCBI taxonomy): domain Eukaryota; kingdom Viridiplantae; phylum Streptophyta; class Magnoliopsida; order Alismatales; family Alismataceae; genus Alisma; species Alisma plantago-aquatica. Next base: position 799,657,418 of record OY856414.1, on the reverse strand, counting down.
AAGCATAAAGTAGCAAATCCTAGTTAAAACACACAAAAATTACAAAAATCTACATGGAAATGCAATGCATGACATGGGGTGACAAAAAGAAATTTTTTTTTGAAAAATTATGTAAAAATGCATGGAAGTAGACTACATGTATGCATGCATGCAAGCAAAAGAAAATCTACACTAGATGGATTAAGGTCAAACAAACAATGATCAGGTGGAACATGCAATCGACAAAATAAGCTGAGACTGAGGGCTTACTGCCCTACCTCCCCAAACTTTTGAACCATGTTGTCCTCTGCATGAAACTAAAGCTTAGGGATGATAGGGTAGAAGTCATGGCTGTGGTGGTGTGGGATCCTGTGATGGGGGGTTCTGGTAGTAGTGGCCCCAGTAGTCCGCCTATGGAGGTGGGTATGTCTCCTGGTAGCCAGAAAGTGATCCCTAGAAATCCTCCCCCCCATTGAGGGTTCCTCCACGTCTGCGCATACTGGTAGTGGTACATGTGGTTAATCTGATGATGCATCTACTGCTAATCTAACCACATGGACTACTATGTCTGCTGAATCACTTCCAACTGTGCATGAATGGCTAACATGTCATATGCATTTGTTGGAGGTGGTTGTGCATTAAAATACTCCACTCTAGGTCTTGTGCGACATGTCTACTCTAGTATACACTACTGTTCTGTCACATTTGTTTCACCTCCACCCTCAGGTACATCCACTGTCACTTCTCTATAATCCTCTCTAGGGAATGCACATTCAAATCTAGAAATATATGCACACAGATTTTCCAATGGTTGGATGCCCTCAAGAAGAGTAGTGGAATGATAAGGCAGCTCCAGAGTGAGGCTAGGGTATTCGGGGTTCATGTTGTAAATGCTCTTCTTATCTCTTATGGAAATCATCTGAGACCTCACACGATAGTTCAAATCAATCAACTTGGCCCCTTCTACCCTTATGAAGTTTTGGAGATAACAATCAAGTGTCTTTGCTATTGCAGTCACAATCCCTCCTATGATGAAGGGAAGCTTAGTCTTGGAAGGAATTGTCTTTAAGTGATCTATCATCATCATTCCCAGATTCACATAACCACGACTCGCCACCACTGACATCACAAACAAGTCTGTTTGAGAACAACAACCTTGATTATCGTATCGCCCAAAGACAAAATTGGCGAGGACTTTTTTGAATATATCTCATAGCGAGATTGAAGATCTTGCATGTTTTTTACTTTCCCGCTGCAAAGGATTTCTCACTAGCAAATGTTTCCCACATCTTGGCATAGTCACATTTCCCATTTTTGTCATACCTTCCCCCATCAAACTTTTGGGCAATCTCAGGTGCTAGTGTAAAGATCTTGTTGAGGTTGGAAGACTTTAGCATATGATTGGAGTTATTGAGTCTAAACCAGATTGCATCCTCGCCATGACATTGCACCTTCTCTAGAGACCTAAAAAATTTATGAGTTGTCTCTAAGTATGTTTCTTCCATAGTAGTCATCAATTTTTACAATCTGCATGGCTCCAAGAGATCTTTAACAATAACATGCATTCCCAAGGCTTGCTTGGTGTTGGGGCATGCATATCTTGTGGGCATCACTCTCCTTGTGGTGCACTCAGGGTGAAGTGGACGTGTGAACACTCGCCTTGCTGTGCCTCTCCCATATGCAACTTCCTCAGGTTTCTTCCCAACCCACTTCATCATGTCATCCTCCAATTTGGACAAAAAGTCCACTGGCTCATCTTCCATTTCCTCACTTTTAGTGTCATCTATCTCTTCCTCTTCATATGTGTGTGACCCTAAACTTGTGTCCAAGTTCAATGGCACCAACTATACGAGTGTATCTACAACCTCTTCCTCAATCACCAACTGGTGCCTAATGGGCTATTGTGTGGCGTGTGGTTGTGATAATGAGGTGGAGTGTCTTGTCGATGTTGTTCGAGGCGGTAGGCATGATGAAGATGCATCAGTTAACTTCTTAGCCCTTCTTTCATGTATCAGCACATCAACTTCCACCAAATCCATGAAGTTCTCAAATTCTTCTTCTTCTTCTTATTCTTCTTCCTCCTCCTCCTTGCGGTTGTGGTATCTTGGATATAGTGTGACCATTGGGGGAGGATCAGTGTCGATAGCCGCTCGTCGATGTCGATAGTCTGAAGGATCGAGAGATGGAATTCTACTGTGATGACATGCTTTCAGACTACTGTGAATGGGAGGTCTGCTTGGAGTGGCTTTTACCTCCGGTGAGGAGGTCCATTATCTTCTCTACTCCCTTCCTAATTGCCTTGCTTGCACTCTTCATACTTGCCAAGATTGTTGGTGAAAAACAAGCAAGAACAACAAAAATGAATTCTCCAGCTGTAGGGGCGGAATTTGCTTGGAAGTGGAGAAATCGGTGGTGATGGCTGGAGGAAAACGAAGCTTGAGGTTAGGGAAGATGATTGGGGACTAAGGGGAACTCAAATCTAGAGTTTGGGAGCAAGAGGAGTTGATTTGGGGGTGAAGGGGATTCACCCTAGTTGCCTGCTTCCACAGAATGGTCATTTTGGGTTGCTCAAATGCGAGTTAGGTCATGCTAGCTCAGGAAAAATTGAGCAACTTAAGTGCTGGGCCCGGGCCAGCACATCCATTTTGGCCAGCAAGATCATGCTGGATGTATGCCAACATGACCGTTCTGCTCAGCACTGTCGTGCTGCCTGTGACCAAAACTTGACTTTTCCCTGTTGAAGTTGACTTGGCCAGCACAGCCGTTCCACACCAGCATGGCCGTTCTGGTTGGATGCTAGCACGTCCATGCTACTCGCGACCAAAACTTGAATTTTCCCTGTTGCAAATCACTTAGCCAGCATGGCCGTTCCACTCCAGCACAGCCGTGCTGGTTCTTGCTAGTGAAAAATTCTTTGGAACTTATCAAATCTTTCCAAAACTAGTAATCCAATCATCTTGAACGATCCCCTTTGATGTTGTATCAATCAATTTTACCGAATGTGCCTCATGTCTCAACTTGCATCTATTTCACCTGTCATTTCATCAAAACTAAAACAAAACTATCAAGCACAAGTGTACGTGTGTGTGTTTTGTGTGGAAAAGAAAATAAAAGTATCAAAAAGAGAAGGTTGGGTGAAAACGCTCCCAAACCTATGTGGGTTGCCTCCCACTAGTGCTAAATTTTATGCCTTCAACTGGGCTTATTGATTCTTGACTTTCTTCATTTCCGTAGGATTCTTGAAGCATCCTTGAAGTAAATATCTCTTTCATGTGCATTCAATCACATCTCTTTATCAACTTGATGTTCTTATACTAACATTACTATATCAAAACTTTGGTTTGCCTTGTCCAATCCTACTTCCACAATCGACTTCAATCTTTGGCCATTCACTATGAACTCTCTAGCTCCTTCTTTCTCATAAATCACTACAGCCCCAGATGGATACACTTTCTTGATGAGATAAGGTCCTTCCCATCTAGAACGGGGCTTTCTAAAAAAGAACTTCATCCTTGAGTTGTACAACCACACCCACTTTCTGGGCTTGAAGTCCTTCTTCTCAATCATCTTGCCATGAAGAAACTTTGTCCTCTCTTTATAGCTCTTGGACATTTCATATGCTTCATGGTGCATTTCTTCCAACTCATTCAACTAAAATTTTCTTTTCATCTTGACATTCTCTCCATCAAAGTCCATGGCTTTCAAAGCCATAGTGCCTTGTGTTGGACTTCCTATAACCCTAGAGAGTCTTCTAGCATCTTATTTCTTCTTTAAGGATTTCCCAAGCCACTTATTATAAGGAAGTAGGATGACTCCTCATCTTCTCATTCTCTTTAAGGTGTCATGACTTGATCTATGTACTCTCTCTATTTTGGGTAATTTAAGGACGGGAACAACTAAAATCCAAAAATAAATTGAGAAAACTTGTTACAATATTTCCATGATCTATCATATTTTTTTTTGCTTTGAAAGTGCAAATAAGAAAAATTATATCAGTTGAACTCTTGCAGATGGCCCCAAAAACCAGGAACAATAGGGATGGTGAAGGGACCTCTGGTACTAAAGACAAGGGGAACAAGCCCCGTATGAATGATGATGAAGATGTCAGTTCTGCCAATAAGACCACCGATATGGGGGAGTGGGAGGTAAAACAGAAGGTCATTATGGATGCCCTCCATGACCTAGTTGTTCGTATAGCATCCCTTGTGCCAACCCATAACCCAAAACCCATCACTATCCATGATTTTCTGAAACTAATCCCAGAAACATTCTATGGGGAAGACAAAGATGATGTTTTAGACAAAGTTGATGCCTGGTTAGTGTCCATGGAAAGCACCTTTAGGGTTTTGAGGTGCTGTGAATAAGATAAGGTTGGTTTTTCTACCTACCAGTTGAAGGGGGCGGCCAAGTTGTGGTGGGAGAATTATATCCGGTCACAACATGTTATCCCTGTCAACTGGGAAGCCTTCAAACCCATTTTCACCAATCGTTTCCAACCCACATCTGAGAGAAAGGAGAAACAAAAACAATTCCTCACCCTTACCCAAGGAACTAACATAGTGGCTGAATATAGCCGACAGTTCTGCCTTCTGGAGAGGCATGTCACCAACCTCACTGAAGAACAAAAACTTGACTGCTACATTGATGGGCTCTTCCTTACCCTAAAAGCTTTTGTATCCTCATCCAAACCCACCAATTTTCAAGATGCCTATGACCATGCCTTGTCCATGGAGAGAACCCTAGGGATGGGACACGGGAAACCATTACCTACCCTTGCCTATCTAGGCCTGACTGAGGTTGTACATGCAAAACCCGAACGGAAGGGAAAACCCCATATTGGTGGCAATAAGAATAAGAACCAACAGAGAAACCACAGAAATCCCCCTGTCCAGAACTACAATCAAGGCCAGAACCAGAATTACAACTGTGGTCCTGTACCAAACCAGAATCATGGCCAAAATAGGGGCCAAGGCCAGAACGCCAATATTCCTCGTTGTCGCAACGGTGGTAACTTCCACACTGGCCAGTGCAAGTATTCGTCCCCAGTCTGCCATTACTGCAAACAAGAGGGTCACTTCAGAGACAGTTTCCCCCACCCTCCCCCAGCATGGGCCAGGCAAGGTGAACATTGACAGGCCTGTGTCTTTGCTGTGAATGCAGATGAGGCAAAGGCCGATGAAAACAAACTCATGTAAGGTACCTTTTAAATTCAAAATTATTTCCAGAACATTATATCATGATTATCTTGTACAAAAATACTTACACAAAATATATGTATACGTAGGTATGATGCAAATCTCCGACCATTTTTTCATTACTCTATTTGACTCTGGGTCAACAAACACATTCATGTCTAAGAATCTTGCCTCTATGTTGAATCTTGAAACAAGGGACTTAGGGTACATAGTTGATGTAACTGCCCCAAGTGGGAAGATGAAAGTCTCCTACTATATTGTCAAAAAAGTCCCTCTATCTTATGTTGGATGTAGTTTTGAGTCAGATTTCATAATCTTAGACATGGAAGACTTTGACCTTATTTAGGGATGGATTGGCTCCATAAAAATCATGTCTAATCGATTGTCATGCCAAGAAAGTCATTATTTCCTAAACCAACCTCCCTATTAGTTCCTGGAAAGAAAGATCGAAATCAAAATGTTGTTATTTCTCTAATCAAAGCCCAAAACTTGATAGCTAAAGGGTGCAAAGCATACCTAGCAACTGTAACCATAGTCAAACCCAATACGAGTGCCCTAGAAAACATTGATATAGTGCAAGAGTACCCGAGTGTCTTTCCTGAAGAGCTCCCTGGGATACCACCAAATCGTGATGTTGAGTTTTCTATTGATTTAGCACCCGGTACCGCACCCATTTCTCAGACACCCTATCGTATGGCTCCTGTCGAATTGACTGAGATGAAAAAGTAGTTGCACGAATTGCTTGACAAGGGTTTTGTCTACCCTAGTACCTATCCTTGGGGAGCCCCCGTTCTATTTGTCAAGAAGAAGGATGGTTCCCTTCGCATGTGTATTGACTATCGTATGATCAATCAAGCTACTATGAAAAACAAGTATCCGCTGCCCAGAATTGATGACCTTTTCGATCAACTTCGTTCTGCCCATGTCTTTTCAAAAATTTATCTTCGTTCTGGTTACCACCAACTCAAAGTTAAGGACGAAGACATTCCTAAAACAGCCTTTCGAACCTGATAAAGGCATTATGAATTCCTTGTCATGCCTTTTGGGTTGGCTAATGCCCCTAGTGTGTTTATGAACTTGATGAACAGTGTCTTCCAACCTTTCCTCGATGAGTTTGTAGTGGTCTTCATTGATGGCATATTGATATATTCGACTGATGCTAAATCACACCGTTTTCACCTTCGCAAAGTTCTTGACATCCTCCAATCTTAGAAATTCTATGCAAAGTTGTCAAAATGTGAATTTTGGATTTCTGAAGTCATGTTCTTGGACCACATAATTTCTGGTGGGAAAATTTCTGTTGACCCCGCCAAAGTCTCGGCATTTCTAGAGTGGCAAGTCCCAAAGAATGTTTTTGAGATTCGCAGTTTTTTGGGTCTTGCTGGCTATTATCGGCATTTTATTCAGAACTTTAGCAGGACTGCCTTGCCTCTCACTAAGCTCACCAGGAAAGGAGAATAGTTTATCTGGTCAAACGAGTGTGAGTCTAGTTTTCAAGAGCTAAAGACAAAGCTGACAACTGCACCTGTCTTGACTCTTCCCTCAGGAAATGATGGGTTCGTCATCTTCACTGATGCATCAAGGTTCAGTCTGGGTTGTGTCCTCATGCAAGAGAGAAAGGTAGTTGCTTATGCCTCTCGACAATTGAAGCCAAATGAGGTCAACTACCCAACCCATGACCTCGAGCTTTCCGTCATCATATATGCTTTAAAGATATGGAGACACTACTTGTATGGTGCCACCTTCGACATCCTCACTGACCACAAGAGTTTGAAATATATCCTGACACAGAAGGATCTCAATCTCAGACAGAGGCGTTGGCTCGAGTACCTTAAAGACTATGACTTCACCATTGCCTACCACCCTAGTAAGGCAAATGTAGTGGTCGATGCACTCAGCAGGAAGCAGGCTAAATGTGTTGTTGTCTTTACTACTGAATGGAGGAACATGGAAGTCATGTCACCATGGGCCCCAAGGCGTATGGGAAACGTTCTTAGATTGGCCAGTGTCCATGTAAAACCGGGCCTCCAGTCTGAGATCCTATCAGCCCAAAAGAATAGCAAGAGCCTTGATGAAATGACTAAGCTATTAGAGAAGCCCCAAACTCATCTAACAGTCGGTATGGATGGTGGAATCCGATAAAAACAATGCATATGGGTCCCAGAAGATTCGGTCATGATAGAAATGGTGTTACGGGAAGCTCACGGGTCGAAATATACTGTGCACCCTGGATCGACTAAAATGTACAAGGATCTGCAAAGGCACTTCTGGTGGAGGAATATGAAGACTGACATTGCTACTTTCATCTCCAAGTGTCTGACCTACCAACAGATCAAGGATGAACATCAACGTCCAGGAGGTCTTCTACAACCCCTGCCTATCCCTGAGTGGAAATTGGAAAACATCACCATGAATTTTGTGGTGGCTCTACCCAGGACCAGGAAAGGGAGTGACGCCATTTGGGTTGTAGTTGATCGTCTGACTAAATCAGCCCATTTTATTCCGATCAAGACAACAACCAAGGTTCCTGAGTTAGCATAACTTTACGTTCGGGAGACAGTCAGGCTGCATGGAATTCTTGTATCTATAGTATCAGATCGTGATGCAAAGTTCACTTCTCACTTGTGGCGGTAGGTACAAGAAGAATTGGGAACTCAGCTGAATTTTAGTACTGCTTATCACCCACAAACTGATGGACAGTCTGAGAGGACAATCCAAGTTCTAGAAGACTTGCTGAGATCATGCGTCCTTGATTTGGGTGGTTCATGGGACCACTACCTTCCTCTTGTTGAATTTGCCTACAAAAATAGCTACCAGTCCAGTATAGGCATGCCTCCCTATGAAGCTTTGTATGGAAGACCGTGTAGATCTCCACTTTACTGGGATAAAGTAGGCGAAAGGTGAATTCTGAAATCTGAGGAACTACAACTATATCCTGACAATGTCAACCTAATAAAGCAAAGGTTAAAAAGGGCACAAGATCGTTAGAAGTCTTATGTTGATGCGCATAGAACTGACACTCAGTTCTTAGTAGGTGATCATGTTTTCCTTAAGATTCAACTAATTCGATCCATTGCAAAGAACAAAGGAAAACTTAGCCCTAGATATGTGGGTCCTTTTGAAATTTTGGATCGTATTGGGGAATGTGCCTACATGTTGGTTTACCTCCACAATATAGCATGATGCATAATCTCTTTCATGTGTCAAACCTAAAGCGGTATTTCAAAGACCCTAGCCATGTCCTCAATCATGAACCAATTGAACTAAAGGACACCCTTATATACCAAGAAGCTCCAGTCAAGATACTTGATACTTGCACCAAGGAGCTCAGAAACAAGAAGATCGAGATGGTTAAAGTGTTGTGGAAGCACCATGATAGTGATGATGCTACTTGGGAGTTGAAGTTAGACATGGAGGAACGATTTCCTGACCTTTTCAAAAAAGCCTGAATTTTGAGGACAAAATTCCTATTAAGGAGGGGAGGATGTGACAAAGTGAGTTTTACTCATACTTTTGTCCAATTTCCAATTTTGACCTCCTTATGTTCACTTTTAGTCCCAATCTATTTTTCTTAGCTACATAATTAATTTTGAGACTCAATTACAAAATTTGGTGACCAATATGGCTTGTTTACACTTTATAACATTTTAATTAGGTTTAATGATCACTTTACTCAAAGAAATAAATTAGTTCCTCAAACTTCATTATCTTGTCCTAAAAATTTTTATATATGTTCTACACAATTTTGTGAAGCTATGGTCCAAATTTCACTCAAATTGGACACTCCTACTAATTTCTATGATTTTCTGAAGTTTAATCATGAATTCCCCTTGTTTTCCTTTTATTCTCGCCCTTTTTGGGCTTGCGATCCTATGAGGCGGGCGGGGGGCGATCCCTGACCCTTGGATCAGGCACCCGTGGATTGGGGCCTTGATCGGACGGTCTCAAGGTCGTCCCCTACCTCCCACAATCAGCAGAGGAGACCAGGGGGAGGGGCCGAGACCCGATTTCACTCCTACCTTGACCATTTCGGAAATTAAACGAACCAAGATGCTTCCCACGCCAATCCGAATGTGATCGCATTCTTTTCCCCCTCAAATCTCTGCACATCTAGGGCTAGTGTGAGTCGCCTCTCTAGGTCACCGCCATGGGAGCATACCTCCCCGATAACCCTAACCCTAGTTCCTTTGGGCTATAAAAGATGGGACATCACCTTCAGCGAGGCCCTTAGACCCCAGCTGGCACCTCGCCTCTCCTTATCTCTCCCTCACTTATGTTTCCCTTCTTCACCTATTTGTGCACCGTCATGGAGAAAGCTTGCTCATGGGAGAGATCTGTTGTCTGAGACGACCAGCAGGAGCCCTAGGATCTGGGTCCACGCTGATCTAACCCGAGATCAACGGTCCTCGCGCCTCCTTTACTCCTTCGATCTCGCGCAAGCGATCAGCAGTGGGCAGCCTCCCAACTGTAAGATCTGGATCTGATCAAATCTGATCGAGGAATCCAATGACCATCCTTTTCTCAGCTTTTCTTTTCTGGTACTGTATACCCCTCCTCTGCTAAGATATCCAATTAAATTCCCATGTCTCTTTTTAATCATAGAAAATACATCCGAACTCTGAAAATTATAAATAAGTAGTCCATCTTGATCAGAAAAATCCAATAGACCTGTTAAAAATACTTTTGAAGCTTAATTATCGATATTTATAACTAATATGCCATGATATTGTTCCTTTGCTTATTTAATTATCTTATATGATTATTAATCTTTGTGAAACTCTTATTCCTGATTCTAATGATCATTCTGAGACACCAAATCATTTTTGAAAAAATAAAGGTTAGATATAATCCTCTTAACTCTTTACCCTAAAATATGAATCATATACTTTGAAATAAGGTTTATTCTTGATATAATGATGATCTACCATAATCTAGAAAGCCCTCTTAATCATATGTCCCCCTGATCTAATTTTGAGTCTAACTGTACTATTTCATATTGGAAATGACCTAGGGATTTGAATAATGATACTAATAATTAGGGTTGACATGTATTCCTAAATATACCTAGGTAGGTCATCCATTCATGAAACATGTTTGATACTTGAATATTTGTTGGACTTTTGGGAAATATTGTTGATGACCTAAACCTAAGGTAGAAATAGGAAAATGTAACCCTAATCTCAAATAGCAAAGCATGATCTTTTTAAAACTATGATCTTGACCCTTGATCCAATACTTTGATCTAGGATCTGACTCAAGGGGTTGATCTACTCACTCTTGGGATCTATACTCCAAATACTCATTTATAAAGGTACGCTAATATACAATTCCTCCTTGATTGTAATGATGATACTTCTAGGTATCTCTTGACTTATGCTTGGCTATTTATTTGGATGAACTATTGTTCCCTATGAGTAGTCTTCCGTTTTTATTTTATACTATATTTTGAGAAACCTGAAACCATAAATTGCAATACCCATTATGACTGCCCGTATATTGATGTTGATAATGATGTTGGAAAAGTTGATGATGTTGATATTGAATATAAGCAAAACCCCCCTTGACTGAAGGGTGGGATTTTTGTACACTGACCTCCTATCTCCTTGGTGAGAAGGAGCTTGGTGACCTCCCCATCGCGTTGGGGTAATAGAGTCACATAAACGAATATAAGCATGCTTCTTGATTACAGCATAATGGGAAATTCGTAATAAAATCCTTACTGAATAACATTTTGGTTTTTGGAAGATCGTTCGATATGCTTTTAAAACATAAGTCCTGCCAAGCATACTAGTTTTCTTATAAATTTCTCTACTTGTTTTTATATAGCGTACCATGCAATTGTATTGACATTGTGTCTTGATTTTCTCGATTTTAGGTAATGCAAGGAACTAGAGATTTACATTCATCTACTCAATTATCCAATGCAATAAAGACTGCTACATCAAATATGGACTCTACATGGGAGCTAATTGTAAAAGGGATGTAGTTGTTGGCTAGCTTCTTATCTTTTTTTTCTTTCCATGTTGCCACAGGCCTTATGTATGAAACCTTTTGGTTCATTTTAATAAAGAAGAATGTTATTTCATTTTTGCATATTATCTGTGTGTGATTTTCGGGCCACTCAGGGACGGGCACTCTAATCCCTTTAACACTGCCCTTTGGACAGTGGGATTGGGATTAGGGTAAGAACGGATCTGTGACATAAAATTTAGGTACTTCCATTTCAATTAGGATGGTGTGTGCTACATCAAGAAGATGCATGTTCTTCCTTTTAGAAACTCCATTTTTTGTGGGTTATAGGGACATGAAGTTTGGTGAATAATCCCCTTGGAAATAGAAATATTTTGAGAACCACATTGTGCATATTCAAAATCATTATCCGTGTGGAAATATTTAGTAGCAACAGATTATTGAGTCTTTATCTCTTAATAAATTTGGAGAAAATATCTGAAACTTAAGAACAGTCTTTTAACAAATACATCCAAGTAGCACAAGACCAGTCATGAATAAATGTTACAAAATACCGTACACCAGTGCATTAGCAATAAACATGATCCCCAAACATTAGAGTGAATAAGTAAAACAAACTTGGAATCCTATTGTTAGGACAGCAAAGTCACACTATTCAAGAATGTTTTCCAAGCTAAAAAGACTAACATGAAAATTTCTTAGCAGACAAAGTTGAAAACAAATACTTGAATTTAGAATCAAAAGGGTGATCGAGTCGTAGTTTCTAATCATGAAGGGAGCTAAACTGGGACATAAGAGCAATAGTAGCGGGGTTTGATGAGGTTTGTAGCTAGTATAAACCATCTCCACATTCATATCCCCTACCAATCATCTTCTTCATCTTGAGATACTACATAGAGATAGTGTAAGTAAAGAAGGCTACATTGAAGTTTAAGGTTTTCGTAATTTTATTGATAGACATCAAGTTTAGCAAGGATTTGGGCACACAGACATATTTAAGGAGATTGATGTACACATCTCCTCTCCCAATAACTCAAGAAGTGGTCCCATCTACTAGATTCAAAGGATGATGGAAAGTAATTTTCTTCAGATAAGTAAATAGTTTTTTATTACCAGTCATATGAGTTGCAATACCTGAATCAATAACTCAACCATCTATTAATAAAGAGGAAGAAGCTTGAAGACACGAAGGGTCACCTAAGTGTTGGGCAATATTTTCTTGAGGAGTAATGGTAGTAGTAGAAACGGCCTTGATCAGTTTGTCAAGGTTAGAAGAAGTCAGTGTCACCATCTGAGGGTTAGTAACATGACGAATAGAGGTAGAATTTCCATCAGCATCGGTAGTTGACACTTTATTTGCTGATTGGGGGTTCCCATGCTTTCGCCAAAATTTGTCTTCAATGTGATTAGTGCGCTTATAGAAATTACAAAATCTAGATTGGGATGAGGAAGAAGAGGATCCTCTCCCTCTATTGTTGAGACTTTTTCCCGATCATGACCAATATTACCTCGTCCAACAACAAAAAGGATTGTAGGCTCGTCGATAGCCGGAATAGAAGATATAGAGCGAGATAGTCATGGATAGAAATCATCTAATGTTGTTTAGGGGTCAAAGGTAAGAATTTACTGACAAACATCTTCATATTTAGAAGGTAGAGATGCCAAGAATTAGCACAGTTGTATTCCTCTTGTTGTTTTTGCATCTTGAAAATATCAGATGATATGGAGTGATGAAGCTTGAGTTCACCCCAAATCCCTTTGAAGGTTTCAAAGTGTCAGGCGAGGGTTGAGTTATCCTCAATTTTAAGGGAATGCAAACGTTTGTATATATATCAAATACTCGGGATGTATTTCATTTGTTGGAATACATGGACAAGGTGATCACATGCCTCCTTGGTGGTGTTGTGAAGAGAAAATTAGAAGAGATATGTGAGTCATAACTATTCAGCATCTAGGAGAGAATTAGAGATTCATATTTAGCTCACTATACAGTTGTCAAGAACATTTTTAAATACTTGAGAAGGACTAAGGATCAGTTCTTGGTCTATGGCAGAGATGAAGAGTTGGTGGTAAGAGGTTACACCAATGCAATCTTCCAGACTGACAAAGATGATTACAAATTGCAATTAGGATTATTGTTTTGTTTAAACAATAGAGCTATAAGCTGAAAGAGTTCCAAGTAAGAGACAGTTGTCAATTCTACAATTTAGCTTACATATATCTCAGACTTTCTACTCTGGTTCAAGGAACAAGATCGAATGTTTATGAGGATGACTGCACCATGCCTCTAGTTCAATCTAGATATCAATGACAAAGGAACTATACACACATTGTAACACCAATAACATATTGAAGGTTGAATTTGTTCTCTAACTTTCCATTTACTTGGGTAGTAATGATGTGTGACTAGGCACCACTCTTTGCTTGTGATGACATGATTGGTTATGGACATTCACTGCCAACATAATAGGGGACCTATGGGGTCACACACATAGGAACTCATCTAGAAGAGTAGTTTAATCTTAAATTATTATTGGAATGGTTACTAAAGTGTTTAGGTATTCAATTCAATCAACAAATCAACTGACTTGACTCCCAAATGATTGGTTCATGTGATGAAAAGACTAGTTGGAGTGTCATGTTGATTAAATAATGTATTGGATGGATTTTGGGTGAATCGGGGAGTGAAATGACCGACTCATGTCTACAAGAAGACCATCTCACTCAGCGATACGCCCAGTCTATGATGTAATTCAATTGCATCAAGGATTAGTGTTGACATCGTGTTGGGCATTAATTGGAGTAGAATTTCCAAATACATATGTGATTGGGAAACATGCAAAATGATTGGTTCGCTAGGCGAAATGATCGGCTCACATGTGAAACTACCATTTTGGTTACAAAACGACCATTTCACTATTTGCATGTTGCAAAAATTTGAGATTTCTGCCCTTCCACTCCCACATAGACTGGGAACCTTGACCCTAACCCCTCCTATAAATAGAGGGAACTAGAGGCTTCCCGGAGCATAATTCGATTGCTTCAGATAATTATTGTACTCTATGGTTGTGGTAAAAAATAGAGAGCCCAAGCAAGTCCTATCCGCTAAAGGGAGGGATAGCAAGGGAGAAAAATTGTGGGAGAGCATGTTGGTGACTAGTACACCAACAGGAGAGGCAACCCCTTCATGTATGTTCTAGTTGAATGATAGAAGTTCTATGTGGTTCTTGTGGACTTCTCTAGAGGCGAGGTGGCCTTTGACCATTACTAGGAGGGCAACATCAGCCTACAGTCTGTGTAGGAGGTACTACATATGTCGTCTGAGTCTGTCATCCATAGTAAGAGCTGCATAGACACTGTCGAAGAGTGCACGACTACATCAACGAGAATTGTCATTGGACTTGCCCTAGGACTGGGTATATATTCGTTAAACCATCCTTCCCATTGCATAGTTACTGACGCAGTATGCTAGTTAATGGGAAATATGTCAATAGATTTTTTGTTTCCATTACCTATTTGATGCCATATTTCCCTATAAAGAAGTCCTACCACAAGAGCAGCTCCAAGAAAAGGGAGGACTACAAGAAGGATGTAAAGTATAAGAAGAAGGACAAGAAATAAAGAAGAAGCAAAGATGAAACCCATGACGCATGGTAGGAGACTTCTTCTAGTGATTCCAGCTCCAATGAGGGAGATTGACACCTTGCTCACATGGCCTCAACTAGTGAATATATTGGTGAGGTAAGTTTAAATGAAATATGTAAAGATACCCTCATTGATAAGCTTAATGCTTCCCGCTCTTCTTATTCTGGATGAAAATCTAAGAAGAAGATGTTAGGGAAAACTATTCATGACTTGTATGCTAAAATAGATATTCTTGATCAAAATGAGAAGACTCATCTTGATAGTGTTGATTCCTTACACGGGCAGTTTCTTGACCTTGAGATCCAATACAATGGATTTGAAGTAAAGAATGGTATCTATCTTAAGAGCATCAAACCCGCCTTGATGAGCTTGTCTTACTTAGAACTAAAAAAGATGATCTTAGACATGTTTGTGATGCTATTATAGATGAAAATAGGACCTATCTTGATGAGCTTATCTTGCTCTGAACTGAAAATACTTGATTTCTTGCTCAAATTAATGATCTTTCTTTTAGACCTTTACTACCAAGTAATGAAGTATTTAGTATTTTTTAGAAAAAGATTCTTATCTTACTAAATCCCTCTATTTAGAGGCTGAGTTACTTTATGCTCAAGATGATCTTGCTAGTTTATCTTCTATTATCATTACTATTAGTTATGATAACCACAAGCTTAGAGCTTTCTTGCAAAAGTTCCTCAAAGGGAAAAAGTCCCTCAATGAAGTTATAGATCACTCTATCAAACATCATGGTATTGGTTTGGGATATGAGGGTACTCCTAAAATCAAGGGCAAGGGTAGGAAAAAGAGTAAGGGACCTCCTATCTTTGATGGAGATTCATCCAGATCTAAGAACCCTATTGTTTGGGTGCATTGCAAAAGTTATTACTATTACTCTACTTATTGTCCTTATAGAGAGAAGGGGACCAACACAAAGATGACATGGGTCCCCAAGATAACTATGGATTCCAAGGTTTGAGTTGGGAACCAACATCTTCCTTTCTTGTAGGTAAAAGGAAAAAGGATTGTTGATATTGGTTTCACAAAGCATATGACAGGTGAAATCAGCCACTTCAACAAGTTCACTAAAAAGAAAGGAGGATCGGTGACTTTTGGTGATAACAACAAAGGTAAACTGATAGGTGAGGGTGATGTAGGTGATTTACTAGGCATCATGAATGTTCTTGTGAATGGCCTACGTCACAATTTAATTCGTGTTATCCAATTATGTGATAATGGTTATCTTGTTCTTTTTACCTCACCTGAATGCTTGCTTCTAAATTCACTCTCCTACAATGTTATATATAAGGGAACTAGAAATGGATTTCTTTATGTTATTGTTCATGATTCTCTTAAGCCTATTTTTGGCAGATGCCTTGTTGTTAATTTGAGTGACATATCTTGGTGACATCATGGGCTTAGTCATGTAAATATGCATCAAATGAAGAAGTTAGGCAAAAAGGAATTGGTAAAGGGACTTCCTAAATTGACTTTGAGAAGGATGAGGAATGCCAACCTTGTACACAATAAAAGCTAACAAAATCCTCCTTTAAATCTGAAGAAGTCCTTAGTACCGAGAGAGATCTTGAACTTCTTCATATTGGTCTATTTGGACATATGATAACTCAATCAGTTTGTAGTCGCAAGTATTGCCTCGTGATTGTCAATGATTTTTCCCGCTATACTTGGACTTTCTTATTGGTTTCAAAAAGTGATACTCTTGATGTTTTCTCTACGTTTTTGCAAACTAGTTGAAAACTAAGATTCTTGTCAGATCGTCTCTATCTGCAGTGACCACGGGGGATAATTTGAAAATGACATGTTTTAACATTTTTGTGAGGAATTTGGGTATGCACATAACTTATATTCACCTCGTACACCTCAAGAAAATGGGTTTGTAGAGAGAAATAATAGGTCACTATAGGAAATAGCTAGAACCATGCTTCTAGAGTATGATACTCCCAAGAAGTTTTGAGTTGAAGTTGTTAGTACTTCATGTTTTGTTCATAATTGGGTTTTTACTCATCCATCTTTAAAGAAAACACCTTATGAGTTATGGTGTGGTGGAAAGCCCTCTATTGATTTCGTTCATGTTTTCATTTGTTGTTGTTTTGTTTTAAACACCTAGGATTCTCTCAACAAGTTTGATGTAAACTTGTACAAGGCTTTCTTTGTTGGCTACAACACTAGAGTGTTTAACATTGAATTGTCTAAAGTGGAAGAATCTATCAATATAATTTTTTTTAAAACTAATCCCTTTATTTCCAAAAATATTGTAAATGATGATGTTGTAGATGAGGTTATCCCTCACTTGAAAGAGCTCGACGTCGTTGACAAAGGAAAAAAGGTGATAATTGATGAAGAAGAGAAAGAATAAGAAAGGAAAGATCCAACTCCCTACTTTGCAAAACGTCATCCTAAAGAGATCATCATAGGTAATCCTTTTGAAAGGGTTAAGGTGTGGGCTGCATTCAACAAAGAACAACCCGACAGTGCCTTCATCTCACAACATCAGCCAAAGAATGTGAAAGGAACTCTCAGAGATGATGAATGGATCCTAGCTATGCAAGAGGAGTTAGAGTAGTTTGAAAAGAACAAAGTATGGACCTTAGTGTCAATACCAAAAGATAGGAAGATCATTGGCACCAAGTGGGTTCTACCGCAACAAGCTAGATGAAAGCGGAAAAGTGGTAAGGAGCAAAGCAAGGCTAGTTTCTCAAGGCTACAATCAACATGGTGGTATTGATTTTGATGAAACTTATGCTCTTGTTGCTAACTTGAATCTATTAGAATGTTACTTACCTTTTCTAGCTATAAGAATTTCTTACTTTATCAAATGGATGTTAAAAGTGTATTTTTGAATGATACAATTGAGGAGGAAGCCTATGTGGATCAACCGCGTGGTTTTGAACATGATAAGCTTCCTAGCCATGTTTATTTGTTGCAAAAATCTCTATATGGACTCAAACAAGCCCCTAGAGCTTGGTATGAGAAATTAAAGAACTTTTTGTTAGACAATGGATATATCATGGGAAAAGTCAACTCTACTCTATTCCTTAAACACACTTCTAGAAACTTTTTGATCATTCAAATTTATGTTGATGATATCATTTTCAGCAGAACTGATCTTGATCTTTGCAAGGATTTTAGATCTCTTATGCAGAGTGAGTTCAAGATGAGTATGATGGGCGAGCTTACTTTCTTCCTCGACTTCCAAATCAAGCAAACTAAGGAAGCTAACTTCATAAACCAAGGAAAGTATGAAAGTGAACTTCTTAAGCACTTTAGGATGGAGAACACCAAGCCGATGGACCCCCATGTCAAACACCACCAAACCTGATAGAGATGAAGAAGGTGAGAAAGTGGATGAGAAGATCTACAGAGTTATGATTGGTAGCTTACTATATTTAACTACCTCTAGACCTAATATTATGTTTAGTGTTGGCTTGTGTGCTAGATTTCAATCAAGTCCTACAAAATCACATCTTATAGCGGTTAAGAGGATTTGAGGTATCTAGCCAAAACCCAAAAATTTGGACTATGGTATCCCAAGTCAAGGGACTTTACACTTACTGCTTATAGTGATGTTGATTATACAGAGTGCTTGATTGATAGGAAGTGCATAAGTGTCACTTGCTTCTTCCTAGGACCATGCTTGGTTTCTTAGTTCTCTAAGAGACAAAGCACAATGGCTCTTTCAACTACCAAGGCTAAATACATCGCAGTTGGGAGTTGTTGCGCCCAAGTCATATGGATGAAGCAAATTCTCCAAGACTTTAACATTCATTTTGATGCTTCTCCTATCTACTGTGATAATACTAGTGCAATCAATCTTTCTTGTAATCCTATATTGCATAGTATAGCCAAGAATATAGAGGTCTATCACCACTTTCTTTGTGGTCACATTGCTAAAAAGGATATTTATATCACACATGTCGAATTGAAAAATCAACTTGGTGATATTTTCACAAAACCTCTAGCTAGAGTGCAATTTACCTTTATTAGATGAAAACTACATATTAGTGCTCTTAATAATATTGATATGCCTTCTATTAATATGTTCTCATACCTATATGTTCTTGCTCGTAGTTTAGTCATCTTTTACTTGTAAGTGCTATTTCTTGCCTAGCTTTATTGTCTTGTTTTGCTTCTTTTGGCTATTTTTTATAAACACATGCTTTACCACAAAATCGTAGCCAATATGAGTGAAATGTGCCTCAATATGTTCACAATACATGATAGGCTAGAAAAATAAATTTATATAGTGCTCTAGTGACCTAGAATTGAACTTCTTTTCTTTTGTACAGACTGACCAATCGGTCGAGTTTGATCTAGGAGAAACTTGACCAATCACAGGCTGAGGACTAAACTAAACTATAGTGTTGGTTGAGTTTCCCAAAACCTAAACTCGATCGGAAACACTGTTGGGTTGAAAATATATATAATGTTAGTCAACATTTGTCCCTCTCAACTAGATAAAGTCAATCGATAGCCTCTCTCATTCGTTCGTCCTCTAACCCTAGGGATAACTTGACCTCTCCTCTACCCTATGTAGCCGTAGATCATCCATCCTAGCCTCTCCCAACCTCGACTTAGGTGGTTAGGCAGCTTGGAGATTGTGCTATCTCCTTTGTTTGTGGTCATTCCATGTCCTTTCGACCTTCATGGCCTCAAATCATAGGAAACGCACCGACCAACTAGAGTTCCATCATCCTCCACTGCTCTCTCCTTTGATGTCACCTATTTCATCTCCTCCCAATTTGTGAATAGATATGAGGAACTTCTTCCTAGAACTCCTTCTCCATTATGCACCCTGCTTGAACAACATAGTGGAACCAATGGAGTGACGCAAGAGGTTGTTGAGGTTTTCAAAGATCACCACCTTAGTGTTGTGTGTAGAGTGATTGTGCTACACTAATTATATGTCTATCACAAAAGTGGTGCATGAATTGTATGCAAATCTCATGTAAAACTACACTACCCATGTGCCACCACCTAACACCCAAGTTATCTTGACCGCCATGATTGTGGGAACCAAGATTGCCATCTCTGAGGATTCTCTAAATTCCTAATTCATTGGTACCGACTCTACAAATACATGGATGGCTTCCTATCACAAGTACCTTGACTTGCTTGACTCCAAGACTTTCTATAAAAGCTTTGACCTTGATATTAGCCTTCCTGACATTCACAAGTTATTGAAGAAGCCTGATGTTCCATATAGGAATAAATCCATCCTTCCTACCTCTTCCCTAGACATAAAGATGCATCTTATTGATTTAATAGTGAACTGCAATATCCATCCAAAGAGAAATCAAATGAATATTATAGAGAATGTTGTTGTGATCATGTACTAAATCTTGAATGATGTCAGAGTCAAATGGGCCTGTTACATTCTTCATCACATGACCTATTTTGGCTCTATTGGAACTCACCTACCTTATCCCAACTTGATCTGTGGTTTGTTTTCTCACCATTCTGAAAAATACCTTTTCCATGATCTTGGCTACAAAGCTAGTAGGAAAGGTGTTTATATCAATGAAACCACTATCAAGAAGTCTTTTTATCCAACCTCCTATACCACACATGATTCTTCCACCTCCACCCAGGCTCCTCCGCCTCCTCCTAGACCTGATTGTTCCTCATTCTCATTGTCAAATGAAACCCTAATGGGTTACATGATACACCTACAGGCCTACAACCTCCATGTACAGGACCACATCCACCAGGATCTAGTTCTAATCATGTCAAACATGAATTTATCATGCACCCATCCCTATCACACCTACCAACCCTACCCAGGTGTTGGCTATGCTTCCTATGCATAAAGTCATTTCTATGTGGCCCCTCCACCTACTGCTTATGTTGTACCCACTACCTCTAATGGTGGACCTGCCCATGCTTCCTCTCAGCCTGCTACCTCTCAGGTTCTTACTCTTCCATCTGGACCTGTTGATGCCTTCCTTGTTAGCTATGATTGGGTCTCTATACCCAATTATGAACAAGCAAAGGGTCTACTCGAGTGTGCCATCTCTTTGGTAGAGCAAAAACATAGGTTGCCCAATCTTTGCTCCTTTGTTCTTGAGGATTCTAAGATGGTTGATGAGGAGGATATTGATGATGTTGGTGGTGATGAGGATGAAGATGATGGTGCTGATGGTGATGATGGCTCTAATGATGGAGATGATGGTGAGGCTACACCTACTACTCCAGATGCACCTTCAAATGGAGATGAGGACTACCAGCCAGAGGATGATGATGATGACCCCATTGACATTAATGCCTTGCATGTTAGTTCTTAGCTATGGGTGCTCATATTTATCTCTTTTTGTAGATTGTCATGTACTAAACATTTGGGCACTGTATCTGAGGTGTACTGTTTTAAAAAATGGTTGCCTTTTAATGTTTTGTAGTTTTCATCTAGAGAGGACATACATGTTGTTGTAATCTTATCTTATGTACCTTAACTATATGCATGGTTTTATCTTATAGTTCTTGGTATGTGCTTCCATATTTTGATTATGACTCTAGCATGCTTGTTCTGTCTGATTTTTTTGTTTGGTGCTTGGTATGGTGGTTGCTTATGTAGTTTTTGTCTGTAGATAAGACATGTGTTTCTTAGCTTTTCTACCCTCCTACCTTTTTGATATGACAAAGGGGGGAAGTGAGCTCAATCATATTGTATTGTGACCCTTTTATAGTTAGTTCTCCAAAATATCATGTACTTGTAAGAGGACTCAATAGTATATATGTGTGTTATGGTTATGCTTTCTGGATAAACTAACCATACAGGGGAAGGAAAGGAGAAATTAATATAATCATGAATTGAGGGGGAGCAATTGCTATTGTTCATTCATGTATCCCCTTACAATTCACAAGGTAAAAGTTTTAAATTCTAAATCATTTTCAATATGTTGAGGAATGGTTTGTCATCTTCAAAAGGGGGGAGAATGTTGACCTGAGGGTTATACATTGTCCATATTTTGATGATGACTTAAACATTCCATTCATATGTATCTAATATATCTATTTGAGATTTATTTCAAGCATCAGGTACATGAAAAAGATCAATTCAATCAAGCCCTTGTTTGATCAAGTTCAAGTAAAACATAATACAAATGAACTTTTGTGGAAATAGCCCTAAATGACTTAGGACAACTTTTGTAATGATTTGTCTTGATGCTATGACTTATAACTAAGATGAGAAAAAAAAATCAAGAGCACTAATTTGAATGTTTAATCAGTCTAATGACAATTTCTGAATTCATTACAAAGTGCATGTTCGGTTGAAATTCATCCTTAATAAACTCAGCCGACACCCTTGATGAATTTTGGAAATGTCTAGGTTTGACCGAGTTTACCTAGGATAAACTCGATTGACACCCTACACGAGCAAACTGGTTTTAAGTGGTCGGTCGAGTTTCATCTAGGCTAAACTCAGTCAACAATTCAAAATTAGCTTGTCGCGTAGTGCTATCGGACGAGTTACCTTTATGAAACTCAATCGATTGCACTATACGGAAAGTGCAGAAAAAGTGATTCTAGTTGTTGAAGTGTTGTAAACATCACAAATGTATTTGTTGCAATGCCCTAAATGACTATAAATGATTCCTGAGTGCTTTAAGTGGCTAGTGGATATCCCCAATTATAAATAGGATCCCTTGGACTTCATTACAAGTTTGCTCCTTCATGCTATTCAAGCTCCTAGCTATAGTTGGGTGCATTTTGTCCACTGGAGCCCCTTTCTCTCTATTATTTTACAAATTCAGACGTTCATATGAGTGAGATAGGTTGTTTGTGAGAGAGCTACTCCGTTGTATCTTTTTTAAGCTCTTAAAGCATCCCTTTCCTAATCCCTTTCTTCAAGCAAAGTTGATGAAAATATTCTCCAAGGTGAAGGAGAAGGTGAAAAGCTTCTCCAAATTGAAGGAGAAGGTGAAAGCCGAATATACTTGAGAAGAGCGGGTAATTCCTTCAAGGCAGAAGACTTGTTGCAAGAAAGGGAGCTCCTTGATGAAGGTGTCCAACTCCTTGCAAAAGTGGGTAAGCCCTTATAGTGGTTGAAGACTCTTGCTCAAAAGGGGAGGTAAGACCTTGTATGGTTTATTGGCTCCTTTTGGTCCTTAAGAAGGAAGGCTAGGTATCATTCCCCTACAAAAGGAAGGTCATATTATACGTCTTATAATGGAATATAAGTATGCAATGGTTGTAAAAGCCTAGGTCTTGACCTTTACAGATAATGGACTGACTTTCTCCTAGTTTGGAAATTGAAACCACTCTACATAGCTTGTTCTTGTGCTTGTTCAATCTCTCTCATCCTTGCTATGTATGCTTAGTTACACATCAAATTCCATATTTGCAATCCTACTCTTGAAGAAACATGAAGTCTTAGTTGTTTTTGTTTAAGTGTTTTTTAGATCTATTCACCCCGCTATAAAGCCCTTTGATCCAAAAATTACAACCACTAATGACAATTTAGATATCAGTTACAAAGGCAGTTTCTAGTTTAGTTAACTAACTACTGACACATGGAACTGTTGATTATCCAACTAAGCTTATTCAAATACATGTAACAAATACCCAACCCCATCAAAACAGACCTTGTCCCCATGGCTGAAATAGTACCCTATCCAGGAGCTAGGCATTGATCTCCTTTTTAGAGCTAGCATATTAGTGCATAGACTAATCCGGTTAATGGACACCTGTAGAATTCTCCTAGACACTATTGTTGGAAAAAATTGGTGCCTCAACATATTACTTTTGCAACTGATATAGTTTTTCCCAAGTTGCCTCTGAAACGACCTTGTTTCCCCTTTGTATTAACACTTCATTCAAACCTTGACGATGACCGCAGTTTGGTACCATTATTTTATCTAGAATTCTTTCATGTAGAAATGGTTGTATGAGCATGAATGAGGGACATCTGTACCATCATTAAGTGCTTCCCCTAGTTACTTCTTAAGTAATAATATGTAAAATTAATTGTGATAAGAATAGTGGGAGGTAGTTCTCACTTATAGGCTATTGAGCCTATTTTTTATGACTAGAAGGACCATAAAACAAAGGAGTGGGATTTATATGTTTTTATATACCATTGAATCTTAGAGAATGAATGGTAAATTGAGGTGGACCCAATCTCCCACCTAAAATTCTCACTTAGATCTCCTAGTATATGAAAACCTCATCATCCTATCTTGTGACATTTTGAGATTTACTTGAAGCAAAGAAAGTGTCTCGTCCATGGTCCATAATGTCATTCAAATCCTATCACCTTATCTTGGCTATGAATGTATGGCAATAATGTTGGAGGTGGTCTCCCAAACACCAGTTCATATGGTGAAATTTCAATAGAAGCATAAGGTGGTGAGTTATAACACCACTTAACCCAGGAACTCATTCATGAATTAACACAATAACATCTAAGATAGTATCACAAGCTATTATTGAAAACTTCACTGGGCCCATCCAAATGCAGATGATAAGAAGTACTCATCCGCAACTGAGTATCATTTTCTTATAAAATTATTGCCATTATTTTATAGTGAATATTGTTGACTTAAGAGTTATACATTGCCCATATTTTGATAATGACTTAACCATTCCATTTCTATGTATCTAATATGTTTGTTCAAGATTTGTTTCAGGCTTTAGGTACATGAAAAGGATCAAATTACACAAGCCTTAGCTTGTTCAATTTCAAGTCAAAAGCAATGCAAGTGTGCATTTTGGGAAATCACTCCAAAAGACCTTAGATTAATTTTGTAATCACTTGTATTGATGATATGACTTGTAACTAAGATGAGACAAAATTAGGGACACTTAATTCCAATGTTTGGTCACTTAAAAGTCATATTATAAAATTTGTCACAGGTTGTTTATTGGTCGAGTTGGAAACTCGATCGATCCAGTGATGGATTTTCTAAAGAGGCCAATCGGTCGAGTTGTACACTCACAGAACTTGACCGATCGATCAACTAAAAAAAACTGATTTTGACTCATGGATCGAGTTTCCCAGAACAAACTCGACCGATAGTTTGAAAATTAGCTTTATCACTTAGTGGATTGGTCCAGTTATCTTTATTAAAACTCGACCAAATGTGTTATACGTAAAATGTAGAAAAAGAAATTATAATCATTGGAGAGTTGTTTTGAGCGAGAATAGATTTTTTGTAACTTGGAAACTGGCTATATTTCTCCCTTAAGTGATCCCACACTCAAGGGAACACCCCCAGCTATATATAGTACCCCTTAGAGTTCATTCCAAGTTTGCTCATTCATGCTATTCTAAGTCCTTGCTATAGTTGAGTGTGTTGCAACTCCTTGAGCCCCTTTCTCTCTCTCTCATTTAGAAAGCATTTAGTGATTATGAGTGAGTTAGGTCGGTTGTAAGAGAGCTACCTCCATGTTCTTGTAAGGCTCTCATTCCATTCCATCTTCCCTACTCCCTATCTCAAAGAGCAAAGGTTGAAGCAAGCTATTGTGAGTGAAGGCGAAGTTATTGTTGTTATTCTTCAAGGCTGAAGAAGAGGAGAAGATCTTCTCCAGGTAAAGGAGAAGGGTAAGGCCAAGATTCAAGAAGAGTGGGAAAATTCCTTCAAGGCCAAAGACTTGATGCAAGTGTGGGTAAGTCCTTGTAGAAGGCTGAAGACATCTTGATCAAGTGGTAAGTCCTTGTGTAGGTGGAAGACTATTGTCTTGAATAGGTAAGTCCTTGGATGTATGGTGGTCTCCTTGTATCTCTTATGAATGAATATAAGTATACACAGATTGCAAAGTCCTAAAGGTTGACCTCTCTAGATAGTGGCTCTCCTAGTTTGGAGAGTGGAACCATTCTGAACCATCTTGTCCAAGTGCATGTTTCAATTTCTCTCATCCTTTCTATGCTAGCTTAGTTAGGAATTCAAATTGCTTTTAAGCTATTGGTTTTGATTGATATAATTTGAAGGTCTAACTTATCTTGTGAGAATTTTTTAATCTCTATTCACCCCCTAGATCTCTAGATCCAACAAATATTGTATACGAATGTGACACAATTGATGTTGGAAGGTCGTGATGTTTGAAAACCCATTCAATGAATACTTCAAGAACTGATGAAGTTGTGTATGGAAGCTCATAGAAAAGAAGTGAGTTGTCTTGGGTAGCCAGTCAACCATTAATGATACTGAATATCCTTGACATAGAGGTAATTCATCAAGAAATTTGTTTTTGGATCTGTCCATATTTATTTGGTATAGGTAGTGGTTGGAGTAGTTCTGGAGGTGGGAAATTCTCAAATTTATTGGTTTGACAAATATTGCATTCTTTATTCTACCCCCTTAATTTTACCTTCATTCCCTTTCACCAAATGACCTAACTCAACTTTCTAGGTTCTTTCATAACCCATATGTCCTCTGTGGATGCATCTGTGTTTCTACCATAGCCTAGTTACTCAATTTTTGTACATACAAAAATGTTTCCCTTCTCTTCTTTAAAGAATATTCAATTCTTTATGATATTTGGTGCGACCAAACTCTCCATGATTCCACTTATCCTTTAGCTGTAACATAATTGAATCAGTAGTTTTTCAAGTGTTTACCTCCTCAAACCATTTAGGTACTGAGAAAATAATGAAATTCAATTCTAACTTCTCTACATATTTACCAACCTCCAAATCATCCCTTGTTGGCAACCCATCTACTACCTTGTTGGCTAAGCCAACTTTATACTGAATTTCATATTGATAAATACAAAGTTTAGAAAGACACTTCTGTTGGATTGGGGTATGTATCCATTGATCCATCATATATTGGATACTCCTATGATAAGCCTTATAGTGAACCTTAGACCAATCAAATAGTTCCACCATCTTTTGACTTCTAATAATATTGCATGAGTATCCTTTTCACATGTTGACAACCATAGTTGTTAATCCTTCAAAGTAGAACTTAGAAAAGATACAGGTCTACTTCCTTGCATCAATTCTATAGCCACTACAAACCTAGAAGCACCTAATTCAATAATGAATTTCTGACTAAAGTCTGGCATAGCCAAGTGGTGACATCATACATTCCTTCAACCAGCCAAAAGCATGCCCTTCTTCCTCAGTCCACCTAAAATGACTATTCTTTAGTAGGTTGGTCAAAGGTTGAGCCACCTTATCATAACTTCTTATGAACTTTTCTAGTATCTGATTACCCCTTGGAATTCTCTCAAAGCTTTCACCAATGTAGATCTAGACCAATCGTGAATACTCCTAATTTTAGAAGGATTGGCAGCCACACTATAAGGCTCAGGCCCACTACCCAAGGCTCTGATAGAGCTTCAAGAATGATGATTGGCCCCATAGACCACCACTAGCCTTAATTGTGCACTTTGTCCTCACTCATGTGCAAGCCATGATTAACTTTATGACGGGTCATCCATTCAAGTAGTACAATGGGTTAAGCATGCAGACTGCATATTTCTTTAGTGATGGACTCCTTAAAAAGTATATGCACCTTGGTGATATGGGTAATCCATTCCTTTTAAGATCATTTTTTTGATGCCTCAAATCATGGGACATTACAAACTCCCCCACTTAGACTCTTGTCGTCATCATCAAGGCTCAACTATATGACCTCAGAAGATTTTTCCCATTTCCGAGCAGACCCAGAATGGCCCATGGACACCCAGCTCCTAATCACGGAATACCAACACAAGAGTGGAGAAATTACCATGTAAAGCCCTTTCCAATGTGCCTAGACCGTAGGGTTCAAGACTGGCATGCGACATCTCCATGTGGGGCCCAACTACTGGAGGGGTTATGGCTCTAATACCATTTGTAAGGCCAGGGCCCACTGTCCAAGGTTTTGGTAGAGTTTTAAGAGTTATGAATGGCCCCATAGACCACCACTAGCCTTAACTACATGTTTTGTCCTCACTCACGTGCAAGCTAGGACTAGCTTCCCGACTGGTCACCCATCCTAGTACTACTCTGGGTTGAGCACGTTAACCACATATTTCTTTAGTGATGGGCTCCCTAACAAGGAGGTGCACCTTGGTGATATGGGTACTCCAATCATTCCTTTAATATCATTTTATTAGAGGCCTCAAATCATGGGAAGTTACACACACCTTCATTATAAATCACATGTCCTAGGTATACCACCTTGATAGATCAAAATTGACATTTGCTTCATTTAACAACCCATTTTGTCTTAAAATCTCTAGCAAACTTTGAATATGTTGTATATGCGACTAAGAGTCTATGCTATGCGCTAATACATTGTCAAAGAACACAAATATGATTTTTGTAAGAAGCATTCTAAAATGTCATTCATCAAGGATTGGAAGGTTGTGGTTCATTACTGAGCCCAAATGGCATCACCACGTATTTATAGTGACCTTGGTGGGTCCTCAATGATGTTTATTGGATATCTTCTTCTTCTATTTGACATGGTGACATCCAACTATCAAGTCTAATTTAGAATATAATATCACCCCATGTAGTTCATCAATCCTTGTTAAAGGAAATTTTTCAGGATTAGTGATATGGTTCAATCCCCTATAGTCCACACACATTCGCCAAATGTCATCTGATTTCTTAATCAACAATACATGAGATAAATAAGGTCTATTTCTATTTCTTACTAACCATGCATATAACTATTCCTCCACCTACCTCTCAATTTCATTTTTTTTGAAGTGAGGATAAGCATATAACCATTTATACACTAGCTTACTTCCTTCTACTAATAAAATTCTATGGTATTATCTTCTCTTTAGCAATAATTCAACATGTTCCTGGAACACATCTTTGAATTCCTCTACAATTGTTTTGATCCTAGTAATCCCTCTTGACACTCCTATAGTTATGTTTGGAGGTGATGGTCGACCTGAACCATCATCAGCTGAACCACTTGCATCTTCTTATTCCTCCTTATTCCTTGACAAAAAACATTGCATTAAGGACTAGTGTTTTCCCTTACAACCCCTTTATTGTTGTTGGAACTCTATGAAACTTACAGTTCATCACTTGCTTATTGAAATGCCGCCATACTGGACTAACTTGACATATCCATTTTACCCCTAAAACTACATCATGCTTTCCAAGTTGAAGTATTAAGAACTCTTCCTCCATGCAAATGTTTGGATATTTTTTAAACTCCACGCCTTGACACTTCCCTTTTGGCTTAATTTTCTCCCTATTGGACATTGCGATCATTTACTCCAAGTTCTAATTGATTGCAAATTTTGGCTTATTCATATCTTAAAGATTCAAGAGACATTATGTGCTCCTTGATTCAAGTAGTGCTACCAACTCCACTATGGACCTTCATTTTACCCTAATCCCGTGTGGTACATCTTCCCATGTAATGCTTGTAAAGAAATCTTAGGTTCCTCACCTGGCTCTTCCCACATACATTTTCATCTCTTTATCATCATTAGATGCACCTTCTTGTATTGATACAACTTCCCCTTGAACTTACACTTGTGATCAACACCCCACTTATGATTCCATCTAAAACACAAGTTGTTCTTCCTCCTAAAATGTTCTTCTTCAATAAACAACCATTTCGACCCTAGAATGTTGGTGAGGTATGCCCATAGAGACAATCATGTGATGATTGGCATGGCCTAAACCATAAAGGATTTGATTAATACTTGTAAAGGAAAGATTTCAATTCATTCTATTTCACTCAGTTATGAGATAATGAGGAAACATTATGAATGTCTAAAGAATGACAATACTCAATGATGTATGTATTAAAGTACGTGACTTAGAGGATGATATCATAAAAATGTTAAGAGTGTGTAAATTCTTATTATGTCCCTAGTTGTTTGTTACTGTGGAAGTTAAATAGACACCGGTAACACAAAAAAGACTAGAGTGTGGGTTGGTTGTTGACATAATCTCATTAGTCATGATATTGCAATATCAAACCAAGCACATAGATACATTTTAGAGAACAGTGTATCGGGCAGACCCACCTTGACAAGTGACAAATGGAAACCATCTTTGGTGGTCATAGTCATCTCTCGTAGTGAAGGTGGTGATAGTGATTCTTAAGCCTAAAATCACTACACTCATCACATGTCGTTGGGTATGCTTTGACATCATCAAATGCAATCCTAAAACATGGGTTGTTATAAAGGTGATGATTGGGTGACTTTAACATATGGGGATAGACTGTGAGTGATAGATATGGGATTTTCCCCTCCTACTAGAGTATGATATCATGGCTACTTGATAAGAGAGATTGAGAAACGTATGCACATGCACATGTGAATCAATATATGATATTTAGGTCACATTATCTCATGTAGTCTACTCTTGGTTCAAGAAACATGAAGTGAACGTTGAGAGGATTATAATTCCATGCCTCGAGTTCATACTAGATATTAGATACAAAGGAATTATACAATCACTGCAACACCTCACACAGATTGTAGGTTGAAGTTGTTCTCCAACTTTCCATTCACTTGGGTAGCATTGATGTGCGACTAGGCACTACTCCTTATTTGTGATGTCATAATCTATTTATGGACATTCACTGCCAAAGTGATATGGAACCTATGGGGTCACACACATAGAAACTCATCTAGAAGAGAAGTTTGATCTTGAATGATGATTAGATTGATTACTAAAGCATTTAGGTACTCAATTCATGCAACAAATCAGTTGAATGTGATGTATGTACAGCCAGATGACCGTCTGACAGAGTTAGATGACCGTTTAGAATACTAGATGACTGGCTCAAGAGTTGAGATGGTCGTTTGGGTCATCAGGCTGATTGGAAATCAAATTGGCTTAGTTCGGCCATGTGAACTGACCAGTTGAACTAATCGGTTCGACTCGATTCACCAGACGGGTGTATGGGTGAGCAAGACGGGCATCTTGCCTATGCGAGATGACTAGGTTGGGGTCAAACAAAGGTTTTGGATGTTTCATGAAGTTGTTCTATTGCACATTACTTGTGGTGCAAGGAATTAATATGTAATATTAATTGAAATTGAATTGCCTAATTCGTGTGTGATTTGGAGTCTGCCAAACGACCATTTGGTAGTGCAAGACGACCGTCTCGTGTGACCAGATGACCCTCTAGGTCACCAAATGACTGTCTCGTGGCTTGCAGGTTGTGGAAATTCAAGATCTTCCAATCCCTTCGACTCCCACATAGATTCAGAACATACTGGGAACCCTGACCCTAACCCCGCCTATAAATAGAGGGGTACTGGGGATTCTCAAGAGACAACAATAAGAACAATAATTCAGAATCAATTATTATGACAATTTTTGTCCTCTCTTGTTGTGATAACTGAGAGAGCCCAAGGAAGTCCTACCCGATAAGGGAGGGATAGCTACAGGAGAGAACAACTGAGGATTGTTGTTGTGGGAGAGCAAGTTGGTGACTAGTACACCAACAAAAGGGATAACTCCTTCCTACCCATTCTAGTTGAACAACATGAGTTATAGTTGGTTTGTGTGGACTACTCTAGAGGTAGGAGTCCTTTGGTTGTTGCTCAGAGAGAAAAGTCAACATGTAGTTTGTGGCGTGACCATAGGAGCATTGCAAAAGTTGTTGTGTTCATTGTTTGTGGTGAAGACCAGGAGTTGCACATCCACCATCTAAGAGAAACTAGTAGACAGTTGCACTAAAGTGAGTTTTTGTCGCTAGACTTGCTCCAGACCAGGTATAACTCGCTAAACCATCCTTCCTATTTTGTAGTAGTTGATGTGATCTTGTTGTTATGGGAATACAGATAGATACTTTGTGCCTGTATTTCCCAATAGTAGTATCAGAGCCACATCAATATATTATGATTTAGGATAATCAATGTGATCGGATTTTGGTTTAATCATTTATTTATTGCATACGATGCAAATATTTAATTTGTCTCATATGCTTATCTGATCAAAGACCACATAATCCCAAACTCATATATATATATATATATATATATATATATATATATACATATACATATACATATATACACACATATGCATATATATATATACATATACATATACATATATACACACATATGCATATATATATACATATACATAAATATACATATATATGAAATTTACATGTGTAGTCCTAAAAGTAGTTTTGATGGTGGATGTGTAGCGTGGTTATGGCCTAAACCCTAAATTTGTGAGTGGTTAGATGGTATGGTTTTATTCCTTTTTTCTCGGTCTTTGTACCGAGCCTATACCTATTTCTTCCCAATGTAAAGTTAATTCTTTCCTAACTTTGCTCCCCTTGAATGTAACTCAAGGTTTCTCTTTACAATGTAATAATTTTATAGTAATAGGATAGTTTATTTTCTTGTAATGATGAAGAAGACGGTCATCATCGGATGAGATGAACAATTTGTGAGACGAGCCAACTGTATGGAGGACCATGGAGGACATAATGATAGAGCCATATGACTACCTGGTGGACCCAATCGACCATTTTGAAGGAGTTCAAACATTAGCTGGAGTGGAGGCTAGACGAGTGTCCATGATAATCAACTGACTGGCCAAGAGGTGAGACGACTGATTTAAAGGTTTGACTCTACCTAGATTGGCAACCACAGATCCACACCAACAACATGTTCATACATGTGATGTAATGATTGATCTAGGTGGTAGTAATTCCTTGTAGATCCAAGGAATTACAAGTAGACATGGCCATAATCATCACCTTTTAATCTATATTGCATGTTTACTTTGTGGGATATAGCATGTATATGATATGTACTATATATGTGGTGATTGGATACAATATATGTATATATATGATATATATAAAATCCCTCAAATCAAACATAGTAAGTCTCAGATTCTTTCCATTAGTAATACACATGAAAAGCTTGAATGATCCAGCATAGATTTCCACAAAGCATGGTGCACTATCTATCTCATGGAAGTGTGATGGTAGATATGTAGGTTTGCACAAAGCATGGTTCATGACTGTCGTGTTGGCTATTGGGCCAGGCTTAACTGGTGACTTAGAGAGGCTAAGCCCAGAAGCATGCAGATGATTATGGCAAGGAGTTGCACATATCATCTAGCCAAGAGTTGCATATGATGCAATTGGCATGATTGCCTACCTAAATAATCAAGTTGTGGGCGATTGATAAAAAAACGACTCATATTTGATGAAATATGGAACTCGGCTCATTGCACAATTATCCGTTGTGGTTTTTCGAATTGATACTTGAGGGTTATCAATTTGAAAAAAAAAATAATGAGAATGATAATAAATTAATGACCTAATTATTATGGCCCAAATTAAATCAAAGCAAATAAAAAATGAGTTTTTGACAAAATTGCAATTTTTTTGTAGAATCAAATGGAAACAAACAACAATCACTTTTGAGAAGGAAAAACTTACTGGGAACAATTTCATGACTTGTTTAGGACGTTGAGAATTGTTCTCACACAGGAGCACAAGCTCTATGTCCTGGAAATGCAAGAACTAAAGGAACCACCTCAAAATGCACCAAGGGATGACAGGGATGCTTACAAGAAGCACACTAAAGACATTGTGGATGTCAAGTGTCTAATGCTAAGCTCCATGAACTATGAGTTGCAGAGGCAGCATGAAAATATGGGTGTGATTGAGATAGTCACACATCTCAAGAACATGTATTAAGATCAGCCAAGACAAGAGAGATATAATGTCTCCAAGGTGTTGTTCAAATGTAGCATGGAAAAAGGAGACCCATTAGGTCCTAATGTACTCGATCTTATTGGGTATGTGGAGAACCTATCTATACAAGGATTCCCTTTAGGTCAAGAGTTGGCCACTAACGTGATTTTGCAGTCTCTACCAGAGTTATATAGTCAGTTTGTCATGAACTACAACATGAACGACTTTGACAAACCATTGATAGAGTTGTTGGGCATGTTGAAAACAATTGAGATACAAATGAAGAAATACAAGTCCAAGTTTGTGATGATGACCAATAAGACAAAGGGAAGTCTAAAGTCAAAGGCAAAGCTAAGAAGAGTTCAAAAGCTAGCCAGAAGCCCAAGTCTTCATATCTCAAAGCAAAAGGAGTGAAGAAAATAAGAGGCGATTTTTACCATTGTCACCAACTTGGACATTGGAAAAGAAATTTCCCACTCCGGTTAGAGGAATTAAAGAAGAAGAAGGAAGGCATTGAGGCCTCCACTTCAAGTATAAACATTACTAGATAAATTTGATTACTTCTTCATTTTGGTATATGATACCAAATAGATATTTAACATACTTGATGTGCAGGATCTAACAAAAAGTAAAGGCCCTCATAGGAGGACAAAAATGGAAAAGGTGGATCAAGAGTTGCGGAAGTTGTAGTCCACATTTAAATTTTCTTAGCCCAATGGGCATATAATAGAGTTTCTATAACTATTTTTTCATTATGCCATCAAATAGAAACAATTACTTTAAAGAATCTCGTATCAAAAGGATGATAAATCAATAAAGTGAGATATTAATGTTTCTGTTTCAAAAGATGTGATTTTGCATGGCAATGCCCAAACGTCTAAATGGTATTTATACAAAATATTTTGAGATGAATGCTTATAATGTTAATACCAAAGGATTATAGTTGATAACTCAAGACTATCATTAGAATTAGTCACTTTGGATGTACGTATAAGAAATGCATGTCTAGAATACATATTGATTTTAATCTAAATTATCTTGGTTATCCAACCTAAGGAAGCATGCAAAGCCTTATTTACGCACAAATGTGACATAACATCCTTCACTAGATGTAGTGGGAGTATAAGCCTTCCATTAAACCTCATACATGTGATGCATGAAGCTCTTATGGAATGAATGCTAAAGAGAATTACTCATACCTCATTTCATTTATTGGTAATATGATGATATGTACTTAGTGAAATAAAAACATAAATCCTTAGGTTTATAAGTGAAGTATGGCTTTGATGAAAGTGTTACGAAACTTTGATGAGATCAAATGTTGAAATACTTTATATCGATACCTTGAGTACCTTCAAGAAAGAACTATGATAATGTATCACAAGTCAAATCCATATGAACATGGTGATGTGTCAGAATGAAGGAAATATGCCATGATGAGTCATGATATATTTATCAATTAATCTAATCTTTTTATCATCATAAATATATACCTATCACTAAATAATGTACTATCTAAATGGTTTTCATAAGACATCATATATGATATGATTTGGAATGTCTTAATATGTCTAAAGGATTGAAACCTACATTGAGAAAGTAGTTTCTTGAAGAAGGTTTATCCGCAAACCATAATTGTTGAATGTCACTATTGATCCTAATCCAATAACAAAAGTGTTTTTTTGATAGGATAATTGAGTTCCTAAAGAATCAGTGGGAGTAAAAATAGAACTTGAAATGTTTGATGTCAACAAAGTGGTCCCATGAGAACTAAGAGAATCACAAGTTGTTGTGGAATCTCAGGTCCGTCATTTAACACATAGTAGAATAGTTCTAGTATAACACATCTGAGAGTGGAGGATTGTGAATCCAACGATTCAGATGGGTTGGTCATAATAAGATGAGCCAACTAGTCAACTAGAAGCTATTAAGAACCATAATATGAGAAATGGCACAGGGCCATTATGGGGTCCATATAAGATAACAAGGTAGGACCTTGATAGCACCACCTAAAGGGGTAATACCTAAAGGGTGCAATAAGATCTTGTGGCAAAGATTTGTATGGACAACATAAAAAATAGATTGGTTGAATAGGTTTTCAAATCAGTTCAAGTTTTTTAACATAATAGAAATTCCTTTACCAATTTTCAAGCTTGTTGTTGTAGTTAAATAGACTAAGAGGTTTAGGAGATGAAGATAGAAACTGGATTCCTTAAGGGGAATATGTAACATACCAGATCTTGGACCCTACCCTAGAACTTTGACCTTTTGGACTTATCCAAACAAGGTTGAGGTTAGATCTAAAAGATGTTTAGTATGACCCTAATGAGCTAATGCATGCATAAATCACCCTAATGTAACCTAATGTTCTCACGTTAGTCTTAGGTCAATAATGGACACATAAAATATGTCACATGTGATAAATGAAGAATACATAATAATTTGTGCCAAATAATCTTACATAGTTCTTTTGTGCTAATATAAAAATATGGAATATAAGTGGATGGATAATTGGGTTAATGGTGATATAATATAATAGTAGGTCACATATAATAAATGTCAATCTCATTAAAAGAAATCTCAAAAGTGGAATCTAAGTTAAGAATTGTGTTCCTTGGGTCCCATTTACCTTGGGAGTCAAGTTTCATGTTATAAATGACTCCAAAAGAGGAAAATAATCTTGGATTTGTGATCTAAATCATAAATATAGCCTTTGGGTGAATTTTCATCCAATTTGGAAGATGTTTGAATAAAAGATGAAATTAGGAGAGAGAAAGTGTGTAGAACATTCAAAATATTAAATAATTGTACAAACAACTCCAACATGTAAAATTGATGACAAATTCGTATCCAACACATTAAATATGACTTGTGGATGAAGTTTCATAAAAAAATGGAGAATCTTAAAGTCATTAATGCATGAGAAAAGAGAAAATAGGACTTGGATTATTTAACACATTAAAATTCTCAAAAGGCAAATCTAATTGCATAATCAGAATCTACATGCTTTAGTTAGCCTCTGTGTAAAATTCCAATAAATTTGGGATTGGTTTGCACCCTCAATTTAAGAGAGAGAGAGAGAGAAAGGAAATAAAATACAAATTTCACATTATTTGAATCCAATTTGAATAAGGTTCTTTAGTTACACTGTTTATTTTGTTTGCCTTATGCACTGACCTTTCTAGACTGTTAGATGAAGAATCCTACGGAGGTCGGATCATCTCCTACCTCCAGTCGGACTCCTTTCTCTCTGCTATAGTAGCACCAATTCTCTCTCTCCCATATCTCTCTCATACCTCGATGGTTTCCAGATTTTCCTTCACCATTAGTTTCTTGGCATGATTCCATGACTAATGATTCCATATTTGATAGGGATTCATCGTCCCTACCACCCAATCAAAAAATGGGTTTCTCAATCCCTTGTTTTTGATCTCCAGTGGGACTCCTTGCATCTCCTTTACTCCTGACCTATAAATAGTTACCCAGAACCTCCACTCAATCATTAAAATTCAAATAGCAATATTCGTTGATCGACAAACACTCTGCCACCAGTCTTCCCAAATCAGGCTGCATCCTCACACTGTCTCGGCTAGGTCAGTGTGCTTTGAACCTTGGTTCAACAGCGAGAGTTGCGCTTCTCTTCCGTCGCAGCCCATGTTACTTATCTACACTTCCAAATTTCTCTAGAAGTCTCGTCCCTTGCTGTTGTTTGCTCAGAGATCAGTAAGATGGTTTCTTCTTCATATCTAGCTACTGTGGGACTTCAACCCAAATTAGGATACTGCGGTGAGTTCCTGGCACCTTCATGGTGCTGTCTGTTCTTTCAGTTTGGCGAGAAGTCATCTCATGGAGTTTTTCCCAATTCCACGCCTACTTGCTCGGGCTGTTTCAAGCAGCCATGGTAGGTGCCTATAAGGGTAGGATACCCTATTGTGTTTTCTCACTTCTAGCCCCCTTCTTTCCTTCTTTATTTATTTTATCGCCTAGGGGCATTTCCGTCATTTTTCATTTCTTCTTTGTTTTGGATTAGTCTAACGAGCATTGACCAAACTTTGACCTGCTGACATGGAGGCCTCTAGTTGGATCGAGTAAGAAGGGTTGGGCCCCGCTCTCTCACTCTCTCTCTTCCTCTCGCTGGGCTTTTCGGTTGATGTGGCATTTTGTGATTGGTTCTTTTTGTAAAATTCATAAACTTTGATCTGTTTGTCCAAAAATTATAAATAAATATGTTTTAGAATTGCAAAATTGTGTTATTTCAAATAAAAATAGTTTCAAAGCCTAATTTCCATATTTTAATGATGGATTTTTAAGGATCTAATTAATTAATATAAAAAGCCCTAAAATTGGTAACTAATTCATATAATATCCAAATTTAGTGAATAAATATGTTTTCTTAATTAGGAAAACCTAATAAGTTGATTGGTCCAAGTTTAGAGTCCAAAATCTGATTTTTTGTAGAAAGGTCTAGAATTAGGGTTTCATATATATATATATATATATATATATATATATATATATAACCCTAATACATGTGAACAATTTGCATTTAGGCAAGGTTGATCTTAGAAACAACTAGTTTGGTGAAGAGAGTTTCTAGGACCCTAGTTTAAAGTATGTTTTGCATCCCCTATTATTCTATGTTGAGCAATTCACCCATATTTTCTTTCTCTTGGTCCTATGGACATTAGCATATACACAATATCTTTTCTTTTGAAATCATAGTTCTTGTGAACTATCTTATTATGTTACTGATCTTGTGATTATGGATATTCTCTTGGACCCTTTTTCATATGCTTTGAGCATGTTGGACTTATTTGATGTTATGTGCTTGTTTTCCCACCATGGTAGTGGATGTATATATATGGCACATTATGCGGGTGCATGGATCCTTTGATCCCACTTTATACTTGATGGATGTTCCCATCCTCCTTATTCGTTATACTTGCTTATTCTTTTATTATGCAGCATGTGGTGACTACTAGTATAATGTTGAATGTGTTTTTATGTGGATGTTAAATTCCCACATGTGAATGCAGATGTTAAATTCCTGCATAATTAAATATGGGGGCAGATTTTAAATTCCTACTCAGTAGATGTCGACAGACCCTGCCACCGCCCTATTCTAGAGGGGATGTATATTGTTCCCCTCACCCCACATTTATGGTAGATGTGTATCCTATCCTGCTTGGGTGGATGTATATAGTTCCTACCCACTCCATATTTAGAGCGGATGTATACAGTTCCCACTCACCTCATATTTTTGGTAGATGTGTTATTTCCTACCTACATGTTTATATTGTCTAATATTATCATAGGTGAAAGACATGGATGCCTTGTTTATAAACTCTCTTGCTTCATTATTATTTGGTGGTTCATATTCTTTTATGCTTGATTGGGTAGTACTTTACTTTTCTATGGGAAGCCTACTTAATGTCCATTATTCTTTATATATTGCTTAATTTCCTTTTTAGTATGCACATACCAACTTTTGTTGATGTTTCTTTTTCTTCTCCTTTTTGTGGGGTATGCTTCCATCCCTAGGTTTAGGTCAAGGAGAGGATAAGCAAGGTGGAATTAGACAACAACCTTTGTAGATGAGCTTTGGGAGACTTGAAAGAGGTGGTTAGATGACTCTCAGCTGATCCTAGATTGATTAAGATAGTTTTCTTTTTTGTCTGACCCATGTGTGGTGTAGTGATGTGTAATGATATCAAGCTTTGTAATAGTTAGATAAAGTTCTCTTCTGCTGCTACTTATTGTGTTATGATACATACATGTTGAATGAATTAGTTATCATCCCTTGTGTACGTGACACAACCTAAAAGGTTTAAGACTCCAAGGAATGCAACCAAACTTTATAAATGACAAGGTTCAATCTGAGATTGAAACAAGCATCTCAGAAATGGGATCTTTTGATTTGATAAGATGGTCAAAGAGTTTGACTTGAATCAATATAACATATGAAATCTGTGATCACAAAAGATTTAGTGGGAGCATATATGCATATTCCACATATGATGAGGAATAACAACTCAATATTGTAAATATTGAGATCTGGCATGAAAACTCCTTCAACAATGACGGATTAAGTGAAACATCTTATGAGATAAGGATCAAGACCTATGACATAGTTCTTTAATGTTTCAAAATGGAAGTTTGAGCACATACAACAACAACGTGTTGAAAGAGTTCAACACGAGAAGGATTCAGTGAGAGAGAATTTGGATTAGTCTCTCATGGACCTTGTGTTCCATTTCTGGTGAAGAATGGAAATAACATGATTAAGATGTCATTGGATGTAGCAATGGATCTATCATGAATGCTATTATCCCATATAATCTTGTATGTATTGGACATGATAAGATAACAATAAATTCCAATAAGGGTTATTTGAAAGTCATTAGAGATATCCATTAGCATTGAAGTATCGGATATACTGCTAATCAATAAAGATAGCAATGAAAGGAAGAGTTGGATGTAAAAGGTTACATCGATGCAAGTTCCCATAATGACAAAATGATCACAATAAAATATGTTTTAAAAGGAAAAATATTGTCAGTTGGAAGGGTTCCAAACTAATAGCCATTTATTCTATTATCCAATTGAAGTTGGGTATACTTTTGTCATGAACATAGAGTGATATTGTATGGATCTAGAAGTTCATGTGATGAACTTATAGATGTTCCAACCATTAAACAATAGAAGTACTATGACAACAATGGAGATACTTGTTAGGCAAGGAATATCAGACACCATATTACGGTGGTTTCATCTCAGAGCCAAGAGATAAGAAACATGCAATATACCGACTAATAGCAAAATGTTGCTAAACCATTGGCTTAGCACTTGCACAGAAGAAGCATGGTGGACATGCTTAGATCACTAAGAATGAGATTTGTGGGTGATTGTATCTAAGTACAAGTGGGATTCTGCTGGTGAGGTATGTCCATAGAGCCAATCATGTGATGATTGACATGGCATGAACCATAAACGATTGGATTAATAATTGTAAAATCAAGCTTCCAATTCATTCAGTTTCACTCAGTTATGAGATAATGAGGAAACATTATGAATGTCTAAAGAATGACAATACCCAATGATGTATGTCTTCAAGTACGTGACTTGGAGGATGAGATCATATGAATGTTAAGAGTATGTGCATTCTTATTATGTCCCTATTAGGTTGCTATTTTGGAAGGTAAATAGACACCATTGACACAAAAAAGACTAGAGTGTGGGTTGGTTGATGATAGAATCTCATTAGTCTTGACATGGTAATATCAAACCAAGCACACAGATACATTTTAGAGAATAGTGTCTCGGATAGACCCACCTTGACAAGTGACAAATGGAAACCATCTTTGGTGGTCATAGTCATCTCTCATAGTGAAGGTGGTGATAATGATTCTTAGACCTAAAATTACTACACTCGTCACATGTCATTGGGTACGCTTTGACATCATCAAATGCAATCCTGAAATATGGGTTGTTATAAAGGTGATGATTGGATGACTTTGACAGATGGGGATAGGATGTGAGTGATACATATGGGATTTTCCCCGCCTACTGGAGTATGATATCCTATCCACTTGATAAGTGAGATTGAGAAATGCATGTGCATGCACATGTGAATCAATATATGATATTGAGGTCACATTATCTCATACAATCTGCTCTTGGTTCAAGAAACTTGGATTGAACTTTCAGAGGATGATGATTCCATGCCTCGAGTTCTCCTAATATTAGATATAAAAGACTTATAGAATCACTTCAACACCTTACACATATTGTAGGTTGAAGTTTTTCTCTAACTTTCCATTCACTTCGATAGAAATGATGTACGACTAGGCACCGCTCCTTGCTTGTGATGTCATAAGCTAATTATGAACATTCACTGCCAACATGAAATGGTACCTATAGGGTCACACACATAGCAACTTCTCTATATGAGGAGTTTGATATTAAATGATGATTGGATTGAATACTAAAGCATTTAGGTACTCAATTCACACAACAAATCAGTTGAATGTGAGGCATGTAGTTCCAGACGACCATCTCACAAAGTGAGATGGTCGTTTGGAGTATGAGACGACCGACTCTAGAGCTGAAGACGGTCGTTCGTGTCATCATGCTGATTGAAAATCAAATTTGTAAGGGCCCTAAACTTGCTTAAAATGTTGAGCAAGCTTAATTATCATAATTTAATGCCTATAACCTTAATATAACCTTTTGATGTGCTTTTTAATCATAAGACAAGCTTAAGTTACAAATTTGGTCCAGTTTGGACACTGTTTGAGCAAGTTATGCAATTTTATGTACATTTTGGACTTTGCTGCCATTTACCCAATCGAAGGGTTTCTTTGCAAATTTTTCCATCATTATGTTCCTTAGATGTCTTGTCATCATTCTTGAGCTTTTTTAGCCATGGGGTGCTCAGTTGTACCTTGATTTAGAGGAGATTTCATTCTTTGTTGAATTAGCCACCTTCAAGGCTATCAAATGATGGCTCCACTAGCTTGGGCATCATGCAGTGGACAACAGATGGTGGAATAGCCAGTGGTCATCACTAGCAGCCCCTATTTTGATGGTTCAATTTGGTTTGGTTCACTTGAACCCATGGTTCACTTATGGACATGATCAACCAATGGTTCACCCATCTTTAGACCTAAACCATGATCAAACGAAGGTAACCTTTGACCAACAGCCAGTGGCTAGCTTGGGAGACCATCAACCGATGGCCTAGTAGTCCCCACAA
This sequence comes from Alisma plantago-aquatica, assembly GCA_963693085.1. NCBI lineage: Eukaryota > Viridiplantae > Streptophyta > Magnoliopsida > Alismatales > Alismataceae > Alisma > Alisma plantago-aquatica. Next base: position 799,615,269 of record OY856414.1, on the reverse strand, counting down.
ACTAGTGGACCTGCTACTTGCTCATCCATGCAAATGTTAAGCCATGGACACATGGAGAGTTGCTTGTACACCTCATGCTTCTTCTCAACTTTATCCCCCAAGCTTTATATACTTATCCTTATGCCATAGACTAAGCTTTTGCTCTCTACTAATTACCTCCTTCTAAGAACATCATTCTCTCTCTATTCTTCTATAGAGAACCTATCCAAGGTAGAAGAAGAAGGTGATCTTCTTGGAAGAAGCATCTAGGGTTCTGATTTGCTTCCTTCTAGGGTTTCTAAAGCTTCTTCTTGGTGAGCTTGACCTATATGAGTAAGTAGTTCCTTCTTTCCCCCATTTCCTTCTCTTTTCTTCTTCCTCCTACCTCTATCCAATTTAGAACCTTGCTGATCCACGGTACAAGTTGCTCTAGAACTCAAAAACCTACCTTCTCTTGCTTCTTCTTCTAGGGTTTTGCTTCCTTGTGGAGAAAGGTGCCTACTTGGTCGAGTTTAGATCTGAAACTTGGGTTTCCTTGCCTTCTTTTCTCAAGATCCTTGCTTCCAAAAGTTTGTTCTTATCAGTAGAGGCTAGTTTTATAACCTTATTCACTTATATTGCTTACTCCAAGCTTGTTTGCTTATGTTCTTGCTTAAAAACAAATATCCTTGCATATAGAAGCTATGCTTGCTAGGGTTTTGGATTTTTATGGTGTTCCCTATTCTGTTCCAGTTCTAAAATGACCTTGTAAATAGGTGTACGACCTTCCTAGGGTAGAGGATGTTCTAGGGAAGGTTAGTAGCTCAATCGATGGTGCTAAGCACCTAACATTAGATTAGGGTTTTCAAGCCTTTTTCCTTCACCACTACATCACCCGATGGTGACACCATGTCAACCAATGGTGACACCATGACAACCTATGGCGGTGACCAAGGGTTTCAATCGATGGTGACAACTGATGGTCACCCCTTAGGTCAAGTTTTGGTTCAATTAGACTTAATGATAAATAGTTAGTGCCTTAATAGAGGTATCAACTAATGGTGATAATAATGTAACATCTGATGGTGAGAAATGATATTAGTGATAATCATATCAATCAATGGTGGCCCAAAATGTCACAACTTATGATGAATTAGGTCACCACAACCAATGGTGAGTGAATCTCTTAAATGTAGCTTCAATTCAGCCCTAAATCAATGATCTCTTGGTTCAATGGATCTCTTTGGTGGTCCTATACCCTAATTGATGGTTTTAAATAATGAACCCGGTCCAATGAATGAGGTTGGATTTTTCAACATCCAATGGATTAGAATGAATCCCATAGTGTTATATGTGAGTCCTAGTGATAAGAATTTGATGATTTAATGCCTTTAATTTTTAGTCTTACCTTTTCCCTCATATAAATAAATTTGATAAATTACTATAACTAGTAGATGTGTACCCTTAATGAAACATGGCTTGTAACACCAACTCTAATATGATTAATTGATGGTGATTGATTATAGTTAGACCTCTTGAATGATTAATGTGTTAATGAGTTACACTCTCCTTGTGTTGCAAACTCAATGTAGTATTAATTGAATATCATAGTACCTTGTCGTGTTATAAACTATGGGATACATATGTGTTGATGATCTTTTGAGCATTGTTTAAGGCCTAGAATGATAAAGATGATCTTGAAAGGATTAATGTGATGGTCTTAATGACCTTCGAACATGTTTGAGCTATTATTGAGGTGATATACTCTTTATGATCCAATAAAGTAGAAACCCTAGAACCTGTGATATGTAAATGGTGTCTTGTAATGGTATGATGACATGTGTAAAGAGATGGAATAATAACCCAACTCTCTACTAAATAATGGTAAACAAAAACACCAATGTGTAGCAGCGGAAGTTAAAACTTTGACTATATTCAATTGTATAAAGAGTACTTTACAAAATTTTCCAAAAGGGTGTACAATCTTTATACATACAAGGATCTAGGTAGAGGAAGACTAAAACCAAATCAATATTGTCTCCAAACAAAGACAACTTAATATATATAGGCAGCTATGTCAAATATACAAGGTTGAACTCCTTTTCCTATCCTTAGCCTTAGGTAGGTTCACCAAGCTTCTGATGCACACTCTGATCCTATACCTGGGTGGTTGGCATCACCCAGCAAGAGAGAGATAAAAGTATGTGTCAATCAAAAGGATAAGGACAAATAATACATCACAACATTACATAATAAAAGATTCACTACACTAAGAAATTTCAAGAGTATGAGGTAAGTAATCAAATAAGAATTTAGAAATCTGCCATAGTCCAAATAACAACAATAATCAACATAGCATGAATATATTATGACACAAAATCATATCAATGTAGGGTGAGGTACCTACCAGACATACACCATAGATGAGGGAGAGTGGTCACATTCCCAAACACCTACAAATATATATAATATGAAGGGAGTGGTCACATCCTTCGGGGGAGAGTGGTCACATTCCCCAAAATATAATATGAGGGGAGTGGTCACATCCCTCTAGGGTGCATGTCCTCTATGGGTGATTTGTACTCATGTACACTACATTGTCATTTGGCCAATAAATACATCATGTTGAATGATTCACTTGGCAGTAGTAAAACATTAATAATATTGCATCATAGCAAAATGGGGTTCCATAACCCAAGAAATAATCACATAAAAGAGCCAACATAGTCAAGAGAAAGAATTAAATAAATAAAGGCAATAGAGAGAGATTCCAAGGCTAGCATTTGCCTCATTAGGAAATTAGGGTTGGATAAAATCCCAAACTGAAGGATAGGTATAATTTGCACAATCTTACATAAGAATTCACATTCATCATTCATTCATAAATAGGCATCACATATCTGATCTTCACAACTAAAGATCAACTCGATCGATGTACTTTAGTTCACAAAGCCATATTTTTATCCTAGAAATGCATTATGTTAGTCAAACCAAACATATGTTGACCTTCCTAGTTTAGTTATACATATTGTTGTTAGCCTAGTTCTATCACCTAATTGCATTATATGATTTATAATCATACTAACTGAATATATGGTCCCTTAGATATCAATTTCAATTCCAAAATTTAACTATAGACACTTTAGTCTAAATAAATTCAGATTACCAATATATGTTGGTATTGACATGTATCTCTCCAATCATTATTATTATTATTATTATTATTATTATTATTATTATTATTATTATTATATATATATATATATATCCAGGGTATTTGTTTGAATGTGATAACTTGTTACCATCACCAAGTTTTACATCTTTAACACCTTGGTTTATATCTAATTTGTTATTCGAGATACCAATCTACATATTTGCTAGACTTCCCCTCTTATATGGTTAATATGTTACTACATACATTGACTAATATTAGTTAATAAAGAGAATGGAGAAGGTTGATTAATTAAGAGATCCGTGCTGTTTTCAAATATAGGAGGAAATATTAATGTCACAAATCCAAATAGTATTCACGTTTTATATACAACATGCCCGATTAGTATTGGCTCTACACTACAGCTTACAAACAAATCATATACTAAATATACTAATTATATACTCATATACAATAAGATAACATATACATGCATACATGTACAATTTCTTAGAAAATGGTGTACGCATCTGGGTTGATCTCTAATTCCTGATATAGTACATCTTGATGTTAAAAATTCTGTAATCAGTATATTGACGTAGCACGTGATACAATTACTTTGGTGGATGGACTAGTCAATCGTGTTAGTAAAACGTCATATCATTGTCTAATTGACTATTATATGAGTTACCTTCAGCATTCATGAGTTAGTGTAAGAGTTGGACGTTAGCTAAAATTTCTGAAAGCAAGGATGTTAATACTAACCTTCATTGGTGAGGTATCGACTGATCTCTATGCATGTTTTGAATAAACCCATGCACAACATTCGGAACTCAGGTTTCCTTGCTCGAGTAGGGGGAATTAGAAGGAATTACTAGTCAGCACCAGACCGACAGAGAAGTACTGGAGCTGTAGGTCTCGGTGCCATTGCCATGATTGAGGCTGGCGAGTTGCAGATCTGCAGTTTGGTCGATGCTGGTCTTGGTGTTGAAGGCCCTTGCTCGACTTGTGATCATGACCGGTGTACGTGTTGTGCCGGCTTGATGATGGCCTTTGCCCTGCTGAGGGTGCTGAAGCAGAGAGACGGAGTTCATGGTTAGTCTCTGCAACCACGACGGGTGATGGTTTGTCTTCGGCCAAACATCACGGCGCCGGGAGAGGGAAAGGCACCGAGGTTAGGGGCTGATATTAAAGAGGTCAGGTGATCATCTTCAGGTGGACAAGGTGGCCGCTAGAACTGATAATGGTTGTGGATCCATGTATGAGAAGGTTTGAGCAAAACGATTACTGCCATAGCTACCGTCAGGTTGCAAGTGGTGGCAGATCCCAAGCACTAGTAACCATTGACAAGGAGGGGAGAAGAGTATTACCTGTTGATCGACCAAGCCAGAAGTGGTGGTCAAGGGAGGCCTGTAGTGCGCCCAAGCAGAGTAAACAGGGAATGAGCTGCAGTGATTTGGCTTCATGGTGAGGTCAGGTAATGTAGAATGAAGAGGGCGTCATTGATCTTGCTCGATGCAACAACATCTTTTGTCCTCTCTGTGGCCGATGTGTACTCCCCGGCATCTAGCCTCGCATCATGTGAGGAGCATGAACGGCGCCCACCGCTGTTGCGGCTGGGATCAGGCCATTAGCCTCCTCTCCAGGTTGGCACAAAGAAGGAGGGAAGGTGATTAGGAAGCGGCAGTAGCAGCCCTGACTTGCAACCACGACGACTGGTGCTAGGGGAGATGAATCTAATGGCGGCTAGGGCTGTTCGTGCCGTGTAGATGGCGTCGGTGTCAAGGGTTGGACGGTGAAAGATGAGAAGATGGAAATTATAGAAGAGAACGGATATTAGGAGGGGAAATGATTCTCTGCGTGCGGCTAGGAAAGACGGACGGAAGGTAACGCCCGCGTGACCAGGGCTGGGGAAAATAAATGACATCAATGGCATATAAATGTTATTAAAGTGAATTAAAGAGAAATATTCAAATAATTAATTGAGTGGGTAAATGGCATCGGATTGACCTCAAATTTTGTGTGATGGTAGAATACGTAAATAATTACACTAGAAAAAATTCATTTTGTATTTTGAATAATTTAAGACCACCAATTATGTTAGGGGTATTTTTATCATTTTAGAGTTTTAGATGGGTGAAATAATCTATTTATTCTTTCATATTTTTGTTGAAACTAAAATACGCAATGTATTATCCATGTAACTTGTTTTCACTAAATTTTATAGAGTTAATAATTTGTATATCATGATTTATGAAAAGACAATGCATGAGTCATTTCTTGCATTTTTAATTATTTACCACTGATTTGGCCACAAAATTATTATGAGGGTATATCAGACTTTATATTTTTGAAATAAAATATTAAATTGAGATTTTATGCAAAATAAGGTATTTAATTGCGCTAGGGGTAAAATGATCATTTTGTATTATTAGACTCTAATTAACACATTAGTTGAGATATTTGTGCAAAGCCCATTCATTGACATGAATGTGGGTAAATATAGATCACATCATCAAATACTGCTCAAATTCAACATTGAGGCCAAAGAGCATAGAAAAGATAGGGAAAATTAGGAAAAAGGCCAAAAGGACATAAAGGAAAATAAAAGTTTGAAAGTGGGTAAATTGCAAGAAAGACCCTGAAATTCAGTCTGTTACAACATGTATGGTCGATTTATTTGCAATGAATGATAGCATGTGGTAATTTGATCATCGATACCACAAACGTTTTATATCTTCTGAAGTTGCAATACATATACTCTTTTTAGATATGAATTAGGGTTTGTATGTCCACTTGTATGATAAAGCCTTAATGCATTCAATTGGAGATAACTAATCAAGTGAAACCCTAATAATTTAGTTCCCTATGTCGTAGAGCCATCTTCAGTGTCAAAACTTGTTGGATGGTGAAATGAGTATTCCTAAGGGAAATCAAAGCGCATATAGTTGAGTATGTGGGGGTGGCAAGTTGAGGATATATCCTTGTCATCCACAAATGTAGGTTATGGAGGATGGCTATGGTCATACCTTAGTTATTTAATGTGATTGAGGCAAGCTACAATTGTATGTCAGATAAAAGGGTTTTGTATATCTTGGTTTCTAGTGTCATAACTTGTACCAAGCACGGACTAGTTTTTATCAGTCTGACTATATGTCACTATTGACAGTTTGACTAGTATGTCACTCAATTTACTCGTACTGACCAAGGGGAAGAGATCTTAGGATACAGACACTCCTAGATCTTATACATAACTGAATAGCACTTCGCAGTGGTCAGTTGGACTTTGAGTGGTACAACTCAAACTCCCCATGGCATAATAAAAGATGTAATATAAGTCGTGTAGTATATTTGATAGGGTTAAATACATCTCACATTGTTTGAGTATCCCTTGTCATACTTTTATACTATATAGTTCTTATATAGTGTAGACCTATGAAATTTGATTAATTATACTTGATGGTAAAGAATATTTACTTAACTACTTAGTACGCTTAAAATGTTCAATCTTCTCAAATTGCTTAATCCGCACTTTAATTGCTCAATTTATTTACTATCAATTAACCTATTGTAATCAATATCTGTTGGAGAGAGTTATATCTCTTGTTGGGAGTAGGTCTCACCTGTGGGTTACCACATCTTTTTAGGTGGTCGCGGGATCAAGGTCGAGGTCGTGTTGTGGAGAAGAACCATCAATATATTCAGAAGGTTGGTCATTTGTAGATATTTGTAGTAGAGTCCTAGTGTCGTCATTGTACTCTCAGGTCTGGGTATGAGAGGTGCTTTCTAGACAATATATTTGTATCGACATGAGATTTTGGCAGTATGCGAGTGTATGTATATATGGCATGTACATGTAAATGCTTCTTTTGTACATGGGAAGTGGTTGAGTCCATTGAGCATAGATGTAAATTCCTATTATAATATATGAGAATGGTAAAGGTGGACCTTTATGTAAATGTTTTAGAACTTGTTCATGATGTGAATTTTGGTTTTAATTATTCCGCATTTTTAACTATGTGATTAATTATTAGTTAAACGTGTTTTATGTTTTGAGTAATCTCGTTTAGCGTGACGAGGTGTCACATTTAAGTTGGTAATCACTCTAGTTTCACGGTGATTTCTAAGGTTTTACCGATTGCTTGAAATTAAATTCTTGGATGAATTTTATTTCCTGCAATCTATAAAGTGATTATGACTATGACAAAGTATGCTTATAACATGCTCCAACCCAACATACCACCTCTGGATGTTTGAATGAAAGGAAATGAAGAGTCATGGCTAGGACCAAAGTCCAAGCTCTAGATTGAAAAGGTTAGACCAGGCCCCAGAATGGGAAGGTAATATGAGGTCAGACCAGGCCCTAGATTGGGAAGGTCCCATGAGATCATCTAGGTCAAGCCCCTGATTGGGAAGACCAACTTGGCACTTGGTCTCCAGATTGAGTAGGTGGTCTTTTTGTCCACTACAGGGACAAGACCCTAGAAGGGTATACTATATGTTGGGTAAACGTAGTTGAGAGGTTATCCATAAAATATAAATTTTGTTTTATAACAAATAATTGTTATGGTTATGTTGTTATAATTATATGCAAACTTATGGTTTCTTCCACATACCATTATAATTTGTTATACTGAGCAACGTTTTGTTTGTTGGTGTTTTAGGGCAACATGCAGTTACATCTAAGGAAAGTGGATGTTCAATAAAAGGTGACACTGAAAAGGAACAAGGCTAAATAAGGTTCAGAGGATTATAGTTAGCTAGTTCCTTCCTTGGTTAAAGTTCAGAAATCCTACTTTGAAAGGTATGTGAAAAAAAAATTATCATGCTTTAAGCTTAGTTGTGGTACAATTTATTGATTATTCTTGATTATTTGCAAAACCATATGATCCTATTTGGGATAACGGATCTAGATTCTTGGCCTTCCTTAATTGGGGGTTGTCGAGGGGTGGGATCGTTACATTTGGTATCAAAGCTTGGTTTTCCATATAACCTCTAATAATTATTAAATTTTACAAATTCTTTAGAGCCAAAAGGGAATTATTAGAGAATTTTCCAAAGATGGAGGTGTTTAGAAAAGGTCACGGTCTAGGGGTTGGTGAGATTTTCCTCCACCCTTCTAGTTGGTTTATGAGGACTCCCAGAATCCGTGTGACTGCCTGGCCAAAATCTGAGGATTTGACCCGAAATAAGATATCTCTAGGATTTCCTATATACTTTCATCCCTTCTTTACCCCCTTTCACTGGACAAGTTTAAGTGCTTAAGGTTTTGTCTCTCTCCACCTCCTCATGAGCTTTGGGTTTAAGGGTGTTAAGGATTAAGGCATCCTCTGCCAAATAATAGAAGTGGAGATAATATTAAAGAGAAGATATTTGATGGGTCTCTCCTCTATAAAGGTAAACCCTAGATGGACTATGACTGGTAAGGGAAAACAATCTCAATGGGTCACAGGACTCACAAAACTTAAGGTGCATGTTGTAAACCCTAACCTCAACCCAAGACCTTAATCTTGGGGTATGAGCATAGAAGAAGGAAAAGAGAGAACCCAATAAGTTGGATAACTTAGTTTGTGCATGCATGCAAGTACGTAGGTTAGGCATGCATGATATACGTGGAGGACTGGAGTATGCCTGTCAAACATAGACAATAGGTGGTTGCATGACCCCTAATACAACTTTTGGTTTTGGTGACCCGACCTAGGGTAGATCATCCCTGAAAAGGAGAAAAGATCTAAGAGAGAGATAACACCCTGAATTGGAAGGTTAGTAGTAACCAAAAAGTTTAACTCATCTAGGTAGGAACCCTGACAAAAGTGTTTTCCCGCTCAGATACGAGTAGGAGTAGGCATGCACCTATGTGGAAGTGAGCGACATCAAGGCTAGAAATGGGATTAGTTCTAAGCCAGAGGGGTAATGCTTGTTGGTTTGGATTATGAGTCAGGCATACTGAAGGCATGAATGAGAAGCTTCATACTACATAATGAGATAATATGGTTTATGATGACCTCAGTTGGATTTGAGAATTTGACTATACTTTTAAAGTTGAACAAAAGGTTTGATAATACAAATATGTATGCTTCATCATATAAGGTAGTTTAGGTGAGAATAAGAGGTGCATATTTAGGAGCATCAACCTCGTCTATAGAGAGAGAACCTCTAGTGCTAGGACTGGTTATAGGGTTAACTCAGGAGAGAGTGAGACGCATAAGGAGAAGGTTGGGAACCTAGACTCCAAGACATGAGGAATCATGAGAAAGATTTGTATGATGTGTCCAAGACTAGACTACCCTAAGTGGATGAGTTGAGTTGCTTCATGCATGATCTCTAGAGGTTTTTCATATCCTAGATGTCTTTGGAGGGACCAAACCCTAGAAAAGAGAGAGAGGCTTCTTATATAGATGTATAGATGCTATGAGTACCATCTAGGTGTTAGAAAGAGAGTCTCAAGATCTTGGAGAGGTAAGGAATGGTATTATGATGTGAAGCCTTTGACTCAAATTGGTAGTCCTTGTATAGGACTCTAAGGGTTGTTTACATGGAAGAGGAAGTTGGGAAGAATATGTTATATCATGTTTTGGTTTGGTACGTTCTTAAGTGACTAAGTCATGCAATTTAGATAACTAATGCAAAGGAGGTAATTATGAGGTTCCCAGACCAAAGAGGGGAAGTAGTAGTATGTGGTGCATACAATGCTCACAAGGTTGAGTAAGTTCATAGGGATTAATCATGGCACCCCTGTAAAGTTTTAGATAAAAGGAAACCCCACTTAGACTAAGATAGATGTTTGATGAGCCACTCACACAAGTTGGCATCATATGTATGTATGAAACTGGTAACCTTGAGAAATGACAAACAAGTATGACATAATAGAAAACTTAGAAATGGTTTAATAAGTTGTCTACTTTCTAGACATATGCATGGGTAGAATGATAGAAGATATGCCTACATGTGATGATATAAACATTGGATTCAAGAAAGTTTTTGTGATTGTTGGTACCATTAAGTGATAGTTTTCTCCTATCTTGGGAAAGGACCTTTCCTAAAGGAGTGAGTACCAAAATGTGTTTAAAAATTGAGGTAACTTTAAATGTCACTTAAAAGAACTTGAGAGATTAAGTGCATGAAACACAAAAGCACATAGTTTGAGTATGAATGTTAAGACCCAAGTATGACCATCTCTAAGGGACATAAAGAAAAGTCACTATGGAAGTGACCGATAGAATGGGGCCATGCCGAGATAGGTAGGTCGTCGTGTTTCCCATGAAGGGACATAAGGAAAGCTATGAGTGCCCAGAGAGATTATGGAAATCAGGTGGGGATTCTAAAGGACGTAATGTGCTTGAATATCATCAGAGGAACCACAAGAAAAATGTGTGATGGAATAAATAAGTTATGGTAGAACCCTAAGTCAATCCTAAGGACAAGTCGGGATGAGACCGATGGAAGTAGGAGTTGATTGTTCCCTAAATGATAAGACCATAGGGTCCAAAGGTAACGGCTATGTTTTCCCGAGGCCCTTGGGTTAGGAGGTTGGGCACCTTCATGAGTTCATGGGGTCCAAGGGTTAAATTTGAGAGGGACTCTCTAGATGCATAAGGATGAAATCACTCTAAAAGTATCGACACCCTAGAGACCTTGTGTAAAGACTCGATCTTTATGATCAAATATTTACAAAATAATTTCAAAAACATAAACAATTTTTATTACAATCATGCTTGTACATCAGAGTCATAGAAGCTTTAAATATAATATCACAAGATTGAGAATAAGAACTGGTTCCTGTCTACTCTTCAACAGAGGACAGCTCCTGCACGTCTCATCTATTTCTTCTTTGTATCACCTGCCCATGAGTTCCCGAAGGAACAAAACCACACATGGACCCCATTGAAGGGAAAATAAAGGTCAGCTAGGCTGGTACTAAATCCATTATTGAGATTTTTTTTAAATAAAGAGTTATGATATTAACTTTAGGTAAGATTGCTTGGTGGAGTATGGAGATAACACAAGAATAGTCTAGTTACCATGCTAATTACAAAAAGATACAATAATTCAAAGAGACAACTAGAAAATGATAAAGAGATACTAGAATCAAGATTTCAAAATGGAATAATTTTTCATTAAACTAGTATCAAGATATCCAATTATTCAAAATGCAATGATTTATCTATTGGCACAATCAATCTAATATTTTATCTTCGCCAGTGACTAGGTGCCTATTGTTCTCCCCTCTATGAGAGAATGACACTTTGCCTGTGGGGGTAACCAGTACTGGGGGACCTCTAATTGTCCATTATCCACTGCGCAGGGTTGGGGGTCGTGACCCACCGAAACTAGTGAGCCAAAGCTCTTAGCCAATATTTCAAGTTTTTGTGCCAATATCAAAATCTAATAATACTTCAATTTCTCAATAATGTTCAATATTCAAAATCTAGTCGTGGTGAACTTCAACAAAAAGGGAAGGCTAACAACAATATTTGTTCACCAGTTTGCAAAACTTTTATATATGAAACTCAAGAGGGTAGAAAATAGTTCAATAAAAGAATAGAGAATTTAGTACCTAATATCAACAAAAGTCCAACATTTTCATAATCAAGATCCACAGAGCCACAAAGTTGCAAAATCTAGAAATGAGAAATATTTTGAGTCATTATACAGTTCTTTGCTTAGACACACTTCCCAAATTCTAATTATGTGATATTACTATTGTGCCCCTTATTATAATATCTCATATTCACACTAAGTGGTTATAATGTATTATCCAGAGATCGCTAGGTTCATTGATGTAGTTGTCATTGTTTTACATGTAGTCACATATATCATCATTCTATCCTATATTTATATGATTCATATACTCATATGTTATATAGTACCCATTTAGTAATATACTAGTACAGACCAAATGCATATATATAATGTACATGCTAGTTTTATGAAAGCGTTACACATTTATTGAGGTATAGGCTACTAATCTTTATTGGTAACAACAAACTTAGAAATACCAAATTCATTTTCTCATTCACCAATTTGTATTCTTAATTTATTTAATTATCCCTTAATGAGGTGGAAAATAACCATTAATGTGTCATCATTTGGAAAAATTAATTTGAGGCTAACTATACTTTAAAACCATGGGTTCTATTAATTTGGTCATTTATTGATTTTCTTTAACTTCTAATGATGTATTACTTCCTCTCTACATATATGTACATGTGTGTCGAATAAGACCAAGATACACCTAAGTCATAATATGCATATACGATTATAGTTTATGTTATATCGATCATAGGATCTGGCATATACACATGTTCATTAGTTGAGACCTGTATAGATCTTTGATGTGCATCTTCTATTTATATTTACTTAAGGTCGTCCATATATATATCTTAGGTATTAATTAGTCTAGTGATTTAGGAAGGTCATGATCTGCATTTTAGTTTTACTGATTAAGCTTGCTACTATCGTTGTGGTTGATTGAATAGGTAACTAATCGAACTGGGAAGCGGAAGAGTCGGGATTACCTCTCAGCCAGAGGATTTGACGACGAACTATTTCGAGTTTGGGTTGGTTGCTGGTTGCTCCGCCTTTGGTGATCGGAAGGCGGTAGAGGCCTTGGATCTGTCACCATCACTGGGTGATGGTCATGTGACCTATGCCGGTTGCAACATGACCCTGCAGGTCAGAGAGTTCTGCAGGCTGGGTGAATGGGAAAAGGAGTAATAGCCGACTCAAGGTTGATCAATCACGAAGCGCCACTCTACATATATGTGGTGGATGACATTGCAGGTTGGTCGTCATGGTGGTGGTGCCTCTAACTGCAAGGTGGTTACAGGTGCTACAACTGGTCTCGGCGGATTGAGGGATTGTTGATGCATCTATGATGATGGCGGGAGATTCCATGGTTACCAAGGAGTCGGCGCGGATTAAGGTGGGATCATGATTATCACTTGCATCTCACAAGTTCCCTAGGTGCCGCCGGGTTATGGTGAAGGTGACGAGAGGGATGTATTTGCATATGGCAATGCACTAGGCGAAATTGAAGAGGGGACGCTCCATGGAGAAGGAAAGAGAATAGGAACATAATAGATGAATCAGATCTGCAGATTCATTGAAGGAGGGTCAAGAGTAGAAGGAGTAATGACTCTGTGCCCTGCAATGGAGGTTGCGTGCTGGAGGGTCAGCCACCGCCATAGCAGATTGGTGGCCATCAACAGATCTTCTTGCTGGCGAGGACGAGGGTGGAAAGAAAATAGTTGGTCTATGGCTACTGGTAGTGGCCAGAGATGGTCGAAGTTGGGGAAGATCTGCACCGCAGATGGGCCTGCACTAGTTGAGTTGTTGTTCTGTCTTCCTGTGATCGTGGGCACTGGCGAGATCAGTCTGTTGTTGGCGAGGGACCATTGGTGGCGGAACACTCAAACTTGCCATGAAGGTGGAGGCAGGAGGGATGACGATGGTGATGGTTGTGGTGTGTGTGGAACCTCACTGGATGGACGAGGAGGAAGATGGGTTTACGATGTCGACGATTTAGAGGATTCCAGCAGGTGGCGTTGACGTTGTTGTTGGCGATGAAGAAGAAAGAACATAGGTATGAAAGGTAGGTTTGCAGTGGACCTATCTATAAATCAAGAGGAAGTCTAGGGAATAGTGGGTGTGACAGAGGCAACCTCTTCACGGTCGTGAAGTCACGCAGGTTGAGGAGAAACAGGTGTCGCGTATTTCTTATAACAGCCGCCTCCTCAGCACTTACAAAACTAGGGTGTGTGTTGGTCATAAGGATAATTAAGTCATAAATTATAATAAAGTCGCTATCTTTTAATTTCATTTATAACGCCTGAACCATAAGCCCAAGTGTTTTCATATTTTGGTCATAGTTTTAATTCAAACGTTAACACATCCTTATATATATTTGATCTTGTTAACTTAATCTTTCTCATAATGTATCCAAATATTAGTAGCTCATTTATAGATCTAACTAAAAGCAGTACATATGTGTATAGTTTCAATTGACTTAGCACATCTAAACTTAATTTCAAGCCATTATGTGAACAAAAGAGAATGTAAAGTGTAATAGGTCAGCGAGGTGCAAAATATCAACTTGAACTAGATGGTCTCAAAATGTGACAAAAGATACACAAACGAGGAGCTAATTCATTTTTTTTCCTCCAATGAAGAACGATAATATATTTAGGCACAATAAACTTAAAAGTAAGCTAATTTGTATCAAGGAACATGATAGTCAATCATAGTGATGGCATTCAAGTTGGAAAAATGACCCAATCAAAATTGAGCTCAAGTTTAGGGAAGATTATGAATAATAGCTTAATTTATATTTAGTACACCAAATTTCAGTATGTTACAACTCTTCACTCCTTAAAGAGGATTTCGTCCCCAAAATCATATTAATTAGGTACTAATCTCTGCCATTCAAAAGGTTCAAATAAAGAACTATGTAGGAACTCCAACTATAATATAATTTCCTTCACCAACCTAGGTTTTCATCTCCAAGTTCTTCTCGTACCTCTTTGATTGTGACTTATCTCAAGAAATCATCGTTAAAATTCTATAAAATCTTTTTTTCTTTGTACATATAATATTATAATGAAATAATTTTTCAATGGAAAACCTTTTCGGTAAAAAACTAAATATGGCCAAAATCAATGTGATGAGTAAGTCACAATCACCTTTGCCAACATTTGCCATACTAACTATTTGACTGAATCTGGACCTAAAGGTCACTAGAGTAACTTCACAATGATAGGGAGGAAGGATATTGTTTTCTAACAATTGAGGATTCTCAAAAATTCAAAATTAGGATTTCAAATCTCACTATTCACCTTACAACTATAAATTTGTTCAATAGTTAAAATCACATATCCTACACATTTGCATCCTTATTTCAGTTGACAATGATGTGTAGGATTCATGATTTTTCCAAAAGCTTTAAAAAAATCACCTTGACCAGGTCAGTATGCAAAGTGAGGAAACCCCACCACCAATGTAGATCGGAAGTAATTATGCCTAAACTTTCACTAAAAATCCATCCTTAGAATGTTAACTCAATTCACTTACAGGATGATGTTATTAAGGGGTATATTAGACTACTAGTTTCACCTATGTTTCAATTTCTATCTTAGGTGAATAGGTCTAGCTTAACTAGGATTGGTTGTAAATCACTTGCCTAAGTTCAACGTGTACTAGTTATTTAATCCTAATTTCCATGAGACATGCACGAGTGTCGACTGTTTATGGCTCTAATACCATGTTGTAAAGACTCGATCTTTACGATCAAATATTTACAAAATAATATCAAAAACATAAACAATTTTTATTACAATCATGATTGTACATCAGAGTCACAGAAGCTTTAAACATAATATTACAAGATTGAGAATAAGAATTGGTTCCTATCTACTCTTCAACAGAGGACAGCTCCTGTACGTCTCATCTATTTCTTCTTTGTATCACCTGCCCATGAGTTCCCGAAGGAACAAAACCACACATGGAACCCATTGAAGGGAAAATAAAGGTCAGCTAGGTTGGTACTAAATCCATTATTGAGCTATTTTTTTTTAAATAAAGAGTTATGATATTAACTTTAGGTAAGATTGCTTGGTGGAGTATGTTGATAACACAATAATAGTCTAGTTACCATGCTAATTACAAAAAGATAAAATAATTCAAAGAGGCAACTAGAAAATGATAAAAAGATACTAGAATCAAGATTTCAAAATGGAATAATTTTTCATTAAACTAGTATCAAGATATCCAATTATTCAAAATGAAAAGTTTTATCTATTGGCACAATCAATCTAATATTTTGTCTTTGCCAATGAATAGGTGCTTATTGTTCTCCCCTCTATGAGAGAACGACACTTCGCCTGTGGGGGTAACCAGTACTGGGGGACCTCTAATTGTCCATTATCCACTGCGCAGGGTTGGGGGTCGTGACCCACCGAAACTAGTGAGCCAAAGCTCTTAGCCAATATTTCGAGTTTTTGAGCCAATATCAAAATCTAATAATACTTCAATTTCTCAATAATGCTCAATATTCAAAATGTAGTCGTGGTGAACTTCAACAAAAAGGGAAAGGCTAACAACAATATTTATTCACCAGTTTGCAAAACTTTTATATATGAAATTCAAGAGGGAGGCAAATAATTCAATAAAAGAATAGAGAATTTAGTACCTTATATCAACAAGAGTCCAACATTTTCATAATCAAGATCCATAGAGACACAAAGTTGCAAAATCTAGAAATGAGAAATATATTGAGTCATTATACAGTTCTTTGCTTAGACACACTTCCCAATTTCTAATTATGTGATATTACTATTGTGCCCCTTATTATAATATCTCATATTCACACTAAGTGGTTATAATGTATTATCCAGAGATCGCTAGGTTCATTGATGTAGTTGTCATTGTTTTACATGTAGTCACATATATCATCATTCTTATCCAATATTTATATGATTCATTTACTCATATGTTATATAGTATACATTTAGTAATACACTAGTACAGACCAAATGCATATATATAATGTACATGCTAGTTTTATGAAAGCGTTACATATTTATTGAGGTATAGGTTACTAATCTTTATTGGTAACAACAAACTTAGAAATACCAAATTCATTTTCTCGTTCACCAATTTGTATTCTTAATTTATTTAATTATCCCTTAATGAGGTGGAAAATAAGCATTAATGTGTCATCATTTGGAATAATTAATTTGAGGCTAACTATACTTTAAAACCTTGGGTTTTATTAATTTGGTCTTTTATTGATTTTTTGTAACTTCTAATGATGTATTACTTCCTCTCTACATATATGTACATGTGTTTCAAATAAGACCAAGATACACCTAAGTCATAATATGCATATACGATTATAGTTTATGTTATATCGATCATAGGATCTGGCATATACACATGTTCATTATTTGAGACATGTATAGATCTTCGATGTGCATCTTCTATTTATATTTACTTAAGGTTGTCCATATATATATCTTAGGTATTAATTATTCTAGTGATTTAGGAAGGTCACGATCTACATTTTAGTTTTACTGATTAAGCTTGCTACTATCGTTGTGGTTGATTGAATAGGTAAATAATTGAACTGGGAAGCGGAGGAGTCAGGATTACCTCTCAGCCAGGGGGATTGACGATGAACTATTCCGAGTTTGGGTCGGTTGATGGTTGCTCCGCCTTTGGTGAGAGGAAGGTAGTAGAGGCCTCGGATCTGTCACCATCGCTGGGTGATGGTGAGGTGACCTATGCCGGTTACAACACGACCATGCAGGTCGGAGAGTTCTGTAGGCGGGTGAATGGGAAAAGGAGTAACAGTCGACTCAAGGTTGATCAATCACGAAGCGCCACTCTACATATATGTGGTGGATGACATTGCAGGTTGGCCATCGTGGTGGTGGTGCCTCTAACTGCAAGGTGTTACAGGTGCTACAACTGGTCTCGGTAGATCGAGGGATCGTTGATGCATCTATGATGATGGCGGGAGATTCCATGGTTACCAAGGAGTCAGCACATATTAAGGTGGGATCATGATTATCACCTGCATCTCACATGTTCCCTGGGCATCGTCGAGGTTATGGTGAAGGTGACGAGAGGGATGTATTTGCATATGGCAACGCACTAGGCGAAATTGAAGAGGGGACGCTCCATGGAGAAGGAAAGAGAACAGGAACACAATAGATGAATCGGATCTGCAGATTCATTGAAGGAGGGTCAAGAGTAGAAGGAGAAACGACTATGTGCCCTGCAATGGAGGTTGTAGGCTGGAGGGTCAGCCACCGCCATAGCAGATTGGCGGCCATCAGCAGATCTTCTTTCTGGCGAGGACGAGGGTGGAAAGAAAATAGTTGGTCAACGGCTACTGGTAGTGGCCAGAGATGGTCGAAGTTGGGGAAGATCTGCACCGCGGAGGGGCCTGCACTAGCCGAGTTGTTGTTATGTCTTCCTGTGATCGTAGGCACTGGTGAGATCAGTCTGTTGCTGGCGAGGGACCATTGGTGGCAGAAGACTCAAACTTGCCATGAAGGTGGAGGCAGGAGGGATGACGATGGTGATGGTTGTGGTTTGTGTGGAACCTCAGTGGATGGATGAGGAGGAAGTTGGGTTTACGACGCCGACGATTTAGAGGATTCCAGCAGGTGGCGTTGACGTTGTTGTTGGCGATGAAGAAGAAAGAACATAGGTTTGAATGGTAGGTTTGTGGTGGACCTATCTATAAAGCAAGAGGAAGTCTAGGAAATAGTGGGCAGGACGGAGGCAACCTCTTCACGGTCGTGAAGTCGCACAGGTTGAGGAGAAATTGTTGTCGCGTATTTCCTATAACAGCTGGCTCCTCAGCGTTACAAAACTAGGGTGTGCATTGGTTATAAGGATAATTAAGTCATAAATTACAATAAAGTCGCTATCTTTTAATTTCATTTATAACGCCTGAACCAAAAGCCCAAGTGTTTTCAGATTTTGGCCATAGTTTTAATTCAAACGTTAACACATCCTTATATATATTCGATCTTGTTAACTTAATCTTTCTCATAATGTATCCAAATATTAGTAGCTCATTTATATATCTAACTAAAAGCAATACATATGTGTATAGTTTCAATTGATTTAGCACATCTAAACTTAATTTCAAGCCATTATGCGAACGAAAGAGAATGTAAAGTCTAATAGGTCAGCGAGGTACAAAATATCAAGTTGAACTAGATGGTCTCAAAATGTGACAAAAGATACACAAACGAGGAGCTAATTTGATTTTTTTTCCTCCAATGAAGAACAATAATATATTTAGGCACAATAAACTTAAAAGTAAGCTAATTTGTATCAAGGAACATGATAGTCAATCAAAGTGATGACATTCAAGTTGGAAAAATGACCCAATCAAAATTGAACTCAAGTTTAGGGAAGATTATGAATAATAGCTTAATTTAGATTTAGTACACCAAATTTCAGTATGTTACACCTTGACAAAATGACTAAGGTTCATAAATAGGAGTTATGATAAAACTCAAAGGTTATGAGAAAAGTCTTTCTATATGTGTATATGTGGAATTTAGGGAATGGTGGTATTCATGGTTTTCATCCATGTGCCGAATGATTCAACCTAGACTATAAAATAAAAAGGTGTTGTTTGATGCATCGTCTTTACTCTTGGAACATGATGAGCTTTGTATTTGGACTGCAGCCAAATGCTTGATTCATCTTGTTATGGGTATGAGAGATGGGTCAAATGCATGCCATACTAGGGATAAAAGTGATATAAGAATAAATACTTAAGTTGAAATATTTTTATGATAATTGAGGATTGGAGGAATGACCCCACCCTGTGAGCATATTTTGAATAAATGAGTAAAGGCAATCGCCATATTGAAATTTTAGAGAAGGATATGATTATCAAGTGTAGTTTGAATTATATAGGTATAAGTTTTGAATTTGGTGACCAAAATAATGGATGCAAGAGCTTGAAGTATCTCCTAACTCAGACGGACCTAAACCTAAGACAAAGACACTCGACAAAGTATGTTAAGGATTATGATTTAACCATCATCTATCACCCAGTGAAAACTAATGTAGTAGCACATGCACTTAGTCAAAAACAGTTTAGGTGCACAGCTGTCTTATCTACTTAGTGGAGAGGGCTGGAAGATTTTTCTAGGTGGACTCTGTAGTCATTAGAAGATCGGATCTGTGTGGCTAACTTTCAGATAAAACTAGATCTATTGACCGAGTTGGTAGTTGCCTAGTTATCCATCCCAGAGCATGACAAGATGAAAGGTTTGTTAGAGAAGCCTCAGGCCCATCTCTTAGTGGGAGTAGATGGTGGAATCCTCTATAAGAGTCGTATTTGGGTTCCTAAAGATTTGTCCTTGAATAATCATATCTTGTAAGAAACTCATGGTTCTAAATATATGGTACACCCTGGTACTACCAAGATGTTTAAAGACTTGCAACGATGATTTTAGCCTGGAATGTAGAGAAACATAGCGACATATGTGGCCAGTTGTCTCACGTGCCAGATGGTGAAAGCTAGACACCAGTGACCCGATGGATTACTAAAGTCGATTGAAATTCCTGAGTGGAAATGGGAATAGTTCACCATGGACTTTGTGGTGGGTCTCCTGAAGACCAAGAAAGGTCATGATGAAATATGGGTTATGGTAGATCGCCTTACCAAGTCAATACTTTTCCTCACCTTGAAGATCACTTCCAAAGTGATAGACCTAGCTGAACTATATGTTAGAGAAATAGTTCGTCTATATGGTATTCTTAGTTTGATTATTTTTTATTATGATCCTAAGTTCGCTTCCAAGTTGTGGAAGGAAGTGCATGAAGAACTCAATACTATATTGAAGTTTAGAACATCTTATCGCCCCCAGACTGATGAATAGTCAGAAAGGATGATCCAGACTTTAGAGGGTCTGTTGAGAGCATGTGTGCTCTATTGAAGTGGATCATGGGAGCAGTACCTACCCTTAGCTGAGTTTACTTACAAATAATAGCTGCCAGGCCAGTATCGGGAAGCCTCTGTACGAAGCTCTTTATGGGAGGCAATGTCAGTTACCACTTCACTGGGATGATGTTGGTGAGAGGACCTTACTAAGGTCAGAGGAACTACAGTTGTATGTTGATAAAGTCAATTTGATCAAGCAAAGACTAAAGATAGCCCAGGATCGATAGAAATTGTATGTTGATGCAAAGCGGACTGACTTGCACCTCATCATGGGAGAGTGTGTGTTTCTAAAAATTTGACCCCTTCGAGCCATAGCTAAGAACAGAGGAAAGTTGGGTCCTTGGTACATGTGTCTGTTTGAGATTTTAGAATGGCTTGGTGAATTTGCCTATCATTTAGCCCTATCCCCTCAATATAGTATGATGCATGAGGTGTTCCATGTGCTCAATCCAAAGTGCTATATGAAGGACCCGAGCCATGTGTTGAACATTGAATCTATTGAACTCCAAGGGAGGCTAACATACCCTGAGTCACATGTGAGGGTATTGGGTACCAAGGTGAAGGAGCTCAGGAGTAAAAGATAGAGATGGTAAAGGTTCTTTGGAAGTGCCATGAAGAGGATGAAGCCACATCAGAGCTGAAGATGGACATGGAAAAGTCTTACCGTGAATTGTTTGTATAATTAATCGAATTTTGGGGGCAAAATTCCTATAAGAGGGGAAGGATGTTCTAACCTCAATTCCGCTTGTATGAATTGAAATGCAATTTTTCAAATAAAGAAATTTGGATGGAAAATTGTATGCTTTGTTATAAAAAATGGATTCTTTTGCAAAATTTCCCTTGGATGCATGATTTCGTGGTTTATATTGTTTTAATACATCCAATAATGACAAAAGAGAAAAGAGATAAAACAAATCCCATAATAAATAAAAGGAAAATTAAAAAAAAAGAGATAATTGTGTGCATATGTGAGAATTATGTGGAATTCTCTAAAAAAAGTGGTATGGATGACCACTATTCATTAGTTTTTGGTTCCTTTTGGTTTCTAATGAGAAGTGAAAACAAAATAAAGAAAATAGAAGAAAAATAAAGAGAAAATGTGAATTTTAATTGCATAATATATGCCTTTTGAATGGATGACTTGCATATGAATAAAAGTCTCTTTTGTTTTCGATTTTTGGTTCCAAACTTTGCACACTAGTATTTTAAGTCATTAAAGACTTACTCTTGAAATTTGGGATTAAAAGGATGTGTAGTTTGAGAGATATGGATTTTTGAAAAATCCCTAAAGTGTGGACAATATAAGTGGAAAGTATTAAATGTCACACTTTTTATAATTCAGATAATCTATTTCTTTTTGGGCACGTGTAACGACCACCATTGGACCCGATATCCAATAGTAGTTGTATCCTCACCTACCTTGATTAGTAACATGAAAGAAAAATAGTGATTGGAAACTTCCTCGGTCAATTTTCTCTCCTCATGATTAATATACAAAACTGGAAACCTCTCCATTAGATTCGTGAGGGAAAAACACACCCATACATAATGAGTTTTGTATACTTTAGAAGGCTAATTAGGAAACCAATAATCTCGAACTACTTGTCCACCATAGCCAAGTCTATAAAAGGGGCTATACCCCCTTTTCTGAGAGGCAGAGAAGTCCTAAGAGACCTAAATGAACTTGAAGAGACCCTCCCATGCCTCCAATTTTGTCACCAAGATCCTCTATCCTGCTCCCTTTTCCAATTTGTATACTATTAGAAAGTCCCTCGCTCTCCACTAGTTATGGGCCATCACAGACCAATCCAAACCCACCACTGAGTCTGGTGGGTTGATATGAAGGGGATGACACCCTTGCTCGCTGTACAGAAGCATCAACTTCGAGAGTCAACTTTTAGTTGACTGAGCCTCGAACTATAGTAGGTTGTCGAGAGGAAGACGAAGCCAGGGTGGGAAAATACTTACCATCCCCTGAGAGTGTGTTGAGGAGGAAAGCAAAAACACATCTTTTAGCTCCGTTTATGGCCTTCACCTCGCTGGGACGAGTTGTTGAGATGGCCACAGACCATTGGCTACATACTACTCGCATGGAAAAGTAGTGGAAAATGAAAAAGGAACCCTGGTTAGCTGACGTGGTGCTCTGCTATTGGTCTAGAGGTAATTAAATTGAATAAATCATAACTAATTCTTGGTAACTCGGATTGCCATAAGATATATATGAGTTTTAATGAGAAAAATATGTAGAATCCAATAAAAATGAATTCAAGGCTTGAGTCTACTTGTAACTCAAAAACTGTATAAAGATGCTATGTTTAATGGTTTTAATTAATTTAAAACCCCAAGTTTTGAAGATTAATGGATCTAATGATGTTCCCTAAATATTATGAGCAAAGTTTAGCCTTTTGACATAAAAATGATGGATTATATCTTATTAATGACATTTGTTCATAATTTGCTTAATTAGGGTTTTGTGATTATAATAGTTCATTAATGGACTTAGATACCCTAATTTTGATAATTGTGAGGTCTAATGGTTTTAATTGTGGAAATCATCAAGAAGGCATGAAAATGATGTTTTTGAACTAATTTGTGAATAAAGACCCTTAATTTGGAGAGTAATTAGGGTTTTTATGAGTGGAAAAGTGCTTTAGGGTTTGTTGACCTAAAAAGATTAAAATTGGAAAGTAAACCCAAGAAACCCTAAGGAAATCTAATGGGGCTTAGAAACCCTAGAATGGAAACCCAATAAAAGATTTTTAGATGCAATTATAACAATTAGATGTTATAAATACTTTTAAGGATGATGCTTGATTTATTGCTTGGCTTGGTTGATTGGAATTCTTGATTGGATTAGCTATCTTGCTTGGTTTTGAGACTACAAATTAGGTATGTGGTTACGCTTATGGCTAATCGCTCTAGTTTCACAACAATTTTCAAGGCTTTACTGATTGCTTAAAATTAAATGCTTGGATGAATTTTATTTCCTACAATCTATAAAGTGATTGTGACTATGACAAAATATTCTTATAACCTGCTCGAACCCGGCATACCACCTCTAGATGTTTGAATGAAATGAAATGAAGAGTCATGGCTAGGACCAAAGACCAGGCCCCAGATTGGGAAGGTCATATGAGGTCAGACCAGTCCCTAGACTGGGAAAGTCCCATGACATCATCTAGGTCAGGCCCCGGATTGGGAATACTAACTTGGCACTTGGGCTCTAAATTGCGAAGATGGCCTTTTTGTCCACTGCGGAGACAAGACCCTAGAAGGGTATACCATAGGTTGGGTAAAAATGGTTGAGAGGTTATCCAGAAAATGTAAATTTTGTTTTATGACAAATAATTGTTGTGGTTATGTTGTTACAATTATATGCAAACTTATTGTTTCACCCACATACCATTATAATTCGTTATACTGACCGATGTTTTGTTTGTCAGCATTTTAGGGAAACATGCAGTTACGTATAAGGAAATCGGATGTTCAATAAATGTTGACATTGAAAAGGAACAAGGCTAAATAAGGTTTAGATTATTATAGTTAGCTAGTTCCTTCATTGGGTAAAGTTCAAAAATTATGTTTTTGAAAGGTATGTGAAAAGAAAAAAAAATATCCTGCTTTAAGCTTAGTTGTGTTAGAATTTATTAATTATTCTTGGTTATTTACAAAACTATATGATCTTGTTTGGGATAACCACTCTAGCTTATTGGCCTTCCTTAATTGGGGTTTGTCGAGGGGTGGGGTCGTTACACAAAATCTCTCAATTTGAGAAGATTTGTCAAGTGTCTATGACTATTAATGAGTATGAGTCAAAGTTTATGGAGCTTCTGAGGTTCTGCCCACACATGGAAGCTACTGGTAAAGAAAGGATATGTAGGTTTGAGAAGGGCCTAAGTACTGAGTTGACTACAACAACATCATCCCTAGAGAATAGGGAAAGGTTTTCCACCTTTGTGGAATCTGTTAGGAGGTTTGAGAGGTTTTCCATGGAGAAGTGTGAAGTTAATGCTAATAAACGACCGACTCAATTCCAAGAACAATCATCTGGAGGTTTTAAGAAGATAAGGTTTACTCCACCACAGTCACAACAGAGGTCAACTTTTAGTAAACAAAGGTCTTTTACTCCATCTGAGTGGACCCCGAGTAGCGGTAGAGGTCACAATTTTCCACCTGTAGGAGCTTGTAGTGGCTCATCAGTTTTAGTGACAGGATCACTTGTGCAATATTATGACACCAGAACACGTTACAAATGTGGGCAGGTGGGGCATACAAGACCGAATTGCCCTATGAAGAATGTGTAAGTGACTCAGCAGCGAAGGTAGAGTTAAAAAGGATCACAGAAACAAAAGTGTGGTTTTGGTAGTGGTAGAGGACGCAGACAGGCATCATAGATAGGCTCCTCTTGAAAAGCTAGAAGAGGATGTGGACGGCAATAGGTGACGGTTAGGTTCTATGCCACGAGCCATCCAGAAGTAGTGGTCAATCTGTGAGTCCTGACAGGTCAGATGGATTTATTTCATTCTGAGTTGTATGCTTCTTGTTTTGTATCTGTGCTAGTAGACCTAGGTTCAACACACTCATTTATCACCAGAGAGGTGATAGATAGTTATTATCTACCTGTTAGTCATTCATCTGATAGCCTACGGCTAGAAACTCCTTTGGTTGGTTCTGTTGAGTTGCAGGAAGTGTGTTCTCCTTGTGTTCTTTCTTTTTATAGATACAACATTCAAGTGGATATCTTGCCACTTGACATGCATGGTTTTGATGTGATCCTAGGAATGGACACCTTGGAAAAGTAAAAGGTAGTCTTGGAATGTAGTGCTAAGGTGGCAACATTCCATGATGGAGAGGTACAATGGGTTTTCCAAGGTGATATGAAGATTCTTCCTACTTGTTTAATGTCAACTATGATAGTAGAGTGATTGATGAAACAAGGATGTTGTGGGGTCTGAACTATAAATCACGAGGTAAACTCAGCGGAAGCATTCGATTAGCAGCGGAATTATGAAAAATCATTAGAAATTAAAACTTTTTAAGAAAGGATCTTTAAACCATAAAACTCTTTTATGATAAAACTGGATAAACTGTTTACAACATATTCTAACATTACATCTTTGTTAAATCACCTCTCGAGTGATATGATTACATAAATCCATTGCCATGTTATCTGTACAAGGCAAGATACAATAAAAACTTGAGGCTTAAAGCCAAAAACTTCAGACCTACTAACTCCTAGGACCTGAGAGTACAGAGACGACATAAGACAAACTATCTACAAGACTTGACAGTCAGTATCTCCACCTGAGATTCACTGTTGCCCCTGATGCTGTTGCTGTTGTTGTTGCTCATTCTTAGATGGATTCCTTCGTCCTCGGCGTCTACCTAAAACGTTGAATCCCACGGGGGTGATACAATTGAATAATTGTCCCAACGAGAGTTATAACTCTCCGCCAGAAGCTTTGTTATTGCAATAAGGAATAACAGTAAGTAGTATAATTATTAACATTTAACAGTAGGTTTAATGTCAAGTAAAGCAACATTTCAATTATAACCTAATTGGATATCAAAGCATATCTCATTAAAGAATATGAAGAACATGTATAAACAATGTAACATCAAACGTTGTTTCTTGTAGTTCAACCTAAGCAGTTATGCTACACGACTGATTATGTTTTCCAAACATTATTATGCCCTGCGGAGATGAGGTATACCGCTCATACTCCAACCGACCATTACAAAATCGTGTCGGTACCATACATAGGTCATCAAAAGAGCTGGATTGTTATGACCTCATCTTCCTCAGTCAGTAAGAGGATTTATTTGCAGGACATCTTGTGTCTCTGCTGTGATAGCTATCCAGGGTATTCTGGAAATTTGTTATAGAGTCACAGTGGCATTCTGTACTCTCTTCGTCATTGAGGGATCTCTTTTTTATCTCTCATCGATGCGGCATTGTTGATTCCCTCAAGAGATTGGTGGTACATCATCCTGGCATAAACATGTAATGAAGGATTGATAGGTTAAAGATACATCCTACATCAATTCCTACATTAGGACGTAAGGATATTCGTGTCCATAATCCCCCATATACTCAAGAGTATATGATCCAGGAGTTCCCTTGGGAAAACATATTTCACCATCATTTGGTCTCTGACAATAATGGATCTATGGTCAGGGCCCTACATGATATCATTATACTTGATTATTTAAGTACATTTCAGTATTCTTTTAGCATCAAGCATGTTTTCAATCATTAATCATTAAAACAACTGCTATGAAAGAAAAATACTAAATGTATCAAGTTTAACTCACATCAATAATCGTATAGATATCATTTCTTAATAATCTCATCACTACGATTTAAGAACAGGAGTATTCAAATCTTTAGAACATCATAAGTCATTTAACAACATGACCTTGATTGTAACAACATAGATATTGTTCATGGCTCTTACAGCCCATCAGTCTCATATGTTACCTCTTAGACCAGGCAACATAGTATATCATTATTCATAAAGCTTGTAACATACTTTCAATGAATAAAACATCATAACCCTTACCTGGCTATGGTTACTTCTTGCTAACAACCTGCATGACTAATATAATTGAAGACATGCATATATAACCGTATCAGCACAATACCACTCATTTTCAATTTATTCATAGAATGCCATGGCCGTGCTACCTTGCACGATCGTGCAAGGAGAGGCTACCACGGACGTGCTCCATAGCATGGTCATGTTATTCACAACATACCATGACCATGTTACATCACCATGATTGATTTCTAGGGTTAGGGTTTATTCAACTCAATTAGGGTTAATAAACCTTTTTGACTTACAAGGCATAATGATTTCTTATATTGTAATTCGTTCATAGGTTTTCATGCTTGAAGTCATAACCCAAGATTAGGGTTAATGTACCCCACCTTTCAATAATTAGGGTTTCCTGTTCATGTTATCAGTCCAACCCTAACATACTACTCCACCACTCTTGGGAGCATACAAGGACATTATAAATGTTTACTTTCGATTACTATACTCATCATATAACGTTTAATGATCATCAATTCTAAGTATTAGCTCATTTCACATTCATATCATGGTATGATTACATCATACTTATTGATTTGGTTTACTCCCTTCCCAAGATGTGTTACTTTCTTCTTATTACCTTCTTACTTAAGATTATTAACTCTTGGGATTACTACATGTTTACTTTCAATTATTAACTCAGTATTAAGATATTTTCTCTTTTAATACTTTATCCACTAACTTGTTACTTTCCTCATATGGTGCATGTATCATATATCAGAATTATCCAATTATCTTTAATGATGTAGGTTTAAACATTGTTGATGTAGGATAAACCATTATCAACTATTCTAGGTATCTCCATATTCAGGGTGTTATCTACATCATGCTTTGGTACACATCATTTCGAAGAGTTTCATTCCCATCCTTATTGTAAGGTACAAAAACACTTACTCATTCTTAGGGACGTTTGGATCTAGGCATCATCTTACCTTTTAAATCCTTAGTTATTGAAGTTGCCACATATATCATTCACAGGGTTCATTAACCCTATTCTATATGCTTATGACTTAATCATCTTATTTAATGGATTTAGCTACACCTCACTTTACTATAATATCTAGTAAACCATCTCTAGTATTTCATAACTAATAAGTCATGAATTAAGCTTGCTATTCATCCTAATAGGGGTTTCTCATGATATCACCTCCAATTAGGGTTTCTATTCATATTACATCTCCCCTAGATTAGGTTTATGATTAATATCCCACCATTAGGGACTATTATTAATTCTCATCATGACAATCCCCTAGAATTAGGGTTTACTAATCACATTACATGATTTACCCTAGAATTATGATTTACTATTCACATTACATGATTTACCCTAGAATTATGGTTTACTATTCACATTACATGATTTACCCTAGAATTAGGGTTTACTATTCACTTCACAATGAATTGAGGTCATAGCATCATCATGTATGAGGATTACTATCATTAATACCTTCAAATTAAATTAAGATTCATCAGTCACCATAATTAGGGTTTCCATGATCTCACTATAAAGGATCATACCCTATTCATGTGTATTCATACATATTGAAAGTATTTTACTTGATTATGATTCATATTAGGAGTCTACTCTCTCCTCTTGCTATTAGATGATGTTTACATCACTCTAGATTAAGTTAAGTCAAATCAACTTGATTAACATAGGTTAACTCATCACCATTATGGTCACTAAAGTTTGCTTAATCAAGAGGTGTTGTCTATTTAAACCCTTCAAGGGTACTTTAGTAAGTTCACCTATTGATCATAGCATATATCAACCAACTTATTACTTGTTCCCTTAATGTATTAGGGTATCATTAGGGTTTAGGTTGACAACCCTTGAACCATCTAAGTCTTTAGAACATTAAGCATTATTGACCTTAAAAGACCTCAAACTGTTTTGAACTATCAACCTCCAAACGGTTTTGAAACCGCATGGAATGGTTGACCGTTTGGTACCTTTGACTTTCAAGACCACATGGACAAGTTCATACTCAAGACTGTTTTCCCTTAAACGGTCTTGAGACCATTTGGTCACATTGACCGTATAGCCAAGTTTGACTTTGAAACCATTTGAGCAAATCAGCCTTGAAACCGCATAACCATAAACGGTTTGAAACCGCATGAATCCAAACGGTTTTGAAACCATTTGGTCCCAAATGATCTTGAGACCATTTGCCCCCAAATGGTCTTGAGACTGTTTGGTCCCAAACGGTCTTGAGACCGTTTGGATTCAAACGGTCTTGAGACCGTTTGGTGCAAACATCTCAAAACCGCATGGACCCAAAAGTGTATCAACACTTGCAATTGAGTTAGGGTTTTCCATGTTGAACCCCTTAATCGATCTAGTACCTGTTAACCACTTAGAAATTAAGGTAATTAGGTTAATCCTTAACCAATTTGACACTCAATTGACCCTTAATTGATAACCAATTAGGGTTGGGACCAATTGAATTAGGGTTTGAAATCGATCAACCTTCAACATTCATCAACATAGGTCTAATTGAAGTTGAACTCATTGAACCATCACCCAATTGGGCCATGACCTGACCCCAAACGGTCTTGGGATCGTTTGGACATCTTCCAAATGGTCTTAATACCGTTTTCCCAAAGTCTCATCAAAAACTAAGTCAGTTTGTTAAGGGTTGAATCCTAATTAGGTCACAAAATCAGCACTTTTAGTTATTCAACAACCTATTATGATTGGACCTTCAATTGATCAAATTCTCTTAACACTAGACCCCCGAACGGTCTTGGGTGATAACCAAACGGTCTTGAGACCGTTTGGGTGAAACCCAAACGGTTTTGAAACCGTTTGGGCCACTCAACCCAAACTTCAACATGATTGGTCCATTGAAATCAGCAATGAACCTGATTAGGGTTTAGGTGATTAAAGTGCCTTCAACTTGGGATTTATTTGCAATTAGATAATGATTCTTTGTAGGTGATTAATTCATAATGTATCCAGCAGACCCTCAAATGGTCAATGCCTGGTCAAACCTTCGAAATGGTCTTGGAGACCGTTTGAATCTAAACGGTCTTGTGAAACCGCATGAATCCAAACGGTTTTGAAACCGTTTGGTTCCAAACGGTCTTGCAAACCGTTTCGACCAAAAGTGCGAGACTGTTTGGTAAAGTGTCATTGTATTCATGCCCATCATCATCTACCTCAAGATGAAGATGTGTTCTTCACGGTTTTTCTTGCAAGAGTGCAAGGAAGGATGGGGGAAAGAAGAACAAGCTACTTTTGCAAGAAAGAAAGAAACATAACAAAGCTTAAGGGTTTAGAGTTATAAAACCCGCCTTAAAGTCGGTCCTAGAGCTCCAAGCTTCCAAGCTTTAATGGCGTCTTGAGCTCCACAGGTCGTCCAATGTTGTTTCTCCAAGAATCGATTGGAAAGGATGGCTAGAAAGAAGAACTAAGTAAGAAAAGCTAGCAAACCAACCTTGCATCATGAATTCCTCCATGAATTCGAGCTAAAAAGCAACCAAAGCTTACCCAACTTCACTTAGACATTCTCCCCTACTCCAGAGATCTGTCCTTAGTCGGTCCAAGCAAGAAGATAATAAGGGAAGTGAAGGAAATGATCCTTGCTAAGTAAAGATAGGTGTATATATACTTTGGGTGAAATTTCAAGATAAGGACAACTTGTTTCTTCATTTCTCATCTAGGTCCCTCTATCCTTTTTGGGCACGCCCCTCCTTCTTTTCTTAAACCAAACTTCTTCTTAAACCAAGGTCTAGAGGAAAAGAAAGCCAAACATTCTACTAATTGTACACATAAAAGGGGTCATTTTGCTTACAACTTGATTATTCAATTACAAGGGTTATCCTTTTTATTTGATTATTCAAATGAAGATCCCTCTTCATCATACTTACTCTAATTGATGCTAGGATCCATGAAATATACTCTAGAGGGTGCATTTTACATAATGTTACATCCCAGGTTCTGGGTAAATTGCACTTTACACCAAAACTAGGGTTTAAAGCACAAGGATTGCTCCACAAGCTGCATCTTGGTGTCCAAGCTTGGAGAATCCATAACACTTCATTATATTCATTCTTATGATGTCTCATAATCATATGAACATCCAAATATGTGAAATTTGCAAGTTAACCCCTCTAATTGGGTAATATGCACCTAGGTCCATATTAACAAAACAGTGTCACAACATTGTTCAAAAAGGGCAGAAAAGGAAATATATGTTCCTCAGAAGACTTAATTACATATCAGAAGATAACTACAAGCATCTAATCTCATATTTTGGCAAAACACCTAGGGTTAGTTCATAACCCAGGTCAGGGATGTTACAAATTATAAACCCCTAACAAGGATTTTGCCCCCGAAATCCCAGAAAGAAAAGGGGAAGCAAATATTATTTAAGCATCATATTATTACATCCTTAGATAACATTTCATTATTAGGGAGATGTTATAGAGTTTTGATCAAATTTTCTTAAGATCACACTCATACTCTATTATTTATTTGAGACCATATAAGTGCTTTCATACCTTGATTGTGCCATCACATCCGATAATCACCATACTAACTTTCCTTATTATATGCACTAACTATCTCATTAGGTGTACATTCTCTTATCATAGGGAAAAGTTACTTATCAAATAAGGACTTATTTGACAGACATCTTGGAGAAAGATATGTTTATGAAAAACATAAACCCCTAACATGTGATGTTCATATTAGTCTATATGTCTAATTTAATTTCATAGTTGACCAATCTAGGTAATTAATATGATCATTTGATATATTGTTGCATTCTTATTTTGGTACCTATCACATTGTGTTATCAACACATTACATCTCTTTCTTCCTTTCATCTTGGGACATTACTTATTACATATATTCTCACCTTAGAACCAAAGTCTAGGTTAAACTGATACCTTTATAAGTATTCATCACACAAACATCTTTATTATTATCCTTACAACCTTACTGGTCAGGGTTGACCTTCCTTATTCTCATATTTCTTATTTCATGATACTCATTAGGTTGTTTCAGAATGACTGCTTGATCAGAGCAATCAAAAAGATAACAATCTATGAGTTTCCATATTTACTTTATCATCAGCAATTGTATACCTGGCCAGGGTATATAAACATTGAGATAAGGTAATATACACTTGTATATTACCATATTCCTTCTCTTTTCTTATTATCACAAGTATAAGTACTAATCTTACTGAATTTTCTATCCAGACCAATTCTTTAATACCTCTTCTTCTTATGGAGGTAAGCATGCAACATAAAACATCTATTTTATACAACATATAAGTCTTTATAGGACTAATCAAGGAAGGTTCAATCAATTACTTTTTCAATTTTTATCTGAAGGATCACAAAAAGACATATAAGAAATACCATTTATTTTGTCTAACCTATCATGACTCGAGGATTATTCAATATCTTAGGCTGATTCTGCCTCAAAGGTTGATTTGCCATAACATTTCTGGTTGGGCAATCTCTTACCAGATGCCCTATCTGTCCACATTGATAGCAAGTTCTGGGTCCTCGGTGTGGTCTAAAGGGTTCCTTACCCTTTCTGGATAACCATTGCCTTGGTGTACTAGGTCCTGGTTGTGTTGGTGACAGCAGAAACTTCTTCCTTTTGGAACTACCAGGTCTCTGCTCCTGGGTTTGGATAGGCCTTTTCTCAATTCTTCCTTTATATTTCTTTTCTGGACAATTAGTTCTGATATGTCCAGGCTTCCTACACCTATGGCAGATCCTGGTTTCTGGTTGTATTCTAACTCCTATATTACTGTATATTGATTCAACAGACTGAGGTTGAGCACAGGCTTGCTCTAAGTTCAAAGCTTCATCATTTACCATTGCTTCAACCTGTTGTTGTGGGTTACATATTCTGTTGATATCCAAAACATCATCATTAGGAGTTGGTAATCTGGGTTGCATTGCTAGTGCTTGATCTACTAGATACATCATGGTTTCCCTAAATTCCCCAACAGTGATTCCTAAGGAAGGATTCCTTATCATGGTTGGATTAGCTAGGGGGATCTCAGGTAATTGTCCCTCTATTACTTGCTCCACTGCACCTCTTCTTGGTGTAGCATTGTGGCTCTCTACAACAAACTCCTCGTCCAATCCAGTCATCTTCAAGTTCTTCTCCTCCTATGTGAGCAGAAGATACCATCAGATACACTGGATGACACTTAGAACAGACTCCACTACCTTAGTCCTACGTCTCTGTAGACTCAGCGAACCTAGAGCTCTGATACCACTTAATTATGGGGTCCAAACTATAAATCACGAGGTAAACTCAGCGGAAGCGTTCAATTAGCAGCGGAATTATGAAAAATCATTAGAAATTAAAACTTTTTAAGAAAGGGTCTTTAAACCATAAAACTCTTTTATAATAAAACTGGATAAACTGTTTACAAAATATTCTAACATTACATCTCTGTTAAATCACCTCTCGAGTGATTACATACATCCATTGCCATGTTATCTGTACAAGGCAAGATACAACAAAAACTCAAGGCTTAAAGCCAAAAACCTCAAACCTACTGACTCCTAGGACATGCGAGTACAGAGACGACATAAGACAAACTACCTACAAGACTTGACAGTCAGTATCTCCACCTGAGATTCACTACTGCCCCTGATGTTGTTGTTGCTGTTGTTGCTCATTCTTAGATGGATTCCTTCGTCCTCGGCGTCTACCTAAAAAGTTGAATCCCATGGGGGTGAGACAATTGAATAATTGTCCCAGCGAGAGTTATAACTCTCTGCCAGAAGCTTTGTTATTGCAATAAGGAATAAAGTAAGCAGTATAATTATTAACATTTAACAACAGGTTTAATGTCAAGTAAAGCAACATTTCAATTATAACCTAATTGGATATCAAAGCATATCTCATTAAAGAATATGAAGAACATGTATAAACAATGTAACATCAAACGTTGTTTCTCGTAGTTCAACCTAAGCAGTTATGCTACACGGCTGATTATGTTTTCCAAACATTATTATACCCTGCGGAGATGAGGTATACCGCTCATACTCCAACCGACCATTACGAAATCGCGTCGGTAACATACATAGGTCATCAAAAGAGTCGGATTCTTATGACCTCATCTTCCTCGGTCAGTAAGAGGATTTACTTGCAGGACATCTTGTGTCTCTGCTGTGATAGCTATCCAGGGTATTCTGGAACTTCGCTATAGAGTCACAGTGGTGTTCTATACTCTCTTCGTCATCGAGGGATCTCTTATTTATCTCTCATCGATGTGGCATTGTTGATTCCCTCGGGAGATTGGTGGTACATCATCCTGGCATAAACATGTAATGAAGGATTGATAGGTTAAAGATACATCCTACATCAATTCCTACATTAGGACGTAAGGATATTTGCGTCCATAATCCCCCATATACTCAAGAGTATATGATCCAGGAGTTCCCTTGGGAAAACCTATTTCACCATCATTTGGTCTCTGACAATAATGGACCTATGGTCATGACCCTACATGATATCATTATACTTGATTATTTAAGTACATTTCAGTATTGTTTTAGCATCAAGCATGTTTTCAATCATTAATCATTAAAACAACTGCTATGAAAGAAGAATACTAAATGTATCAAGTGTAACTCACATCAGTTATCGTATAGATATCATTTCTTAATCATCTCATCACTACGATTTAAGAACAGGAGTATTCAAATCTTTAGAACATCATAAGTCATTTAACAACATGACCTTGATTGTAACAACATAGATATTGTTCATGGATCTTACAGCCCATCAGTCTCATATGTTACCTCTTAGACCAGGCAACATAGTATATCATTATTCATAAAGCTTGTAACATACTTTCAATGAATAAAACATCATAACCCTTACCTGGCTATGGTTACTTCTTGCTAACAACCTGCATGACTAATATAATTGAAGACATGTATATATAATTGTATCAGCACAATACCAATTCTTTTCAATTTATTCATAAAATGCCACAGCCGTGCTACCTTGCACGGTCGTGCAAGGAGAGGCTACCACGGTCGCGCTCCATAGCATGGTCGTGTTATTAACAGCATACCATGACCATGTTACATCACCATGATTGATTTCTAGGGTTAGGGTTTATTCAACTCAATTAGAGTTCATAAACCTTTTTGACTTACAAGGCATAATGATTTCTTATATTGTAATTCGTTCACAGGTTTTCATGCTTGAAGGCATAACCCAGGATTAGGGTTAATGTACCCCACCTTTCAATAATTAGGGTTTCCTGTTCATGTTATCAGTCCAACCCTAACATACTACTCCACCACTCTTGGGAGCATACAAGGACATTATAAATGTTTACTTTCGATTACTATACTCATCATATAACGTTTAATGATCATCAATTCTAAGTATTATCTCATTTCACATTCATGTCATGGTATGATTACATCATACTTATTGATTTGGCTTACTCCCTTCCCAAGATGTGTTACTTTCTTCTTATTACCTTCTTACTTAAGATAATTGATTAACTCAATATTAAGATATTTTCTCTTTTAATACTTTATCCACTAACTTGTTACTTTCCTCATATGGTGCATGTATCATATATCAGAATTATCCAATTATCTTTAATGATGTAGGTTTAAACATTGTTGATGTAGGATAAACCATTATCAACTATTCTAGGTATCTCCATATTCAGGGTGTTATCTACATCATGCTTTGGTACACATCATTTCTAAGAGTTTCATGCCCATCCTTATTGTAAGGTACAAAAACATTTACTCATTCTTAGGGACGTTTGGATCTAGGCATCATCTTACCTTTTAAATCCTTAGTTATTGAAGTTGCCACATTTATCATTCACAGGGTTCATTAACCCTATTCTATATGCTTATGAGTTAATCATCTTATTTAATGGATTTAGATACACCTCACTTTACTATACTATCTAGTAAACCATCTCCATGATTTCATAACTAATAAGTCATGAATTAAGCTTGTTATTCATCCTAATAGGGGTTTCTCATGATATCACCTCCAATTAGGGTTTCTATTCATATTACATCTCCCCTAGATTAGTTTTATGATTAATATCCCACCATTAGGGACTATTATTATTTCTCATCATGACATTCCCCTAGAATTAGGGTTTACTAATCACATTACATGATTTACCCTAGAATCATGGTTTACTATTCACATTACATGATTTACCCTAGAATTATGGTTTACTATTCACATTACATGATATACCCTAGAATTAGGGTTTACTATTCACTTCACAGTGAATTGAGGTCATAGCATCATAATGTATGAGGATTACTATCATTAATACCTTCAAATTAAATTAAGATTCATCAGTCACCATAATTAGGGTTTCCATGATCTCACTATAAAGGATCATACCCTATTCATGTGTATTCATACATATTGAAAGTATTTTACTTGATTCTGATTCATATTAGGAGTCTCCTCTCTCCTCTTGCTATTAGATGATGTTTACATCACTCTAGATTAAGTTAAGTCAAATCAACTTGATTAACATAGGTTAAGTCATCACCATTATGGTCATTAAAGTTTGCTTAATCAAGAGGTGTTGTCTATTTAAACCCTTCAAGGGTACTTTAGTATGTTCACCTATTGATCATAGCATACATCAACCAACTTATTACTTGCTCCCTTAATTTATTAGGGTATCATTAGGGTTTAGGTTGACAACCCTTGAACCATCTAAGTCTTTAGAACATTAAGCATTCTTGACCTTAAAAGACCTCAAACGGTTTTGAACTATCAACCTCCAAACGGGTTTGAAACCGCATGGAATGGTTGACCGTTTGGTACCTTTGACTTTCAAGACCGCATGGATAAGTTCATACTCAAGACTGTTTGCCCTTAAACGGTCTTGAGACTGTTTGGTCACGTTTACCATTTAGCCAAGTTTGACTTTGAAACCATTTGAGCAAATCAGCCTTGAAACCGCATAACCATAAACGGTTTGAAACCGCATGAATCCAAATGGTTTTGAAACCGTTTGGTCCCAAACAATCTTGAGACCGTTTGCCCCCAAACGGTCTTGAGACCATTTGGTCCCAAACGGTCTTGAGACCGTTTGGATTCAAACGGTCTTGAGACTGTTTGGTCCAAACATCTCAAAACCGCATGGACCCAAAAGTGTATCAACACTTGCAATTGAGTTAGGGTTTTCCATGTTGAACCCCTTAATCGATCTAGTACTTGTTAACCACTTAGAAATTAAGGTAATTAGGTTAATCCTTAACCGATTTGACACTCAATTGACCCTTAATTGATAACCAATTAGGGTTGGGACCAATTGAATTAAGGTTTGAAATCGATCAACCTTCAACATTCATCAACATAGGTCTAATTGAAGTTGAACTCATTGAACCATCACCCAATTGGGCCATGACCTGACCCCAAACGGTCTTGGGATCATTTGGACATCCTACAAATGGTCTTAAGACCGTTTTCCCAAAGTCTCATCAAAAACTAAGTCAATTTGTTAAGGGTTGAATCCTAATTAGGTCACAAAATCAGCACTTTTTGTTATTCAACAACCTATTATGATTGGACCTTCAATTGATCAAATTATCTTAACCCTAGACCTCCAAACGGTCTTGGGTGATCACCAAACGGTCTTGAGACCGTTTGGGTGATCCCCAAATGGTTTTGAAACTGTTTGGGCCACTCAACCCAAACTTCAACATGATTGGTCCATTGAAATCAGCAATGAACCCGATTAGGGTTTAGGTGATTAAAGTGCCTTCAACTTGGGATTTATTTGCAATTAGATAATGATTCTTTGTAGGTGATTAATTCATAATGTGTCCAGAAGACCCTCAAACTGTCAATGCCTGGTCAAACCTTCGAAACGGTCTTGGAGACCATTTGAATCTAAACGGTCTTGTGAAACCGCATGAATCCAAACGGTTTTGAAACCGTTTGGTTCCAAACGGTCTTGCAAACCGTTTAGACCAAAAGTGTGAGACCATTTGGTAAAGTGTCATTGGTATTCATGCCCATCGTGATCTACCTCAAGATGAAGGTCTGTTCTTCACAGTTTTTCTTGCAAGAGTGCAAGGAAGGATGGGGGAAAGAAGAACAAGCTACTTTTGCAAGAAAGAAAGAAACATAACAAAGTTTAAGGGTTTAGAGTTATACAACCCGTCTTAAAGTCGGTCCTAGAGCTCCAAGATTCCAAGATTTAATGGTGTCTTGAGATCCATAGGTCATCCAAGGTTGTTTCTCCAAGAATCGATTGGAAAGGATGGCTAGAAAGAAGAACGAAGTAAGAAAAACTAGCAAACCAACCTTGCATCATGAATTCCTCCATGAATTTGAGCTAAAAAGCAACCAAAGCTTACCCAACTTCACTTAGCCGTTCTCCCCTGCTCCAAATATCTGTCCTTAGTCGGTCCAAGCAAGAATATAAGAAGGGAAGTGAAGGAAACGATCCTTGCTAAGTAAAGAGAAGTGTATATATACTTTGGGTGAAATTTCAAGATAAGGACAACTTGTTTCTTCATTTCTCATCTAGGTCCCTCTCTCCTTTTTGGGCACGCCCCTCCTTCTTTTCTTAAACCAAACTTCTTCTTAAACCAAGGTCTAGAGGAAAATAAAGTCAAACATTCTACTAATTGTACACATAAAAGGGGTCATTTTGCTTACAACTTGATTATTCAATTACAAGGGTTATTCTTTTTATTTGATTATTCAAATGAAGCTCCCTCTTCATCATACTTACTCTAATTGATGCCAGGAGCCATGAAAGATACTCTAGAGGGTGCATTTTACATGATGTTACATCCCAGGTTCTGGGTAAATTGCACTTTACACCAAAACTTGGGTTTAAAGCACAAGGATTGCTCCACAAGCTGCATCTTGGTGTCCAAGCTTGGAGAATCCATAACACTTCATTATATTCATTCTTATGATGTCTCATAATCATAGGAACATCTAAATATGTGAAATTTGCAAGTTAACCCCTCTAATTGGGTAATTTGCACCTAGGTCCATATTAACAAAACAGTGTCGTAACATTGTTCAAAAAGGGCAGAAAGGGAAATATATGTTCCTCATAAGCCTTAATTACATATCAGAAGACAACTACAAGCATCTAATCTCATATTTAGGCAAAACACCTTGGGTTAGTTCATAACCCAGGTCAGGGATGTTATAGATGTGAAGCTTTCTTAGCCCATGTTGTGGATACCAAGGTGAGAGGTCCTAGTATCTAGGAGGTACCAATGGTACGGGATTTTGAAAATGTTTTTCCTGGTGAGTTTCTTGGTGTTCCCCCTCCTAGAGAGATTGACTTTGAGATCAATCTTGTTCCTGAAACACAATGCATAGCACAGTCACCGTACAGAATGGCACTAGCAGATATGCACGATTTAAAGAGACAATTACATGAACTGTTAGAGAAGGGTTTTATTAGGCCGAGCACTTCCCCTTGGGGTGCTCCCTTGTTGTTTGTTAAGAAGAAAGATGGTTCAATGAGGTTATGTATTGATTACATACAATTAAACAAGGTGACAATATATAATAAGTATCCTTTGCCAAGGATTGATGACCTTTTGATTGCTTGAGAGGTTCCACTGTATTTTCAAAGATAGACCTCAGGTCGGGTTACCATCAATTGAGGTTTAAGGATGATGGCATACCCAAGTCAGCTTTTAGGACTAGGTATGATCATTATGAGTTTGTGGTTATGCCATTTGGGCTAACTTATGCACCTGCAACCTTTATGGATCTGATGAACAGAGTGTTGAGACCATTTTTGGATCAGTGTGTAGTTGTATTTATAGATGACAACATGATATATTCTAATTATAGCTATACCTTCACCAGGCATTGACATTGTTGAGGCAACACAAACTATATGCTAAGTTTAGCAAGTGCGAGTTCTGGGTCTTGTCATATCATCTAAAGGTGTTTGTTTTGACCCCAAGAAAGTAGAGTATGTTCTAGAATGGGAACAACCCAAGACGCCGACAGAGATTTGTAGTTTCCTAGGTTTGACAGGCTACTACAGGAGTTTCATCAAGGACTTCAGTTCTGTAGCATTACCTCTAACCGGGCTAACCATGAAGGATGTTCCTTTCGCTTGGAATGAGGAGTATTAATGTTCCTTTCAGTTGTTGAAAGAAAATTTGACCACTGCATCAGTGTTAGTGCTGCCAAAGTAAGGGAAAGGCTATATTGTCTTTTGTGATCCTTCACAGAATGGGTTGGGATGTGTGTTGATGTAGGATAAGAATGTGATTTATTTTCCATCACAACAGCAAAAGAAGTACGAGAAGAATTACCAACACATTATCTAGAGCTTGTGACGGTGGTCCATGCTTTAAAGATCTAGGGACATTATCTTTATGGAGAAAAGTGTCAGATATTCATCGACCACAACCACAAGAATATGCAGTATATCTTTTTGAAATAGGAGTTGAATATGCAGCAGAGGAGATGGATGGAACTGATTAAGGATTATGATTAAATGATAGATTACCATCCATGCAAGGTGAATGTAGTATTTGATGCATTAAGTAGGAAGTCATCTTCATCATCAATAGTAGACAATGCATAGATTTATTCCTGGGTGTGCCACAAGAGAGATATGCTAGTGTCTCTTGTCTAGATGAATGTGCAACTGAAAGTTTCCTTGCTGGCAGGTCTATTGGCATAGTTTGAGGTTAAATATACCTTTAGACAATAGATTCATGATGCACAACAGAATGATATTGTGATACAGAATACTCAATCATGGATTAAAAATGAAAAGTATGATGGCTTCCATGAGGCGGATGATGGTATAGTTTGTTACCACAATAGGAAGCAGTTCTTGATGTTGATGGGTTGAGGAATATGGTACTTGAGGAGGCACACTCCTCTATGTATGTAGTGCATACTGGAAGTACCAAGATGTATCAGAATTTGAAGGACTTTTATTGGTGGCCATGCCTAAACAGTGATGTGGCAGAGTTTGTTTCCAGATGTCCAATTTGTCAGCAGGTAAAGACTGAGCACCAAAATCTTGCAGGGACATTACAACCTTTGCCAATACCACATTGGAAATGGGACCATATTACTATGGACTTTGTGGTTGGTCTTCCTAGGACAACCAAGGGTCATGATTTTGAATGGGTGATAGTAGACAGATTAACTAAGTCAGCTCACTTTCTGCCAGTCAAGACAACATTTACTGCAGAGAAGTTGGCATAAGTATATGTTGATGAGATAGTTCGTCTGCATGGCATTCCAGTAACTGTAGTTTCTAACAGAGGTCCAAAGTTCACAAGTCATTTTTGGGAATGACTGCATTCAGCAATGGGAACACAACTGAGGTTCAGCACAACTTTCCATCTGCAGACAGATGACTAGTTTGAAATGACTATTCAGAGTTTGGAGGATCTCTTAAGAGAACATGTCTTATAGTTTTTGGGTAGTTGGGAGATACACCTGAGCATAACAGAATTTTCCTATAATAATAGTTATAAGATAATCATAGATATGGCTCCTTATGAGGCTCTATATGGGAGATGTTTTCAATCTCCACTTTGCAGGTATGAGACAAGTGAATATCAACTTTTGGGTTCTGAGCTAGTACATCAGACTACAGAAAAGATCAAAGTAAATCAACAACAGTTGAAAGTAGCCAAGGATAGACAAAAGTTGTATGCAGACAATCGTCATAGATCGCTTGAGTTCCAAGTGGGAAACACATTGTATCTTGAATTTTCTCCTTTGAAAGGTGTGTTGAGGTTTGGAAATAAGGGTAAGTTGGCTCCAAGATTTATGGGACCATACCCTATCTTAGCTCATGTTGGAAAGGTAGCATACAAGTTGGAGCTACCACCAGAGCTACATAGGTTACATAATATCTTTCATATCTACATGCTAAGGAAATGTCATCCAGACACAAAGCAGACAATCCAACTAGTAGAGGTTGAGTTAGATGAGGATATCCCGTATGTTGAAGGTCCAGTGTTGATCCTAGATAGGAGAGTGAAAAAGCTAAAGAAGAAAGATATAGTGTTAGTAAAGGTTTTTTGTAATCATAATGGTGTAGAGGAAGACACATGGGATCTAGAGGAATGAGATGCATAGGAAGTACCCATCTCTCTTTTCGTAGGATTTCAGAGCAAAATCCTTGTTAGGGGTTTATAGCTGTAAGGCCCCTGAACTTGCTTAGAATTTTGAACAAGCTTAATTACCATAAATGAATTCTTATAACTTTAATCAAACCTTGTGATATGATTTGGAATCATAAGACAAACTTAAGTTTCAAATTTGATCCAATTTGGACACAAGTTGAGCAAGTTATGCAATTTTATGTACATTTTGGACTTTTCTACAATTTACCTAATTGAGGGGTTTTCTTTGAAAATTTTTCCATCAATTATGTTCCTTAGATGTTTTCTCATCATTCTTGATCTTTTTGATCCATGGCGTGCTCAATTGTACCTTGCTTTGGAGGAGATTTCAATGTATGTTGAATTAGGGTTTACCCCCCCCCCATGGATGAGCCACCTTTAAGGCTTTCAACTGACGGATCCACTAGCTTGGGCATCATCCAGTGGCCAAAAGCCAGTGGAACATCTGGTTTTCATCACTAGCAAGC
The DNA here is from genome assembly GCA_963693085.1 of Alisma plantago-aquatica. NCBI lineage: Eukaryota > Viridiplantae > Streptophyta > Magnoliopsida > Alismatales > Alismataceae > Alisma > Alisma plantago-aquatica. Next base: position 799,572,471 of record OY856414.1, on the reverse strand, counting down.
CCTAGGTCGATGGTTCAAACTAGTTTGGTTCAGTTGAACCCATGGTTCACTTATGGGCATGATCAACTGATGGTTCACCCATCTTTAGACCTAAATCATGATCAAATGAAGGTAACCTTCGACCAACAGCCAGTGTATGACCTAGGAGACCATCATCTGATGGCCCAGTAGTCCCCAACATCTAGTGGACCTTCTGCTTGCTCGTCCATGCAAGCTTTAATCCATGGACACATGAAGAGTTGCTTGTACACCTCATGCTTCTTCTCAACCTTATCCCCCGAGCTTTATATACTTATCCTTATGCCCTAAATGAAGCATTTTATATATACTACTTCCCTCCTTCTAAGAACCTCATTCTCTCTCTATTCTACTACAGATAACCTATCAAAGTTAGAAGAAGAAGGCAATCTTCTTGGAAGGATCATCTAGGGTTCCAATTTGCTTCCTTCTAGGGTTTCTAAAGCATCTTCTTGGTGAACTTGACCTAAATGAGTAATTAGTTCCTTATTTCCTTCGTTTCCTTATCTTTTCTTCTTCATCCTACCTCTCTCCAGGTCGTAACCTTGTTTTTCCATGGTAGAAGTTACTCTAGAACTCAAAAACCTACCTTTTCTAGCTTCTTATTCTAGGGTTTTGCTTCCTTGTGGAGAAAGGTACCTACTTGGTCGAGTTCAAATATGAAACTTGGGTTTCCTTGCCTTATTTTATCAAGATCCTTTTTGCTAAAAGTATGTTCTTATCAGTAGAGGTGAGTTTTATAACCTTCTTCACTTATATTGCTTACTCCAAGCTTGTTTGCTTATCTTCTTGCTTAAAAATGAAGATCCTTGCATATAGAAGCTATGCTTGCTACGGTTTCAGATTTGATGGTGTTCCTTGTTCTGTTCTAGTTCTAAAATGAACCTGTAAATAGATGTAAGACCTTCCTAAGGTATAGGATGGTCTAGGGCAGGTTAGTAGCTCCTCGATGGTGCTAAGCACCTAACAATCGATGGATTAAACTAGGGTTTTCAAGCCCTTTTCCTTCACCACTACATCACCCGATGGTGACACCATGACAACCGATGGTGGTGACCAAGGGTGTCAACCGATGGTGAAAACCTATGGTCACCCATTAGGTCAATTTTTGGTTTGATTATACTTGATGATAAATAGTTAGTGCCTTAATGGAGGTATCAACCAATGGTGATAATAATGTAACATCCGATGGTGAGAAATAATAGTAGTAATGATCCTATCAATCAAAGGTGGCCCAATATGTCACAATTGATGATGGATCAGGTCACCACAACCGATGGTGAGTCAAGGTCTTAAATGTAGCTTCAATTCAGCCCTAAACCAATGATCTCTTGGTTCAATGGATCACTTTGGTGGTCCTATACCCAAATTGATGATTTTGAATAATGAACCCAAACCAATGAATGAGGTTGAATGCTTCAACATCCAATGGATTAGAATGAATCCCATAGTGTTATATCTGGGTCCTAGTAATAAGAATTTGATTATTCAATGCCTTTAATTTTTATAGTCTTACATTTTCCCTTGTATGAATAAATTTGATAAATTACCATAACTGGTAGATGTGTACCATTAATGAAACATGGCTTGTTACACCAACTCTAATATGATTAATTGACGGTGATTGATTATAATTATACCTCTTGAATGATTAATGTGTCAATGAGTTACACTCTCCTTGTGTTGAAACCTCAATGTAGTACCAATTGAATGTCATAGTACCTTGCCATGTTAAAAACTATGGGATACATATGTGTTGATGATATTTTGAGCATTGTTTAAGGCCTAGAATGATAAGGATGATCTTATAGGGACTGATGTGATGGTCTTAATGACATTTGCACATGTTTGGGCCCTGATTGAGGTGATATCCTCTTCATGATCCAATAAGGTTGAAACCCTAGAACCTGTGATAAGTAATCGGTACCTTGTAATGGTATGATGACATGTATGGTCCATTTGCAATGAATGATAGCATTGGTATTGTGATCAAGATCGATACCTCAAATGTTTTATATCTTCTGAATTTTCAATACATATACTCTTTTTAGAAATGAATTAGGGTTTGTATGTCCAGTTGTATGATAAAGCCTTAATGCATTCAATTGGCGATAACTAATCAAGTGAAACCCAAATCATGTAGTGCCATGTGTTGTAGAGCCATCTTTAGTGTCACAACTTGTTGGATTGTGAAATGAGTATTCCGAAGGGAAACTCATAGCACATGTTGTTGAGTATGTGGGGGTGGCAGGTTGAGGATATATCCTTGTTATCCACAAATGCAAGTTATGTAGGATGGCTACGATCATGCCTCAGTTATTTAATGTGATTGAGGATAGCTACGGTTGTACCTCGGATGAAAGGGTTTTGTATACCCTGGTTTCTAGTATCGTAACTTGTACCAAGTACGAACCAATTGTTATTAGTTTGATTATATGTCATTGTTGGCAATTTGACTGGTTTATCACTGCAGTTTACTCGTACTGACCTAGGGGAAGAGATTTTAGGATACCAGCACTCCTAGATCTTATACGGAACTGAATAGAACTTCGTAGTGGTCAGTTGGACTTTGAGTGGTACAATTCAAACTCCCCAGGGCATAATAAAAGATGTAATATAAGTTGTGTAGTATATTTGCTAGGGTTAAGTATGTCTCACATTGGTTGAGTAGCCCCTGTCCTATTTTTATACTATATAGTTCTTATATAATGTAGAGTTATGAAATTTGAGTAACTCTACTTGATGCTAAAGCTTATTTACTTAATTGGTTAGTATGCTTAAAATGTTCAATCTGCTCAAATTGCTTATTTTGTAATTTAATTGCTCACTTTATTTACTATTAGTTGACATGTTGTAATTAATATCTGTTGGAGAGTTATATCTCTCACTGGGACTGGGTCTCACCTGTGGGTCAGCACATCTTTTTAGGTGGTCGTAGGCATCGAGGTCGAGGTCGTGTTGTGGAGAAGAACCAACCTGGTGATCAATAGATTCAGAAGGTTGGTCAGTTGTAGATATCTGTAGTAGAGTCCTAGTGTCGTACTCGTACTCTCAGGTTCGGGTATGGGAGGTGTTTTCTAGATGAAATATTTGTATCGACATGAGATTTTGGCAGTATGCCAGTGTATGTATATATGTCATGTACATGTAAATGCTTCTTTTATACACAGGAAGTGGCTGAAGCCATTGAGCACATATGTAAATTCCTGTTATAATATATGAGAATGGAAAAAATGAACCTTTATGTAAATGTTTCAGAACTTGTTCATGATGTGAATTTTTTGTTTTAATTATTCCTTATTAATGACTATGTGATTAATTAGTAGTTGATCGTGTTTTGTGTTTTGAGTAATCTCGTTTAGCATGATGAGGTGTCATAGTTATGTTGGTATCAGAGCCCTAGGTTCACTGAGTCTATAGGGACATAAGACTTAGGTTTGAGTATGTTCATATGAATCCAACATATCTGATCATAACCATGCAGATATGTTTGCAGGAGATGAATAACACACCGAGACTAGTTATGTGGCACCAAGAGGTGGTGCAAGAAGGCAAGCACACAATGAGAGAGTGCCAGATATAGGGCTAGAGCAGATCACAATGCCTCGTATGGACTCAACAAAGATGGCCAATCCTGAGTTTTAGTCTATGTTTAGACAGATGATGGCCACGATTACACATATAGCGGACAGAACGCCAACACCTCAAGCTAGGGTAGTTGCCCCTAATGTGGAGTCTTAGGGAGTCGGGAAGACATTTGAATGTCTTAGATGTGTTGGGGTGATTCGATATTCTGGTACTTCTGACCCAGCAGACACTGACATGTAGCTTATAGAGTTGGAGAAGGCGTTCAAGATTCTAAACATCCTTGAAAAGGACAAAGTAAAACATGTTGTTTGTTTGTTGAAGGGTAGTGTTGGCCATTGGTGGGCCATAGAATAGGAGAAAAGGCCAGTAGTGGTGATTGATTCACGTTGTTTAGCACACCAATCACTAGGAAAATTATCCTAGAGTTTATCCTTTTCTACTTTCTGATAAAGTCTAGTATAGAAGGGTCGATCCACAGAGACGGCGATGAAGATGGTTGAGTTTCAAATCTGATTACGAGAATGAGAATGTGAAATTTGTTTCAAGAGTTTGTTAAAACTAAAACAAAAAGATAAAGTTACTGAATAAAAGATTAACAATCAAAGAAGGAAATACCAAAGCTAAGGGATTTTACCACCCTAGTCGATGCAAAACAAGATCAAAGAAATGATAAGAAAGATAAAAGAAGGTATGTGAAACATTTATAAATGATTCACAAAAGATGAACTCCCCGTGAATCCATTGGTCCTGGCATTCAGGGATCCTAGTTCAATCATCCTAATGGGGACTTTTCTGATGTCTCATCCAAATTCCCATGAAATCGATTTGGTTGTTCTAAATCTTGGGTTCCACGGTCGCATCCGCCAAGATTAACAAGCGATGAAAACGAGAGATCACTTCGTTAAAATCGTCAAGATCCAAATCAAAATCCATTTATCTAAAAAATCGTATAAATCTTCAATCTAATCATTACATGGCTAAAGGGTTGCTCCCCTCACCTCGGTAAGAAAACTACTCGCTAGTCATACTAAGGGATGGAGAAAACAAGGAAGGAAGGTAGAAAGCCATAGACCAGAAGTGATAGAATCTCCTAGGAGATCTTAGCTGGTGACAATGAAATATCTTGCTCTCTTAGTTCCCCGCTCCAAACAAAAGAATAAGAAGAAGAAACGAGATCTATAAAGTAGAGAGAAAAGAATAAACTTTATTACAGAAATGAAAGATTACACTAATGAATGGAAATGACAAAGTTCAACTACAAGGAACGACTACAAAATCTTAGATGCCTTTCTCAGTGGAGTATCCCCTCCTTTTATAGGGGAAGGAGGGGTAGAAACCCTACATACAAGAATTTCTAGAAGATTCTTGGCTGGTGGCTGAAAACTTTTCTGGATCTGGTCAATAGAAGAAAAGAAACGGTTGATTGCTTTGCATTGTTTTTGCAGTAATTTTTCGCAACAACACTTTCGAGCATATTTTTGGGCCAGTATAAATTCGGGAGAATTAATTTCACACCGTTGCCAGGGACGGCACAGTTGTTTTTTAGATCCGGTTGCCTATATATCTTGTATAATAATCCTTGTTCATATTCTCCAACTTTCATAACTTTAGTCTTTTTTATTATATCTTTTAGATTTTTATAATTTCTTTTTGCCTTCTGAGCACAATTTCGGAAGTGTATCTCCTCTTTCTGCTGAGTTTCCATTCCAGAAGTACTACTTTCTAGTTACTTTTGTTTGTAATTTTAGTTATTTCATAATTTCTTAGATTTATAATTTTTAGTTCTGTTTCGTCTCTCATTCGTTGATCGAAATGTCTTTCAGGAACTTTTCTTTTTAAATGGAGTGGGCATCCCAATATCCCCTACAATGTTATTATTGTGGTTTTTACCACCATGCATCTCTTACCTGTCCGACTCTACCCCATGCTTATAATAGCACCCCTTTTAATTGTGAGCCCTTTCATCCTGGTGGGTACAATGTGAATCCACATTTTTCTGAGAACCATTATGGGGAACCTTGCTATCCATATTCTAATGGGGATATGATCAACAAAATTTTGTGGGGTGTAACCAACAAAACCTTGGGGGTTATGAGCATGTTAATGAAACCCAATGTAATCTTCAACAAGAAGAGAGACTTAGGGCCCTAGAGAAGACAGCAGTAGAAGGAGAAACAAAACTAAAAGCCAGTCAAGCCTTTTTAACCGCCCTGCTAGAAGCCCAAACCCAAAATATAGATTGTTCAAATATGTTTCCTCATGATTTGGTGACACCTTATAATATCGAATCTTCCTACCAAGATGGACGCAATGGAAATTACAATCCACCATCTTCTGGAGATTATTATGAGGAGCAATGCCACCCAAAACAATATGAGGAGTACTATGGCCAAGGACACTATGGGGAGTGTGGTGAGGATGACCAAAATTTTGGGGTGTATAAATCCTATGGTGAAATGAAAATTAATCTTGAACTGGAAGAGAGACTTAAGGCCCTAGAAAAGATGGCAGCAGAGGGACAAGCAAAACTTGAATCCAGTCAAGTCATGTTAGCCACCTTACTAGAGGATCAATCACAAACTACCCCTATAGATCTTGAGCAACGTAAAATGGTTCTTCTTGATGAAAATGATGACGATGATCCTTATTTTGTGTCATATATGTTAGATCCTAAAGAAATAGCACAAACCATGGAGCCATATTTTGTGCGTGATGAGGACGTTGGTATCCCTATATTTCCCTTAGAGACTCTTTTACTTGAATACGAAATGTCAAAGAAGGAGAGTCATTATGAAGATCCAACAACTTCTCCCATCCTCAACATAAAGCTGGATGATACCATAGACCAATACCCTTCTTTTGAGTCTATTTTGGATAATGAGCATCTAACCCCCTTTATGATTCTTCCCAAGCCATCACAACCAATTTCCATCCCACACGTGGCTGATCTAGAAGGGGAGATACCACCATTGGAAGAAGCCCACTCACCCCCTTATGTTGTTTGCAAGGAAGACATCATCATCCCTCCTAAATACTTGGGAAACCCATGTACAAAAGCATTAGAGACATATGTTATATCAACAATGAAACTTACCAAACCCAATGTTGATGGCATTAATTTTAAGGAGAAACAAAACACTTTTGTAAATGATTTTAAATTGTTTGTATTAGCATCAATTCTCCCATATGTAGGTCATCATGATGGTGGAAAACCTAAACCAGATCCTCCACCCGACTCAGTTCATCATGCTCTACTGGTATTACTGGTCGGGTACCTGCCAACCTCCCCCAATCCACATCTGTCTTCATCACTTCCCTTGCTATCGAAGGAAGATCTATGGATATTATTTGAGGGAATGTGAGGTGAAAGAAAATATGAACACCCCACTGATCTTCCACGATTAAACTATCATCGAGTACACTATGAAGCTCCGTAGATAAAGGTCCCAACCCTCATACACATCCCCATTATCTAGATGTTTTTTGAGCTACCTGGGCCACCTGGAAATCCTCACTCTTCTCTTCCCTCCATCTCAGGTTTTGATTTTTCTCGAGACGAGCAAAAATCTAAGTCTGGGGTGGAGGTGGGTGGTATGTTTCTATTCCACCCCTTATCTATTTTATTCTTGCATTATTTCTACCTTCAAATTGATGCACGTAGTTTAGCACACCAACCACTAGGAAAATTATCCTAGAGTTTATCCTTTTCTACATTTTGATAAAGGCTAATATAGAAGGGTCAATCCACAGAAACAGCGATGAAGATAGTTGAGTTTCAAATCTGATTACGAGAATGAGAATGTAAAATCCGTTTCAAGAGTTTGTTAAAACTAAAACAAAAAGATAAAGTTACTGAATCAAAGATTAACAATCAAAGAAGGAAATACCAAAGCTAAGGGATTTTACCACCCTAGTGGATGCAAAATAAGATCAAAGAAATGATAAGAAAGATAAAAGAAGGTATGTGAAACATTTATAAATGATTCACAAAAGATGAACTCCCCCTGAATCCATTGGTCTTGGTATTCAAGGATCCTAGTTCAATCATCCTAATGGGGATTTTTCTGAGGTCTCATCCAAATTCTTATGAAATCGATTTGGTTATTCTAAATCTTGGGTTCCACGGTCGCATCTGCCAAGATTAACAAGTGATGAAAATGAGAGATCACTTCGTTAAAATCGTCGAGATCCAAATCAAAATCCATTTATCTAAAAAATTGTATAAATCTTCAATCTAGTCATTACATGGATAAAGGATTGCTCCCCTCGCCTCAGTAAGAAAACTACTCGCTAGTCATACTAAGGGATGGAGAAAACAAGGAAGGAGGGTAGAAAGCCATAGACCAGAAGTGACAGAATCTCCTAGGAGATCTTAGCTGGTGACAATGAAATAGCTTGTTCTCTTAGTTCCCCGATCTAAAGAAAAGAATAAGAAGAAGAAACGAGATCTATAAAGTAGAGAGAAAAGAATAAACTTTATTACAGAAATGAAAGATTACACTAATGAATGGAAACAACAAAGTTCAACTACAAGGAACGACTACAAAATTTGAGATGTCTTTCTTAGTAGAGTCTCCCCTCCTTTTATAGGGGAAGGAGGGGTAGAAAACCTACATACAAGAATTTCTAGAAGACTTTTGGCCGGCGGTTGAAAACTTTTTTGGATCTGGTCAATAGAAGAAAAGAAACTGTTGATTGCTTTGCATTCTTTTTGCAGTAATTTTCCAAAATAGAAATTTCGAGCGTATTTTTGGGCCAGTCATGAATTCGGGAGCAGTCCGAAAATATGTTTTTCATGTAGATAATTGAATTCTCTTTCCAACGCATTCTTACACATTAAATTCCGCCTTGGAATGTGAGAGTTATACCAATTTTGGTGAAAGGTATATACTGAAGTCAGACACTGCGGGAATTTGTGCAAAATATCTTCTCAAGGTAAATTTGATCATTAAAGTGATTAGACCATTTTCCTACAAAAAATTGCCAAACACAATTAAAACTCCAAATAAAGGGAGAAAATCTAAACTAATACAATTAATTACAAAACTAAGAAAATAAATAACAAAAGAATCCTAAAAAATATCTAAAAGATTAAATAAAAAAAGATAAATATACATTTATCAGTGATAGGTTGGGAGGAGTTTCAGCGGGAATTTGTCAACCAATACTTCCCAGAGACTTACCTGGATGAGAAAATCTTTTACTTTGAGAAGATCTGTCAAGGAGCTATGACTATAAATGAGTACGAGTCAATGTTTATGGAGCTTTTGAGGTTCTTGCCACACAATGGAAGCTACCGATAAAGAAAGGATCTGTAGGTTCTAGAAGGGCACAGGTATTGAGTTGACTACAACAACATCAACCCTAGAGAATAGGGAAATGTTTTCTACCTTTATTGAATATGTTAGGAGGATTTAGAGGTTTGCCATGGAGAAGCATGAAGCTAATGCTAATAAACGACTGAATCCATTACCAAGACAATCATCTGAAGGTTTTAAGAAGACAATGTTTATGATGAATCCAAATTCATCATGATTTTCAGTCGCCATTTTGGGCCCAATTTGACTAAATACATTCAATTTCATCTCCTTAAAACTTACAATGTGCAATTTTTCTTGGTTGATCATGTTATCAAGTTATTAACTAGTTTTATATGGATTTCATGCAGATTATGCAGGTCATGTTGAGGTTGAACCATCAACTGGAACTCACCTTCACTCAAGATCTTCTCAGCCTCGGTCTTGATCTAACGGTCTTGACCAAACGGTCTTGGTCCATTTAGTTTGCATCCACACAGTTCACTCTCCTTTCCCCAAATGATTTCACCTATACGATCCTCCTCACTACCAACAAACGGTCTTGAGACCGCATGGGCAGTAAATGGTCTTGAGATCGCGCAAGCCCAGACAGTCCTCAAATCGTGAGAAGAAAATGTCTCCAAACCGTTTGGGTGATCAACCCCCCAAAACCGATTGGACAGCAAGATCGTGAAAGCGTAATCGATCTCCAAAACTGATCAGAAAAAACCATGAAGATCCTAGGATTGTTTGATCATCTGATACCATTTGATGACATACAGTCCTCAAGATCGTGTGGCGGCAAATGATCTTCAAGACCATTCAGCCAGTATATACCCACAAGACCGTTTGGGGTGCAGACCGGGTCCTCAAGTCCGTTAGGCCAGATGAGGACACAAGACCGATCAGAGGCAGCAAACTGTGAGCAACCGAGATCGATTGGATGGAATGCAGAAACTGCTAAGGCGTCGATCGTTTCCAAAATCGATCAAGGGCAAACGATCTTCAAGACCGTTTGGGCACATGACGAAACCGTTAGAAGCCAAGACTGGTTGAAGCAGCAAGGAAGCAAGACCGTGAAGATAAAGACTGATTGGCAGCACAGATTGACCGTGAGGAAAGGACCATTTGCCTAGGATCATTAAGACCCAAACTGTTAAGGCTGAGATCGTTGTTATACGTTAATGTTTGTAGATTGATTACCTACTTACTTTTATCTTGTTCTTCCCTATGTTGCGAGAACTTCTATATGTAGGGTAGAATATCGATTAATGAGGTTGACTCCCAAACTAGAAATAGAATGGGATTCCTTGAGGTCGTAAGTGTATGATCCATGAGGGGACGAGCCATCTAGCCTATGGTGATGCTTTTGTGGCCTAAACATCCCTCGGGGAGGACCACAACTTCAGTCGGATATCTGTATCTTCGTTGTTAACCGTTGATGTTTGCTTGTAGATTAATCGCCTTCTTGCTTGTCAATTAGCACGGTTGACTCTTTGACTAGAAATAGAAAGGGATTCCTTGAGGTCGTAAGTGTGTGATGTTGGGTTTTGTGGAGAAAACATGCACGGCGGAAGCAACAAAAATTCCACTCAACCTAAAATAGGATCTCGTCGACAACAACATATTTGGAAGGAGTGTTTGCGGGATATACCTTATCAAGGATCAAGTCTGGCGATGTCCCACTACACAAAGGTGTGCAACGACGCTTGTCTACATGGACAAAACTTCTCTCCCATTCACTGTCGCAGGAAGATCCGACGGCACTCCTTTCGTGTGGTGATGTACGCTGCTCGTAACGCACACGGATGGTCATTGATCTCCTCTAAACGTAGGCGTCTCAGTGTCTGCGTCTCTACTTCGTCCACGCGGATGGACTGGAACTCCACATTGTGCTTTCTAAGCTAGCGGGAAGGAGTTGTGTATGTACGGCGGCGTGCTAGCGGCGTGTTCCTCTCCTTTCTCTCCTAAGGACGGTGACGGCTAGGGTTTACGTACGTGAGCGTAAATTGAAAAGCCTCTCTAAATATCTTATATAGATATCGGCCATCAACCTCCTTTAAATAAGAGATGAAGGGAATCATGGTTTTCTAAACCCATCGGTAAATAGAAACACTGCGTTAATTAAAATGCTCATGGATTAATTAGAATATTCTGGAATTCATTAATTGACCAAATAATCGCATTAATTGATTAATTAATATCTGACTCCATGTAATCGCTTGGGATGGCTCTATGGGCATATATACCAACAGACTCCCACTTGCACTTAGATCCAGTCACTCCAATATTATTCTAATCCATTACATAAACATTTTAGTAATCAATGTGATTCAGAGCAGTTCTAATCAAATCCACAATTATACTCCTATTCCAACACATCCTATGCGTGTGACCCAGTAGGCTCCAAATTACGTTGGCAGTGATATCCATAATCATATTATGATTTCACAAGCAATGATTGATATCTAGCAAGACTTCATTACCACCCAAGTAATTGGAGAAGTTGGAGAACAACTTAACCTATCATTCATGACTGGTGTTACAGTGATTGTATAGTTCCTTTGTCGTTGATATCCAGATTGAACTCGAGTCATGGAATCGTTATCCTTTTCAACGTTCAATCCATATTCCTTGAACTAGAGCAGACTGTCTAAGATATATGTAAGCTCAATATCACATATTGACTCACATCAGCATGGCCATGCATTTCTCAGTCTCGCTTATCAAGTGGCCAAAATATCAAACTCCCATAGGAAGGACAAATTCCATCTACATCACTCACAGTCATCCCCATGTGTCACAGTGCACCCAAGCACCATCTTTATGGCAATCCTTATTCAGGACCACGGTGGATGATGTCAAAGTAAACCGAACGACATGTGATAAGTGTAGTGACTTTAGGTCTAAGAACCACAATCACCACCATCATTATAAGATGTGACTCTAACTACAAATCATGGTATCCATGTGTCACTCTCAAGGTGGGTCTATCCGATACACTATTCTCTAACAAGTATCTATGTATTTGGTTTGATATCTCCATATCATGGATAATGAGATTCTTCCATCAACCAACATACATTCTAATCTTATGTGTTATTGATGTCTATGGATATTTCCACAATAACAATTGATTAGGGACAAAACAAGAATACATACTCTTAGCATACATATGATCTCACTATTCAGGTCATCAACCCGAAGACATATATCATTGAGTATATTATTCTATAGACATATATAAGTTTTATGGTCATCTCACAATATAAAACACAAACATATAGATTGGAAACTTGCCTTTATTGATATGATCAATGTAGTATTACAAATCGTTTACATAGTATCCCACTACAATCATCAAATGATAGTCTCTATGGGCATACATACCAATAGATTCCCACTTGCACTTATACCCAATCACTCATGAATTTCAATCCAAGTGATCGAACATGTCTGTCATGTTTCTGCTGTGAAAGTGCTTTTGTGAGCGGGTCAGCCACATTGCTTTCTATAGGTACTCTAAAAATCTTCACATCTCCTCGTTGTACGATCTCTCCTATGAGATGGAACTGCCGTACAATATGTTTAGAATGTTGGTGCGATCTTGGTTCTTTAGCCTGTGCAATTGCTCCGTTGTTGTCACAAAACAACTCAATTGCATCACCAATGCTTGGAACCATTCCAAGTTCAGAAATGAACTTCTTGATCCACACAGCTTCCTTTGCAGCATTAGATGCGGCAATATATTCGGCCTCTGTTGTAGAATCCACAATCGTCTCTTGCTTGGAACTCTTCCAGCTCACAGCTCCGTTGTTCAGGCAAAACACAAATCTAGATTGCGATCTGTAGTCATCTTTGTTAGTTTGAAAGCTAGCATCAGTGTAACCCTTTACCACGAGCTCTTCCTCACCACCGTATACCAAGAATTGATCCTTAGTCCTTCTCAAGTACTTTAGGATGTTCTTTACGGCTGTCCAGTGGCATTCACCTAGATCTGACTGATACCAGTTCATCATGCTCAAAGCATACGACACATCAGGACGAGTACATAACATCGCGTACATGATAGATCTAATTGCTGATGCATATGGAATCTTACTCATGCATGCTCGTTCATCACATGAACTAGGACATTGGGTTTTAGAGATCGTAACCCCATGGGACATGGGCAAGTTACCTCTCTTAGAACCCTCCATGCTAAACCTCTTTAGCACCTTGTCAATGTATGTGCTCTGGCTTAGGCCTAGAAGCCTTCTAGATCTATCCCTATAGATCTTGATCCCTAGTATATAGGATGCTTCACCTAAATCCTTCATAGAGAAGGTCTTCCCTAGCCAACCTTTTACTGTATGGAGAGTAGGGATGTCATTTCCCATCAATAGTATGTCATCCACATACAATATGAGAAATACGATTGTGCTCCCACTAACCCTTTTGTAAACACAAGGTTCATCTTCATTTTGACTAAAGCCAAACTTTTTGACTACTTCATCAAAACGTAGATTCCAGCTCTGAGATGCTTACTTCAATCCATAGATTGACCTTTGCATCTTACAGACTTTATTGGCTTCCTTTGGATCGATAAAACCCCCAGGTTGTGTCATGTACACATCCTCGAGTAAATTCCCATTAAGGAATGTTGTTTTAACATCCATCTGCCAAATCTCATAGTTATGATAAACTGCAATGGTAAGCATGATCCTGATGGATTTAACCATGGAAACTGGTGAGAAGGTCTCGTCATAATCAACACCTTGAATTTGACAGAATCCTTTCGCAACCAATCTACCTTTATAGGTTTGAACATTTCCATCCATGTCAGTCTTCTTATTGAAGACCCACTTGCAACCTATGGGTTTTACCCCTTTGGGTGGATCCACCAAGGTCCATACCTTGTTGGTGTACATGGATTCTATCTCATATATCATGGCTTCGAGCCATTTCTCATATTCTGGTCCCTTAGTAGCTTCTAGATAGGAAGTTGGCTCATCTGCTATGCCCAATTCATCACTGTCTTGAGTCACGAGAAATCCAAATCTCTCAGGCTCAAGTCATGTCCTACTAGACCTACGAGGTTCATGTGTTACATTTGGAACTTGAAAGTACACAACAATTTGTGAGTCTTCATGTTCCTTATGTACCTCCTCAGGTTCTCTGCTTTCTTGTTGGTCTCGAACTTCTTCGAGCTCTACATTCCTCCCACTAATTCCTTTGGAAATAAATTCCTTTTCAAGAAATACAGCAGTCCTAGCAACAAACACTTTGTTGTCACTTAATATGTAGAAGTAGTATCCCCGAGTTTCCTTGAGGTATCCAACAAAATAGCATTTTTCTGATTTGGGTCCAAGCTTTTTAGGAAATTGTTTCCTAACATAAGCTTCACATCCCCAAATCATTAACATAGAAAATTGGGACGATTCCCATTCCATATCTCATATGGCATCTTTTGAACCGATTTGGAAGGTACACGGTTAAGTGTAAACATTGCAGTTTCAAGAGCATATCCCCAAAATGATATTGGAAGTTCGGATGAACTCATCATTGATCGTACCATGTCTAATAATGTGTGATTCCTTCTTTCTGACACACCATTATGTTGTGGTGTACCAGGTGGAGTCCATTGTGATACAATACCACGGTCTCTCAGAAGGTCCTCAAACTCTTGGCTTAAGTATTCGCCACCTCAATCTGAACGGAGTGCTTTAATACTCTTACCAAGTTGCTTCTCTACTTTATTCATGAAAGTCTTGAACATTTCAAGAGTTTCTGACTTGTGTTTCATAAGATATACATAGCCATACCTACTAAGGTCATCAGTGAAGGTAATGAAGTATTGATAGCCTCCTCTAGCATTTGATCTAAAAGGTCCACATACATCAATATGTATGAGCCCTAGCAGATCACAGGCTCTCTCACTATGTCCAGTGAAAGGAGTCTTGGTCATCTTCCCTAATAAACATGCCTCACATGTCTCTAATGATTCAAAATCAAAAGAGTCTAGATAACCATCCTTATGGAGTCTAGATATGCGCTTCTCGTTTATGTGCCCAAGATGACAATGCCACAAGTATGTTTTGTTTGAGTTGTCAAGTTTTAACCTTTTAGTATTTACATTGTATATGCTAGTCTCAAGTTCTAACAAGTAGATACCATAAGACATATGGGCATTTCCATAAAAGATCTCATCTTTAGATATAGAAATAATTCCATTCTTAATGTGAAATTCAAATCCACTCTTGTCCATACAAGATACAGAAATAATATTTCTATTAATGGCAGACACATAATAGCAATTCTCTAATTCTATTACAAGGCCCGGAGGCAAAGATAAACTAATAACTCCAACTGTGGTGGCAGCAACTCTTGCTCCATTAGCAACCTGCAGCTCGACTTGGCCCTTTCATAAAGGCTTACTTCTTATCAGATCTTGCATATTAGAACATATGTGAGATCCGCATCTGGTATCCAGTACCCATGATGAAGAAGTATTTAAGTTTATCTCAATAACATATATACCTGAAGTGCAGATCTCTATCCACTGCTTCTTCTTCCTCAGTTCCTCCAGGTAGAGAGGACAGTTTCTTTTCCAATGTCCAGGCTGGTGACAATGGTGACAACTGCCTTCTTTGGATATCCCACCTTTAGCTTTGAGCGCGGATGACTTTGGCTTCTGCCCGGATTTAGAACTTTTCTTAGCCTTACCTTTGCCTTTTGATTTTCCCTTTGTCTTGTTGATCATCATCACAGACTTGGGCTTGTCTTTCTTCATTTGTGTTTCATTTATCCTCAACATGCCCAACAATTCTGACAACGGCTTGTCAAATTGTTCATGTTGTAGTTCATGACAAAATGACTATATGATTCAGGTAACGATTGTAGAATCACATCAGTGGCCAACTCTTGACCTAGGGGAAATCCCAGCTTGGATAGGCTTTCCACGTACCCAATCAAAGTGAGTATTTGGGTGCCAACTGAGTCTCCCTCTTTCATCTTGCTTTTGAACAAATCCTTTGAGACATCATATCTCTCCTATCTTACTTGATATTGATACATGTTCTTGAGATGTGTTGTCATCTCCGTGACATTCATGTTCTCATGTTGCTCTTGCAACTCATAGTTCATTGAGTACAACATCAGGCACTAGACATCCACGGCATCATCAAGGTGCTTCTTGTAAGCATCCTTTTCAGCCTTGGGCGCATTTACGGCGGGTTCCGCTGGCTCTGGTGTTTCAAGGACATAGAGCTTACGCTCATGTGTGAGAACAATTCTCAGTGTCCTAAACCAATTTTGAAAGTTGGTTCCAGTAAGTTTGTCGTTCTCAAGGGCCGATCTCAATGAGAAAGTGTGAGTGTTGTTTGCCATTTGATTGCTACAAAAAGAAAAAAAATTGCATTTAGTCCAAAATATTTTTACTTGTAAAGATTTGATAAATGAGATTATTAGGCCTTTAATTAATTACGCTCCCACTATTTTATTCAAATTGATAGCCATCACTATCAACTCGGAAGATTGCAACGCACAACCTTTTAGTGAGCCAAGACCCAAAATAATTGGATCAATGCCCAGCCAACGTCGGCGTCAAAGACCAAATACTAAGGTAGGCAACTTTTCCCAATTGCATCATATGCAACTCTTGGATAGATGATCATGCACAACTCCTTTGCATGATGCATATGTGTGCCTCTAGGTACTTGATCCTATCAAGGTTCCCTAGTTAAGTCCAACCCATAAGGCAACACGATGAGTGTGCACCCTGCAGAGGCAGACCCACACACCCACCATCAAACTTCCATGAGATAGATAGTGTACCACGCGGAGGCGTGCCCACACATAGTCGATCAAGCTTTTCATGTGTGTTGCTTTATGGAAGGCAACTAAAACTTTATATTATTAATTGAGTGGTTTTATTAATACATATACATATCCAAACACTCATACTTATAGTATGTATCATATACTACTATATCCACAACCACAAACGATAGACATGCAATCACAAATACAAATACATCGGTTATGGCCATACTATTGTAATCTTTTGGAGCAACAAAGGATTACGGTCCACCTATGGTCTTATGCATCTCATGCAACACCTGTGAATCAACATGTAAGCCTGTAATGATCAACATTATAATGAACAACTTCATGGATGCTTCGTGAGGTTGGAACTTCAAGTTGCTTCTTGGAATTGGATCTTCCTGTTGCTTCTTCATGGACACTCCTTGGAGTTGGATCTTCATGTTGCTTCTTCATGGACACTCCTTGGAGTTGGATCTTCATGTTGCTTCTTGGAATTAGATCTTTATGGTGTTTCTCCATGGACACTCCTTGGAGTTAGATCTTCAAGTGGCCCTCCTTACATCAAGTTTACAAAGACTAAAACTAATCCTATCTCTATTACATCATATGAGTACAAATATAAAGGAAAATAATTAATTACACTTTGAAATAAGAGATGAGGCTCGGCATGCAAGCCGAATACTTTATACAAAGGATCCATATGCAACCATTATACATCCATAGCATTCACAAACAAATATATCCACAAGATTGACATCCACATTCATTCATAACATTCACAAAAGGGGATATTAGGCGATAATCGTGCATGCATTCATCACATAAAACAAAATTTTAATGGCGACGTGTATGTTATCATAGGTATATCTACATATATGTATATACATATTAAATTTGCAGTACTTTTAATGCGGGACATTCTCCATTAAATAATTTTTTGACTCCCACACATACTATGCGGGGTACACAGGGGCAGTGCCCCTGTGCGGGGATCTCTACGGAATTTTACTTCTGTGCACTTAGGAAAATCAATATTTTCCATAGTCGATCCCGTCCAAAACGTCAAAATAGAAGCCTGCGGCGTATGTGGAATTAGGTTTAGATTTGCACATTAGCAGTTTTAATTTGCATCGTATGCAACATAAAAACAGTATACAACGATTCGATCATATCGAAACGAATCCAAATACGTCATAGATCAACGCTGCTCTGATACCACTGTTGGGTTTTGTGGAGAAAACATGTGCGGCGGAAGCAACAAAAATTCCACTCAACCCAAAATACGATCTCGTCGACAAAAGCATATTTGGAAGGAGTGTATGCGGGATATACCTTATTGCGGAGCAAGTCCGGTGATGTCCCACTGCACAAAGGTGTGCAACGACGCTTGTCTACACAGACAGAACTTCTCTCCCGTTCGCTGTCGTAGGAAGATCCGACGGCACTCCTTTCGTACAGTGATGTACAGTACTCGTAATGCGCACGGATGGTCATTGATGTCCTCCGAACGTAGGCGTCTCAGCGTCTGCGTCTCTACTTCGTCCACGCGGATGGACTGGAACTCCACATCATGCTTCCAAAGCCGGAGGGAAGGAGTTGTGTCTGTGTGGCGGTGTGCTAGCGGCGTGTTTCTCTCCTTTCTCTCCTAAGGACGGTGGCGGCTAGGGTTTACGTACGTGAGCGTAAACTGAAAATCCTCTCTCAATATCTTATATAGATATCAGTCGTCAACCTTCTTTAAATAGGAGACGAAGGGAAGCATGGTTTCCTAAACCCAACGGTAAACAGAAACATTGTGTTAATTAAAATGCTCATGGATTAATTAGAATATTATGGAATTCATTAATTAGCCAAATAATCGCATTAATTGATTAATTAATATCTGACTCCATGCAATCGCTTGGGATGTCTCTATGGGCATATATACCAACATCTGATCTGTGAGGGGACGAGCCATCTAGCCCACGGTGATGCTTCTGTGTGCCTAACACCTGTATAGGGGGCCCACAACTTCAGTTGGATATTTGTATCTTCAGAATCGTAAGTGCATGACCCGGATGGCGACGAGACATCTGATGCTTAAGGTGATGCTTATGCAAACCTAAACATCCCTCCGGGAGGGTTCACAGCAGTTCTAATTGGATAGTTATATCTTGCCTGGATGTTTGATGTTTGGATGTGTTTGCATGTGTAGTGGTGGTGAAACTCGGTACCATCCCAGTGATTCCATATCATTAATCGAGATTCAACTTTATTTCTGCTCTTTAATTTCTTGCACTTAGTTTAATTAAACTCAATTCAAACTTTGTTCTAAATATTAGTCTTACTTGAACTAGACTAGACTAGTCATGATCCTTAAAAACGTTGTCCCTTGGGATTCAATCCTTAACAATATTGTGATAAGACCCGTTCACTTGCGGGTGGTATTATTGTACAAGGTTTTGGTAAAAGCTCAGGGATTTCAACCCTGGGTGAATTTGTTAGTGTGATAATAAACCACGTCAAATTATGGCACTGTTGCCGGTGACAACAAAATCTGTTAGTCAAATATAGTTCTTTTAAGGCTAATATAGGATTTTGCTTTTTCTTTTGATAAAATTGATCATTCACTTGAATTCGGTTCTACTCCATCAATCTCAATTCTGAAATATCTTTCCATCCCAAGTACCAACAAAGACTAGTGCATGCACCGCTCAAACAGTCCCGGTCTCACTGCTAGCTTTGATCCTGAGATAGATAGAACTTTCCATCGTCTGAACAAATAGAACTAAGCAAGGATGGCTCAAGAGGAAGAAATAGCCCGAAGGGTTGCTCAAGCCCTTACTGCACAGATAGAAAGGCTTATGCAAGAAGCCAGAGCTATAGTTGAAATAGAGATCCGAGCAACACAAGTAGCAGCGCAAGTAGCAGAACTGTAAAAAGACCTTAGGGAGTTCTCAATCCCTAAAGCTACTGAAGTTCATCATCCAGTGCAACCTCCTCCCATAAAAGCTCCAAACTTTGAGATACGAGCACATTAGATCACCTTGAACACCTTCCGAGGTTTATAGATCTATGTGCTATGACAAAGCAAAATGGAGTATCAGACGATATCATCCAACTCCGTCTCTTCAAGTATTCTCTTACTGATAGAGCTATAAGTTGGTACAACTAACTACAGTGCGAACCCATCACCACTTGGGAAAAACTTCAAAATGTTTTTCTATAAAAGTTCTATCCTCCTTCACTCACCTACAAAATTAGGGGTCGAATAACAATGTTCACTCAGGTCCCTGGAGAATCCCTTGCTGAAGCATGGGAAAGATACAAGGAGCTTCTACGCAAATGTCTACACCATGGCATTCCTAAGAATCAACTCATTCAGATCTTCTATAGGGGTGTGGATGACGATATCAAGAGGTTCTTAGACTCCTTATCTGGAGGTAACTTCATGCGTAAAAGTTATGATAGAGCATGGAAGGTTCTCACCCTTGGAGCTGAAAATCAAGCAAATTGGGGAAGATCAGTAGGGAAAGGAGTGTTGAAGGTAGCTATGGCTGAAGCCATTCCTGAATACAAGTCTATCGCTAAAACCCTCAAACTCTTAGTTTCCGAGTAAGACCATATTAAATCATCCCTTGCTGCCTATAAAAGAAGACATGCGCTCCCACAAGAACAAGAACAGATCAAGTCAGCTACACTGTTCTTTGAAGCATGTAAAGGCACTAATCATTCTACGCTAGCTTGCAATGTTCTATATGGTCAAATGGAAAATATTAATGCTGTCAACACCATCCCTGGTCAAGGATACTACAATCCAAATCAGAACATGAACCATCCTGGTTTTCAATACAGAAATCCTTCTGGAGCAGAAAACTCACGACAACTTGGTTCAAATAATCAGCAACAAGGCCCACCATGATTCCAGTATAACCAACAAAAAAATTTTGAGAATCAAAGAAACTTTAGGGGTAACTTTTAGAACAGGAACTACAACAATTATCATAATAATTCTCAGCTCCAGAATCCAAAGCAAGTCCCTTATCAACAACAAGGACAGCAAGCCAATCCCATCTCTCCTGATGACAAGTTGTCAGCCATTGAGAAGATGTTGTAGTCACAGCAGACTATGATAGCTAACCATCAAGCCCATTAAAATGCTATTGAATCTCAACTAGCTCAACTTGCAGCTAGCATGAAGCCACTTGCTGGAGCCTTTGCTGGCCAACCAGAGAACAATCCTAAGCACCCAGAGCAACTGAAGGCTGTCACCACTGGGTCCGGAAAAGATTATTCAGATCCTCCTATCAAGACACATGTGGTTATTACTGACGAGGGTGACTCTGTGGTTGTCCAAGACTCTACAACACCTGAGTCCCAACCAAAAAGGGAAGTAACTGCTAATAAAATGGACAAGGAAAGTTTTGAAGAACCTACCATTGCAGAAGCTGAAGAAACACCTGAGCTAGACGTGCCAGTGTACAAGCCTCGTATACCTTTCCCAGCTCATTTGAGACAGACAAAGCTTGACACTCGATTCGACAAGTTCAAAGAAGCCATGAAGAAACTCCATGTTGATATACCCTTTCTTGATGCGCTGGCTAAAATACCAATATGGACAAAGTACTTAAAGTCTCTCCTTACAAGGAAGTATATAACTGAAGAATATGAGACAGTCAAGTTAGCAACAACCACTTCCGACATTATTCATAGCTAGATGCCAAAGAAGCAGAAAGATCCAGGATCCTTTGGCCGATCTTGGTGCTAGTACCTCCATCATGCCACTTAGCCTTTGCAAAAGGCTAGGGTTTGCTGAATTGCTCATGACTGGCATGACCATACAGCTTGCAGATAACACTATGACTCTCCCCTTGGGAATCATTGAGGATGTACCTGTCAAGGTAGGTAAAGATTCATATGTTCCGTGTGACTTTGTCATTATGGATATAAAAGAAGACGCCAGATATCCTCTCATTTTTGGTCATCCGTTCCTTGCCACTATAAGAGCTCTCATTGATGTTGAATCAGGAACCTTACTGCTCAGACTAGGTAAAGAAACTCTCGAGTTCAAAGTTTTTGAAAGTATGCGAAGACCAAGCATGCAAGAAGAAGTCTACTCGATTGATTATATAGAGAAAATGTCACTGCTTACGCAAGAGGATTATGAACAAGACGATCTGTTAGACGTGGTACTAACAAACCCATCTGCTGATGACTCCATTAATAAACAAGTGAAAAAATTTGTTCACCACCTTGACACTGCTGAAGAAGATCCTAAAGCCAAAATTGAGAAACTTAAAGCTGTGGATGTTACTGAAGAAACATGTGAGAAACCAGAAGCCCCTGAAATAAAACCCCTACATGAAGGACTCAAGTATGTATTTCTTGATGATCTCAAGGTCTGCCCAGTCATCATAAATTCTGATCTAATGGCAGAACAAGAAGATAAACTCCTGATGGAATTAAAGGAAAGAAGAAAAGTCATCGGCTACAAGATGAGTGTTCTCACTGGGGTCAGTCAAGCACTTTGCATGCACAAAATCCCCATGATGGAAGATCACAAGCTGACTGTTGAACACAAATGGAAGTTGAATCCAAATATGAAGGAAGTAGTCCATCGTGAAGTCATTAAACTACTCACTACTGGAATCATCTATCCGATATCTGACTCGCCATGGGTAAGTCTTGTGCATGTTGTCCCAAAGAAGGGAGGAACTACTATGATACAAAATGAGGATAATGAACTCATCCCCACTAGAACAGTCATCGGGTTGAGGATGTGTATCGATTACAGGAAGTTGAATAAGGCAACCTGAAAGGATCATTTCCCGATGCCTTTTCTTGATCAAGTCTTAGAAAGGTTGGCCCACCAAGAATATTTATGTTATCTTAATGGTTACTCTAGATTCTATCAAATACCTATACATCCAGATGACCAAGAGAAAACAACTTTTACTTGCCCATTTGGAACATATGCCTTTAGAAGGATGTCGTTCGACCTCTACAATGTGCCTGCAACTTTCCAACGTTACATGGCGGCTATATTCGTTGGCCTCACTGAAACTATCATGGAAGTTTTTATGGATGATTTTTCCATATATGGAGATTCATACGACTCGTTCCTGAAGCACCTCTCCCTTATCCTTAAACACTGTGAAGAAGCACATCTCGTGTTGAACTGGGAGAAGTTTCACTTTATGGTAAGGGAAGGAATTGTTCTTGGCCATAGAGTCAATAGCCGAGGTATCGAAGTAGACAGAGCAAAAATTGAAGTGATTTCCAAACTCGCTATCCCGACAAATGTAAGAGAAGTTCGTGCATTCCTTGGTCATGCAGGCTTTTACAGACGGTTTATAAAAGATTTCTCCAAGATCACCAAGTCGATGACGAATTTATTGCTAAAGGATGCTGATTTCCATTTTGACGATGAATGTGTGAAGAGTTTCAACAACCTGAAGCATGCTCTTACTACAACACCCATCATCAGAGCCCCAGATTGGGATCACCCATTTGAAATTATGTGTGATGCCAGTGATTATGTTGTGGGTGTTGTTTTAGGTCAATATATAGAGAAGAAACATTATGTGATCTATTATGCATCTAAGACCCTCGATGAATCTCAAAGGAACTACGCGACAACTGAAAAGGAACTCCTTGCAGTCATGTATGCCTTAGACAAGTTAAGATCCTATCTCATTGGTTCAAAAGTCATTGTCTACACATATCATGCCGCAATCTGTTACCTCCTAGCAAAGAAAGATGCTAAACCCAGGTTAATCAAATGGATTCTCCTCCTACAAGAATTTGATTTGGATATAAGAGATAAGAAAGGTACAGAGAATGTCATAGAAGACCACCTAAGTCGCATCCACACTCTGGAAACTGAGAAAATCCCAATTAACGATTCTCTTCTGGACGACCAACTTATGAAAGTCTCAGAAGTTGCACCTTGGTACTCAGACCATGTGAACTACCTCGCCGTTGGTGTTATCCATGAATGCACTGAAGAAATTCATGCATGATGTGAAACAGTATCACTGGGATGAGCCATACCTATTCAAGCTCTATGTTGATGGTCTCTACAGACGTTGTATCGCTGAGGAAGAAGCCAAACTCATTTTAGAACAATGTCACTCAGGCCCAGTTGGAGACCATATGAGTTCTAAGAAAACAGCTTTGAAGATTTTGCAATGTGGATTATTTTGGCCGACCATGTCCAAAGATTCCTACAACTTTGTTTTATCATGTGACAAGTGCCACAGAATGGGTAACATAACAAAGAGAGACGAGATGCCATTGAAGTTGTGGCAAGAAGTCAAGATATTTGATGTTTGGGGTGTGGACTACATGGGTCCATTCCCATCCTCTCAAGGATTCTCTTACATCCTAGTTGCGTTTGACTACGTCTCAAAATGGTTAGAAGCCATACCAACCATCACTAGAAATTCCAAACTTGTCATTAAAATGTTCAAATATATTATTTTCCCCTGTTTCAGTGTCCCACACACTGTGATATCCGACGGAGGTTCTCATTTCCTAGAAATAAGCTTTGAAGCATTGTTGAGGAAATATGGTGTAACACACAAGGTAGCCTCACCCTACCATCCACAAACAAGTGGACATGTAGAGGTTTCTAACCGTCAACTCAAGGCTATTTTGGAAAAGACAATAGGTCGTAATCGAAAAGATTGGTCAGTGAAAATCAATGACGCATTGTGGGCCTACCGAACCACTTTTAAGACTCCCCTTGGAACTACACCATTTCGATTAATATATGGAAAGTCTTGCCACCTGCCTGTTGAACTCGAACACAAAGCATGGTGGGCAATAAAACAACTGAATTTTGATATGAAGAAAGCAGACCAAGCCAGGATTCTGTAACTCCAGGAGCTGGAAACTCTGGATGACAGCTTATGAGAATGCACGAATCTATAAAGAACGCACGAAACTTTGGCACGATGGTCATCTGAAAAGAAAGGACTTGCAAGTAGGAAACAAAGTTCTATTGTTCAACTCAAGACTGAAGTTATTCCCAGGAAAACTCTGTTCTCGTTGGTCTGGACCTTACATTGTCAAGAGCATCTCCCCACATGGTGCTTTCTCTTTATGGAGTGAAAAGTCAGGCGAATTTATAGCTAATGGTCAACTCTTAAAGAGATATTTCACCTCAGCTGACACAGGCACCGAAGCAATGATGGAACTCACCAATCCAACATATCCACTATAAAGTTGAAGGAATCAAGTCGAGCCATCAACATAAAATAAAGGCGTTTGTCGGGAGGCAACCCGATCAATATATTAATTTTTACTTCTAAATTTTGAATTAGAAATTTTCCTTAATTTTGTTTTTAAATTTTAGATAATTTTGTACTAAATAAAGATCGCATCGCGAGATGCTATTTGAGTTCTGATTAATCTTCATTTTTTAGATTTTTAGATGGAGGACGTGCTAATTGGAACGCAACCACATCTGGGGGTCCAACTAGTATGAATTTTCCGCTCCATCTCGGATTTAGAGTTTGCTCGGGATGAGCAAATTTCTAAGTTCGGGGTGGAGAGTGGGTGGTACGTACTCTACTTTCCACTCACTCCTATCTATTTCATACTTAAGATTTCATCGTTGCGATTTTGATCAAAATTTTCAAAATTTTTAAACTTTTTTCAAAGACATTGAACAGAAACTTGATGAAGTTTTGACGCTTTCTGTTTCAATAAAAACCATGACCTAGATGGCCAGTTTCTCACTCTATGCATTTTGAATCATTATACCCTCCTTATTCGAAGCAGATCCTCAAAAGGACCACTTTTTGAAACTAGCCTATTGATTGAAATCATCTTGTGAAGCTTATGAACCCTAAACATCATGATCCTTCTGCAAAAAAAATGACAAGTGTATGTCCAACTGATAGAGATCAAACACATCGTGCTTCCTAATTAATAAGTGGAACAATAACATGGAATCCCCACTGGATCCTCATCAAGCCATTATTTGAGCATAGTACGATAAAGAGAACCAGCCAGTGCATTGAATTGTAAATCAAATTACATTCTGATCTGAACTCTCTTCTACACTTCTTCTGCCATCTTCGTACCCCTCCATCCATCAAAAAAGAAACAAAAATAGCCAAAATAGTGCCAAACCCTAAGTTCAGGGTGGCACGCCACCTCCCTCTATATCGGCTTCTCACATACCCCTCGCTAATAAATAGGGGCGTACCACCAAGAAAAGATGCCAATGTGCACACAAAAAGAAAATGCAATCTCGAGTCGATTAGAGGAGAGATTCACATAAAAATGCAATCAATGAAATTGCAATTGTAAAATAAAAATCTTGAGTCGAATAGAGGAGAGACTTTTTTCTTCCCTCCATACCACCATTCACTCCCTTTTCTACCTAAAGGCACAATGAATGCCTCCACTATCCTGAAATACACCAGTGTCATATCAGGTGCACACTTGTTGTTGGGAAAAGTGAGGCGGAAGTGAGGTTGGAAAACAAACTCAGGAACGAAGATATGGTAAGATGTGTTCAGTGATCTCAAGAAGTTGAGATGCTTAGTGATACTGAGCAGAAAGGAAACAATCATGATGTGAAGAGGAGGCAACCACACGAGTTGAAAGTATTCATTTGGCGACTGTTTCAGGGTTTGGTTACTCGAGGACGAGCAACGTTTAAGTTTAGGGTTCTGATGAATCCAAATTCATCATGATTTTCATTCGCCATTTCGGGCCCAATTTGACTAAATACATTCGATTTCATCTCCTTAAAACTTACAATGTGCAATTTTGCTTAGTTGATCAGATTATTAAGTTATTAACTAGTTTTATATGGATTTCATGCAGATTATGCAGGCCATGTTGAGGTTGAACCATCAACTGGAACTCACCTTCACTCAAGATCCTCTCAACCTCGGTCTTGATCAAACAGTCTTGACCAAATGGTCTTGGTCCATTCAATTTGCATCCACACAGTTCGCTCTCCTTTCCCTAAATGGTTTCACCTATATGATCCTCCTCGCTACCAGCAAATGGTCTTGAGACTGCATGGGAAGCAAATGGTCTTGAGACCGTGCAAGCCTAGACGGTCCTCAAACTGTGAGAAGCAAACAGTCTCCAAACCGTTTGGGTGATCAACCCCCAAAACCAATTGGACAGCAAGACCGTGAAAGCGTAATCGGTCTCCAAAACTGATGAGACAAAACCATGAAGATCCCAGGACCGTTTGATCATCCAAAACCATTTGACGACATACGGTCCTCAAGACTGTGTGGCGAAAAATGGTCTTCAAGACCGTTCAGCCAGCAGATACCCGCAAGACTATTTGGGGTGCAGACCGTTAGGTCCTCAAGACCATTAGGCCAACTGAGGGCACAAGACCAATCGAAGGCAGCAAACCACGAGAAATCGAGACCATTTGGATGGAACGCAGAAACCGCTAGGGCAACGACCATTTCCAAAACTGATCAAGAGCAAACTATCTTCAAGATCGTTTGGGTGCATGATGAAACTGTTAGAAGCCAAGACCAGTTGAAGCAACGAGGAAGCAAGACCGTGAAGATAAAGACTGATTGGCCGTGCAGACCGACCGCGAGGAAAGGACCATTTTCCCAGGATTGTTAAGACCCAAACCATTAAGGTCAAGATCGTTTGGAGGTCAAAGACTGGTTGGACGATCAAAACCGATCAGAGAAAGACCGTTTGGACGTATGTCCTAAACTGTTAAGATGAAGCAAACGGTTTTCCAAACCGTGTGAAGAGGACTCACACCAAAGACGTGAGGACCCCCGACCAGAGCCTATAAATAGGACCAGCATGGTCCTCATTTTGGGGGTATCAGATCTGACACGCTGACAGGCTGCCTAACCACAGGTTTGATCCCACATACCTCCATACTATTGCCATTCCTCCTACTGCTCCTCTTGTTGTGTGCAAGGAGGTCAAGATGAGAAAGAAGGGGGAGAAGAAGATATGCCTGGTCTTCCTTGGTGGTTCGTCCTCTTCATCCAGATCTGCTCCGACCCAACGCAGAAGACCGCATCATCTTCACCGAGCTACAACTACCTTCTGCATCATACTCATGGAGGATTCTTCCCTCTCTCTTATTCTTCTTGTTTCTCGCATCATGAGTGAGTAGTTCATTTTTGCTGGGATGCGAGGACTAGCCCCACTGCCCATGCAAGCATGTTCTCTTACTAAAACATTCGATGGAAATGTATATAACTTTTCATTTCGTTGTTAATCGTTCATGTTTGTAGATTGATTACCTACTTGCTTTTATCTTGTTCTTCCCTATGTTGCGAGAACTTCTATATGTAGGGTAGAATGTCGATTAATGAGGTTGACTCCCAAACTAGAAATAGAATGGGATTCCTTGAGGTCGTAAGTGTATGATCCATGAGGGGATGAGCCATCTAGCCTACGGTGACGCTTCTGTGGCCTAAACATCCCTCAGGGAAGGCCACAGCTTCAGTTGGATATTTGTATCTTCGGAATCATAAGTGCATGATCTAGATGGCGATGAGACATCTGATGCCTAAGGTGATGCTTACACGAACCTAAATATCCCTCCGAGAGGGTTCGCAGCAGTTCTATTTGGATAGTTATATCTTACCTGGATGTTTTATGTTTGGATGTGTTTGCATGTGTAGTGGTGGTGAAAACCGGTACCATCCCAGTGATTCCATATCATTAATCGAGATTCAACTTTATTTATGCTCTTTACTTTCTTGCACTTAGTTTAATTAAACTCAATTCAAACTTTGTTCTAAATATTAGTCTTACTTGAACTAGACTAGACTAGTAACGATCCTTAAAAACATTATCACTTGGGATTCAATCCTTAACTATACTACGATAAGACCCGTCAGCTTGTGCATGGTATTATTGCACAAGGTTTTGGTAAAAGCTCAGGGATTTCAACCCTGGGTGAATTTGTTAGAGTGATAATAAACCACATCAGTTTACTCCACCACAATCACAACAAAGGTTAACTTTTAGTGAACAAAGGTTTTTTTAATCCATCCTAGTGGACCCCGAGTAGGGGTAGAGGTCATAGTTTTCCACCTACCAGAGCTCATAGTACCTCATCAGTTTTAGTGATAGGATCTCCTAAGCCATATTATGACACTACAAGACTGGATCGTCATATGAAGAACGAGGAAGTGACTCAGTAGCCAAGGCAGAGTCAGTAGGGAATACAACAATGACAGTTTGGTTCTGATAGTGGCAGAGGATGCGGGTAGGCATCACAGACAGGTTCCTCTGGACAAGCTAATAGAGGACATGGAGAGAAACAGGCGATGGCTAGGTTCTATGCCATGAGCTATCCAGAAGCAGTGGTCAATCCACAAGTCATGACATGTCAGTTGGAGTTATTTCATTGTGATTTATCTGCTTCCTCTTTCATATATGTGCTAGTAAACTCGAGTGGAATACACTCCTTTATCACTAGAGAGGTGATAGATAGTTGTTATTTGTGTGTTAGTATAGATCTGATAGCCTGCGGCTAGAAACTCCTTTGGTTGGCTCCGCCGAGTTGTAGGAAGTGTTCTCTTCTTGTGTTCTTTCTTTTTTTGGATGCAACATTCAAGCGGATCTCTTTCCACTTGGCATGCATGGTTTTGATGTGATCCTAGGAATGCATACCTTGGAAAAGTACAAGGTAGTCTTGGACTGTAGTACTAAGGTGGCACGTTCCATGATGGAGAGGTACAATGGTTTTCCAATGTGATAGGAAGATTCTTCCTACATGTTTGATGTCAGCTATGACGATGGAGTGATTGATGAAATAAGGATGTGAAGCTTTCTTAGCCCATGTTGTGGGTATCAAGGAAAGAGGTCCTAGTATCCAGGAGGTACCAATAGTACGAGAGTTTGAAGATGTTTTTACTAATGAGTTTCCTGGTATTTCCCCTCCTAGAGAGATTGACTTTGAGATCAATCTTGTTCCTAGAACACAACCCATAACACAGTCACTGTACAGAATGGCACCAGTGGAGATGCATGAGTTAAAGAGACAATTGTAGGAACTATTAGAGAAGGGTTTTATTAGGCTTAGCACTTCCGTTTGAGGTGATTTTGTGTTGTTTGTTAAGAAGAAAGACGGTTCAATGAGGTTATGTATCAATTACAAACAATTAAATAAGGTGACAATAAAGAATAAGTATCCTTTGCCAAGGATTTATGACCTTTTTTATCAATTGAGAGGTGCCACTATGTTTTTAAAGATAGACCTTGGGTCAGGTTACCATCAGTTGAGGATTAAGGTTGATGACATACCCAAGTCAGCTTTTAGGACTAGGTATGGTCATTATGAGTTTGTGGTTATGCCATTTGGGCTAACCAATGCACCTACAGCCTTTATGGATCTGATGAACAGAGTGTTCATACCATTTTTGGATCAGTGTGTAGTTGTATTTATATATGACATCCTGATATATTCTAAGGATAGTCAGCAACATGAGCTACACCTTCGCCAGGCATTGACATTGTTGTGCCAGTGCAAACTATATGCTAAGTTTAGCAAGTGCGAGTTCTGGTTGTCAGGGGTGTTTTTTGAGGGACATGTCATATCAGCTAAAGGTGTTGTGTTGATCCCAAGAAAGTAGAGTTTGTTCTATAATGGGAACAACCCAAGACACCAACATATATTTGTAGTTTCCTAAGTTTGGCAGGCTGCTACAGGAGGTTCATCAAGGATTTCAGTTATGTAGCATTACCCCTAACTAGGCTAACCAGGAAGGATGTTCCTTTTGCTTGGAATGACAAGTGTCAACGTGCCTTTCAGCTGTTGAAAGAAAAGTTGACCAGTGCATCGGTGTTTGTGTTGCCAGAGCAAGGGAAATGCTATATTGTCTTCTGTGATTCTTTAAAGAATGGGTTGGGATGTGTGTTGATGCAAGATAAGAATGTGATTTCTTTTGCATCACAACAAATAAAGAATCATGAGGAGAATTATCCAACACATGATCCGGATTTTGTAGTGGTGGTCCATGCTTTAAAGATCTGGAGACATTATCTTTACGAAGAAAAGTGTCAGATCTTCACCGACTAAAAGAATCTGGAGTATATCTTCTCAAAGCAGGATTTGAATATGTGAGATAGCATTTGGATGGAATTAATTAAGGATTATGATTGCACAATAGATTACCATGCAATCAAGGTGAATGTAGTAGTTGATGCATTAAGTAGGAGTTCGTCTTCATCATCAATAGTAAACAATGCACACTTGTATTCCTTGGTGTGCCACAAGAGAGATATGTTGGTGTCTCTTTGCCAAATGAATGTGTAGCTGGAAGTTTCCTTACTAGTAGGTATGTTGGCACAGTTACAGGTTAAACCTACCTTAAGATAGAAGATTCATATGCACAATAGCATGATATTGTGATATAGAATATTCGATCAGGGATTGGAAATGAAACGTATGATGGCTTCCATGAGGTGAATGATGGTATAGTATGTTACCACAATAGGATAATAGTTCCTGATGTTCATGGGTTGAGGAAGATGGTACTTGAAGAGGCATGCTCCTCTATGTATGCAATGCATCTTGGAAGTACCAAGATGTATCAGAATTTGAAGGACCCTTATTGGTGTCCAGGTCTAAACTGTGATGTGTGGTAGAGTTTATTGCCAGATGTCCAGTTTGTCAGTAGGTAAAGGATGAGCACCAGAAGCTTGTAGGGACATTACAACCTTTGCCAATACCGCAGTGGAAATGGGATCATATTATCATGGCCTTTGTGGTTGGTCTTCCTAGGACAACCAAGGGTCATGATTCCATATGGGTGATAGTAGACAGATTGACTAAGTCAGTTCACTTTCTGTCAGTCAAGACAATGTTTACAATAGAGAAGTTGGCACAAGTATATGTTGATGAGATAGCCCGTCTGCATGGCATTCCAGTGACTATAGTTTCTGACAGATGTCCATAGTTCACAAGTCATTTTTGGGAATGACTGCATTCAACAATGGGAACACAACTGAGGCTCAACACAACTTTCCATCCATAGACAGATGGCTAGTCTGAAAGGACTATTCAGACTTTAGAAGATCTCTTGAGAGCAGGTGTCTTACAGTTTTTGGGGAATTGGGATATACACCTGAGCCTTATAGAGTTTTCCTATCATAATAGTTATCAGAGAAGCATATATATGGTTCCTTATGAGGCTCTGTATGGAATACGTTGTCAGTCTCCACTTTGCTGGTATGAGACATGTGAATATCAACTTTTGGGTCTGAGCTAGTACATCAGACTACATAAAAGATTAAAGTAATACAACAACAGTTGAAAGCATCCCATGATAGATAAAAGTCTTACGCAGACAATCATCATAGTCAGTTGAGTTCTAAGTGAGAGATATAGTGTATCTAAAAGTTTCTCCTTGGAAAGGTGTGTTGAGGCTTGCAAATAAGGGCAAGTTGGCTCGTAGATTTATGGGGCCATATAGTATCTTAGCTCGTGTTCAAAAGGTAGCATACAAGTTGGAGCTACCACCAGATCTACACAGGTTACATAATGTCTTTCATATCTCCATGCTGAGGAAATAACATCCAAATACAGAGCAGACAATCCAACCAGTAGAGGTTGAGTTAGATGAGGATATCTCTTATGTTGAAGGTCCAGTATCGATCCTGGACAGGTGAGTTAAAAGGATAAAGAAGAAAGATATAGTGTTAGTAAAGGTTTTGTGGCATCATCATGGCGTAGAGGAATCTGTGTGTGATATATAGTATGAGATGCATAGGAAGTACCCATCTCTCTTTCTGTAGGATTTTGGGGCAAAATCATTGTTAGGGGTTTATAGCTGTAAGGCCCATGAACTTGCTTAAAATGTTGAACAAAATTAATTACCATAATTGAATTCTCATAACCTTAATATAACACTGTGATATGCTTTGGAATCAAAATACAAGCTTAAGTTTCAAATTTGGTCCAATTTGGACACTATTTGAGCAAGTTATGCAATTTTATGTACATTTTGGACTTTTATGCAATTTACCCAATTCATGTGTTTTCTTTGCAAATTGTTCCATCAATTATGTTCCTTAGATGTTTCTCATCATTCTTGATCTTGTTAAGCCATGGGATGCTCAATTGTACCTTGATTTGAAGGAGATTTCATTCTATGTTGAATTAGGGTTTACCCCCCCCCCCAATGGATGATCCACCTTCAAGGATATCAACCGATGGCTCTACTAGCTTGGGCATCATCCAATGGACAACATCTGGTGGAACATCCGGTGGTCATCACTAGCAGGGCCTAGGTTGATGGTTCAATTTGATTTGGTTCACTTGAACCCATGGTTCACTTATGGACATGATCAACCAATGGTTCACCCATCTTTAGACCTAAACCATGATCAAACGAAGGTAACCTTTAACCAACAGCCGTGGGCTATCTGGGAGACCATCGATCGATGGCCCAGTAGTCCCCAACAACTAATAGACATGCTACTTGCTCATCCATGCAAGTGTTAAGCCAAGGTCACATGGAGAGCTGCTTGTACACCTCATGCTTCTTATCAACCTTATCCCCCAAGCTTTATATACTTATCATTGTGATTTTACTCTCTACTGCTTCCATCTTGCTAACTCTCTCTAACAGATATTGATTACAATATGTTAATTAATAGTAAATAAATTGAGCAATTAAAGTACGGAGTAAGCAATTTGAGCAGGTTGAACATTTTAAGCATACTAAGCAGTTAAGCAAATAAGCTTTAGCATCAAGTAGAATTACTCAAATTTCATAAGTCTACACTGTATAAGAACTATATAGTATAAAAGTAAGATAAGGGATACTCAACCAATTTGAGACGTATTTATCCCTAGCGAATATACTACACGACTTACATTAGATCTTTTATTATGCCCTGGGGAGTTTGAGTTGTACCACTCAAAGTCCCACTGACCACTGTGAAGTGCTATTCAATTCCATATAAGATCTAGGAGTTCCGGTATCCTAAGATCTCTTCCCCTCGGTCAGTACGAGTAAAATGAGTGACATACCAGTACTCTCACTGGTACTGGGTCTCACTTGTGGGTCACCACATCTTTTTAGGTGGTCGCAGGCATCGAGGTTGAGGTCGTGTTGTGGAGGAGAACCAACCTGGTGATCAATAGATTCAGAAGGTTGGCCAACTATAGACATCTGTAGTAGAGTCGTAGTGTCATCTTTGTACTCTCGGGTCTGGGTTTGGGAGGTGTTTTCTAGATGAAATATTTGTATCGATATGATATTTTGGCAGTATGCCAGTGTATGTATATATGTCATGTACATGTAAATTCTTATTTTGTACACCGGAAGTGGCTGAGTCCATGAGCACAGATGTAAATTCCTATTATAATATATGAGAATGGAAAAGATGGACCTTTATATAAATGTTTCAGAACTTGTTCATGATGTGAATTTTGGTTTTAATTATTATGCATTTTGACTATTTGATTAATTAGTAGTTGATCATATTTTTTGAGTAATCTCATTTAGCGTGACGAGGTGTCACATAATTGACTTAGTTCGGCCCTATGGACTGACTAATTGAACCGATCGGTTTAGCTCGATTCACCAGACGAGCGTCTCAGTGAGCCAGACAAGCTTTTCGCCTGTGTGAGACGGCTCAGTTAGGGCTAAATGAAAGTTCTACATGTTTCCCGAACTTGTTTGATTGCACATTACTTGTGGTGCAAGGAATTAATATGTAACATTGATTGGAATAGTTTTTGCCTAATTCATGTGCGATTGGAAAACTGTCAAACGACCGTTTGGACCATCTCATGTGACGAGACAACCATTTGGGTTACTATATGACCGTCTTTTGGCTCGCAGGTTGTGAAAATTCAAGATCTTTCAGTTCCTTTCACTCCCATACAGATCCCGTACATATTGGGAACCCTGACCCTAACCCCTCCTTTAAATAGAGGGGTACTGGGGGCTTCTCAAGAGATAACAATAAGAACAACAACTGAGAATCAGTTGTTGTGATAATTTTTGTCCTCTCTGGTTGTGGTAACCGAGAGAGCCCAAGCAAGTCCTACCCAACAAGTGAGGGATAAGTATGGATCATTGTTGTGGGAGAGAAAGTTGGTGACTAGTACAACAACAGGGGGGACAACTCCTTCTTGTCTATTCTAGTTGAACAATATGAGTTCTAGTTGGTCTGTGTGGATTACTCTAGAGGCATGAGTCCTTTGGATGGTGCTCCGAGAGCAAAGTCAGCCTACAACCTGTGGCATGACCACATGAGCACTGTAGAAGCTGTTGTGTTTGTTGTTCGTGGTGAAGACCAGGAGCTACACAACCACCGTCCAAGAGCAACTAGTAGATATTTACACTAAAGCAATTTTTTGTCACTGGAATTGCTCTAGGATAAGGTATAACTCGTTAAACCATCCTTCCTATTTCATAGTAGTTGACATGATCTTGCTGTTATGAGAATACGAATAGATGAATTATTATTTCTGCTATTATACTTTGTGCCCATATTTCCCAAGATGGAATAGTTCCCTCACCAATAGGCTTATATTTCATGGCTAATTCACCTATCCAAAAGACTTTAACAAACTGTTTCTTTGCCATGTACTTTTCCTCATTCGCTAAGGCCACATTAATTTCCTCCCCTGTGGACTTAGGCCGATTAATAAAGGATTCATCTAGCCATGGAAATCTATTTGAATATTTTCAAATTTTGACAAGTAGCTCCTCACTGATCCTTCTTGTCACAATTTACTAAACTCTCCCTCTGCATCCTCACAATGATTTCCAAATCAAATATGTAATTCTGACTCCAACTTTCCCCACGATTTCAAGGGTGAGGCATTGTGATACAGTTCCACCACTCTCCGATAGAGTAAGAGATGAGACTGAGTTTCTCAAGGTCAGAGTCAATATCATAGAAGCTAAAGAACTGTCAACCTAGTTGATCCAATCCACAAGCGTAGTGGCTCCATCATATTTATTCAACTTCAACTGCAATGTTCTCATCACCTATTTTGGAAAAATTCAAAACTGATGAACTAATTCCATATTCTTTGTTTTTTTCTAGCGACGCATGATCCTTTGTCGTCATCGATATCAACAACTCCAACTACGTGTATCTGAAGTCATGTTTCTGCATGAATTCCATATCTGACTCTGTGCACGCCTTCTTCACTAATATTGTCGTCTTTGAACACCATCCATCAATCGCACAGTTGAGCGAATCGAGTAGCTCGCACAAGTTCGTGCATGAAACTCCTAGATGTTGAGGATAGATGATGGGCGATGCCATACTTTCCAACGAAGGATCTACTATCAATTTAGAGCTTCTCAGATAGTAGTGGTGCCATTAGTGGCTGGAATTTGCACCACTAGTACCAGTATTGGAAATTAGAAGAGGAATTTGGGGAAAGGAAGCGAGCTAGAGAGAGGTTAGGTAGTAGGAACTGTAAAAGAGAGAGTGGCATCACAAATAGGGAATCTTTATTGCATTAAAAAAAGATGGATCCCCCACATGGGCTCAAGATGACCTACTTATAGTCAGTCTTCTAGTACTAGTCCACTCAGCCATGCTAGCTTATTACACTAGGAGCTCCCCAACTCAAGTTGTTTTGGCTGTTACAACCACCAATGCCAATTTAACTATCGGTTAAAAAGGCCATTGCCAACTCAACTAATTAACTACCGACACATGAAACTGCTGACTAATCCAACTGAGCTTATTGAAGTACATGTAACAACATCATGAGCAAAAAATGACTAGTCCCACATTGATGGTATGGGATGCCAAAGGACAACAAATAAGGTCCAAGAGGCTCTCCCAATAATAGGATGACCTTTTTGGGTGGTCTCCTCTTGGTCTTTACTAGTGATCTTTTATTATAATTGTTTGATATTTTAATGTAGCCTATGTAATGTTATTGGACTTT
Source organism: Alisma plantago-aquatica (assembly GCA_963693085.1). Lineage (NCBI taxonomy): Eukaryota > Viridiplantae > Streptophyta > Magnoliopsida > Alismatales > Alismataceae > Alisma > Alisma plantago-aquatica. The sequence continues at coordinate 799,535,877 of OY856414.1, read as the reverse complement.
ACCAATCATATCGGACCCTAACCTATTCATGGTCCATTGGGTACACTTTGGTAGTCTAGGCTGCTAAAGTAGCTTTGTCATGGGGCCCATGTGCTTCCATGAGAAATCAACAATCTTCCTTTAGAGCCTATCGGGCTCTCTTTGGTGGCTCGACAGTTCTCAAACGTTTGCAATGGTCTGTCAATACGATGGACCTTAAATTGGGAGATTTGTCACGAACAAAGAGTGATTAGTGTCACATTGATGGAATGGGACCAAATACAATTGATAGGGTCGAATAGGCTCTCTCTGTTGCTGGTTAGAGCTCCATGTCGTCCAGATTAGGGCGTTGCGGCACATCACCGGGCGATGAGTAGCGTGCGTTCCCAAACGGACCCATGTCTGCCCTCTACTCTGACGTGGGTAATTGTAAGGTTTTAATTTCCCTCACGTCCCAACTCCATGACATGTTTGGGACGCGGGGGAATACCACCCTGACGTGGCAGTTTTCCCACTTGGGCTGGGTTGGTTTTTCGTAGCTTGGTCCCATTTTATTTTATTTTTCGCCACGTGGCGCTGCTGCACATAAAAGAGCACAAAAATGAAAAATATGAATAACTTTTGATCCATAATGAATTTTTTGATGAAACAAAAACCGATGGTCTCGTTACGAAAAATCCAATATGACAAAACCAATATTGATATACTTTTTAAAAAAAAATATGTACGTTTTTTTACAACTATGAAAAATAAAAATAAAGGAGTGAGTATGCGCATAAATATCATTTTTATTTAATGCACCCACTTTTGATTAAATGTGCCCAATACTAATCAAATGTGCACACAATTGAATGTGCATTATGCAAAAATGTGTGTTCTTTTGTTATTTATGAACAACATTAAAGAAGTATGCGTATTCACACTATAATTGACGCATTAACACTATTGTAAGAATACACTCACTTTTGATTGAATGCACCTAGTAATGCCCTCAATGCACCCATTTTTTAGTGAATGCGCCCACTTTTGATTGAATGTGCTTAGTAATGCCCTCAATGCGCCCACTTTTGAGTGAATGCACCCCCTTTTGATTGAATGTGCCTAGTAATGCCCTCAATGTGCACACTTTTGAGTGAATGTGCCCACTTTTGATTGAATGTGTCTAGTAATGCCCTCAATGTGCCCACTTTTGATTGAATGTGCCTAATAATGCCCTCAATGCACCACTTTTGAGTGAATGCACCCACTTTTAATTGAATGTGCCTAGTAATGCCCTCAATGCGCCCACTTTTGATTGAATGTGTCTATTAATGCCCTCAATGCGCCCACTTTTGAGTGAATGTGCCCACTTTTGATTGAATGCGCCTATTAATGCCCTCAGTGTGCCCAATTTTTAGTGAATGTGCCCACTTTTGATTAAATGCACCTAGTAATGCCCTCAATGTGCCCACTTTTGAGTGAATGTGCCCAAATTCTGATTGAATGCGCCTAGTAATGCCCTGAATGTGCCCATTTTTGAGTGAATGTGCCCACTTTTGTGACTGCGCCTAGTAATGCCCTCAATGTGCCCACTTTTGAATGTATGCACACACTATTGCCCTGAATGCGCCCACTTTTGATTGAATACGCCTAGTAATGCCCTCAATGCGCCCAATTTTGATTGAATGCACCCACTTTTGATTGAATGTGCCCACTTTTGAATGAATGTGCACACTATTGCCCTGAATGCGCCCACTCTTGGTTAAATGTGCCCACTTTTGGTTAAATGCACCCACTTTTGAATGTATGTGCATACTATTGCCCTGAATGCACCCACTTTTGATTGAATACGCCTAGTAATGCCCTTAATGTGCCTAATTTTGATTGAGTGTGCCCACTTTTGACTGATTGCCCCCACTTTTAAATGAATGCACACTATTTCCATGAATGCGCCCACTTTTGGTTAAATGCGCCCACTTTTGAATGTATGTGCACACTATTACCCTGAATGTGCCCACTTTTGATTGAATACGCCTAGTAGTGCCCTCAATGCACCCAATTTTGATTGAATGCACCCACTTTTGAATGAATGCGCACACTATTGCCCTGAATGCACCCACTTTTGGTTAAATGTGCCCACTTTTAAATGTATGTGCACACTATTGCCCTGAATGCGCCCACTTTTGATTGAATACACCTAGTAATGCCCTCAATGCGCCTAATTTTGATTGAATGTGCCCACTTTTGATTGATTGTGCCGACTTTTGAATGAATGCACACACTATTGCCATGAATGCGCCCACTTTTGGTTAAATGTGCCCACTTTGAATGTATGCACAAAATATTGCCCCTGAATGCACCCACTTTTGATTGAATATGCCTAGTAATGCCCTCAATGCGCCCAATTTTGATTGAATGTGTGAGAACCTATTACACTAAATGAGATTACTCAAAACATAAAACACAATCAATAACTAATTAATCACATACCCAAAAATATGAATAAATTAAAACCGATTTCAACATTAACACCCGCTCAGAAATATTTGCATAAGAGCCCAACATCTTTCTTATATCCATACTATGCCAAGAATTTGATATAAATTGTTCTATCATCTTAGCCACCACATATATAAACAGGAGAACAATATTCATATATGCCACACAAACAAGTATTAATATGCTAACAAAAGTCTGATTCGTTTGAAACACCATATATAAACTTTTTCATATTCATACCTAAGAGTACAAGGATGACTCTAGGACACACTAGACATCTATTCAACTTTATCAAAGATTCATTACTATAGCTCCTCTTTGTTGCCACATGTTTGTTTTTGTCACTTCTGATTGTTGGATTCTAGATGGGTGATTAGATGCTCTAGAGGGGGGTGAATAGAGCTGAATGCACTTAAACAAAATTCATTAGACCTTCAAGATATATCACAAGATAAGGTTGCTAAATAGGAAATTTGTGTGCAACAAAAACATGCATACCAAGGATGAGAGAGATTGAACATACACCAAGAGACAAGCTATTTAGAGTGGTTCCACACTTCAAACTAGAAGTGTGTCAGTCCACTTGCCTAGAGAGGTCAACCTCTAGGACTTCCAAACTATTGCACTCTTATATTCATTCATAAGACATACAATACATGACCAACCAAAGACTTACCTATCCAACACAAAGAGTCTTCAACCTTACCAAGGACTTACCCACTTTGCAAGAGTCTTCCGCCTTCTTCCAAGGACTTATGTACTCTTGCACTAGTCTTCAACCTTGCAGGAATTACCCACTCTTCTTGGATCTTCCACCTTTGACTTCACCTTCACTCGGAGAAGCTTCCACCAAGGACTTACCCACTTTAGCATGGAGTCTTCTGCCTTCACTAAGGGCTTACCCACTCTTGATCCAAGTCATCAACCTTGATCTTCACCAAGGGATGCCTTCCATTGTTCTTCTTCACCTCTCTTAGCCAAGAGAGAGAACCTTCATCTTCATGATTGAAAAGAGAGATGGAGAGGTGGTGGAAGTGAGAGCCTCACAAGATATACATGTAGGACTAGCTCTCTTACAGATTTCCTACTCACTATAATGGATGTAGCAAGTGATTAAGCTTAGAGAGAGAGAGGAGGGTGTAGGAAGCACTCAACTATAGAATAGGAACCTCACATAGAGTTTTGCAATGAATGCTCAACCTTGGAATGAAGCCCATGGGGTCCTATTTATAGTTGGGGATGCCTCTTAGCCTTTGGGAACACTTGAGAATGAAAACTAGTCGTTTCGTGGCTTGCAACAGATATATTTTCACTTGTTGCATCTCTACAATGGCTAGAAGCACTTTTCTGCACTTTTCTGTACAGTGCAATTGGTCGAGTTTCTATAAGGGTAACTCGACCGATCAAGTAAACAATAAGGCTGATACTCAAATGATCGGTCGAGTTTGTCCTGACAAAACTCGACCGACCATTAGGAATCGAACTAGTCAGTTACTTGATCGGTCGAGTTCTGTGTAAACACAACTCGACCGATGCAATCTGCAGAAAATTGATCAAGGATGATCGGTCGAGTTTTCAGGTTGGGAAACTCGACCGACAAAGTGCATGTAATCAATTTTCAAAGTTGCATCTAAAGTGCTCTAATATTCGATCTAAGTGCTCCTGATTTTTTCTAAGCTTAATTACAAGTCATACAATCATTACAAGTGATTTACAACATGATTCTGATAGATATACATCATATTACAAAAATGTGCACTTGTATGGATTTTGACTTGTCTTTTCTCCAATTGAGATGCGCAAGTTAGGGCATTTGGAGTGTATCTATACCTAATCTGAAATCACTCAAGTAGAGACATTAGACACCAATATGTGGAATGGTTAGTCATCACCAAAACACAGGTTTGGTCAATTTAGATGTGAGTCAACATTGACCTAATTGACCTTGAGTCAACAATCTCCCCCTTTTTGAAGATGACAAACCATTCCATAAATGTATTGAAAGCTTTTAAGTAAAGTCATATCTTTGGAGAAACCTAGGGGTTTCAATAGGATTGAGCTGATATGTTCCCCCTCAATTGATGCACATGGAGTTCTCATACTCCCCATCAATTGATGCTATTTCTCCTGCATGGTTAGCTTTCATAACATTTATACAATACTATGTCTTCTACTCATATATGTTCTACACATATATGTCTTCTCCCATATACCTTCATGGACATGCTTCTCCTCTTCATGTAAGACATGCCTTCTTCCACTTTTAAAAGAAGACATACCTTTCTCCCCCTTTGTCATTTCAAAAAGTGGGGTTATGAAGCAATAAGAAACATCACTTGTTAAAGAAAAAGGAGATAACACAAATATATATAAGGAGAGTAGAAGAGCACAAATAGGGGCTTGTCCAAGCATAGAAAGAAAAGCAAGTTAAAGCATATACTTGAACAACCCACAAATGCAAGATAAAGTGCTGCAGAAAAACAGTAAAATATAATTTTGACCCTTAAGATGACGGATTTTGACCAAAAACCATCAGAGCTCATCGTGAAGCATGAGTCTTGCTCAGAAGGTTGTTTCTGCATGAAAAACACTAGTCTTGCACCAAAAACTAAAACTGGAGCAAAATCTGCATAAAATCCAAAAATACTCCAATTTCTACATACAATGTAGATCTATGTACCCTGCATCACAATGTTATGCAAGCAACTCAAGATACTAGATATGCAATTCAAGGAACAATCTTGAGCATGTATGAGACAAGATACAAGCATAGCATATAGATGAGCAAAGATGCCAATTATAAACAAGGTTAGATCTACATGTATATGAACTACTAGTAGATGATATCACAAGCTAGGACTACTAGTAGGATCTAGATCATAGCAAGAGATACCAAAAGATACACAAGATAAAGCAAGCTATGAGTATATGTAGAGATATATCCAAACAAAGAGATATGCAATTTTAGAAGCATGAGAGGATATAAATCACTAGACATGCATCCTTACCATAAGATGATTACCTCTAAGAACCTCAAGGTTGTATAAAACACAAGATATACACCTATATAGATGTAGAAAGTTAGAGCACAACGGAAGCAATTTTAGAAACAACCAAAAGATCCAAAGAGATCATCATCAAAACCTGCAAAACAACTCAAAGTAAGTAATTGCAAGATATAGATATACCAATTTAGAGCAATTTGAGAGATAGAGTTGTAATTAAGATAGGCAATTTAGAATCATGGCAGTATGCATATATAAAGGTACCAAATGAGAGTGCCAAATAATAAGGCTATTGGTTGAGAAACTCTGGTTGAGAGGGAAATTCTCATTCAATTAGCCAAATGTATATTTTGTGCACAGTGTTATCGGTCGGGTTTTGTGCATTGACAACTCGACCGATGACAATTGCTGGCAACACCCATTGGTGCCTATCAGTCAAGTTTCAAGAAGGGAAAACTCGACCGACAGAGCAGTTGTCAAAAGGCACATATATTTCATAAAAACATATTTAAAGGCATGCTAAAAATACAAACCATATCCAAATATGTTTAATCAAGTTAGTAATGTACTATAGAAGCATTAGAAATAGTTTTTGAGCAAGAGTGTGAAGAGAAACACAAAATACCACTTTTGACTCAAAAACCATATCTATAGTGCACATCATCTTGACAAAACAAGTTAGGATTGGTTATAACCAAGAAAAACATTTACCTTTGTTCTTACCATTCCTTTTCCACTAGTTGTCACCCTATACACATCTCACCTTTCTTCTTTCATGTGGATTGAGAAGTCAATTTGCAATTTAATAGTTCAAGTCAATCCATTTGCAAGTACCTACAAGAAGAAAGATGAAATGGTCCCCAATCATGTTTTTGGGTCCGGAGGGGTTAGTTTAGCAACCCAAATCTGATTGCTTTTGGGTGCTTTCTTAAAAGGATAACAAGTAGAATAATGACCAATTTCATTGCAATAGTTGCATGCGCCCATAGTCTTGGAACTAGAGGATTCTCCATGGAATATTGGAGGTTCTTTATCTTTGTTGTTCCCTTGACTACTATCATATCCTAAACCATGTCTACCAATTTTTTTAGTAGTATGGTGTAGGATATCATTAAGATTCTTTTTACCAACTAAGAATCTTTGCAAGAAGATCTCAAACTGTCATTATCATGCTTAAGAGAAGCAATAGTAGAAGACAAATGATTGATATTATCTCTAGCATGCAGAAGATCATTTTCTAAGCAAAGATCTTTAGTTAAATAAGAATCTCTATCAATATGAAGAGAAACAACATCATTCTCTCTACTAGTAGAACTAGAACAAGATTTATGCACATTGATTTTAGCAAGCAAGGATGCATTTTCTGTTTCTAATTCTTGCAAAACAAAATCTTTGTCCTTGTTTTCAGATTTAAGAACATCAATATCATGCATGAGAGAATCAAGAATTAAAATATTCTCTTCATTCGAACTAGGCATGAGAGGTTGAGCTTCTAGAAATCTAATCTTATCAAGCAAACTAGAATTTTCAAGTTTAAGAGAGTCTACTTGGCTAAGACAATCATTTTTATCATCAAGCAAGCAAGAATTAGCATGTTCAAGATCATCTAGTTCTACATGCAAATTATCAACAATTCTAGCAAGCTTTTTCTTTTTCCTTTTAGAAGACTTAAGAGAGGCACAAGTATCATGAATAATAGCAATCAAAGATTCTTTATCTAAAGAGTTTAGATTTACCTCACTAGAGTCCTCACTTGTTGATGCTATAAGAGCAAAATGGCATTCTCCTTCATCACTAGAGCTTGATCTTGATCCTTCACTTGAATCTTCACTTGAGCTTGAGTGCCATTTCTCCTTCTTCTTATGAAGATGGGTCTTTTTGCCTTGTGGGCAATCTTCCTTGTAGTGACCCTTCTTTCCACATGTGAAGCACCAGATGGATGAGGACTTGCCTTTGTAGAGTCTATCCTTGGAGTACATGGCATCTTCTTTAGCTTGAGAGGATGGAGAGACTTGTTCCATGATAGCTTCAATTTGAGCCTTCATTTCAGCCTTCTTCATTCTCTTTAGCTCTTTCTTCTCTTATCTTTCTACTTCCTCCCTCTTGTCAAGTATGGCTTCATGTGCTTGTAGATTTCCAATGAGCTCTTCAATAGGAATATCCTTAAGAGACATTGCTTCTTCAATTGAAGTCACCTTGGGTTCCCACCTCTTGGGGAGAGTTCTAAGGATCTTTGAGTTGATCTCTCCACTAGACATAGGATGTCCTAGAACAGCAAGACCATTCACAATGGTGTTGAGCCTTGAGTACATGTTTGCTATGCTCTCCTCCTTTCCTATCTTGAAGTTCTCAAATAGCCCTTTGAGCATGTAGACGTTGCTTTCCTTCACTTGATCCGTCCCTTCATAAGTGATGCATAGCTTTCTCCATACCTCATAGGTCGTCTCACAAGAAGAAATCCAGTTGAACTCGGTGGGGTTCATGGAGGCATAGAGGATGTGCATGGCTCTAGCATTCAAGGTTGCTTTCTCCAAGGTAGCTTCATCCCATTCTTCAATCTTTGTCTTTGTTAGCTCTTATGGGTTGTTCACCATTTGCCACATCTCAAGACTTGATCCTTGGATGTAGAATTGGAGCCTTCTTCTCTAATAGAGGAAATTGCTCCCATCAAAGATTAGAAGGTTGCTCAAGTATCTCCCTCCTTGGTAGTCACCCATCTTCTCCTACTTGTGGAATTATGCTTGGAGAAGACCCGCTCTGATACCAATTGTTGGATCCTAGATGGGTGATTAGATGCTCTAGAGGGGGGTGAATAGAGTTGAATGCACTTAAACAAAATTAGACCTTCAAGATATATCACAAGATAAGTTTGCTAAATAGGAAATTTGTGTGCAACTAAAACATGCATAGCAAGGATGAGAGAGATTGAACATACACCAAGAGACAAGCTATTTAGAGTGGTTCCACACTTCAAACTAGAAGTGTGTCAGTCCACTTGCCTAGAGAGGTCAACCTCTAGGACTTCCAAACTATTGCACTCTTATATTCATTCATAAGACATACAATACATGACCAACCAAAGGACTTACCTATCCAACACAAAGAGTCTTCAACCTTACCAAGGACTTACCCACTTTGCAAGAGTCTTCCGCCTTCTTCCAAGGACTTACCTACTCTTATACTAGTCTTCAGCCTTGTAGGAATTATCCACTCTTCTTGGATCTTCTGCCTTTGACTTCACCTTCACTCGGAGAAGCTTCCACCAAGGACTTACCCACTTGAGCAAGGAGTCTTCTGCCTTCACCAAGGGCTTACCCACTCTTAATCCAAGTCATCAGCCTTGATCTTCACCAATGGATGCCTTCCCTTGTTCTTCTTCACCTCTCTTAGCCAAGAGAGAGAACCTTCATCTTCATGATTGAAAAGAGAGATGGAGAGGTGGTGGAAGTGAGAGCCTCACAAGATATACATGTAGGACTAGCTCTCTTACAGATTTCCTACTCACTCTAATGGATGTAGCAAGTGATTAAGCTTAGAGAGAGAGAGGAGGTTGTAGGAAGCACTCAGCTATAGAATAGGAACCTCACATAGAGTTTTGCAATGAATGCTCAACCTTGGAATGAAGCCCAAGGGGTCCTATTTATAGTTGGGGATGCCTCTTAGCCTTTGGGAACACTTGAGAATGAAAACTAGCCATTTTGTGGCTTGCAACAGATATATTTTCACTTGTTGCAACTCCACAACGGCTAGAAGCACTTTTTTGCACTTTTCCATACAGTGCAATCGGTCGAGTTTTATAAGGGTAACTCGACCGATCAAGTAAACGACAAGGCTGATACTCAAATGATCGGTCGAGTTTGTCCTGACAAAACTCGACCGACCATTAGGAATCGAAATAGTCAGTTACTTGATCGATCGAGTTCTGTGTATACACAACTCGACCGATGCAATCTGCAGAAAATTGATCAAGGATGATCGGTCGAGTTTTCAGGTTGGGAAACTCGACCGACAAAGTGCATGTAATCAATTTTCAAAGTTGCATCTAAAGTGCTCTAATATTTGATCTAAGTGCTCCTGATTTTTTCTAAGCTTAATTACAAGTCATGCAATCATTACAAGTGATTTACAACATTATTCTAATAGATTTACATCACATTACAAAAACGTGCACTTGTATGGATTTTGACTTGTCTTTTCTCCAATTGAGATGCGCAAGTTAGGGCATTTGGAGTGTGTCTATACCTAATCTGAAATCACTCAAGTAGAGACATTAGACACCAATATGTGGAATGGTTAGTCATCATCAAAACATGGGTTTAGTCAATTTAGACGTGAGTCAACATTGACCTAATTGACCTTGAGTCAACACTCATTACCTAAAAAAATGTGGTGAACCACAAGGATGAGACCCATGTCCCAGCAAGAGATATAACCTCCAACATCGTTTATTGATTACAACATTTTTAAGTAATTAAACAGTTATGAAGTTTAATTAGATATAACAAATTAGATCAACAATATTGATGATTAACAAAATACATAAAGGAGCAGATAATAACTATCATCATTAGCCAGACTATTATCCTTTATCTTGTTGATAATATAAGCAATTCAGTAGCATATACATATCTAGCATCATGAGCAAGTCTAGTAACATGGCATAGCTAACAACATGAGCATGTCTAATTGATTAAACATATCAACATTATAAGAAGATCTAACAACATAAACACAACTACCTGGATAAGCATGATCAACAGTATATGCATCTCTAGTTACAAAGGCATGGCTAGCATGCTAAACATAACTAACAACATGAGATAGCCAGCATCATGATTATAATCAGCAGTAGCAGTATAATTATCAACAAAATCATAGCTACTGTATGTATGCATCTACAATCTTAAGCATATTCACAACCTAAGTATATCTACTATCTCTTAATTGCACTAAGCATCATCTTTATGTAAAGATAACAAACAAGGGTTATCATCCAATGTGAAACGTTGTGTATAACCCTAAACAAATATGCTACACAGCTGTATTACATATTTTACTACAGCCTGGGGAATTTGAATCGTACCATTCAAAGTCCAACTGACCCTTGCGAAGGGCTATTCAGTTCCGTACAAGATCTAGGAGTGTCGGTATCCTAAGATCTCTTCCCCACGGTCAGTACGCGTAAAAAGGCAGTGACATATCAGTCAAAGCTGCCACCACATCGACATATAGTGAGACGATCCGTCTCGAAAATCACGAGGTAAACTCATCGGAAGCATTCGATTAGCAGCGGAATATGAAAAATCACTAAAAATTAAAACTTTTTGGGAAGAGATCTTTAAAACATAAAACTCTTTTATAAGAAAACAAGATAAACTGATTACATCATGTTTTGACAATACATCTCTGTGAAATCACCTCTTGAGTGATTATATACATCCATCACCCTGTTATCTATACAAGGCAAGATACAACAAAATCTTGAGGCTTAAAGCCAAAAACCTCAGACCTACTGACTCCTAGGACCTGAGAGTACAGAGATGACATAAGACAAGCTATCTACAAGACTTGACAGTCAGTATCTCCACATGAGATTCACTGCTGCCCCTGGTGTTGCTGCTGCTGATACTGCTCACCCTCAGATTGGTTCCTCCGTCCTCGACGTCCACCTAAAAAGTCGAAACCTACGGGGGTGATACAATTTTAAATAATTGTCCCAGCGAGATTTATAACTCTCCGCCAGAAGATTTGTTATAGAAAATGAAGGAATAATATAGGCAATATAACTTAAAACATTCAACAGCAGGCTTTAAGATTAAGTAAAGCAACATTTACTTAAGCAATCATTTCAATAAGGAATATGAAGAACATGCATACTAGTTACTTGACTAGAACATTTATAAACAATGTAACGTCAATCATTGTTTCTCTTAGTTCAACCCTAGCAGATATGCTACGCGACTGATTATGTTTTAGAAACATTATTATGCCTTGCGGAGATGAGGTATACCGCTCGTACTCCAATCGATCATTACTAAATCGCATCGGTATCATACATAGGTCATCAAAAGAGACGGATTCTTATGACCTCATATTCCGCAGTCAGTGTGAGGACTAACATGCAGGACATCTCGTGTCTCTACTAAAATAGCTTTCCAGGGTATTCTGGCAACTTCGCTATTAGAGTCACAATGGCGTTCTGTACTCTCTTCATCATCGAAAGATATCTTATTTATCTCTCATTGATGTGTCATTAAAGATTCCCTCAGGAGATTAGTGATACATCACCCCGGCATAAACATATAGTGAAGGGTTGATGGATTAAGGTACATCTTACATCCATTCCTACACTAGGAGGTAAGGATATTCACATCCATAATCCCCCACATACTCAAAAGTATGTGATCCAGGAGTTCCCTTAGGAAAACTTATTTCACCATCATTTGGCTTCTGACAATGATGGATCTATGATCAGGGCTCTACATGGTATGATTATACTTCATTATTTAGGTACATTTCAACATTCTTTTAGCATCAAGCATGTTTTCAATCATTAATCATTAAAACAACTGCTATGAAAGGAGAATACTAAATGTATCAAGTTTAACTCACAGTAGTTATCATATGGATATCAACTCTTAACCATTTCATTGCTATAATTCAAAAATAGGGGTGTTCAAACCCTTAAATCATCATAAGTCATCTAATCAGCATGACCTTGATGTTTCTCATGGCTCTTACAGCCCATAAATCTCATATGTTGTCCCTTAAACTAGGTAACATAACATATCACTATTCATAAAGCTTATAACATGCTTTCAATGAATATGATATCATAACCCTTACCTGGCAATGATCACTTCTTATAAGAACTTGCATGGTTAATTCAATTGATAATAATAAACAAGTCATCTCCAAATCAATTTATAAAACAGAATTAACCTTTCAATTCAAGGGTTGTACCATCATGCCTTCACTAAGGCTAGGTTCTCTTATTTAAATCAATTAGGGTTATTCAATCCCTTTCTTTTTAATTAGAGATAATGATTCCTCATCTCATACTTCAATCTTGAAGTTTCATGCCTAAAGGAATAACCTGGAATTAGGGTTTATTGTTCATTTCATCATATCATCCTAAATTAGGGTTTACTATTCACATTACATGTTATTACCCTAAAATTAGGGTTTACTATTCACTTCATAGTGAATTAAGCTCATAGCATCATCATGTATGAATATTATTATCATTAATGCCTTCAAATTAGGTTAAGATTCATCATTTATCATAATTAGGGTTTCTATGATCTCAATATGAAGGATCATACCCTAATCAGGTGCACTCATTCATATTAAAGGTATTATACTTGATTCTCATTTATATTAGGAGTATTCTCTGTCTTCTTACTATTAGTTGATGTTTACATCACTCTAGATTAAGTTAAGTCAAGTCAACTTTGATTAACATGAGTCATGACATCACCATTGTGATCATTAGGGTTTGTTTGATCAAGGAGTGTTGACTGCTTAAACCCTTCAAGGTTACTTTAGTAATATTCACCGTTGCTCATAACATACATCAACCAACCCATTACTTGTTCCCTTAATGTCTTTAGGTATCATTAGGGTTTGAGTTTATCAACTATTAAACCATCTAAGCCTTTAAAGCATTAAGTAATCTTGACCTTAAGAGTCCCTAAACGGTTTTGAACTTTCAACCTCCAAACGGTTTTGAAACCGCATGGAAGGGTTGACTGTTTGGTACCTTTGACCTTCAAGACCGCATGGACAAGTTCACACTCAAGACCATTTGCCCTTAAACGGTCTTGAGACCATTTGGTCACGTTGACCGTTTAGCCAAGTTTGACTTTGAAACCGCATGACCATAAACGGTTTGAAACCGCATGAATCCAAACGGTTTTGAAACTGCATGAATCCAAACGGTTTTGAAACCGTTTGGTCCCAAACGGTCTTGAAACCGTTTGCCCCCAAACGGTCTTGAGACTGTTTGGAGTCAAATGGTCTTGAGACCGTTTGGTCCAAACATCTCAAAACCGCATGGACCCAAAAGTGCATCAACACTTGCAATTGAGTTAGGGTTTCCAATGTTGAACCCCTCAATTTATCATGCCAAGGTTAACCACTTATCGATTGAGCCAATTAGGTTTATCCTTAACCAATTTGACACTCAATTGACCCTCAATTGGTCACCAATTAGGGTTAGGACCAATTGAATTAGGGTTTGAAATTGATCAGCCTTCAACATCCATCAACATGAGTCTAATTGAAGTTGAACCCATTGAACCATCACCCAATTGGGCCATGACCTGACCCCAAACGGTCTTGGGATCGTTTGGAAATTCTCCAAACGGTCTTGAGACCGTTTGCCCAAAGTCCCATAAAAAACTAAGTCAATTTGTTAAGGGTTGAACCCTAATTAGGTCACCAAATCAGCACTTTGGTTATTTCAACAACCTATTATGATTGGACCTTCAATTGATCAAATCCTCTTAACCCTAGACCTCGAAACGGTCTTGGGTGATCACCAAATGGTCTTGAGACCGTTTGGGTAATCCCCAAACGGTTTTGAAACCGTTTGGGCCACTCAACCCAAACTTCAACATGATTGGTCCATTGAAATCAGCAATGAACCCGATTAGGGTTTAGGTGATTAAAGTGCCTTCAACTTGAGATTTATTTGCAATTAGTTAATGATTATTTGTAGGTGATTAATTCATAATGTGTCCAGAAGACCCTCAAATGGTCAACACTTGGTCAACCCATCATGGAGACTGTTTGAATCTAAACGGTCTTGCAAACCGCATAAATCCAAACAGTTTTGGTTCTAAACGGTTTTGCAAACCGTTTGGACCAAGGGTGGGAGACCGTTTGGTAAAGTGACATTGGTATTCATGCCCATCTCCTTCTACCTCGAGATCAAGGTCTGTTCTTCATGGTTTTGCTTGCAAGAATGCAAAGAAGGATGGGGGGAAGAAGAACAAGCAACTTTTGCAAGAAAGAAAGATGCATAACAAAGTTTAAGGGTTTAGAGTTATCAAACCCACCTTAAAGTCGACTCTAGAGCCCAAGCTTCCAAGCTTTAATGGTGTCTTGAGCTCCACAGGTCGTCCAAGGTTGTTTCTTCAAGAATTTGTAGGAAAGGATGGCTAGAAAGAAGAACTAAGTAAGAAAAGCTAGCAAACCAACCTTGCACCAAGACTTTCTCCATGAATTCGAGCTAAAAAGCAACCAAAGCTTACCCAACTTCACTTATCCGTTCACCCCTGCTCCTGTGCTCCTCCCTTAGTCGGTCCAAGCAAGAAGATAAGAAGGGAAGTGAAGGAAACGATCCTTGCTAAGTAAAGAAAGGTATATATATACTTTGGGTGAAATTTCAAGAGAAGGACAACTTGTTTCTCCATTTCTCATCTAGGCCCTTTTCTCCTTTTTGGGCACGTCCCTCCATATATTCTTTAACCAAAATTCTTCTTAAACCAAGGTCTAGAATAAAGAAAGCCAAACATTCTACTAATTGTACACATAAAAGGGGTCATTTTGCTTACAACTTGATGATTTAATTACAAGGATTGTCTTTCTTATTTGATTATTCAAATGAAGTTCCCTATTCAGTATTTTTACTCTAATTGATGCCAAGAGTCATAAAATATACTCTAGAAGGTGTATTTTACATATTTCACCCCTTGTTTTGGGTAAATTGCACTTTACACCAAAACTAGGGTTTAAAGCACAAGGATTGCTCCACAAGCTGCATCTAGGTGCCCAAGCTTGGAGAATCCATAACACTTGATCATATTCATTCTTATGATGTCTCATCATCAAAGGAGCATCTAATCATGTGAAATTTTCAAGTTAACCCTTCTAATTGGGTAATTTGCACATAGGTCCTTGTATTACAAAACAATATCACAACATTGTTCAAAAAGGACAGAAATAGAAATATATGTTCCTCAGAAGCCTTAATTACATACCAAAAGATAATTATAAGCATCTAATTACATAATTAAGCAAAACACCTAGGGTTAGTTCATAACCCAAGTCAGGGATGTTACAAATTATCCACCCCTTACAAGGATTTCGTCCCCGAAATCAACAAAACATATTAAGAGAAAAGAGTAGGGTATTTCCTTCTCATCTCTTCCTCTAGTTCCCAAGTGGCTTCTTCAACACCACGGTGATCCCAGAGGACTTTCACAAGACTTATATCTTTCTTTTTCAGCTTTTTAATTCTATTATCAAGGATTGACACTGGTCCTTCCTCATAAGTTATATCATCATTCAATTCTACTTCCATAGGTTGTAGAACTGACTCAGCATCAGGGTGACATTTCCTCAGCATAGAAATTTGAAACACAGGGTGTAACCTCTGTAACTCTAGTGGAAATTCTAGTCTATAGGCTACCTTTCCAATCCGTTCAATGATTGGATAAGGCCCCATAAACCTAGGAGCTAACTTCCCTTTCCTTCCAAAATGAAGGACTCCTTTCCAAGGCGAGACTTTGAGGTACACTCTGTCTCCAACCTGGAATTCTAAGGGTCTACGACGTCTATCAGCATAAGATTTCTGCCTATCTTGTGCAGTCTTGATATGTTGTTGTATTACTTTAATCTTCTCTGTGGTCTACTGTACAAGATCAGGACCTAACAGTTGATATTCACCAGTTTCATACCAACATAGGGGTGATCTACAACGTCTACCATACAAAGCTTCATAAGGTGCCATGGCAATGCTATGTTGATAGCTATCGTTGTAGGCAAACTCTATCAAGCTTAAATGTAGATCCCAACTCCCTGTAAACTGAAGAACACATGCTCTCAGCAAGTCTTCCAAGGTCTGTATAGTCCTTTCCGACTGTCCATCAGTCTATGGATGAAAGGTTGTACTAAACCTTAACCGGGTGCCTAAAGCTTTATGCAGTCGTTCCCAAAAACGACTCGTAAACTGGGGACCTCTGTCTGAAACTATAGTGACTGGAACTCCGTGCAGTCGCACTATCTCCTGAACATACAACTGTGCTAGCCTCTCAACAGAGTAGGTTGTTTTGACAGGCAAGAAATGCGCTATCTTTGTCAACCTATCAACTATTACCCAAGGTTTTGGAAAGCGCAAAGTGTGCAGATTGCCCTTCTTGAAGCGGGAAGCGGGAAGCGGGCTTTGAAGTAGACTAAAGCGGGCGCTTTTTGAAAAAAAATGGTTCACATTATTTTAAAATAAAATTGAAAAATTTAGTGATTATCTTAATATCAACAAAAAGATATATTACACAACAATCAACTAGTTTGAATAACATTTCACTACGTCAAATGACTTTTCAAAAGTATTTTAGGTTTCACTAGAGTAAATGTTTTCAAGCTAATTGATTTATAATTGGTAACTAATTACTAATTAATTAGTAATTACTAGAGAAGAGTAAGTAAATTCTAGAGGAGAAATTATGATAATTATCCAAGTAGTCATGTAATTCCAGAATAAATCATTCTGCATAATATTGATTTATAATGTTGTCGTAGTGATTATTATCTATCAATATTAATAGGAAACATTACTCAAAATCTTATTGATATTATTAGGAGAACGTTACTATAATCTTACTGAGCATGAGTAAATTGTTAACTTAATCAAGTACACTACTGTTTCATGTAATGATCACTGATGTAATCTTAGTTAAATCACAATAAAATATTTTACTGATTATTAACTAATAGGCTAATACAATTGCAAATACAAGAAGTAAATCATATGGAGGGAACTACTACAACAACAGATCTCTGGAAAATGTCGCAGCATGCAATTAAAAAATAGATGGATCATATTCATAATTCATGTTTGCACTTTGTATATAATTAAATAACAACCTAAAGATTAAATCTAAATGAAATTATCTCATCATCTTGTATATTGCCTACATTGAAAACAAATATAATGTATGTTGTAGCATGTGCATGGTAATTACAGTAGGAAGTTCTACATTACTAAAGGGGAACAAGGAGAATGAAGATAGAACAGCAAGGAAGAGGCTACGGGAACAGGGAGAAAGGAATATGGAAAAAGGAATGTACAACACGGAAAAGGTTAAGGGACTTTGTCAAAGGGAAGAGGGAAAAAGGGGGAGTATGACCAGGGAACAGGGAGAAAGCATAAGGGAGAAGGGGCAGTACGATTGCTAATGAAATTGAAAAGAAAAATAGAGATGTAGAGAAGAAGCTTCCAATAGCAGGGAGGATTACTTACTTGTTGATCTCCAGCTATGAGTGGACTCCGGTGAAGAACAGCCTACGGCTCTTGGCGCTGCTGTGAAGAACGGGGAACTCCACGGAAGAAAGACTTGGTGTCGTACACTGGAGGAGGCTTGTCTCTCTGTGGCGCCGTTGTACTTGGCGGCCTCCTTGGAAGCTGCCGAATAAGCAGCCGGCCATTGAGGGCCGCTATACTTGGTTGTCTCTGGCAGGGGACTAAGCGCCATCTAATGCTTGTTTTCTTTGTAGGCAAACCATGCGGGAGAGCTCAGTTCCGCAGAATGAGTTGAGGAGAGTCCTCTCCTCATCCAGAACCATGGCTAGGAGCCTAGGGCAGCAGTTGCGGCTGTGCACGGTTCAGAATGGGAAAAGGAGTCTAGGAGTATCGAGGAGTCGTGTTGTTAGGTGAAACGGAGAGTAAATATCAGTAATATTGTCACAAAGCGCCCGTTATAGCCGCTACACTGGAGCCCGCTACAGCAGCCCAAAGCGCCCGCTACACAGTGAAACGCTTTTTTCCACCTTTGGCTATATCGCAGCGGCAAATCAGCTAGGCCGCTTCAGCGGCCGCTTTTTAAATCAGTGCTATTACCCAAATGGAATCATGTCATTTGCTTGTCCTAGGTAGGCCAACAACAAAGTCCATGGTTACATGATCCCACTTCTACTGTGGTATGGGTAAAGGTTGCATCGTTCCTGCAGGCTTCTGGTGTTCAGCTTTAACCTGCTGACACACAGGACACCTCAGAACAAACTCAGCAACATCCTTCTTCATCCGAGTCCACCAATACATATCTTTTAAGTTTCGATACATCTTGGTGCTTCCTGGATGCATAGAATACATCAAAGAATGAGCTTCTTCCAGGACCAACTTTCTCAAGTTATCCACATCTGGCACTATCATCCTCCCATGATAACATGCTACTTGATCATCTGAGTCATGGAAACCATCTTGTTTCTCATCACCGTACTCCGATCTGATCTGTTGAACTGCAGCATCAACTTGTTGTGCCTCCTTGATCTGCTCTCTTAGGGTAGGTTTTATATGCATCTCAGCCAACAATCCAGCTAACAATGACACCTTCAACTGTACATTGTCTTGCCTTAAGGAGATAAGCATATCTCTCCTAGAGCATACTAAAGAGTTTAGTTGTGCCCTATCTAAGGCTGGTGTTGCTGATTTCCTACTCAAAGCATCTGCAACCACATTGGCTTTCCCTAGATGGTAATCAATTATATAATCGTAGTCTTTGATTAACTCCATCCAGTGTCGTTGCCTCATGTTAAGTTCGTGCTGAGAAAAGATGTACTTAAGGTTCTTATGATCAGTGAAAATATGGAATGTCTCTCCGTAGAGATAGTGTCTCCAGATCTTCAAGGCATGAACCACGACAGCTAGCTCCAGATCATGTGTCGGATAATTCTCCTCGTGTTTCTTAAGTTGTCGCAAAGCAAAAGAAATCACTTGCTTATCCTACATCAACACGCATCCGAGTCCATTCTTGGAGGCATCACAGAAAACCACGTATCCTTTGCCTTGCTCAGGTAGCACAAGTACAGGTGCACTTGTCAACCTCTCCTTCAATAGCTGAAAAGACTATTGACACTTGTCACTCCAGGTGAAAGGAACATCTTATTGGGTCAACTTAGTCAAGGGTAAGGCTATAGAACTGAAGTTCTTAATGAACCTTCGGTAATATCCAGCCAACCCTAAGAAACTACGGATCTCCGTTAGTGTCTTCGGCTGTTCCCATTGTAGAACAGATTCTACCTTTTTAGGGTCAACACGAATACCCGAAGCAGATATCACATGTCTAAGGAAAGATACTTCCGGTAACCAGAACTCACACTTGCTAAATTTAGCGTACAACTTATGTTCTCTTAGAAAGGTTAGAGCTTGACGAAGATGTTGTTCATGCTGCTGGGCATATCTACTATAGATCAGAATGTCATCTATAAAGACAAGAACGCACTGATCGAGGAAAGGTCGGAAGATTCTATTCATGAGTTCCATAAATGCAGCCGGTGCATTAGTTAGTCCAAACGACATAATTGTGAACTCATAGTGACCATACCTTGTCCTAAAGGCAGACTTGGGTATGTCACTGTCCTTAATACGGAGTTGATGATATCCCGATCTCAAATCTATCTTTGAGAAGACGGTTGCACCACGCAACTGGTCAAAGAGATCATCAATTCTCGGCAGAGGGTACTTGTTCTTTATTGTTACTTTGTTTAGTTGTCTATAATCAATGCACAACCACATTGATCCGTCTTTCTTTTTAACGAAGAGGACTGGAGCACCCCAAGGTGAAGTGCTCAGTCGGATAAAACCCTTCTCAAGCAACTCTTGAAGCTGTTTCTTGAGTTCTGCCATCTTAGCAGGCGCCATCCTATACGATTTCTGTGCTATAGGTTCTGTATCTGGGATCAAATTGATTTCAAAATCAATTTCCCGAGGTGGTGGCACACCTGGAAGTTCTTCAGGAAATACATCTTCAAATTCCCTGACTACAGGAACTTCGGCAGGGTTAGGACTCTCCATGGTAGTATCTACCACATGGGCCAAGAATGCATAACATCCTTGCTTCATCAGCTTTTCAGCAACCATAGCTGACACAAGACAGGTGGGTAGAATCTCCCTCTCACCTTGAAAGATCCATGTGTCGCTTTCATAAGCAAACATAGCTTGCTTGGATTCACAATCCAAGACGACCTTATATCTTTCCAAGGTATCCATCCCAAGGATTATATCAAATCCTTGCATATCAAGTGGTATAAGATCCACTTGAATGCGATAATCAGAAAAGAAGAGGATCCAGGGAGAGCAAACCTCCTGCAACACGGCAGACCCTCTCAACGGAGTCTCAAGCAACAGGCTATCTGCCCTATGACTGACCGTCATATTGCAGTTACGAATCACTCTTCGAGTGATAAAGGAGTGCGTAGCACCCAGATCAATCAAAACAGATACAACACAGGATGTAGACATATCAGAATATAACAATTCCATATGACCTTCTACAACCTGAGGGTTGATCACTGCATCAGGTGGGTTCATTGCGTAGAACCTTGTTGTTGCCTGTGGTTGATTCGGTGCTGATGATCCATCTTGGGACGCTTGTCCACGTCCTCTAGCTGCTCCTGGAAACTGCCTCCTCTGTGATCCTTGCTGACTCTGCATCTGTGGTTGTGTTACACTTGCTGGTCTAGCTCTGCAGTCTTTCATCAAATGTCCCATCTTCCCACATATGTAACAACTTCTGTCTTGTTGCTGTGGTCTGGGTGGTCCTGTGACCGACATAGATGCTGAACTGCGAGCCCCTTGTAGCGGTAGGCTTCGTCCTCTACCTCTACTCGGTGTCCACTGTGTCTGAGCACTAGGTCTAGGTGGTGGTGGTGTATGTGTAGAAAATCTAGGCTTCTTGAAGTCTCTGGATGAAGACCCCTGGAACTGAGGATACATCCTCTTATGGGTTTGCCTCTTCTCAGCTACGGACCTCTCTATCCTTCTGACAGACTCCATAAAGGTAGCAAACCTCTCCCGGTTCTCTAGGGCAGACACGGGAGTAGTCAACTCAGCGTTCAACCCTTTCTCGAACTGCCTAATCCTTTCTTCATCTGTAGCAGCCATATGCGGACAGAACCGCAACAACTCCATGAACTTAGCTTCATATTCTCTAATGTTCATCAGAACTTGCCTCAATCTCTCAAACTGAGAGATTTTCTCGTCCAGGAACGTCTTAGAGAAATATCTGTTGATAAATTCCCGTCGAAAGACTTCCCACGCAACCTCCACACCAGGCCTCTTTTTCTCTTCCATGGTCCATCAGTGACCAGCACTCCCTTTGAGAAGATAGACAGTATGTCTAACCTTCTCAGCTTCAGGGATGTTCAGGATTCTAAAAGCCTTCTCTAACTCGGTTAACCACAGATCGGCATCTGCAGGATTAGTTGTTCCAAAGCACTCAGTCGCTCCAACTCGGCGAATTCGTTCGAACGTCTTGCCGATTCCTTGTCCTTCAGATTGGGCAGGTGCCCTAGGTGCAGACATGGGCATCCTATCTGTTATGTGTGTCATGGCAGTCATAAACTGCCCAAACATAGTCTGGACAGCTGGGTTCCCCATGTCAACTGGGTCGAACTGGGGTGGCTCAGGTACAAGTTGCTCTATCTCCGGGTTCATTGCACCTTCTCGGGGTGCAGCAACGCTACTTTCTACCACATACTCCTCGTGTGGTCCAGACATCCTTAACTTATCTTCTTCTCCTAAGGAGCAGAAGACACTATTAGATATACTGGAAAACACTAAGAATAGACTCAACATCCTAAGTCCTATGTCTCTGTAGACTCAGCGAACCTAGAGCTCTGATACCACTTAATTGAGATGATCCGTCTCAAAAATCACGAGGTAAACTCAGCAGAAGCGTTCGATTAGCAGCGGAATATGAAAATCACTAAAATTTAAAACTTTTTGGGAAGAGATCTTTAAAACATAAAACTCTTTTATAAGAAAACAAGATAAACTGATTACATCATGTTTTGACAATACATCTCTGTGAAATCACCTCTTGAGTGATTATATACATCCATCGCCTTGTTATTTGTACAAGGCAAGATACAAAAAAATCTCGAGGTTTAAAGCCAAAAACCTCAGACCTACTGACTCCTAGGACCTGAGAGTACAAAGACGACATAAGACAAGCTATCTACAAGATTTGACAGTCAGTATCTCCACCTCAGATTCACTGCTGCCCCTGGTGTTGCTGTTGCTGATACTGCTCACCCTCAGATTGGTTCCTCCGTCCTCGATGTCCACCTAAAAAGTCAAAACCTACGGGGGTGAGACAATTTTAAATAATTGTCCCAGCGAGAGTTATAACTCTCCGCCAAAAGCTTTGTTTTAGAAAATGAAGGAATAATATAAGCAATATAACTTAAAACATTCAACAACAGGCTTTAATATTAAGTAAAGCAACATTTACTTAAGCAATCATTTCAATAAGGAATATGAAGAACATGCATACTAGTTACTTGACTAGAACATTTATAAACAATGTAACATCAATCATTGTTTCTCATAGTTCAACCCTAGCAGATATGCTACGCGACTGATTATGTTTTACAAACATTATTATGCCCTGCGGAGATGAGGTATACCGCTCATACTCCAATCGATCATTACTAAATCGCATTGGTATCATACATATATCATCAAAAGAGACGGATTCTTATGACCTCATCTTCCTCAGTCAGTGTGGGGACTAACATGCTGGACATCTCGTGTCTCTGCTAAATAGATTTCTAGGGTATTCTGGAAACTTTGCTATTAGAGTCACAGTGGCGTTCTGTACTCTCTTCGTCATTGAAAGATCTCTTGTTTATCTCTCATTGATGCAGCATTAAAGATTCCCTCGGGAGATCAGTGATACATCACCCCGGCATAAACATATAGTGAAGGGTTGATGGATTAAGGTACATCTTACATCAATTCCTACACTACGGCGTAAGGATATTCGCGTCCATAATCCCCCACATACTTAAAAGTATGTGATCCAAGAGTTCCCTTAGGAAAACCTATTTCACCATCATTTGGCTTCTTACAATGATGGATCTATGATCAGGGCTCTACATGGTGTAACACCCCTGACCTGGGTTATGACCTAACCCTGGAAGTTTTGCCTAAATATGTAATTAATATACTTGTGAACACTCCTCGACATGTAATTAAGTTCCTCAGGAACATTTACTTTCAATATTGCTCCTTTTTGTATAAGGTTGTAGCATTATGTTGTATGCAGGGACCTATGTGCAAATTACCCAGTTTAAGGGTTGAACTTGCACAATTCACAAGATAAGATGTTCCTTTGATGTTGAGACATCATGAGGATGTCTATGATAAAGTTTGAGGGATTTCCCAAGCTTGAGCACCAAGGTGCAGCTGTGGAAGCAATTCCCATGCTTAGAAACCCTAATTTAGGGTAAAGTGTAATTTACCCAAATTGAGGGGTCCAAGTTGTAATTCTTAATATCTAAAACATCTTTTAAGACTCTTGTCATCATTTAGAATGGAAATGATGAAAGGGGCACATCAAAGATTGATCAGATAAGAAAAGATGAACTTTGTGGTAAAAGACACCTAATTTGGGTATAGAAATCTTTCATGTATGTACCCTAGTTGAAGGTTGGATTCCTTTACCCTTAGATCTTGAGATTTCATGAGATTTGCATAAGGATAGATATGTTTGGTCGTGCCCTTGAGCAAGGAGGGACCTAGATGTGATTTCCAATCTTGTGAGGTCCTTAGGGTGTAAAAGAGGCTAAAGTATATAAGCCCTTTTCCCTTGCAATTAAGTGAACGAACTTTCTTTCCTTCACTTCTCTTCTTTTCTTGCTCAAACGGCCAAGGATAGATCTGGAGCTCAGGGGGGGGACGACCAACCTGTCCTAGGTAAGAGAACCCCACCTTCTAGCTCGAATTCATGGAGGAATTCACTTTCTAAGGTTGGTTTTGTGGTTAGCTTACTTAGTCTTCTTGTTCTAGCCGACCAAAGCAACGTTTCCTTGGAGAATTCACCCCTGACCAAGTTGTGGAAGCTCAAGGACGCCATTAAAGCTTGGAGCTTGAAGGCTTGGAGCTTTAGGATCAACTTTGAGGCGGGTTTTATAACTCTAAACTTATGCTTTATATGTATGTTCAATTCTTGCAATTTACTTGGTAAATTCTCCTTCTACCTCCCTTCTTCCTTGCACGTTTGCAAGCAAATCAGTGGAGAAACCGACCTTGCTAGAGGTTGAAGATGAGGGGCGTGATTCCCTATGTTACTTTTTCAAACGACCTTGGACCCTTTTGGTCCAAACGGTTGCAAACCGTTTGGGTTCAAACGGTTTCAAACCGTTTGCTCTCAAACGGTCTTGCAAAACCGTTTGGATTGAAACGGTCTCAAGACCGTTTGAAAGAGTTGACCAAGGGATGACCATTTGAGGGTCTGTTCCTAACATATTGAATTTCATCTCTGCAAAGAATCAAAGTCTAATTCTTAACCAATTGAGAGTTGAAGGCACTTCAACATGAAACCCTAATCGGGTGAAAAAGTGCTGATTTAACATATAGATCTTGTTGAGTTTTGGGTTGAAGGACCCAAACGGTCTCAAGACCG
Organism: Alisma plantago-aquatica; assembly: GCA_963693085.1. Taxonomy (NCBI): domain Eukaryota; kingdom Viridiplantae; phylum Streptophyta; class Magnoliopsida; order Alismatales; family Alismataceae; genus Alisma; species Alisma plantago-aquatica. Next base: position 799,511,003 of record OY856414.1, on the reverse strand, counting down.
TTTGGGGATTCCTCCAAACGGTCCTAAGACCATTTGGGCACAACCCAAGACCGTTTGAAGGTCTAGGGTTGAGTTAATCTAATGGTTTGAAGGTTCAATTGTAGGAAATTGATGAATTGATGAAAATTGCTGATTTTGACCTAATTGGACTTCAACCTTAGTCAAAACGATTTGGATCTTGGTCAAACTTTGGGCAAACGGTCTCAAGACCGTTTGGATGATGTCCAAACGACCTCAAGACTGTTTGGGCCAAGTTTGAGCCCAATTGGAGGTCAATTGATAGGTTCAACCTTGAATTGATTCACATTGTTGAACATTGATGACCAATCAACTTGAAACCCTAATTGAGAACGATTGAACCCTAATTGGCTTGCAATTGAGGGTCAATTTGATGTCTAAGTGGCTAAGGCTAACCCTAATTGACTCAATTTATAAGTGGTTAGCATAGCTTTAATCAATTGAGGGCTTCATCACACATATCCATGAACATTGGTGACCTTTGAATCCCTTTGGAGGTCCAAACGGTTTGGGCCCATTTGGACCAAACGGTCTCAAGACAGTTTGGGGCCAAACGGTCTCAAGACCGTTTGGGCTCAAACGACCTCAAGATCGTTTGGTCCAATCGATCTCAAGCAATTCTGATCAAATGGTCTCAAGTCGATTGAAGCTCCAAACGGTTTGGAAGTCAACCCTTCCAAACGGTCTTCACCTCCAAACGGTCTCAAGACCGTTTGGGGCCAAACGGTCTCAAGACCGTTTGGGTGGTTGAAACCGTTTGAAGGTTGAAACCGTTTGGAGATTGGTGATGGTTTGTACTTAACCATTTGATGGTGTAATTAGTTCAATGATGATCCAAACTAAACCCTAATGGTAACCCAGGTCATTAAGGGACTATGTGATGAGTGAGTTAACCCATGATGGTGATCATGTGGCAAATTACCAAAATACCCTTGAGGGGTCTAAAGGGGCAAAACCTTGTTCTAATCAAACTCTAATCACATGATGTTGATGTTTTGGATCATGTTGGTCAATGGAGACTTATCTCAACCTGATCTAGAGTGGTGTTGTCACCATTTACTAGTGAGAGGAGAGAGAAAGTATTTCTAGAGAGAGAAAGTATCCTACAGAGAGAAAGTACCCTTTTTAAGGAGGAAACTCAAGTGAGATACTTCAATTACACATGAATGTGCATGTTTAGGGAATGACCCACCTATATGAGGTCATGGAAACCCTATTTATAATATCTAATGGATCTTAATCCTAATTGAGAGCCTTAATGATGATGTTCTATTACATGATGATGCAATAAGTACAATTCACCATGGAGTGAATAGTAAACCCTAATTGACAGGGTTATTGAATTCAACCCTAGTTAAGGGTGATTCCATGTGAAGCCCTAGTTAAGGGTGATTCCATGTGAAGCCCTAGTTAAGGGTGATTCCATGTGAACCCTAGTTGAGGTGATTCCATGAGAAACCCTAGTTAAGGGTGATTCCATGTGAATCCCTAGTTGAGGGTGATTCCATGTGAATCCCTAGTTGAGGGGGATTCCAAGTGAAACCCTAATTTGAGAATGCATCCTTAATTGTTGAATTGTTTACTATTATCTATTGAACTAACCATGCAGGTTATTATGAGATAATGGTCATACCCAGGTATGAAATACCATGTTATATTCATTGGAAGCATGTCTTAAGCTTTATGAATAGTGAATCATCTTGATGCACTGCTAAGTGACATCTTTTGTGATTTATGGGCTGTAAGAGCCATAAACACCATCAAGGTCATGCTTGACAGATGACTTGTGATGAGATAATTGAGAACTGGTAATTGAAATGAGTTAGGCCTGCTACATTTTAGTATTCTCATATATAGCTGTGATGCTAATGTTTTTGTATGATGATATGAATACTGAATGTACCTAACTAATCAAGTGAAATGTAGAGCCCTGATCATAGATCCATCATTGTCAGAGTCTAAATGATGGTGAAACAGGTTTTCCTCAGGGAACTCCTGGATCACATACTTTTGAGTATGTGGGGTACATGGATGTGTAGAACCTTACATCCTAGTGTAGGTATTTGATGTAGATTCCTGTAGTCCGTCATATCTTCACTATAAAAGAAAAGGTGAGAGGATGATGTAGATTCTAGTAGTCCATCAGACCCCACCATAAAGTCCTAAAGGTGAGATGTATATCTACACTCCCTTAAAGACACAAATACCGTATCGGTGAAAGATAAACAAGAAATCTTCCAACAACGAAGAGAGTACAGAACGCCACTATAACTCTAAAAATAGCGAAGGACCAGAGTACCCTGGTGAGCTATTATAAAGACATCCCGCCAGATGTCAAACAATCAATCCTCTAACTGATTGAGGAAGATGAGGTCATAAGAATCCGGCTCTTTTAATGACCTATGTATGATACTGATGTGACTTCTTAGCGATCAGTTGGAGTATGAGTGGTATGCCTCATCTCCACAGGGCATAATAATGTTTGAAAAACATAATCAACAGCGTAGTATATCTGCTAGAGTTAACTACGAGTTACTTGATTGATGTTACCTTGAATAGCATAGATGTTCTCATATTTTTAATATTGATTGAACTCTTGCTTATCTTCAGAACTGCTAGTGAATATCTTGAAGGCTCTTATTGCTTTAGTTATTCCTTACTTTACTTATAAAGCCTAGTGGAGAGTTATAACTCTCGCTGGGGCAATTATGTATAATTGTCTCACCCCGTAGACTTCTACTTTTTAGGTGGTCGTCGAAGACGGAGGAACAAGAACACAGGTGACCAATCCCAGCAACAGCAGCATCAGGAGCAGTAAATATCTCAGGTGGAGATCTAGCCTGCTTCATGGTGTAGTTAGAGTCAAGTCCTATGTGTCCTCTGTACTCTCAGGTCCTGGAGTGTTTTGGAGTATGAATTCTTGAGAATTTTGGTATCATGTTGTATATAATTACTCAAGAAGTAATTGTCAGTGATGTAAACAGTTAAATCCTTTTTCTATGGAAAAGGTTTGTGGTTTCAGGCTCTTATCTCGAAAAGTTTTAATTTCCCGTGATTTTTGTCTTCCGCTGTTTACCGATTGCTTCCGCACATGATTAAATCGGGATTAATTCGTGGTTTGGAGATCGGAGCCCACAATTAAGTGGTATCAGAGCTCCAGGTTCAGTCGAGTCTACAGAGGCATAGGACTTAGGATGTCGAGTCTACTTTTAGTACTCCTTCCTCATCTAATAGAATCTTCTGCTCCTCAGGAGAAGAAGATACTTAAGAATGTCAGAGCCACATGATGAGTATGTGGAAGAAAGTAGTGCCAGTGCACCTCAAGGCGGTGCAGGAGTACCAGAGTTGGAACAGCTTGTACCAGAACAACCTAGAGAGCCACCCCAGTTTGACCCAGATGACATGGGTAACCCAGCAGTCCAGACAATATTTAGGCAGTTTATGACTGCCATGACACACATAACCGACAAGTTGCCTATGCCTGCACCTAGGGTACCTGTCCAGCCTGAGGGGCAAGGTATCGGGAAGACGTTCGAGCGACTACGTCGTGTCGGAGCTACTGAGTACCATGGGACTGCTGACCCCGCAGATGCTGATCTGTGGTTGACAGAGCTGGAGAAGGCTTTCAGGATCCTCAACATCCCTGAAGCTGAGAAGGTTAGACATGTTGTCTATCTTCTCAAAGGAAGTGCTGGTCACTGGTGGAACATGGAAGAGCAGAAGAGACCTGGGGTAGAGTTCTCATGGGAAGAGTTTCGTCGGGAATTTATCAATAGATATTTTCCAAAGACCTTCCTAGACGAGAAGATCTCTCAGTTTGAGAGACTGAGACAGGGTATGATGAACATTAGCGAGTACGAAGCTAAGTTCATGGAGCTGTTGCGATTTTGTCCGCACATGGCTGCCACAGAAGAAGAAAGAATCAGAAGGTTTGAGAAGGGGTTGAATGCTGACATGTCTACCCCAGTGTCTGCCTTAGAGAACCGAGAGAGATTCTCTACCTTCGTTGAGTCAGTCCGAAGGATAGAGAGATCTGTAGTTGAGAAGAGGCAAACCCATAAAAGATATCCACAGTTCTAGGGTTCTTCATCTAGGGATTCCAAGAAACCTAGATTCTCTGCACCTAACCCTCCACCACCCAGATCGAGTTTTCAAACTCAATGGACACCAAGCAGAGGTAGAGGACGAAGTCAACCGCTTCAAGGGACGCACAGTTCTGCATCTGTGTCAGTTACTGGACCACCCAGACCACAGCAACAGGAAAAGAGTTGCTACAACTGTGGTAAGATGGGACACTTGATGAAGGATTGCCGTTCTAGGGCTGTCGGTGTGACACAACAAACCCCGAGACAGAATCAACAGGGATCTCAGAATAGACAACATCAAGGAGCAGCTCGAGGACGTGGACAAGCGTCTCAAGCTGGATCATCAGCACCACCTCAACAATAGGCTACAGCGAGGTTCTATGCTATGAACCCACCAGAGGCAGTGGTCAATCCACAAGTGGTGACAGGTCAGATGGAACTTTTATATTCTGATATGTCTAAATCTTGTATAGTATCTGTTTTGATTGACCCGGGTGCTACGCACTCTTTCATCACTCGAAGAGTGATTCGTAACTGCAATATGATAACTAGTCATAGGGCAGATAAGTTGTTGTTGGAGACTCCGTTGAGTGGGTCTGCTGTTCTGCAAGAAGTATGCTCCCCTTGCGTACTTTTCTTTTCTAAGCATCGCATTCAAGTGGATCTCATACCGCTTGATATGCAAGGATTTGATATAATCCTAGGGATGAATACCTTGGAAAGGTATCGAGTTGTCTTGGATTGTGAATCCAAGCTGGCAGTGTTTGCTGATGAAAGCAACACATGGATCTTTCAAGGTGAAAGAAAGATTCTGCCCACCTGTCTTGTATCAGCTATGGTTGCTGATAAGTTGATGAGGCAAGGATGCTACGCATTCTTAGCCCATGTGGTAGATGTTACCAAGGAGAGTTCCAACCCTGCTGAAGTTCCAATAGTCAGGGAATTCGAGGATGTGTTTCCCGAAGAACTTCCTGGTATACCACCACCCCGGGAAATTGATTTTGAGATCAATTTGGTCCCAGATACGAAACCCATAGCCCAGACTCCGTATAGGATGGCGCCTGCTGAGATGGCAGAACTCAAGAAACAGCTTCAAGAGTTACTTGAGAAGGGTTTCATCCGACCGAGTACCTCACCTTGGGGAGCTCCGGTTTTGTTTGTTAAAAAGAAAGATGGATCAATGCGGTTGTGCATTGACTACAGACAACTCAATAAAGTAACAATTAAGAATAAGTATCCTTTGCCGAGGATTGATGATCTTTTCGACCAGTTGCGTGGTGCAACAGTCTTTTCTAAGATAGACCTAAGGTCTGGATATCATCAACTCTGCATTAAGGACAGTGACATATCTAAGTCTGCCTTTAGGACAAGATATGGTCACTGTGAGTTCACGGTTATGTCATTTTGACTAACCAATGCACCAGCTGCATTCATGGAACTCATGAATAGAGTCTTTCGACCTTTCCTTGATCAGTGTGTTGTCGTCTTCATAGATGACATACTGATTTATAGTAAGGATGCTCAGCAGCATGAGCAACACCTTCGCCAGACTTTGACCTTGCTAAGGGAACATAAGCTATACGCTAAGTTTAGCAAGTGTGAGTTTTGGTTATCTGAAGTATCCTTCCTTGGACATGTGGTATCTGCCTCGGGAATTCGTGTTGACCCTACAAAGATAGAGTATGTTCTGCAGTGGGAACAACCAAAGACACCGACGGAGATTAGAAGTTTCTTGGGGTTAGCTGGTTATTATCGAAGGTTTATTAAGAATTTCAGTTCTATAGCCTTACCTTTGACCAAGTTAACCCGGAAGGACGTTCCTTTTGCTTGGAGTGATAAGTGTCAACAGTCTTTTCAGCTGTTGAAGGAGAGGTTAACGAGTGCACATGTGCTTGTGTTACCTGAGCAAGGAAAGGAATATATAATCTTTTGTGATGCCTCCAAGAATGGACTTGGATGTGTGTTGATGCAGGATAAACAAGTGATTTCTTTTGCTTCCCGACAGCTTAAGAAACACGAGGAGAATTATCCGACACACGATCTAGAGTTAGCTGCTGTGGTCCATGCTTTGAAAATCTGGAGACATTATCTCTACGGAGAAACTTTTCAGATTTTCACAGACCACAAGAACCTTAAGTACATCTTCACTCAGCATGAGCTTAATATGAGGCAACGTCGCTGGATGGAGTTAATCAAGGACTACGATTGTACGATTGATTACCATCCGGGCAAGGCCAATGTGGTTGCAGATGCCCTGAGTAGGAAATCAGCAACATCAACCATGGATAGGGCACAACTAAGTTCCTTAGTATGCTCCAAAAGAGATATGCTTATCTCTTTAAGGCAAGACAATGTGCAGTTGAAGGCATCATTGTTAGCTGGTCTGTTAGCTGAGATGCAGATTAAACCTACCTTAAGAGAGCAGATAAAGGAGGCACAACAAGTAAATGTTTTTGTACAGCAGATTAGATCTGAGTTTGGTGATGAGAAACGAGAAGGTTTTCATGAGTCAGATGACCAGGTGGCATGCTATCATGGAAGGATGATAGTCCCAGATGTGGACAACCTGAGGAAGTTAGTCCTGGAAGAAGCTCATTCTTCGATGTATGCTATGCATCCAGGGAGCACCAAGATGTATTGAAATTTGAAAGATATGTATTGGTGGCCTGGGATGAAGAAGGATGTAGCTGAGTTTGTTCTGAGGTGTCCTGTGTGTCAGCAGGTCAAGGCTGAGCACCAGAGACCTGCAGGAACAATGCAACCCTTACCCATACCACAGTGGAAGTGGGACCATGTGACCATGGATTTTGTTGTTGGCCTACCCAGGACAAACAAAGGACATGATTCCATTTGGGTAATTGTTGATAGGTTGACAAAGACATCACATTTCTTACCTGTCAAAACAACCTATTCTGCTGAGAGGTTATCCCAGATATATGTTCAAGAGATAGTGCGTTTGCACGGAGTTCCTATCACTATAATTTCTGACAGAGGTCCCCAGTTTACAAGTCGCTTTTGGGAACAGCTACACAGAGCCCTAGGCACCAAGCTAAGGTTTAGTACAGCCTTTCATCCCCAGACTGATGGACAGTCAGAAAGGACTATACAAACCTTAGAAGATCTGTTGAGAGCATGTGTTCTCCAGTTTACCGGGAGTTGGGATCTACATCTAAGTTTGATAGAGTTTGCCTATAACAATAGCTATCAACATAGCATTGGTATGGCACCATATGAAGCCTTATATGGTAGACGTTGTAGATCACCCTTGTGTTGGTATGAAACTGGTGAGCACCAGTTGTTAGGCCCTGAACTTGTGCAGCAAACTACAGAAAAGATTAAAGTTATACAACAACAGCTTAAGACTGCACAAGATAGGCAGAAGTCGTATGCCGATAAACGTCGTAGACCCCTAGAATTCTAGGTTGGAGACAGAGTGTATCTCAAGGTCTCACCTTGGAAAGGAGTCCTTCGTTTTGGGAAGAAAGGAAAGTTAGCTCCTAGATTTATGGGACCTTATCCAATTGTTGAAAAAGTTGGAAAGGTGGCCTATAGACTAGAGTTACCTCAGGAGTTGCAGAAGCTGCACCCTGTGTTTCACATTTCCATGCTGAGGAAATGTCATCCAGATACCGAGTCAGTTCTACAACCTATGGAAATAGAATTGAATGAAGATATAACGTATGAGGAGGGACCAGTGTCAATCCTCGATAACAGAACTAAAAAGTTAAAGAAGAAGGATATAAGCCTTGTAAAAGTCCTCTGGAACCATCGTGGTGTTGAAGAAGCCACTTGGGAACTAGAAGATGAAATGAGAAGAAAATATCCTGCTCTTTTCTTATAATATGCCTTATCGATTTCGGGGACGAAATCATTTTGAAGGGGTAAAGAATTTGTAACACCCCTGACCTGGGTTATGACCTAACCCTGGAAGTTTTGCCTAAATATGTAATTAATATACTTGTGAACACTCCTCGGCATGTAATTAAGTTCCTCAGGAACATTTACTTTCAATATTGCTCCTTTTTGTATAAGGTTGTAGCATTATGTTGTATGCATGGACCTATGTGCAAATTACCCAGTTTAAGGGTTGAACTTTCACAATTCACAAGATAAGATGTTACTTTGATGTTGAGACATCATGAGGATGTCTATGATAAAGTTTGAGGGATTTCCTAAGCTTGAGCACCAAGGTGCAGCTGTGGAAGCAATTCCCATGCTTAGAAACCCTAATTTAGGGTAAAGTGTAATTTACCCAAATTGAGGGGTCCAAGTTGTAATTCTTAATATCTAAAACATCTTTTAAGACTCTTGTCATCATTTAGAATGGAAATGATGAAAGGGGCACATCAAAGATTGATCAGATAAGAAAAGATGAACTTTGTGGTAAAAGACACCTAATTTGGGTATAGAAATCTTTCATGTATGTACCCTAGTTGAAGGTTGGATTCCTTTACCCTTAGATCTTGAGATTTCATGAGATTTGCATAAGGATAGATAGGTTTGGTCGTGCCCTTGAGCAAGGAGGGACCTATATGTGATTTCCAATCTTGTGAGGTCCTTAGGGTGTAAAAGAGGCTAAAGTATATAAGCCCTTTTCCCTTGCAATTAAGTGAACGAACTTTCTTTCCTTCACTTCTCTTCTTTTCTTGCTCAAACGGCCAAGGATAGCTCTGGAGCTCAGGGGGGGGACGACCAACCTGTCCTAGGTAAGAGAACCCCACCTTCTAGCTCGAATTCATGGAGGAATTCACTTTCTAAGGTTGGTTTTGTGGTTAGCTTACTTAGTCTTCTTGTTCTAGCCGACCAAAGCAACGTTTCCTTGGAGAATTCACCCCTGACCAAGTTGTGGAAGCTCAAGGACGCCATTAAAGCTTGGAGCTTGAAGGCTTGGAGCTTTAGGATCAACTTTGAGGCGGGTTTTATAACTCTAAACTTATGCTTTATATGTATGTTCAATTCTTGCAATTTACTTGGTAAATTCTCCTTCTACCTCCCTTCTTCCTTGCACGTTTGCAAGCAAATCAGTGGAGAAACCGACCTTGCTAGAGGTTTAAGATGAGGGGCGTGATTCCCTATGTTACTTTTTCAAACGACCTTGGACCCTTTTGGTCCAAACGGTTGCAAACCGTTTGGGTTCAAACGGTTTCAAACCGTTTGCTCTCAAACGGTCTTGCAAAACCGTTTGGATTGAAACGGTCTCAAGACCGTTTGAAAGAGTTGACCAAGGGACGACCGTTTGAGGGTCTGTTCCTAACATATTGAATTTCATCTCTGCAAAGAATCAAAGTCTAATTCTTAACCAATTGAGAGTTGAAGGCACTTCAACATGAAACCCTAATCGGGTGAAAAAGTGCTGATTTAACATATAGATCTTGTTGAGTTTTGGGTTGAAGGACCCAAACGGTCTCAAGACCGTTTGGGGATTCCTCCAAACGGTCCTAAGACCGTTTGGGCACAACCCAAGACCGTTTGAAGGTCTAGGGTTGAGTTAATCTAATGGTTTGAAGGTTCAATTGTAGGAAATTGATGAATTGATGAAAATTGCTGATTTTGACCTAATTGGACTTCAACCTTAGTCAAAACGATTTGGATCTTGGTCAAACTTTGGGCAAACGGTCTCAAGACCGTTTGGATGATGTCCAAACGACCTCAAGACCGTTTGGGCCAAGTTTGAGCCCAATTGGAGGTCAATTGATAGGTTCAACCTTGAATTGATTCACATTGTTGAACATTGATGACCAATCAACTTGAAACCCTAATTGAGAACGATTGAACCCTAATTGGCTTGCAATTGAGGGTCAATTTGATGTCTAAGTGGCTAAGGCTAACCCTAATTGACTCAATTTATAAGTGGTTAGCATAGCTTTAATCAATTGAGGGCTTCATCACACATATCCATGAACATTGGTGACCTTTGAATCCCTTTGGAGGTCCAAACGGTCTCAAGACCATTTGGGGCCAAACGGTCTCAAGACCGTTTGGGCTCAAACGACCTCAAGATCGTTTGGTCCAATCGATCTCAAGCAATTCTGATCAAACGGTCTCAAGTCGATTGAAGCTCCAAACGGTTTGGAAGTCAACCCTTCCAAACGGTCTTCACCTCCAAACGGTCTCAAGACCGTTTGGATCCAAACGGTCTCAAGACCGTTTGGGGCCAAACGGTCTCAAGACCGTTTGGGTGGTTGAAACCGTTTGAAGGTTGAAACCGTTTGGAGATTGGTGATGGTTTGTACTTAACCATTTGATGGTGTAATTAGTTCAATGATGATCCAAACTAAACCCTAATGGTAACCCAGGTCATTAAGGGACTATGTGATGAGTGAGTTAACCCATGATGGTGATCATGTGGCAAATTACCAAAATACCTTTGAGGGGTCTAAAGGGGCAAAACCTTGTTCTAATCAAACTCTAATCACATGATGTTGATGTTTTGGATCATGTTGGTCAATGGAGACTTATCTCAACCTGATCTAGAGTGGTGTTGTCACCATTTACTAGTGAGAGGAGAGAGAAAGTATTTCTAGAGAGAGAAAATATCCTAGAGAGAGAAAGTACCCTTTTTAAGGAGGAAACTCAAGTGAGATACTTCAATTACACATGAATGTGCATGTTTAGGGAATGACCCACCTATATGAGGTCATGGAAACCCTATTTATAATATCTAATGGATCTTAATCCTAATTGAGAGCCTTAATGATGATGTTCTCTTACATGATGATGCAATAAGTACAATTCACCATGGAGTGAATAGTAAACCCTAATTGACAGGGTTATTGAATTCAACCCTAGTTAAGGGTGATTCCATGTGAAGCCCTAGTTAAGGGTGATTCCATGTGAAGCCCTAGTTAAGGGTGATTCCATGTGAACCCTAGTTGAGGTGATTCCATGAGAAACCCTAGTTAAGGGTGATTCCATGTGAATCCCTAGTTGAGGGTGATTCCATGTGAATCCCTAGTTGAGGGGGATTCCAAGTGAAACCCTAATTTGAGAATGCATCCTTAATTGTTGAATTGTTTACTATTATCTGTTGAACTAACCATGCAGGTTATTATGAGATAATGGTCATACCCAGGTATGAAATACCATGTTATATTCATTGGAAGCATGTCTTAAGCTTTATGAATAGTGAATCATCTTGATGCACTGCTAAGTGACATCTTTTGTGATATATGGGTTGTAAGAGCCATAAACACCATCAAGGTCATGCTTGACAGATGACTTGTGATGAGATAATTGAGAACTGGTAATTGAAATGAGTTAGGCCTGCTACATTTTAGTATTCTCATATATAGCTGTGATGCTAATGTTTTTGTATGATGATATGAATACTGAATGTACCTAACTAATCAAGTGAAATGTAGAGCCCTGATCATAGATCCATCATTGTCAGAGTCTAAATGATGGTGAAACAGGTTTTCCTCAGGGAACTCCTGGATCACATACTTTTGAGTATGTGGGGTACATGGATGTGTAGAACCTTACATCCTAGTGTAGGTATTTGATGTAGATTCTTGTAGTCCGTCATATCTTCACTATAAAAGAAAAGGTGAGAGGATGATGTAGATTCTAGTAGTCCATCAGACCCCACCATAAAGTCCTAAAGGTGAGATGTATATCTACACTCCCTTAAAGACACAAATACCGTATCGGTGAAAGATAAACAAGAAATCTTCCGACAACGAAGAGAGTACAGAACGCCACTGTAACTCTAAAAATAGCGAAGGACCAGAGTACCCTGGTGAGCTATTATAAAGACATCCCGCCAGATGTCAAACAATCAATCCTCTAACTGACTGAGGAAGATGAGGTCATAAGAATCCGGCTCTTTTAATGACCTATGTATGATACTGATGTGACTTCTTAGCGATCAGTTGGAGTATGAGTGGTATGCCTCATCTCCACAGGGCATAATAATGTTTGAAAAACATAATCAACAGCGTAGTATATCTGCTAGAGTTAACTACGAGTTACTTGATTGATGTTACCTTGAATAGCATAGATGTTCTCATATTTTTAATATTGATTGAACTCTTGCTTATCTTCAGAACTGCTAGTGAATATCTTGAAGGCTCTTATTGCTTTAGTTATTCCTTGCTTTACTTATAAAGCCTAGTGGAGAGTTATAACTCTCGCTGGGGCAATTATGTATAATTGTCTCACCCCGTAGACTTCTACTTTTTAGGTGGTTGTCGAAGATGGAGGAACAAGAACACAGGTGACCAATCCCAGCAACAGCAGCATCAGGAGCAGTAAATATCTCAGGTGGAGATCTAGCCTGCTTCATGGTGTAGTTAGAGTCAAGTCCTATGTGTCCTCTGTACTCTCAGGTCCTGGAGTGTTTTGGAGTATGAATTCTTGAGAATTTTGGTATCATGTTGTATATAATTACTCAAGAAGTAATTGTCAGTGATGTAAACAGTTAAATCCTTTTTCTATGGAAAAGGTTTGTGGTTTCAGGCTCTTGTCTCGAAAAGTTTTAATTTCCCGTGATTTTTGTCTTCCGCTGTTTACCGATTGCTTCCGCACATGATTAAATCAGGATTAATTCGTGGTTTGGAGATCGGAGCCCACACATGGTATGATTATACTTGATTATTTAGGTACATTTCAACATTCTTTTAGCATCAAGCATGTTTTCAATCATTAATCATTAAAACAACTGCTATGAAAGGAGAATACTAAATGTATCAAGTTTAACTCACAATAGTTATCATAGAGATAGCAACTCTTGACCATTTCATTGCTACAATTCAAAAATAGGGGTGTTCAAACCCTTAAATCATCATAAGTCATCTAATCAGCATGACCTTGATGTTGCTCATGGCTCTTACAGCCCATAAATCTCATATGTTGTCCCTTAAACTAGGTAACATAACATATCACTATTCATAAAGCTTATAACATGATTTCAATGAATATGATATCATAACCCTTACCTGGCTATGATCACTTCTTATAAGAACCTGCATGGTTAATTCAATTGATAATAATAAACAAGTCATCTCCAAATCAGTAATTTATAAAATAGAATTAACCTTTCAATTCAAGGGTTGTACCATCATGCCTTCACTAAGGCTAGGTTCTCTTATTTAAATCAATTAGGGTTATTCAGTCCCTTTCTTTTTAATTAGAGATAATGATTCCTCATCACATACTTCAATCATGAAGTTTCATGCCTAAAGGCATAACCTAGAATTAGGGTTTATTGTTCATTTCATCATATCACCCTCAATTAGGGTTTACTATTCACATTACATGTTATTACCCTAAAATTAGGGTTTACTATTCACTTCATAGTGAATTAAGCTCATAGCATCATCATGTATGAAAATTATTATCATTAATGCCTTCAAATTAGGTTAAGATTCATCATTTATCATAATTAGGGTTTCTATGATCTCACTATGAAGGATCATACCCTAATCAGGTGCACTCATTCATATTAAAGGTATTATACTTGATTCTCATTTATATTAGGATTCTTCTCTATCTTCTTACTATTAGTTGATGTTTACATCACTCTAGATTAAGTTAAGTCAAGTCAACTTTGATTAACATGAGTCATGACATCACCATTGTGATCATTAGGGTTTGTTTGATCAAGGAGTGTTGACTGCTTAAACCCTTCAAGGTTACTTTAGTAATATTCACCATTGTTCATAACATACATCAACCAACCCATTACTTGTTCCCTTAATGTCTTTAGGTATCATTAGGGTTTGAGTTAATCAACTATTGAACCATCTAAGCCTTTAAAGCATTAAGCAATCTTGACCTTAAGAGTCCCCAAACAGTTTTGAACTTTCAACCTCCAAACGGTTTTGAAACCGCATGGAAGGGTTGACCGTTTGGTACCTTTGACCTTCAAGACCACATGGACAAGTTCACACTCAAGACCATTTGCCCTTAAACGGTCTTGAGACCGTTTGGTCACGTTGACCGTTTAGACAAGTTTGACTTTGAAACCGCATGACCATAAACGGTTTGAAACCGCATGAATCCAAACGGTTTTGAAACCGCATGAATCCAAACGGTTTTGAAACCGTTTGGTCCAAAATGTTCTTGATACCGTTTGCCCCCAAATGGTCTGGATACCGTTTGGATTCAAACGGTCTTGAGACCGTTTGGTCCAAACATCTCAAAACTGCATGGACCCAAAAGTGCTTCAACACTTGCAATTGAGTTAGGGTTTCCAATGTTGAACCCCTCAATTGATCATGCCAAAGTTAACCATTTATCAATTGAGCCAATTAGGTTTATCCTTAACCAATTTGACACTCAATAAACCCTCAATTGGTCACCAATTAGGGTTGGGACCAATTGAATTAGGGTTTGAAATTGATCAGCCTTCAACATCCATCAACATGAGTCTAATTGAAGTTGAACCCATTGAACCATCACCCAATTGGGCCATGACCTGACCCCAAACGGTCTTGGGATCATTTGTACATCCTCCAAATGGTCTTGAGACCGTTTTCCCAAAGTCCCATAAAAAACTAATTCAATTTGTTAAGGGTTGAACCCTAATTAAGTCACCAAATCAGCACTTTGGTTATTTCAACAACCTATTATGATTGGACCTTCAATTGATCAAATCCTCTTAACCCTAGACCTGCAAACGGTCTTGGGTGATCTCCAAACGGTATTGAGACTGTTTGGGTAATCCCCAAATGGTTTTGAAACCGTTTGGGCCACTCAATCCAAACTTCAACATGATTGGTCCATTGAAATCAGCAATGAACCCGATTAGGGTTTAGGTGATTAAAGTGCCTTCAACTTGAGATTTATTTGCAATTAGTTAATGATTCTTTGTAGGTGATTAATTCATAAAGTGTCCAGAAGACCCTCAAATGGTCAACGCTTGGTCAACCCATCCAAACGGGCTTGGAGACCGTTTGAATCTAAACGGTCTTGCAAACCGCATAAATCCAAACGGTTTTGAAACCGTTTGGTTCTAAACGGTTTTGCAAACTATTTGGACCAAGGGTGGGAGACCGTTTGGTAAAGTGACATTGGTATTCACGCCCATCTCCTTCTACCTCGAGATCAAGGTATGTTCTTCACAGTTTTGCTTGCAAGAATGCAAAGAAGGATGGGGGGGAAGAAGAACAAGCAACTTTTGCAAGAAAGAAAGATGCATAACAAAGTTTAAGGGTTTAGAGTTATAAAACCCACCTTAAAGTCGACTCTAGAGCTCCAAGATTTCAAGATTTAATGGTGTATTGAGCTCCATAGGTCGTCCAAGGTTGTTTCTTCAAGAATTGGTAGGAAATGATGGCTAGAAAGAAGAACTAAGTAAGAAAAGCTAGCAAACCAACCTTGCACCATGACTTTCTCCATGAATTCGAGCTAAAAAGCAACCAAAGCTTACCCAAATTCACTTAGCCATTCAACACTGCTCCTGTTCTCCTCCCTTAGTTGGTCCAAGCAAGAAGATAAGAAGGGAAGTGAAGGAAACGATCCTTGCTAAGTAAAGAAAGGTGTATATATACTTTGGGTGAAATTTCAAGAGAAGGACAACTTGTTTCTTCATTTCTCATCTAGGTCCTTTTCTCCTTTTTGGGAACGTCCCTCCATCTCTTCTTAAACCAAACTTCTTCTTAAACTAAGGTCTAGAAGAAAGAAAGCCAAACATTCTACTAATTGTACACATAAAAGGGGTCATTTTGCTTACAACTTGGTGATTTAATTACAAGGATTGTCTTTCCTATTTGATTATTCAAATGAAGTTCCCTCTTCATTATTTTTACTCTAATTGATTCCAAGAGTCATAAAATATACTCTAGAAGGTGTATTTTACATATTGCACCCCTTATTTTGGGTAAATTGCACTTTACACCAAAACTAGGGTTTAAAGCACAAGGATTGCCCCACAAGCTGCATCTAGGTGCCCAAGCTTGGAGAATCCATAACACTTGATCATATTCATTCTTATGATGTCTCATCATCAAAGGAACATCTAATAATGTGAAATTTACAAGTTAACCCTTCTAATTGGGTAATTTTCACATAGTTCCCTATATTACAAAACAATATCACAACATTGTTAAAAAAGGACAGAAATAGAAATATATGTTCCTCAGAAGCCTTAATTACATACCAAAAGATAATCACAAGCATTTAATTACATAATTAAGCAAAACACCTAGGGTTAGTTCATAACCCAAGTCAGGGATGTTACATATAGTCAAGCTAATAACCACTAGTCCGACCTTGGTACATGTCACGACACTAGAAACCAGGGTATTCAAACCCAATCACTGAGGTACAACCGTAGTTGTCCTCTAATCACATCATGTTATAATCACTCAGACATGACCGCAGCCGTTCTCAATTACATCAGATGTATGAGGCATGACCATAGCCAACCTCCACAGTCTGCATTGTGGATGACAAGGATATATCCTCAACCTGTCACCCCCACATACTCAACAATATGCGTTCTGAATTTCCCTTAGGAATACTTGTTTCACCATCCATCAAGTTCTGACACTGAAGATGGTTCTACGGTACAGGGCACTATATGATTAGAGTTGCACTTGATTAGTTATGCCAATTGGGTAAATTAAGGCTCCATCAAACAAGTGGACATACAAATCCTAATTCACTTCTAGAAAGCATATAAATATCAAAACTTGAAAAGATATAAAACATATGAAACATAATTTCTCATCTCATCATCACATGGTACTATTCATTTGTCATTCATGAGACTACACTAGTCATCATATTATCACAAGATATAAATACTTTTTCACAATATCACAGGGTATCAACCCTTATCAACATAAGAGGATTACACCTCATTCAGGGCTCAACCATGCCCAAAGGTCATTAAGACCATCATACTATCATAGGATATAAAATCCTTTTCACAATATCACAGGGTATCAACCCTTATCAACATAAGATGATTATACCTCATCCAGGGCTCAACCATGCCCAAAGGTCATTAAGACTATCATATTATTCCCTGCAAGATCATCATTATCTTTGCATGCCTTATAACAAGGATCAACAACATCACTTATATATAATACACCAATAAGCACAATATTGTATTAATGATCTAGGTGATATACATAAACAATCATAGCAGGGTTATATTAACATTAAGAACATTCATTGATTACATCAACATGCAAGGAATCTAGATATGATTAACACTCATCATATTCACAATGCACATGTTTAGCATATGAAAGTATCAACCATGTGGCCATGATAACCACCAATTAACACATTCAGGTTATGGCCATGTTAAGGAGGTTATTCCACCATCATTCCATCATATAAGAATGTTAAACATGAATACTCATTTTTATCTAATTGCATTAGAGTTAGGTTCAATATGATAAATTATATCAATGTTACTAATCAGCACTCATACCCAAACCCTAACTCACGACATCCCCATTGGATCATGGATGCATAGGGTGAATCATCACCATCACATTCCATACTATTCTCAAGTATGAACCCACACATAAATCAAGGTGTAACCATCAAGTTATATCATACTAGGGTTTCAACAATAATAGAGTACTCCATGATTGTATTAGTCATTCAAGGACTATTCATACCCAATTACCATTATTTAGTTATATTGAAGCTAGGTATAACAAGCTATACCTCATTAGGGTTACATATCGACACAATATGGTTATCATCCATTCTATTCATATGAGTGAATAGGTAAGACTACCTTATTAAGGGTAACCCTACATTTGTTCCATCATCATTCAACCTGTATCGCCATACCACAATGTCATCCAGAACCATTAGATGTTTAAAAGGTAAGACCTTTGGTTGTTTACATAAGTAAACACCTTATATAAAACACCTATGAAGTCCTTGATTTATGCTCTAGAAAGAGTCACCATCTAACCCTAGACTTCGCTTAATTAACAACATAAAAAGTTTCATTGAGAGTAGGGTAAAACCCACAATCGACTGTTCAGTCAAAACAAGCCATCCATTATCAACAAGTAAGCTCCTTAAGTTGATCATATAAAGGAAACCATCTAAATCCCATTATTAGGACCTACATATTACATTATCCATAATTCCACTTTATTGGAGGAATAAGCATTAGATCTTGACCATTGAGTCAAGTTCAGATATTAAAACCATCAATTACAGTATATGTTCGACCATTGCATCAAGTGACCGAAGAAACCATTGGTCTAAGGCTTAATTGATGCTAAAACTATATGATTAACTCACCATAGATTGTAGAGACCTGATCCACCACCATTAGTGATCATTAAATCACTATAGATTGTTAGATAAACAATATATTCATTAATCAACATCAAATATTAAGTTGATGTCATCATTGATTGAAAACATCAGTAGGGTACTTAATGGTTGACCATTATACTTCTAATTGATACAAAACCTGACCTAAGGGGGTGAACATAGGTTTTCACCATCATTTAAAACCCTTGATCATGACCATGAGTTGTTATGAAGACAACACCATAGGGTTGTTGCAATGGTACCATCACCGGGTCATGGTTTATAGAAGAAATCAGCTTTAAATCCTAAAATTGACCATTGTTTGATAGGTGCTTAGCACCATAGGTTGTCAAAACAACCTGCTCCAAGTCATATGATATCTTAGGAATAATGTACACATGATCAGAAGTTCATATATAACTGAAATCAGAACAGGAAACATTATAAAAATCGAAATCCTAGTCAAGCATAGCTTTTTAGTGCATGGATCATCATTTTCAAGCTAGAGCATGATCTAGAAAGCTTATGGTAAGAAATAAACGTGGAGAGAGTTATAAAAGTTTCCTCTAATGAGAATATGAAACCCCACATAGAAGAAATATCGAGCAGGTAGGGTAGAAAATCCAAGAATAAGATATGAATTCATCCATCTAGCACATTTCTTCATCAAATGAGCAAACCCCAAGCATAAGGAGCAAGAAAGGTAGGGTTTTAGAGCTTTAGAGCAATTTCTACCATGGAACAATAAGGTTATGACCTGGATAAAGATAGGAGGAAGGATAACAAAGAAATAGATGGAGGAAAGAAGGGAATTCTTACAGTTTTAGGTCAAGATAACTAGAAGAAAGCTTTTTCAACCCTAAAATGAAGTCAATTTCAACCTTAGAGCCTTTCTCCAAGAAGATCCCCACTTTCTTCTTCCTTGGGCAGAAAAATTCACAGCTGAACAGAGGGAGAACGAAGTTGGGAGAAGGAGGGAGGTGGTGGAGAGAAAATGGCTCGTTTTGGTGCTTGGGGATAAGTATATGAACTTTAAGATAAAGCAAAAATAAAAAGTTGAAGTCCTAGTATCTATCCAATTGCCCATGGCTTTAAATTATTAAGAATATACAAGAACACACACAAGCAGCTCCCCCATTATCTTTATAGACCTTCTTATCTTTCCTTTGTCGAATTTCTAATCCAATCAAATAATTCATTAGTTGATAGCTACTAAAGGTAGCTCATCCGTGAAGGGGAAAACCTTAAATTACCCTTAGAGAAAACACCTTCGAAACAAAGTTTAAATAGGAACCCCATGGCTCAACAAGCTCAAGAATTATGATATAATATCCAAGGAACATAATTCAAGTGATGAATTGCAATGAAAACCCCTCAATTGGATAAATTGCAGAAAAGTCCAAAATGTGCATAAAATTGCATAACTTGTTCAAACAGTGTCCAAATTGGACAAAATTTGAAACTTAAGATTGTATTATGATTTCAAAGCATATAATAAGGTTATATTAGGGTTATAAGAATTAAAGTATGATAATTAAGCTTGTTCAACTCACTAAGCAAGTTTAGGGGCCTTACAACTATAAACCCCTAACATGGATTTCGCCCCCAAAATCCAAGGTAAATAAAGATGGGTACTTACTTTGCACCTCATCCTATTACCTTCACATGGTTACTTTCATATCATGGTGATGTCACATCATTCATACATATCTCATCTTGGGTCAGCACAAAAACCCCCACATAAGAAGACATTTGCAAATATGAAACATAGAAACTTGTTGTGCCACATGTACAAATCTAATAGTAACTTTCAACTTTGAGACTCAATTGTCATCTTGAACTATTTTATATGTTGTATCACACATAACTCAGAGGCCACACTCACTGGATCTTACCAAACATAAAACATCAGGTATCTATTATCATATGCAACTTTACAAGGTTTCATCTCTATGCTCCTTTAATGGTTGTTGTAATCAACAACTCAATCAACCATGTAGGCACCCCCTAGTTTTTAAGAAATTATGAGGAATGTGTTTTTAGAGGATTCTCCAATCATATCAATGTTGGACTGACCATCTATTTGGTTGAAGAATCATACACTTGTATATAACTGTTAACAAATATAACTTCCTGATTGACCTTGTTAGGGGTGGAGCAGAGACATTGTCTTCATCTTATAAAGACTCACATAACATACTTAATAGAGGTATCATAACTCTTATAGGATACCTTAGTCAAACCCCAACTCACTCTTGTTCAACTTGTCTCATAGCTATTGCTACTTCGGCAACCCTAAGGTTTTTGAAGAAATATTGATCATATTTTTGACCATATTTGAAATCGTTTGACATGTCATCATTCAAAGCTTGATATAACTTGTATGACATGTCTGGAACACTCTATTCCTCATATTTATAAATTCTATTTTTACATTTGTTAGTATATAGGACATAACTCTAAACTCATCATGGTCATGTGAATTGTGTCATCCAATATAACTCTTATGCATTGATATTTGATAATATGTTTATCTGAAAGGAACATGGTATCACATATTTATTAACCAACCAACCATCTTTCCTTGATAGTGGTCTTTCCCAGCTATCACTGAACCATACACAACATTATAGAATCACTTTTTTTAAACAATATTTAGAGGGTCATCATCAACTCTCTTTCTCTCCCTAAGGGGGAGAAACATTTGGAATGTTCATTTAATAAACATCTCAAACCTTCACATACTTCCCATACTAGTGACACATCTTGGATACTAGGATTCATTACCTTGGTATCCACATCATGTGCTATAAGGAACTCACATCCTTATCTCATCTACTCTTACCAGCATAACAAATTTCAAAACATATCAGAGAAGTCTTCCTAATTATTAGAAGGCTCAAAAGTAAAATCATCACAAACTTTATGATCTTGGAACCATAGTCCAAACAACCTTATGTTATAATAAGCTATCCACCCTCATGTTTGCAGTGAATCAACACATACCAAGTGGCAATGATCTACTTGAAAGTTGTACCCTAGAAAGGAAAGACACAACGTGAAACACACTTCCCATACCATAAAAGTATTTTTCAAGGGTCACTAGCAAAAAGGTAACCAATTCTGTTTTCATTATGCAGGTTACAACTTCTTATGTATCATTTTATCCTTTTCATTTCGGGTTCACTGTCATTAGCATAGGAATCATCATGATTAACATATCTCATTACTCCTTCCTTGATGACTATTTATCCCACTAGTGTATGTTCTCTTATTTTATTATGTTTTTCAACCACTTATCGACAGGTAAATCATCATATTCCACATTTTCTTCATTAAATTGAGATCATCTCCCTTAATTTCTTTCACATGCCATGCTGACTTTTCATGAACACTTTTTTACACACATAGGTTGGTATGAGATTAACTTAGGTTCCACCTTATTCCTTTGTCATTGTTCTCATTTATCTTCTCATTATATACTTATCATTGGAGTTCTCTCCATCTTATGTGGATTTCATACCTTGAATCACTTTATAAGCATAGACTTATTTGTATTTTACTTTATTTTCTTCTTGAATCACATCTTCAAGAACTAATCTTTTCCTTATTTGTATTCAAATTTAGATTTCATGGTGTTGTATCTTTCTCTTATAGTTACCAAACATTCAAGTTTTAATAGATTATGATGCAATTCCCATCTTCTTTAAGATAGGATTGAGATATTCGCACCATGATTTGTTATTCGTTATGCTCTTTAGATTGTCTCAAAATGACTACTTGATCAGAGTAATCAGAAAGATAACAATCTATGAGTTCCATACTTACCTTTATTCAATAATTGAATACCTGGCCAGGGCATCCAAGTACGGAGATTAGGCAGTATGCACCATATTTTTGTGCCACGTTCCTAACTTAGACATCATCCTAGTCTTAAGTCCTAGTGTCCCTGTAGACTTAGTGAACCTAAAGCTCTGATACCAACCTGTGAGAACCCATTACACTAAACGAGATTACTCAAAACATAAAACATAATCAATCACCAATTAATCACATACCCAAAAATATGGGTAAATTAAAACCGATTTCAACGTCAACACCCGCTCAGAAACATTTGCATAAGAGCCCAACATCTTTCTTATATCCATACTATGCCAAGAATTTGATATAAATTGTTCTATCATCTTAGCCACCACATATATACACAGGAGAACAATATTCATATATGCCACACAAACAAGTATTAATATGCTAACAAAAGTCTAATTCTTTTGAAACACCATATACAAACTTTTTCTTACTCAGACCTGAGAGTACAAGGATGACTCTAGGACACACTAGACATCTAATCAACTTTATTAAAGATTCATTACTATATCTCCTCTTTGCTGCCATATGTTTGTTTTTGTCACTTTCGATTACTAAAAAAATGTGGCGAACCACAGGGGTGAGACCCATGTCCCAGCAAGAGATATAACCTCCAACAACGTTTATTGATTACAACATTTTTAAGTAATTAAACAGTTAAGAAGTTTAATTAGATATAACAAATAAGATCAGCAATATTGGTGATTAACAAAATACATAAAGGAGCATATAATAGCTATCATCATTATCCAGACTATCATCCTTTATCTTGTTCATAATATAAACAATTCAGTATCATATGTATATATAGCATCATGAGCAAGTCTAGTAACATGGCTAATTGATTAAACATATCAACATTATAAGAAGATCTAACAACATAAGCACAACTATCTGGATAAGCATGATCAACAATACATGCATCTCTAGTTACAAAGGTATGGCTAGCATGCTAAACATAACTAACAACATGAGATAGCTAGCGTCATGATTATAATCAGCAGTAGCAGTATAGTTATCAACAAAAGCATAGCTATTGTATGTATGCATCTACAATCTTAAGCATATCCACAACCTAAGTATATCTACTATCTCTTAATTGCACTAAGCATCATCTTTATGTAAAGATAACAAACAAGGGTTATCATCCAATGTAAAACTTTGTGTATAACCCTAAAAAAATATGCTACACGGCTATATTACTGAAAAACTACTAGAGGGGGGGTGAATAGAGTTTTATAGAGATTTTAATAATTAATTAAACTCAAACAACCACAATGAAGATATTGGACAAGGAGACACAGGGTTTAGAGTGGTTCCAACTATAGCAAATACTATAGCCGTCAGTCCACTACCCGGTTGCTTACCCAACCGGGATTTGAAAAGAAATTTATTTTATTACCTCGCAAGGACTTTACATAAAATACAATTTATTTTCCCAAACCCTTCAAACAGCCTTCGCCCAGAAGTAATCGCCCAACCTTGAAGCAGCCTTCCCTTGAAGTAGGTGCACCAACTCCCGTTACACCAGCCTTCTGAAGTAGCTTTCCGTGCGATAGCCTTCTTGAAGTAGCTTGAAGTCCCCTTCTCCACCTGATAAGTCAACCCTCTCCAATCCGCAGCCTCCAACCCTAGGAGTAGCAAGGAGAGTACAAAAGATAAAAAGGAACAAGAAGGAAAATAGAAATTACAATACCGTTGTAAGCACAAGGCTTGATTTTCCTATATCAAGCGTTTATATCTCCTAACCAATGTGTATGACAATGTGATTGTAGTGGATAGGAGATACTAGCCTATAGGACACAAAATGGGAGCAATAGGAATGAATGGCAAGTGTAGGAATTGCTCTATTGCTCTAAAACAGATTGCAAGTGTGTATTCAAGCTCAAGTATAGCACAAGTATATCTTAGGTGTGTTTTGGTGTCCTAAGGCATGTCCTATTTATAGGAGTGGCCTATGGATACTTAAGGACGTTCTAGACAACTTCTAGGGGCTTCTAAGTGCTTAACTAGCCTTTAGATATAAGTTAGGTGCATTAGTAACAGCTAGTTACTTTATTCTGCAGTTGCTGTCAGAGACCATCTCGGTCGACAATTTGTCGACCGAGATACCTACTCGGTCGAAGTTTTGTCGACCGAGAGGCTCTCTGGATCAACTTTCATTTGCAACTGCCAACTACTTTGTCAGCTGTGTCTAACGGTTACTTGGGTCATTCTCGGTCGAGAAGTTTGTCGACCGAGAGTGTCTCGGTCGAGGAGTTTGGTCGACCGAGATTGACCCTGTTTCAATCTTTCAATTTAGGCACTAAGTAAATGTATGAGTGTGCATTTGTGAACCTATTTGAAAGGGATGACCTGTCTAAGTGTGGTGATTGGCTAGGGAAGATCTAACGCTTGATTTACATGAGATCTAAGTACTTGTACATTATATATTTGTACAAGTTTACAATTGATTACATTGTATTACTTTTACAATCATTCAAGCGTATAGTTTCCCTAGAGCTTTGTCATCCACTTTATTCCTGCAACACTCAAGTAGCACGTTAGATCAACAAGAATGAAATGTTTGTCATCATCGAAACAAAGGGATTTATTATAATGTCCAATTTATCTAACAATCTCCCCCTTTTTGAAGATGACAAACATTTCCTAAAATATGAAATATGGAAATATAAAGTATGTGAGTTTCATACCTGAGGATTACCTTTTGTAGCCATTCTTGTTTTACAAGTGAGTGCTGGCCATCAAGATGAAACTCATTTATATTTTTGATTTTATATTCTTTCTCCCCCTTTGTCATTTCAAAAAGATATCCAGTTTAAACATTCTATTTCTTCTCCCCCTTAATTTTATATTAAGCTCCCCCCTTAAATAGATATCCTATAAGGAACATGGATTTATGTCTAATTTATCCACAATTTGTTTCTCAATCATTTGCAAAGGATGTTAAGCCTTTAAATGATATGAGATTTCCTTAAGCTTATGATGAATGTATATTTATTTCTCATCTATCAAGGGATGATAAGCCCTAAATTAAATGAGAGTCCTTTAATCTTAGAGTACATAAAAAAAATGTCTCCAACCAAAACACGGGATGTTAAGCCCTGATTTGTTTAGAGAGTTCCTTTAAGAGCAAGATATATTATTTTGATGAAATTCTTTTTCATATAAATTACTTTTAAGAATCCGAAGGTCATAACAAACTCCAAATGATGTTAACAATGTTTTTGTAAGCTTCATAATCAAAATAATCAAATTTGTTTTTATAAGCTCCCCCTTAATCTTACAATTTAAGCAATTTAAGGCTTTTAAGGTCACAAATGATAAATTTTTGATTTTGACCTTTATCAAAAGTATACTAAGATTAAGTTCAATAAATTGATGTCCAAATAAGCATTTTGTCAAAGCTTATTTTAGGTCGCCCTTGACTACGACCATAGTGCCCCTTGGCTAAATTTGTTTTAACCAAGAGGCAGAAATTTCAGATTTCCAATTAAGCATTCATATCAATTTTTGATGCGTGTTTAAATGATACTAAACATGGAAACACACTGAATATTTCAAATCTTTTGAAGATACCAATTGAAAACATTGTAATCTTTGCAAGCATTTCTAAGAGATATATCACCAATAAATTCTTTTGCTTGCCTATGTAATGATAGAACAACAGAAATTTTCTTTAAACTAAGAATAATTTTGGTTTTTGATCAAATACATTTCTCATAATCTTTCAAGGATCATTTCCATAATTGATACTTTATTATGTAGTCATTAATCACAAATAAATAACAATTTTGAACAATTTCAAAAGAATTCAGCAATTTTACAGCATTCTGAAAAAAAACAGTGACATGCTCGGTCGACAATTTCTCGACCGAATGTTCACTCGGTCGACAAATTCTCGACCGACTAAGTGTCTGGAATATGTTCAGAACTGTTAATTGATTTCAACCAAAAATATAGACTATGTTTAATTCAATTATGTAGTTTAAGAATCAGTTTTAGTTGAGATAAATCATTTAGATCAAATCTTAACTAATCATATTCAAAATTTTAAGTTTTGAGGACCTTAATTGAGATAAGTTTTCAAGTTAGAAATCTTAGTTACTTGAATCATTTAAGTTGAGATAGACATAAGGATGTGCAATTTAAAGTATTCGGTCATATCTCAACTTAGTCTAATCAATTCAATTTGGGGGTTTCGGAACCCATACTAACTCAACATTCTTTTTCTTGTATGGGCATGAAAAAGAGTAATGTCCAAGACGTGAGCAATAATGGCAACATATAGAATCAACCTCAAGTCTTTTTCTATGGTTTTGTTCTAGGTTGTTCTTTGGTACAAATGTGGCTTGATATGCTCGTGTCTTTCTCCAACTAGGTTGTTTATGAGTTTTCCCTTTGGGCTTATAACCTAGTCCTCTTCTCCCTATTTGATGATAGGAATTATCCAATATTCTATCAAGGATTCCATTGTTGCTTAACCTACTAACTTCTTGTTGCAACTTAACGATCTCATCCATTCTTTTCTCAATATCTAGTTTTGCTTGATCTAGATTGGATGATAAAGAATTCCTTTCTTTCACTATATTATCATAATCTAGATGTGTACACAAAACAGGTTGTTTTTGAAAATCATTTAACCTTGCAAGTAATTCAACCTTTTCTTGATATAGAAGATCATAATTTGATTCTAGAGTAAAAATATTCACATCACTACTACTTAGAGATGATTTCAACGTACGATTTTCGGAAACAATGTTATCTTTTTCAAAACCAAGAGTATTCAATTTAACATATAAGTCTTCATTTTCGGATGTAAGAGCAAGAAGTCTAGCATTTAACTCATCGTTTGTTTTACTAGATTTCTTTAATTTCTTCTTGCACTCAATATACTTATTGTGAGTTTCTTCAAGACTAGAAATTAGCTCTTCTTTTGATAAATCAAGAAGGCTTACCTCTTCTTCTTCTTCTTCTTCATTGGTTGTAGCAATAAGACAATTTTTATGGGCCTCTTCCTTCTTTTCTCTCACTACTACAGAAGTGCCTTTTAGTGTCGGTTGTTTAACCCCCTTTGGCGTCGGTTTCTGAACGATGCCTATGTGGGCGCCGCTAAAAGGTTGGACACTTCAGCGTCGGTTAAAAAACTGACGCCTATTTTACATAAAGGCGTCGGTTTATTATAAAACACCGACGCCAAAAGGGTTCGCGCCACAGAGAACAGCGTCATCTAGGACGCTTTCTGCGTCGGTTATATACTAAACAACCGACGCAGAAAAGTGTCCTAGATGACTCCCATTTCCTGTAGCGCGAACACTTTTGGCGTCGGTGTTCAACAAAAAACCGACGCTGTAAGTCTGTGCTGACGGTTATCGGTAAATAACCGACGCCTATATTTTTTTTTTATATAAATCTGTTTGCAGGCCTGCTGTGGCTGGTCAGCAGGATGAGAACCTGCAGTTCAGTTTTCTGAACTGCAGGTTTACGACATCCATTGATATCAGCCTACAAACAGGCCACAAACCTGCAAAATTAACATAAAAAGATTCACACAAGTAGATACATTCAGACATCAATTCAATTGTCACGTTCACACATATAGAATCATTCAAATACATGTTTTAACATTCAGAAACATTCATTTACAAAGTATCATTCATCATCACTATCAACATCCCAATTATATCTTACAGTTGCCACTGTTTGTACAGCTATTGCCCATTCTTCTCTTACTTCATTTAATGCTTCCCTCGTATATGGAGCATGTACATTTTTTAAGCGTTTGCCTATAGTGTGGTCAGTTTTAAACACCTGCAAAGAGAATGATGTATATATATAAGTAATAATATAAAAATAAGATTGATATATTTCATACTAACTAATGAGACTATATATAATACCTCATGTATGGTATCGATGTCCAATGCGGCATGTTTGATAATCATCTGCATAAATCGCATCACATAGTATGCGCATGCCCAGCCATTGTCTTGTGTAGCGCACTATAAATTGAAACATACAAAATAATACAACTAAGCACAATTCACATCAATAATATATACATTGGAGTCAGGGAGTCGGGAACTTACTTTTACGTTCTCCCAAGACAATGGCTGGTTCTTTTTCCTTGGGACCTTTCCTCCAGCATTTTTGAATGCATCTAAACCCCTACATGTTAATATAACACACTAAGTTGCATAAGTAAATAGTAATGTAATAAAAGATGTTAACGGATATAAAAAATGAAATATTTCTCACCAGAATAATGCCATTCTCATTACGTGTCCAATTTTAGTGTTTAATGTACTTCCTGCGGGATCTAGATAATAAACAGTGAACGTCCCGGGGACAATAACTAGTAACTCCCAATGTCTACCACTAGAGGTAAAAAGTTAACAATTAATAACTCAAAATGCAAAATAATAATGGAATTTTCTTAAGTCCAAATTATAAATAAAGCAAACTTACTTGACATTGAATGGAGCTATTATTATCGTCTTCATTTGATGACCAAAAATTGTAAAAGCATCTATACAGTATTGTTGAACACTATCAGGGTCTTTAGCTACCATACTAATCAATGATGGAATCAAAAATCCCACATGATCAAATGCAAATTGTTTGCAATGATCTTCGATTAAGTAGCTGCAAAACATATAGACGTATGCATTAATATATAAGAAACTAGATCACCGGATCTTACACAAGGTATATGGTAGTATAAACAAGATCTCACCTTATCCATGTCTCTATCATTGATGTATTCAACCAATCATACATAAACAGCTCAATAATATCTTGTATAAATAAAGAGCTGTCGTATGATTGACCTGCATAATCTGCATCTAAAGAAACAATTATAGGGCAAATTATATTATGTGCCCGTAGCCAACATGCCATTCCCCTACAAGCAGGACCTAACGGGTATTGTAGGTCAGTTGGAACCCAATTTGGTAATGCGGGAATTGGAGGTGGAGGCCTAGGTGCTCCTGGTGTCTTCTTTTTAACCTGTATATATAATTTCAGATCAGTTGACATCATATATACACATTAACAGTCTAAATCAATGTAAATTTATCTTACAATTTCAGTCGTGTAGAGGACATCTGCTTTGGGCCACAATATGACCCCGCTTTCTGCCTCACCAAGTGTATCAATATCTGGGTGGGCATATGGCAACTCAACTTCCCTCCAATCGGGTAATACATGTATCGGGCTCACACGAATGTAGCCCTGCGGCATTGGAGTCCCATGAAACGTTGCCCCAGGAAGGGACTGGTAAGCTTGCACCTCTGTAACAACATAGTTTTCCATTCTTAAGCGGCATGGCTTCAATGCCTACAAATTTACGTAAAGAATGTTATACATATATACATATCATCTTGAAAACATATCATCTTGAAAAGACTAGCTACAATGTCATAAACAATACTTACAACAGACGTGTTAGGCGATGGGTCTCCAGGATTACTTGCAGTCTGTGCACCAGAAGAAGAGTGGGTCGGCATAGGCTGATTGGAAGCCTGAGATGCCTGCCACCGCAGCAATTCTTCCTTGACCTTCTCAGCAACCACATCGTTGAGCTTCTTAGCAACTATATCCTCGACTCTCTTATTCTCCTATACATGGATAAAACAAATATTAGCTTTTTATTAATGAATTTTCTTTTGCAGTAACATTATAAAAATAGAATATGTTACCTCTTCTTGAGAAAGTCCCGCTCTGGGTTTGCGCTGGGATGGCCCAAAGAATGCTTTGATGCCCACACCAGCGCCGACACCTCTAACACGTCCAGGATGCTCTGGGTTACCCAGAGCAACTGTCAATTCATCCCTTGTGCCCTGAGGGATGAACGTGCCTTGTTTCCTCTGCTCGTGCAGCTCCCGCTAATCACCATAAACAAAAATTGGTAAGTTAACACCACAAATAATCAATATTCAAATGATTGCTCTAAGAGTTGTATTTTACCATTTTTGCAGCCGCCTCAGCAGTTTCGGGCTTCTTTATTTCACCCTTCTTGTTTTTCCTGCCAGCTATCCAGATATCATGGCGAGGGAAGGGTGTGGCCGCAGACTCCTGAGTAGTCGCAGACTCCTGAGTAGCCGCAGACTCCGCCTGTAGTCTTTGGCGAACGCTTGCATAGCCTTTTGGACCCATAGTATGGTCATGTACATTCAGTGCACGCCTTGCTTTTTGTACGTCACTGAGGGCCTAGTTAGTATGCACATTTATAATTAGGTTAGTAGCACTAAATGTTAATCTTGAATAGGTGAATACAATGTATATTAATTAAAATGGGAGTGACGCCTAATACCTTGAATTCTTCAGATTTTCTTGAAGCAACAAAATTGTCCCAATCTTCTTTGTCCAAGAAGTTCCATTGTTCAAGGGCTGACTTCTTCTTCTTATCACCCTGTCTTATGTATTCTCTGTTCAGATTTGTCCTGTAATTCCTAAGCATCTTTCCAGCGCGTTGCATCACACTTTTACGATGCAACATCTCATCCAATGCAAACAGATTCTGTAAAATAGAAATGTTATTAACTAGTACCAAAAATATAATTGCAAATAATAGAATTTGTAATCTACAAAATAGAATTGCAAATAATAATAACTCACGCATAAATATTTCCATATCAAGTCTTTCTTCGCCTGAGGAACTTTATGCCAATTATCATACTTAACACCACAATGGCTTCGAGTGACAACCCCAAGATAGTTTATAAAATTGTTGCGGTTCACTCCAATTGCATTCCCTCCATTATCAAACTCCACAACCAATTTGGATCCACTGCCACTCAGCGCAAGTAACTTTTTCAACAGAGTGATACCCCTTTTCTTGTTAAGTTTTTGTTGCTGCGCATCAAGTTGCTCAATTGCTTCAATGGGTAGCTGTGCATCATCAACCTAAAATTTGACAAAAATAAACACACTGAATTAAGCCAATATAGAAATACAGGATATATGACATAACTAGAAGATAATGAATTTTATAGAAATACGGGATATGTTTTTAGAACTTACATTGGTATCCTTGCCATGCTCGTCATGGACAGCATGCTCATCATGGACTTCATGCTCATCATGGACATCATTCTCATCATGGTGAGCCATCTGAAAATTTCATTAAAAAGGAAAACATTTAGCATTTGTATCAACTAGAATAAGGAAAACATTTAGCATTTGTATAAACATACATGTCTCTAAAATTGTGATCTTTTATCAATTAGCAATCCTTCAATGTACAAGTAATATAAAAAACAATGATTGTTCACATTCTAGGCCAACAAACACATGTGATGTCATTCTTATATATAATAAATGTGTACCACCTATCCCATCCTTGAACACCTAATCTCACTAGTAAGTGTATAATGTGTATTGGGTTTTCAAGAAAATTTCGGCAGCATTTCCCCGCTGTTCTCTAAGTACATATGTACTTAGAGAACAAACGGGGAAATGCTACCAAAATTTTCTCGAAAACTCAATACACATTATACACTTACATCCTAAGTGAGATTAGGTGTTCAAGAACAGTCCCAAACCGGGGACTATCCAAGATTTACTCCTAATGAGTAAATCTTGGACGGGTTTCTAGGCCAACAAACACAATAATAGATATCTACAATGAAGCCGGACTCCATACAAACAATATATAATTTAGTGATTGTTCATTCTAATTTATATCAATGTACAAGTAATATAAAAAACAATGATTGTTCACATTCTAGGCCAACAAACACATGTGATGTCATTCTTATATATAATAAATGTGTACCACCTATCCCATCCTTGAACACCTAATCTCACTAGTAAGTGTATAATGTGTATTGGGTTTTCAAGAAAATTTCGGCAGCATTTCCCCGCTGTTCTCTAAGTACATATGTACTTAGAGAACAAACGGGGAAATGCTACCAAAATTTTCTCGAAAACTCAATACACATTATACACTTACATCCTAAGTGAGATTAGGTGTTCAAGAACAGTCCCAAACCGGGGACTATCCAAGATTTACTCCTAATGAGTAAATCTTGGACGGGTTTCTAGGCCAACAAACACAATAATAGATATCTACAATGAAGCCGGACTCCATACAAACAGTATATAATTTAGTGATTGTTCATTCTAATTTATATCAATGTACAAGTAATATAAAAAACAATGATTGTTCACATTCTAGGCCAACAAACACATGTGATGTCATTCTTATATATAATAAATGTGTACCACCTATCCCATCCTTGAACACCTAATCTCACTAGTAAGTGTATAATGTGTATTGGGTTTTCAAGAAAATTTCGGCAGCATTTCCCCGCTGTTCTCTAAGTACATATGTACTTAGAGAACAAACGGGGAAATGCTACCAAAATTTTCTCGAAAACTCAATACACATTATACACTTACATCCTAAGTGAGATTAGGTGTTCAAGAACAGTCCCAAACCGGGGACTATCCAAGATTTACTCCTAATGAGTAAATCTTGGACGGGTTTCTAGGCCAACAAATAATGTGTTGTCATTCTTATACCTAAAATCCTAGTTCTTCAAATTAGGGTGATTATTGATGTCTTTAAAAGCATGATTGGCAATTTAGGGAAAAGTTCATCATTTAAATTCCAAGCATTCACATGTGTGCATTACAGTTCATCATTAAGCAAGAAGGGTGATTAGGATTCTCAATATACTCAACAATAAAATAAGTTAAACATGTGTGCATTACAGTTCATCATTTACATTCCAAACATGTCACATGTGTGCATTACAGTTCATCATCATGATATCTATAACTTACTTAAACATTCAATTATGAAGTAAATATACACTTAATTAAGAATAGCATGACACACAAAGTTGCAGTCAACATCATTATGTTTTGTTCTATCATGGACTATCAGATTGGTATATCACATATGTATCGGTACATTATTAAATAAACACAATCAGTAAATAACTTTTAGCAAAAAATCCACTAGACGTGCAGCCTAGACGTGCCCTGGCGCCGCCCAAGCATCTGCCCAGAGGCCTATCTAGGCAGGGCACCTGGGCTTGGGACCCTAGGCGTGCCCTGGCACCTACTTAGGCGCTGCATGCGTGAGTTCTAGGTTGGCGGCGGTAGAGAAAAGCAAGGCAGAGGACAAAAAAGGTGGTGAAGGTTTGTGGGTTACCTTGCACGAGGACAGCACGCGTAAAGCTGCTTCTACCGGCGGGGGCGGAGGTGACGACGACAGCACCGTAACTGCTTCTACTGGCGGCGACGACTAGAGGAGAGCAGGGGCGGTGGGCACCGACCGGCGGCGACGAGCGGACAGCAGCAGTAGCAGGGGCGGCGGAGAAGAAGGGCGCCGGAGAAGAAGGACGTCGGAGATGGGGCGCCGGAGAGAAGCGCCGGAGAGCAGCAGCAGCAGAGAAGCACCGGAAAGTCGCCGCAACAGGGAAAATTTCCGCAATAGGGTAGCAATGAAACAGAAGAAAGGGGAAAAGTCGGGCGATCGCGGGGGTTATAAGTTCCCAAATAGCGTCGGTTGTTTACCACAACCGACGCCTAAACATCTTTAGCGTCAGTTGGTTGAAACAACCGACGTCCAATTGGACGATATTTTCATGGAAATTTTTGGCGGGAACCACCTTCAGCGTCGGTTAGAGAGGGATAACTGACGCTGAAAATGACACTATTTTTTTTTATCGAAAAATGGATTTCGCGGGCGACTTTAAGCGTCGGTTGTTTATAAAAAACCGACGCTTAATACAAAGCGGTACCCATGTCTGGCTGGTCTTCGAATATAGACGTCGGTTCTATTAAACAACCGACGCCTTATATGTTAGGCGTCGGTTTTCCTTAATAACCGACGCCCAGAAAAGCGACACTGAATGCTATTTCTGTAGTAGTGTCTCCATGGACAACCAATTGTTGTATGGTTTGTTCCTAAGCACCAATTGCAGCTTGTAGAAAGTTGGTCCAAGTTGCTCCTTTGCCTGCGGTTGTAGTCACCTCCACCCTTCATTCTTCAAGACCTGGTTCGGGTTCCTTGAAGCCTGCTCTGATACCAATTGAAAAACTACTAGAGGGGGGGTGAATAGAGTTTTATAGAGATTTTAATAATTAATTAAACTCAAACAACCACAATGAAGATATTGGACAAGGAGACACAGGGTTTAGAGTGGTTCCAACTATAGCAAATACTATAGCCGTCAGTCCACTACCCGGTTGCTTACCCAACCGGGATTTGAAAAGAAATTTATTTTATTACCTCGCAAGGACTTTACATAAAATACAATTTCTTTTCCCAAACCCTTCAAGCAGCCTTCACCCAGAAGTAATCGCCCAACCTTGAAGCAGCCTTCCCTTGAAGTAGGTGCACCAACTCCCGTTGCACCAGCCTTCTGAAGTAGCTTTCCGTGCGATAGCCTTCTTGAAGTAGCTTGAAGTCCCCTTCTCCACCTGAGAAGTCAACCCTCTCCAATCCGCAGCCTCCAACCCTAGGAGTAGCAAGGAGAGTACAAAAGATAAAAAGGAACAAGAAGGAAAATAGAAATTACAATACCGTTGTAAGCACAAGGCTTTATTTTCCTATATCAAGCGTTTATATCTCCTAACCAATGTGTATGACAATGTGATTGTAGTGGATAGGAGATACTAGCCTATAGGACACGAAATGGGAGCAATAGGAATGAATGGCAAGTGTAGGAATTGCTCTATTGCTCTAAAACAGATTGCAAGTGTGTATTCAAGCTCAAGTATAGCACAAGTATATCTTAGGTGTGTTTTGGTGTCCTAAGGCATGTCCTATTTATAGGAGTGGCCTATGGATACTTAAGGACGTTCTAGACAACTTCTAGGGGCTTCTAAGTGCTTAACTAGCCTTTAGATATAAGTTAGGTGCATTAGTAACGGCTAGTTACTTTATTCTGCAGTTGCTGTCAGAGACCATCTCGGTCGACAATTTGTCGACCGAGATACCTACTCGGTCGAAGTTTTGTCGACCGAGAGGCTCTCTGGATCAACGTTCATTTGCAACTGCCAACTACTTTGTCAGCTGTGTCTAACGGTTACTTGGGTCATTCTCGGTCGAGAAGTTTGTCGACCGAGAGTGTCTCGGTCGAGGAGTTTGGTCGACCGAGATTGACCCTGTTTCAATCTTTCAATTTAGGCACTAAGTAAATGTATGAGTGTGCATTTGTGAACCTATTTGAAAGGGATGACCTGTCTAAGTGTGGTGATTGGCTAGGGAAGATCTAACGCTTGATTTACATGAGATCTAAGTACTTGTACATTATATATTTGTACAAGTTTACAATTGATTACATTGTATTACTTTTACAATCATTCAAGCGTATAGTTTCCCTAGAGCTTTGTCATCCACTTTATTCCTGCAACACTCAAGTATCACATTAGATCAACAAGAATGAAATGTTTGTCATCATCGAAACAAAGGGATTTATTATAATGTCCAATTTATCTAACAATTACATCTTTTATTATACCCTGGGGAATTTGAATCGTACCATTCAAAGTCCAACCGACCCCTGCGAAGGGCTATTTGGTTCCGTAAAAGATCTAGGAGAGCTGGTATCCTAAGATCTCTTCCCCTCGGTCAGTATGAGTAAAAAGGCAGTGACATATCAGTCAAAGCTGCCACCACAGTGACATATAGTCAAGCTGATAACTACTAGTCCGACCTTGGTATAGGTCACGACACTAGAAACCAGGGTATTTAAACCCAATCACGGAGGTACAACCATAGTTGTCCTATAATCACATCATGTTATAATTACCGAGACACGACCGCAGTTGTTCTCAATCACATCAGATGTATGAGGCGTGACCATAGCCAACCTCCACAATCTTCATTGTGGATGACAAGGATATATCCTCAACCTGTCACCCCCACATACTCAACAATATGCGCTCCGAGTTTCCCTTAGGAATACTCGTTTCACCATCCAGCAAGTTCTGATACTGAAGATGGTTCTACGACACAAGGCACTACATGATTAGAGTTGCACTTGATTAGTTATGCCAATTCGGTAAATTAAGGCTGCATCAAACAAGTGGACATACAAACCCTAATTCACTTCTAGCAAGCATATAAATATCAAAACTTGAAAAGATATAAAACATATGAAACATAATTTCTCATCTCATCATCACATGGTACTATTCACTTGACATTCATGAGACTACACTAGTCATCATATTATCACCAGATATAAATCCTTTTCACAATATCACTGGGTATCAACCCTTATCAACATAAGAGGATTACACCTCATTCAGGGCTCAACCATGCCCAAAGGTCATTAAGACCATCATACTATCACATGATATAAAATCCTTTTCACAATATCACAGGGTATCAACCCTTATCAACATAAGAGGATTACACCTCATTCAATGCTCAACCATGCCCAAAGGTCATTAAGAATATCATATTATTCTCTATAAGATCATCATTATCTTTGCATGCCTTATAACAAGGCTCGACAATATCACTTATATATAATACACCAGATCAGCACAATATTGCATTAATGAGCTTGGTGATATTCATAAACAATCATAGCAGGGTTATATTAACATTAAGACATTCCTTTATTACATCAACATGTAAGGAATCTAGATACGATTAACACTCATCATATTCACAATGCACATGTTCAGCATAAGAAAGTATCAACCATGTGGCCATGATAACCACCAATTAACACATTAAGGTTATGGTCATGTTAAGGAGGTTATTCCACTATTATTCCATCATATAAGAATGTTAAACATGAATACTCATCTTTATCTAATTGCATTAGAGTTAGGTTCAACATGATAAATTATATCAATGTTACTAATCAGCACTCATACCCAAACCCTAACTCACGACATCCCCATTGGATCATGGATGCATAAGATGAAGCATCCCAGGATTTTCAGGCCTTGGATAAAAAGATCTTATAAGGAATGATTGGACTACCCATATCACCAAGGTGCACCTCCTTTTCCAAGAGCCCATCACTAAAGAACTGCATAGTTAAGCGTGCTCAGCTTGTAGTAGTACTAAGATGGGTGACCAGTCATGAAGTTGACCTCAGCTTGCACATGAGTGAGGACAAAGCACACAGTTAAGGCTAGTGGTGGTCTGTGGGGCCAATCGTCATTCCTGAAACTCTATTGGAGCCTAGGGTAATGGGTCGAGCGCTACAATTCTCAAGTATGAACCCACACATAAATCAAGGTGTAACCATCAGGTTATAGCATACTAGGGTTTCAACAATTATAGAGTACTCCATGATTGTATTAGTCATTCAAGGACTATTCATACCCAATTACCATCATTTAGTTATATCGAAGCTAGGTATAACAAGTTATACCTCATTAGGGTTACATATCAACACAATATGGTTATCATCCCTTCTATTCATATGAGTGAATAGGTAAGACTACATTATTAAGGGTAACCCTCCATTTGTTCCATCATCATTCAACCCATATCACCATACCACAATGTCACCCATAACCATTGGATGTTTAAAAGGTAAGAACTTTGGTTGTTTACATAAGTAAACACCTTAGATAAACCACCTATGAAGTCCTTGATTTGTGCTCTAGAAAGAGTCACCATATAACCCTAGACATCCCTTGATTAACAACACAAAAAGTTTCATTGAGAGTAGGGTAAAACCCACAATCGACTGTTCAGTTAAAATGAGCCATCCATTATCAACAAGCTCCTTAAGTTGATCATATAAAGGAAACTATCTAAATCCCATTATTAGGACCAACATATTACATTATCCATCATTCCACTTTATTGGAGGAATAAACATTAGATCTTGACCATTGGGTCAAGTTCATATATTAAAACCATCAATTATAGTATAGGTTCGACCATTGCATCAAGTGACCAAAGAAACCATTGGTCTAAGGCTTAATTGATGCTAAAACTATATGATTAACTCACCATAGATTGTACAGACCTGATCCACCATCATTAGTGATCATTAAATCACTATAGGTTGTTAGATCAACACTATATTCATTAATCAACATCAAATATTAAGCTGATGTCATCATTGATTGATAACATCAGTAGGGTACTTAATGGTTGATCATTATACTTCTAATTGATCCAAAACATGATCTAAGGGGGTGACCATAGGTTGTCACCATCATTTGACACCCTTGATCACGACCATGAGTTGTTATGAAGACAACACCATAGGGTTGTTGCAATGGTACCATCACCGGGTCATGGTTTATAGAAGAAATCAACTTTAAACCCTAAAATTGACCATTGTTTGATAGGTGCTTAGCACCATAGGTTGTCAAAACAACCTGATCCAAGTCATATAATACCTTAGGAATAATGTACACATGATCAGAGGTTCATATATAACTAAAATCAGAACATGACACATTATAAAAATCAAAATCCTAGTCAAGCATAGCTTTTTAGTGCATGGATCATCATTTTCAAGCAAAAACATGATCTAGAAATCTTATGGTAAGCAATAAATGTGGAGCAAGTTATAAAACTTGCCTCTAATAAGAATATGAAACCCCACACAGAAGAAATCTCGAGCAGGTAGGGTAGAAAATCCAAGAATAAGATATGAATTCGTCCATCTAGTACCTTTCTTCATCAAATGAGCAAACCCTAAGCATAAGGAGCAAGAAAGGTAGGGTTTTAGAGATTTAGAGCAATTTCTACCGTGGAACAACAATGTTCCAACCTGGAGAAACCTAGGAGGAAGGATAACAAAGAAATAGACAGAGGAAAGAAGAGAATTCTTATACTTTTAGGTCAAGATCACTAGAAGGAAGCTTTTTCAACCCTAAAATGTAGTCAATTTCAACCTTAGAGCCTTTCTCCAAAAGATCCCCACTTTCTTCTTCATTGGGCAGCAAAATTCGCAGATGAACAGAGGAAGAACGAGGTTGGGAGAAGGAGGGAGGTGGTGGAGAGAAAATGACTCATTTTTGTGCTTGGGGATAAGTATATGAACTTTAAGATAAAGCAAAAAAAAAGTTGAAGTCCTAGTATCTATCTAAGTGTCCATAGCTTTAAATTATTAAAAATATACAAGCACACACACAAGAAACTCCCCCATTATCTATATAGACATGCTTAGCTTTTCTTTATCAAATTTCTAAGCCAATCAAATAATTCATTAGTTGATAGCTACTAAAGGTAGCTCATCCGTGAAGGGAAAAACCCTAAATTACCCTTGGAGAAAACACCTTCAAACCAAGGTTTAAACAGGCTCCCCATGGCTCAACAAGCTCAAGAATGATGATAGAATATCCAAAGAACATAATTAAAGTGATGAATTGCAAAGAAAACCCCTGAATTGGGTAAATTGCGTAAAAGTCCAAAATGTGTATAAAATTACATAACTTGTTCAAACAGTGTCCAAATTGGACAAAATTTGAAACTTAAGCCCGTCTTATGATTTCAAAGCATATCACAAGGTTATATTAGGGTTATAAGAATTCAATTATGATAATTAAGCTTGGTAAACTCACTAAGCAAGTTTAGGGGCCTTACATAATGCACCCACTTTTGATTGAATGCACACACTACTGCCCTGAATGCGCCCACTTTTGATCAAATGCACTCACTTTTGAATGTATGCACACACTATTACCCTCAATGTGCCCATTTTTTATTGAATGCACCACTTTTGATTGAATGCACCACTTTTGATTGAATGCACCCACTTTTGATTGAATGTGCCCAATTATCGTGCGAATGCTCCCAATTATGAGTGTGAATGCGTGTACTTAGATGTTGTGCATAAATACCAAATTAACACAAATCTTAAGATAATGCACATAATATTGATTGAAAAGTGCACAATTATGGTGTTAATACGTCAATTATAGTGTGAATGTGCCTACTTCTTAAATGTTGTGCATAAATAACAAAAGAACACAAATTTTTACATAATGCACCCAATATTTGTAAAAAGATATATATATTATTTTTTCAAAGTATATCGTCTTGTTAGATTAGATTTTTTGCAACGAGTCCAATAGCTTATATTTCGTCAAAAAACTCATTACAGATCAAAAGTTATTCATATTTTCCGTGCTATTTTTTTTGCAATATGCCATGTGGCAAAAAAAAAAAAAAGAATGCATGATGGGACCCTTGCTGGGAAAACCACTCGAGCCTAGCGGTAATCCCGCTTACCGGTACGCGTCAAGACGTTGGGGCATCAGAGCGTCACCATACGATTTTCGTAATTGTACGTAAGTCTGTCGATCCCCACTTACCGAGAGTCACTATTTTTGCCTGCTACTTTGACGTGGGTAATTGTAAGTTTACCCTCCACATACCCTCCGAACAGCCCTAGGCCCCCAGGTGACGTATTGCCTGCCGTTTTGCGAGGTGCCAGTGTGGACTCTCTATCTCCACCTCCAGACAGAACTAGGGGTTCCCCGGCAACTTGCCCGCTAAGCCCCTTCGGCCCTCTTTCCGTCGCACATCGTAGGCAGTACCCCAGCGAGATTCCAAGCTCTGTTCTCTCCACCGCCCCGCCGATCAGTCTCCCTGTTGTCTGGTTCTCACTAAATCCCTCCTTCATCCAGTTGAGTTGTCGACTGCCAGCGGCCGGCTGCCATTGATCGTTCTCCAACTGCAGTGTGGATGGGTAGACCGAGTAGAACTAGTCCTATTTGGTATGCTTAACTTCTCCATCTCCATTCCCCCACTCTTTTCCTTTCATTATTCATTCATCCACCCATCCAATTCCTCTTTCCTTCATTCCTTTCATTTTTTGAGTTGGTTACCAGAGCCACTGCCGCCTCGGGAGAAACTTGGCAGTCTCGTCTCCTTGTTCGCCGCTTCGTAGATCTCCATCGAGGTTACGAGGCCCAAACAGAATTCTGCACTTGGCGCAACCGGAGAAGGTGATCCTTGAGGTAAATCCGGAGCCACCCACCCTCTACCACCTCTGCCCCTCTCTGCTTCATCCGCCATTGTAGACAACTTCCCATTGATTACAATAATCGCCCTCCCCCTCTTCTTTCTGGTTCGACGATTTGTATGTTTCAAATTTTCGACAGTTGTTTATATTTGAATCATCATCTAATAGGATCCTTTTTCTTGATCCCATGTGCATAGGAAATACAGGAAGAGGACGCTGTCAGTGAAAAGTAACTGCAACTCATGGGGTAATTCAGTTTTATATTCTAGATTGAGCTCTTTTGATGCCAATGCTAGTTATTATGCTCCTCGTACACAGAGTTTTTATGTGAATTAATGTCGATGGTAGCCCTTATTTCCGTTTATGTTGTGTTACCACTAAAACTGATGTGCAATGTGGACAAGTATATAACTATCTAAACAAGGCACTGCTTTATGAAAATCCGTTCTCTGTTTATAATGCCACTGTGTATTAGTTATGGATGAGGTATACTACAATCACACTGCTTGATTTACCTTTTGCCACAGCCTACAGGTAATTGATTTTATAACGTCCCGACTCAATTTTAGCGCAGAATCTAATAAGCAAGTAGTTAACCTTGTAACTATAAATTTTTTACACGGCCAGATCACAAACTAAAACGTGCATCTTTCCTGAATGACTTGACATGCCTCCTTGCTAGGCTGGAAGGTGGGACCTGGTGTGTTAGTAGGAACTGGCGTTACATGCTAGGGGTGGGCATAGTTGGGCATAGTTTGGTCTGGTTTATTTACAATTAAATACATTTATCCGGCGAGTAAATAATTAGTTATTCACTTTACACAAGGTTTGGGAGGCAGCAACAAAGAAAGGCAGGGTGAAAAAGGGACGTGAACTCGTTGAAGGTGTCGTGAGGGTATTAATTTAGTGGGGGTGCGGGACATGATTTTCCCTAAACCAGGGCCTGAGGTTGAAGACAACCTCAATGAAGGCTTCTTGTGGGTCTAGACCTTGACTTTGTAGACGAGAAGTGTTCAGGGACTGTTTTCGGACGAGTGGGAACAAACGTGTATTTAAATATCGATTGTACTTAAATATCGATGTGTGGAAGGTCGAGAGGTTATTGGACTTTGGCGCAGAGAGGGGAAGAGGTGGAGGAATCAGGGATAGTAGGTATTGGGGTTTGGGTTTGAGTTTGGGATTGGCCTGTGCGGAAGGATGTGAAGATTTCATTGAGATGAAAATCGGCAAACGAGGTGGGAAAAACAAGCCAACACGAGGACAACTTCGCCGCTATAGTGCCCCTCGGATAGTCTCCTACCCGAGGTAGGAGTTGGTTACATTACATGTTTGTTAGATGCATATAGAGACGACTAGATAAGGGCACACCAAAATAAGAAAGCAGAACATTTTTGGGAAATTGTGTGATATGAGAACCTCAGGAA
The DNA here is from genome assembly GCA_963693085.1 of Alisma plantago-aquatica. Taxonomy (NCBI): domain Eukaryota; kingdom Viridiplantae; phylum Streptophyta; class Magnoliopsida; order Alismatales; family Alismataceae; genus Alisma; species Alisma plantago-aquatica. The sequence goes on along the minus strand of OY856414.1, from coordinate 799,468,448 downwards.
ATCAACGATTAAATAGGATAAACCCTTAGTCCTATAACATTAAGATTAGATATTAATGTACTTTAATGCATTTAACCTAGTAAATGAAGTTTGGTTAGGTGACTTGACACCTACGTTAATATATGTATTAGAATTCAATTTTAGCATTGGTTTCCTATTTTGAGATAATATTTTAGGTCATGTACTATATCAGGGCTTCTATTCATTATACAATATATTTTATAATGATTCGCAAATAACTTCGTTATTTAGGATTTAGGCTTGTCCTCACATTATCTTATCATAGATTATCTTGCAGAAAATATGATGTTTTACCTTATTAAGTCAATAAGTCCATTAAATCAATATTTAACTTAGATGATGTTACATTAATGATCCCCGTCCATATAAAATATTCAATCATTACTCTCACATATTTTAAATCAATTTAGTGTATACAAATTATATAAGCATGTATATTCATATATAAGACCTATTAACCCCATTTATTCGCAGATAAGACCTACTAACCCCAATTAAGTTGTTATGTGTACATTAATGAACAACATGACATGTATGTCATATTTATGAGTTCAACCTACATACTAGGTCACATTAGGTTACTAGGTCCTTTTTAAGTGCATCATATGGAATCATAACTTCTATGGTCACTATTTTATCATTATGGCACCAAGCATGTACATGACCGGGAACAACATGACATGTATGTCATATTTATGAGTTCAACCTACATACTAGGTCACATTAGGTTACTAGGTCCTTTTTAAGTGCATCATATGGAATCATAACTTCTATGGTCACTATTTTATCATTATGGCACCAAGCATGTACATGACCGGGTTAGTCGAGTACAACCTTGGGTGTAGGTCCAAACCATTACTATTCATCATATACACATCATCAACTCTTCCGAAGTCTAGGATTAAGTTCCATTGATCCAACCTTATCATCACTTAATGCTTTATCGATCCACGACATGGTTAGGGTCATAAGTAACCAGTGGTCGGGCTTGCACCTGGGTCACTCATGACATGTGCATTATGGGTCAACTAAGGATAATGAGGTATATCAAGGTATATCTTGCACCTGTTCGGTGATTCTTAAACATAATTAAGGGGCGTTGAGTCTGGGCGCCCCGGGATTGCGTAGGCGGCATAAAATAATAGTAATTTCAGTCCCTATTACCTATTTATATACATATCTTTTATGATTTCTGATTACATCCCTCCCTTCACATACATATATTTCATGGTGACACACACACACACACGCGCACACACACATACACATATAATAACTATTTTTATCCCTCATATATATACACAGAATTTATAGCTCGACATCATCATCATATTGCATTTCTAGTACTTCATTATTATGATTAGTGTCAAAACAGAAAGAAAACAACTCTAAACAAAGTAAGCGATAGTTAGTAAATAAGTAATTTAAGAGTTAATGCCATAAGAAGTTTTCAGCAAATGGTTGACTATCCTTCATATATTATATCCCAAAAGTAAAAACATAATTGCTAGACAGAACAGTATCACTGTACAGATCAGGAAACTTGCATTAAGAGCATTAAATCTGGAATAAATTGATATTTGACGCATTATATAAACCGTAAGAATGAAATTGAACTCTAGGATAATATAAAACAACATTAAAAACGATCACCCTGACCTAGGCCCCACAAAAACGACCCGAGGCGGCAATATTGGCAAGGCGCACACGAGCCTTACCACCTAGGCGCGTGCTTTAACAAGTATGTTTACTAAAGTATTAAGCCGACTGGCATCTGAATCATGTAATTAAGGTTTCAAGGATCGTGGTAGCTAATTTTAGTATGGTAGATGACCTCTATCTGAATCAAAATTCCTTGTCCCGAGGACCTTTTTAAAGTACCCGAGAGTGCTTTTGACAACCTCGTGTGGAAGTAGGAACATGCATGTACTAACTAACACACAAACTACATAAATGAAGTCTGGGCTTGTAAATTTTGGATAGAAGAGTTTACCTTCTTGATTCTGGTATCTTGATCTTTTACAGTCAGCTAGAGTGATAGAATCCTTACATATATGATGACTTTGTTCTAATGGAAACTCTGTACACTTGCGTATAAGTTTATGAGTTTCGTTTTATATGTTCCAAGGTGTACTTTCTTTGAAAAGTCTATAAGCAGTTCATGGAGCTAGTTTTACTAATCCCAAGGAAGTACTTAGTAGTCTCAAGTCTTTGATTTCAAACTCTCGTGATAGGTGAGCTTTGAGCTTGTTAATCTCACTTTAGTTGCTCCTAGTGAATCATGTCATAGACATAAACAAGTAATAATTTTCCTGTGCATTTGTCTTACAAGCAAAGTATATTCCCCATTGCCTTGATGATATCCAAAGTGCTTCATCACTATTTATACTTGTCAAACTAGGCCCTTGGAAATTGTGTTCGGACATAAAGTGCTTTATCGAGTTTGCAACACTTTTGTCCATCAAGAGTTGCATGTACACTTCCTCCTTTGGGTCACCATTTAAGAATTCTTGACTGGACTGTAAGGGTTAGGGTACACAACGTGTGTACCCCATATATTTATAAAGAGAACAATTACAGAGAGGTCTTTGTAGAATAGGAAAATAACAAAAGGAAAATAAAGAGCTTGAATAAAACACTAGTTAACACTCCCTCTCAAGTTGGAGCATAGATATCAATGATGCCCAAATTGTCCACAAGAGAGCAGAAATGTTTCTTGGCCAGTAACTTTGTGAAGATATCAACAACCTGATCTTCTGAGCGAGTGAAAGGAGTGCAAATACGTCCAGTCAGAATAGATTCTCTGATGAAGTGACAGTCAACCTCAATGTGCTTGGTCCGCTCATGAAAAATAGGATTATTTACAATAAAGATAGCTGCTTTATTATCACAGTACATAGGAATAGGAGCAGAAGATCCCACATCAAGTTCTTTTAGAAGAGATTGCACCCACAAAAGCTCACAAGCAGCATGAGCCATAGCGTGGTATTAAGCCTCAACACTAGATCTGGCAACCACATTTTGCCTTTTGTTCTGCCAAGTAACCAGATTACCACCAACAAAGGTACAATAACCAGAAGTAGATTTTCTGTCTATCTTGTTACCAACATAGTCAAAATTAGAATAGCCTTCAAGAGAGCAATGACCATGTTTTCTATAAAAAGACCTTTATCAGGAGAGTTCTTCAAATATCTCAGAATATAACACAGTGCTTCCCAATGACACTGTTTAGGCTTGTCAAGATACCTGCTAACAATACCAACAACAATAGAAATATCAGCTCTAGTACTAGTCAAATAAATCAATTTACCCACCCGTCTTCTATATCTTTTACTGTCAGGATACAAAGGAGATTCATCATCATCCCAATTCACATTAGGATCTAGAGGTGTATCAGTAGGCTGAGCTCCAAGCATGCCAGTCTCCTGTAGAAGATCAAGAACATACTTGCGTTGTGATAGAACAAGAGCATTAGCAGTTTCAATTTTCCCAAATCTTTAGTGACTAAATGTTTGCATAAATAGGCTTTAGTAGCATTAATTTCAGAGAAATCACTGCCAGATAAAATAATGTCGTCAACGTACACAATAAGAACTACAATACCAGTGGACGTCTTTTTGATAAAAACAGAATGATCAACATGAGATATGTTGAAACCATAAGTAGACAGAGTCTTGCTCAGTTTGTCAAACCAGGCATGCGGACTCTGTTTGAGTCCATAAATAGACTTCTTGAGGCGATAAACTTTGTGTGACTCCTCCTGAGCAACAAACCCAGGTGGTTGCTCCTTATATACCTCCTCCTGAAGATCACCATAAAGAAAAGCATTTTTGACGTCCAGCTGGATGAGGGGCCAATCCAGATTAATTGCCATAGAAAGAACCCGCACAAAATTCAACCTGGCAACAAGAGAGAAAGTGTCAAAATAATCAAACCATAGGTCTGAGTGTACCCTTTCGCTACGAGGCGAGCTTTCAGGCGTTCAACTGTTCCATCAGGATGATACTTAACAGTGTAGACCCAACGACATCCAACATGTTTGCAATTAGAAGGAGGATCAACAAGATCCCAACTACCCCTGTCAGTGAGTGCAGTCATCTCCTCTGTCATGGCTTGAGTCCGGGCCTGATTCTGTAATGCGTCGCACATTCTTGGGTACAGAAATAGCAGATAGTGCAACAACAAAATTACTAACATGAACACTTAGATGAGCAGTGGAGACATGATTAGCAATATTTTGAGATGTACATGATCTAGTACCTTTCCTGAGAGCAATAGGTAAATCTAGATCAAAAATTACCTCAGTAGGGGTAGAACCTTATGAAGGAGAAGATTGGTTGTCAGTGGGGGGTCTTGAGCAGCAGTAGGCTGTGGCGGCCGATTTCTGTGTTGATAAACAATAAGAGTTGTAGTCGTATTCGGTTGCACTGGAGAGGTAGAATCACAAGTAAATAGGCAGAGGTGCTGCAATCAAATCGGAGCTCAACGTAGTCCCTTTAGTAGAGTGGTACAAAATATCCTAAAAAAACGACATCACTACTTGTGAACCACTTTTTATTAACCAGACTATAGCAGCGGTACCCTTTCCGAGTTCGTGAGTATTAAAAAAAAGCACTTTTCAGCTCTAGGGGACAACTTTTCTTGAGTAGGACCAAGCAAACGAACAAAGCAAGTCGACCCAAAAATCCTCGGAGGCACAGGAAACAGAGGCAGATCCGGTTGCAGAACTTGTACATGAATTTTATTTCCAATAACAGAGGAAGGCATACGATTTATCAGAAAACAGGCAATAAGAATATCTTCTGGCCAAAAATGTTTGGGAACATTAGAGTGTAACATTATAGTGCAAGCAACTTCAAGGAAATGCCTATTCTTCGTCTCAGCCACTCCGATCTGTTGGGGTGTATAAGCACAAGACGTCTGATGAATTGTCCCCACAGAACGGCAGAATAACTCCACATTTTATGAACAAATTCCAATGCATTATCAATACACAAATTTTAATAGGCATAAAATACTGAGTTTTAATTTCAGCAAAAAAATAATTTAATAGTTGGCAGAACTTGGGATCTATCTTTTAACAGAAATAACCAGGTAGCATGAGTGTAATCAATGAACAAAATAAAATATTTATTGCCATATAAACTTGGAATATGACAAGGACCCCATACATCAGCATGAACCAAATCAAAAATAGTTTTGCTACCAATCTGAGTTTTTTGGGAAATACAGATCTAGACTGTTTGCCTAATTGACAAACCTCGCATTGAAAACTATGCGAGCCGACACCGGAAATAACATGTTTTAACTTCTCAGCTGACGGATGCCCAAGTTTGAAATGCCACTGTAATGCAGAAACAAAAGCTGATAGTGCTGAAGCCAGAGTTGTAGTGCCAATCTGTTTCAACTCATCCAAGTAGTAGAGTCCATCAAGTTCTTCATGCCCCCAACCAATCTTCATCCTCGTGCGAAGGTCCTGAAAAACGCAAGTACTCGGTGCAAATGTCAGACTGCAGTTAAGATTGCGGACAATTTTACTGACAAATAATAGATTCAGTGGAAAATTCGCCACATATAAAGCAGATTCCAGAAGAACTTGTGCAAAGATATCGCCAATTCCAGATACATCAGATTTAGAACCATCAACAAGCATAACAGTAGATTTGGAACAAGGTTTCGTCGGTTTATAAAACAGAGAACGGTTGCCAGAAATATGAGATGAGGCTCTAGAGTCAATCACCCATTTGGTATTACCAACACTAGAAGGAGCACTCAAGAATGCAGAATCACAACCAGAGTAAGTGGCCACATGAGCTCCAGATGTAGCAACAGATGAAGAGGAAGCACCAGTCCTCTCAAGCAGAAGACGTTCCACTTCGGAGCAGATGAACTCTGTAGTGGACTCAGTTGAGGGAGCATCAATGACCTTCTGAGAAGTACCATCAGTCGCAACATTGGCCCACACAGGTGTGCCGTGCTTCTTCCAACACTTGTCTTCAGTGTGGTTGGTGCGGCCACAAAAGTTACAGTACCGTTGAGCAACGACACCTCCAGAAGCATCAGCAGACGAGCCACGACCTAGGGAACCGCGACCAGATGAGCCACGTCCCCGTCCAGAAGCAGTAGAACGATTGTCCGACGGTTGACCACGACCCCTACCACGACCACGACCAGACGTAGCAACAAGAGCAGTGGGGTCAGTTATGTCACAAGATACATCTGATGAGGAGGCCGACAGGCGTTGGAGACGCTGAAAGGCACTCTCCAAAGTAGGTAACGGATCGCTGGCGAGGATCTGGTCAGCCACCCCAACATATGAGTCCGAAAGGCTGCAGAGGAACTGGACAACCTGGAGTTCCTGTCTTTGTCGTTGCATCGTGGCCAAGTCAGTGGATAAGGGATGTAGATTCTTGAGCTCAACCCAGACACTCTTAAAGGTGGAGAAGTAGTCAGCAATATCATGTCCAGTAAAGTGCAGACGGGATAGCTGTTTGTTCAGATCAAACACCTTTTTGGGATTTTTACTATGAGAGTAGGTGCTGGCCAGTTGGTCCCACATCTCCTTTGCTGTCGGGAGACGAAGTAAAGTGACGCCGATGCGAGTTTCGTTGTTGTTCAGAATCCATGTCATTACAGTCAAGTCATCCTTGACCCAGTCCTCATAGTTCTTTTTGTCCTTTGACTCGGTAGTAGTAGGCGGAGCAGGAGGTGGATCACCAGTCAGATGGGAATGCTTGCTCTGTGACTTGGCAAAGATCTCCATGGAGCAAACCCAATGTTGGTAGTTGCATCCGTTGAGCTTCATAGTGGTCACCTGACGACAGAAGTCTTCATGGGAGGAAGCCATGAGGGAGTCAGGTCCACAAGCAGCAGCGAACAATAGCAGAGGTTAGAACCGCCTAGATCCGCCGGCTAGGTGGCAGCAGGCAGAGAAGAACTGGAGGACCAACCTACATGTAGACTACGCCGAGGCGCAACAGAGATCCCGAGGGCTCAAGGGTCGACACGGGCAGACAGAAAGGGAGGATCTCCGACGACCTTCAACCGAACAGCCGGAGATGAACGACAGGCAGTCTGAATGCTCTAGCAGGCCAACGCCGCACATGGAGAATCACCGGGCGGCGCAATAGAGACGCACGACCACCGACAGCGGCAGTCAACAACGACAGGTGGGCGCCGCGCACGGGTCGGCGGGGGGGGGGGGCGCCGCCGACGGGAGGGAGAGAGAGGGAGAAGAAAGGGGCGGCGGCTAGGGAGAAGAGGGCGGCTAGCAAACCTGCCCTGATACCATTTTGACTGGACTGTAAGGGTTAGGGTACACAACGTGTGTACCCCATATATTTATAAAGAGAACAATTACAAAGAGGTCCTTCTAGAATAGGAAAATAACAAAAGGAAAATAAAGAGTTTAAATAAAAGTAAAACACCAGTTAACAAGAATCATCTTTTACTTCCAGTAGATATAGATTCCAAGAGAAGTTGACAATAATCGATAGAATTTTTTGACAAACTATTGTGGTAAAAGTCTCTTCATAGTTAGGCCCTCGAGTTTGCATGAACCCTTTGGCTTCCAAGTGATCTTTTAGAATTTCACATGTCTATTTGCTTAGTATTTAACAGTGGAAACCCATTTTGAACCAACTACCTTCTTTTCTTGGAAATCAGATCCCAAGTGTGTTTATTTTTGAGAGTTCCCATTTCTATCTGGAAATAGGAAGAGGTTCAACAAGATTTCTCGAAATCTTTTTTCTATCGAATTGTGTTCTAAAAAAATACGAGGGGACAAAGTAATCATATATTTCTCTAAAAGATAAGATGTGCATGATATTTTTTCTTTTGAAGCGCATTGCGGAACTGTTCATTAGAAAAAAAATAACATGTTTCATTTAGATGACCATGATTAGCTAACTCTGTAGGACATTCATGAGTCGTTGGTGTTAGACATCATTTCCTCTAATAGGTGATGACTACATGTGTCTTAGATTCTACGATGGGCAACATTGAGGTCAAATATATCATAACTTTCACCTTTTTGGTTCCTTTGGCGTATAGTTGTTAAGGGAAGGCTTATGTTTGGACAACAGAATGGAAAGGAAACTGTTAATATATTTCATATTTATTCTATTTTGTAATTTCTATATCCTGCTGGACCTCTATGTAAATTATCCAGTTTCTCTTATTAATAAAAAGGGAGAAGGCCTATTGCCTCTCCCAACGCTCCATTGCACGTTGCATTGCGGCTCCACATTCTACATGGTACCAAAGCAGGGGATCCTAACCTAACCCTACCCAGCCCGAGCGTCGCTGTCGCCCAACACCTCCGCCGCCCAGCACCATCGCTGCCGGCAATAGCAGTCGCAACGGGTGTCACTGGCTCTAGCAGCCGCCGGTCGGCCGCTCGCCAGGCTCACCCGGCCGCCGCGTCGCCGCCCCTAAGGGGAGGACAACCACTGTTGGCCCAAGGCGGGCGCAACAACCGCCTCCCGGGCCAGGCGCAACAGCCACAGTCCCCCATTCTCCTCTCTTTCCAGATCGTCGGGTCCTTCGGTTGATCTAACGGATCTCTAAATCCCAAACCGGAGGGTCCATCGGTACGTAGGAAATTTCTAATCACATCTCCATGTGTGATTAGGGAATTTCAGTTGGGGGCTGTGGATGCGTCAGATACACATCTGATTCTGTGACGTGACATGTATCTCTCCGTCACGCAAATCTTCTTGTGATGCGTATCAATCCGTCACTCTTCTTCTCGTTAAATCATAGAGGATACCAAGGCATCTACCATCTATAGTGAGATGTCTCCTATCCCCTCCATCAAGCTGAACGAGAAGAACTATCTCTTATGGTTGAATGCTGTCCATATTGTATTAGAGTCACGCGACAAGGCGAGTCACATTGATTCTGATCCTCCTGCGTCTACTGACAATGGGTATGCTAAATGGAAGCGCCATAACAGTCTGGTGAAGACTTGGTTGTGGGGGAGCATGGAACCTGGGATTGCCTCGAGGTTCATGTTCTACACTACTGCCAAAGAGATCTGAGATGCAGTAAAGAAACATTATTCTCAAGAGAAGAATGCGCTTCGTCAGTTCATGATATATGACTGCCTCTTTGCAGAACGACAGGGAGACAAACCTTTAGAAGAATACTTTGGAGTGATCCAAGGTATTGCACAAGAACCGAGTTACTACCATCCAGTGACTGTCTAGGAGCAAGTCAAAGACATAGATGACTTGATTACAACTAAATTTTTGTCTGGTCTGAGTTCTTCGTGCAGTTCAGCCCGCAGTGTCATCCTAGCTTCTGATAAACTTCCCAGCTTGCAAGAGGCTTATTCAAGGATTTTACAGGCAAATTTTGAACTTGTTGATCCTACCGCAGTCTCATCTCTGGGAGATTCTCATGCTTCTGTAGCTGCTGCAGTAAGAGGAGAACGAACATGTATGGGCCGAGGACGTGGAACTCGCCCTAAATGCACTTTCTGTGACAAACTTGGACACACAATTGAGAAATGCTGGAGGGAGCATGGTCGACCTGCTGCACCACCTATGGGAGCAGCAAACTATGTTACCACTACTAAGTCTACTGAGCCTCCTGCTTCGAGTTCTGGTCCTTCTGGCATCACACTCACAAAGGAAGAATATGATAGATTTATTCTGGCTACTCAGCATCTGAGCTTGGGATCATCATCTTCAGCCAATTTGGCGTCCACCACTGGTAATTAGGCTATACCTCTTTATTGGCTTCTGGTTCTACTTCATCATGGGTCGTTGATTCTGGAGCGTCACATCATATGACTGGTATGAGGAGACTTCTTCATTCCATTGACTCACATATTCCTTACAAGTCTGTAACAATAGCAGATGGTTCAGTGAGGAGTGTGTTAGCCAGTGGATCTGTTTTTCTGACTCCTGGAACTGATCTTAAATCTGTACATTATGTGCCTGCTTTTCCTTTTAATCTTCTGTCTGTTGCTAAGTTGATTGATACTGTGAAATGTACGGTAACTTTTGGACCTTCTTGTTTTGTATTACAAGATCTCAAGAGTATGAGGACGATTGGTTGGGGGCCTAGGAAAAGTGATCTCTACCTCTTTCACGGTGACAGTTTGCCTCGCCAAGTGTTTGCTCCTGGTCCAGCTGTCCCGTTGAGTGACTCTCCCTTACTGTGGCACTACAGATTTGAACATCCTTCATTAGAGAGCCTGAGAAAGTTAGAACTAGAAATGTCTCAAGTATCATCTCTAGAGTGTCAGTCCTGTCAACTGGGGAAACATCATAGGATGTCTTATCCCGGTCGTGTCAATAAACAGGCACTACAGATATGGACATCTTTCATTAGAGAGCCTGAGAAAGTTAGAACCAGAAATGTCTCGAGTATCATCTCTAGAGTGTCAGTCCTGTCAACTGGGGAAACATCATAGGATGTCTTATCCCGGTCGTGTCAATAAACGGGCGTCATGTCCTTTTGAGTTGGTCCATAGTGATGTTTGGGGTCCTATAAAAGACCATAGTTATAATGGTTTTCGTTATTTTATCTGCTTTGTGGATGACTTTTCACGTATGACTTGGATTTATTTGTTGAAAAGTCGAGAGTCTGTGCTATCTATTGTCAAACATTTTCATCAAGAAATAAAAGTTCAATTTGATTGCAATATTAAAGTTCTTCAATCTGATAATGCCTTGGAGTATGTTCAAAATGCTATGGCTGATTTTTGTAGTTCTGTTGGGATGATACATCGTACATCCTGTCCTCACACCCCTCAGCAGAATGGGGTAGCGGAGAGGAAAAATCGTAATCTTCTTGATATTACCAGGACAATCATGTTTCAATCTAATGTTCGTAAGCGATTCTGGTCTGACGCCCTTCTTACTGCGTGTTTCCTTATCAACATGCAACCTTCTTCTGTGCTTCAAGGACGTACTCCTTTCTCTGTCTTACGTCCCAAGGATCAACCTTTCCTTGTTCCTCTTAGAGTGTTTGGTTGTACTTCTTTTGTCCACAATTTTGATGCTAAGGCTGATAAGCTATCTCCTAGGTCAATTAAGACTCTCTTTCTTGGGTACTCCAACACTAGCAAAGGGTACAAGTGTTGTTGTCCAAGTCTTCGTCGTATGTTTGTGTCTAGAGATGTGACTTTTCATGAATCCACTCCATATTTCTCTAGTGTTCCCCGTAAGGGGGAGCCATTATGTGAGAGAGTGCCACCATCAGATGCTAGTGAGAGAGTGCCACCACCACATCAGAGTGAGAGAGTGCCACCTATCATTTTTGACTATACTATAATTCAGGAAGAGCAGCCAGCAGATGGTCCACGAATTCAGCAATATTCACATGTTTATAGCAGACGAAGAAGACAAGATCCAGAGGAGGTAACGACTCTAGTCTCTAAGCCCTCCCCATCTTCCACTACTCAAGAGATTCCTGAAGAACCATCTGACCTGGATGTTCCCATTGTTGTTCGCAAAGGTACCCGCTCCTGTACTATTCAACATCCTATTACAAATGTGTGTTGTTTGTCCAAGTAATCTCAGCAGGCTCGCTCATTTGCTCTTGGGATTGATTATGTGGTCATTCTAAGAAATCATCTTGATGCTATGAAGGATATTGGCTGGAAACAGGCAATGCGTGTTGAAATGTCTGCTCTGTTACAGAGCAACACCTAAGAACTTGTTGACTTACCTCCAGATAAAAATGTTGTGGGATGCAAATGGATATTTAGAGTAAAACACAATCCAGATGGTTCTGTAGAGAGATTGAAAGCTATACTGGTGGCAAAGGGGTACACTCAGACATATGGGGTTGGTTTCTTTGAGACCTTTTCACCAGTGGCTCGTCTGAGTTCTGTGCGTTTTCTTATTTTCTCTGGCTACTACATTTGACTGGCCTCTATTTCAACTCGATGTCAAGAATGCCTTTCTTCATGGTGATCTACAAGAGGAGGTATACATGGAGCAACCACCTGGTTTTGTTGCTCAGGGGGAGTGTCAGAAGGTGTGTAGGTTGAAGAAAGCCATCTATGGATTGAAACAATCTCCTAGAGCTTGGTTTAACTAGTTCAGTGATGTTGTGCTAAAGATGGGCTTTTCTCGTTCTGTTACTGATCACTCTTTATTTTATTCTACTTCTTCTGGTGGATCTGTTATTGTTGCTGTGTATGTTGATGATATTGTTATCACTGGCAGTGATTCCACAGACATATCTCGTGTGAAAGAAGGCTTGTAGGGGTACTTTCACACAAAGGATTTGGGAGATACTGTCTGGGCATTGAAGTACTTAGATCTCATGCAGGTACCAATTTGTCTCAGAGAAAATATGTGCTGGATTTACTACAGGAAATTGGTATGAGTGAGTCCAAGCCTGTGTCTACTCCTATGGACTATCTTGTGAAGGAGATGACTGATGATTTTGATTATCCAGATCCAGGATATTATTGGAAAATTGTGGGTAAATTGATATATCTGATAGTCACACGCCCTGACATTTATTTTGCTGTAGGAGTGGTGAGTCAGCATATGAGCTCTCCACAACAGTCTCATTGGACATCTGTTTGTCGTATTCTGAGATATCTGAAAGGTGCATCTGGTAAGGGAATCATCTATTATAGGCCGAAGACTCCTGTATCCACACTTTCTCTTACTGGTTATGCAGATGCAGATTGGGCTGGTAATCTGAAAGACAGGAGATTTACGTTTGGATATTGCACATTTCTGGGGAATCATCTTATTACCTAGAAAAGCAAAAAGCAAAATGTTGTGGCAAGATCTAGCACGAAAGCTGAGTATAGAGCAATGGCACATGCATGTTGTGAGTTGCAGTGGGTTCAATCTATACTTTCTGAATTAAAGATTCCTTTTTTGTCTCCTATAGAACTCAAATGTGACAATCAAGCGGCCATCTACATTGCCAAGAACCCAGTCTTTCATGAACATACTAAGCGCATAGAGATTAACTGCGACTTTATCAGAGACCAGATCAAGAATGGAACTGTTGTGACTCCACATGTCAAGTCTGAAGATCAACTTGCAGATGTTCTTACGAAGCCGTTGAGTCCAACAACTTTTCAGAGTTTTTACAAGAAGCTGGGCCTACACGATGTGTACGCTCCAGCTTTAGGGGGAGTGTTAATATATTTCATATTTATTCTATTTTGTAATTTCTAAATCCTGTTGGACCTCTATGTAAATTATCCAATTTCTCTTATTAATAAAAAGGGAGAAGGCCTATTGCCTCTCCCAACGCTGCATTGCACGTTGCATTGCGGCTCCACATTCTACAAAAACATCTATTTTGTACTTAGACATGCTCCTCTCACTAAAATAACAGTAAGACCATCTTCAAGGAAACATATGTCCATGTTGGTATATGTTTTTCTAGTAAATGGGTTTACACATTTTTACCCCTCATGAAGATACACATACCCTATAAATCGCAAAGGAAACTGCGACGTCTATACGTCGGGCCTATAATAGAAATTTACAAAAAAAGTGAGGATTTAATAAAGATCCCTTAAATGGAATTTAGGTTCCAAATTGAGCGAATCATAAGTTGCATATTCACTTCATCCTTTGGTCACCATTTAAGAATCATCTTTTACGTCCAATCAACGTAGATTCCAATAGAAATGACAACAACAGATAGAATTATTTTGGCAAACAATTGTGGTTAAAGTCTCTTCATAGTCAGGGCCCCTAGTTTGCATGAACCCTTTGGCTACCAAGTGAGTTTTTTATATTTCACATGTCCAATTGCTCTGTATTTTATAGTGAATACCCATTTTGAACCTACTTTCTTTTCTTGTGGAGTAAAAATCAAATCCCAAGTGTTTTATTTTTGAGAGTTCCCATTTCCATCTGAAAATAGGAAGAGGTTCAACAAGATTTCTTGGAGTTTTTTCTACAAAATCGTGAGCCATAAAAATACAACATGAGGGAATGAAAAAGTAAGTCATGTATTTCTCCTAAAGATAAGATGTGCATCTTATCTTTCTAAGCGCATTGCGGAGATGTTCATTAGAAATGAAAATGATTTCTCATTTAGATGACCATGAGTATTCATGAGTTGTTGTTAGAGGACGTCATCTCTCTAATAGGTGATGACTACATGTGTCTTAGATTCTATGATGGGCAACATCGAGGTCAAATATATCATGAGCTCTCTCCTTTTCGGTTCCTCTGGCATATCGTTATTAGGGGAGGGCTTATTTATGTTTGGTCGAGAGAATGGGAAGGCAACATCTAGTGTCTTTGGACATTCTCCCCTCACCAAAATAATAGTACGACCGATCTTCAAGGAAACATATGTCCATGGTGGTATGTGTTTTTCTACTCAATGTGTTTACAACACATTTTTACCCCTTTTAAGTTCTCCCCTCACCAAAATAATGCTATGGCCGATCTTCAAGGAAACATATGTCCATGGTGGTATATGTTTTTCTACTCAATGTGTTTACACATTTTTACCCCTTTTAAAAAGACGAATTCCCTGTAAATTGTAAAAGAAATTTTGACGCCTATACGTCGGGCCTATAATACAATTTATAAAAAAAATGAGGAAAATTTGAAAAGATTCCTTAATGGAATTTAGGTGCCAAATTGAGCGAATCAACTAAGGAAATTTCACTAGAATGGTCTACAAGAGTAAAAACAACTATGTAATAATATTTCACATTCCATGTGAAGGGGGGGGGCTCGTACATGTGATTATAGGAAGTATGAACTGTTTTAATAGGGATTTGGATACACATAATGGAGGCTAAATGAATGTATTAAGCTATGAAAGTTTGCAAGCATTAAAAGCCACAAAACTATGCAATAATATCATATGTTGGGCTTGGGTAGTCTTCATGACTCCTTGCATACACTAAGGAACACAACATATAAGTTTCAATATATTGCAAGTTTGTAGGAGTCTGAGAGTTGAAAACAATTGCATAAATTAAAGATAATTATGGTTTGCATACTTAGTTAAAGCTTGAGAACTATGATGTTCGTTGTTTCTTTGTTGGCCATAAAAGAGTTGAATGATTATTCTATCAACTCACTAGCTCCAATGATCTTTTTATACAACCATGCTTCTCTATCTGGTTGTTCTATATATGTTTGACTAGTGACAAATTGCACATCTTGTATAAACACAAGCATCTTTTCTTGACTGTATGCATAGTTTTCAAGGAGGCCAGGCGGTGGGGGGCTCTGGTTGGGCGCTTGGACGCTGACCTTTTATTTTATTTTCAACATTATATTATATTATCTATATATATCACATATATAAGGTATATATGTAGATTTTATGATCTACACCCTAAATAGCAATTTAAGAGCGAGTTACTATCTTAAAAACACACAAAATCACTTACACATATCAAATAGATGTTATAATGGCATTGTCCAAAATGAAACAATCTAGAAAAAAAATTTATAGGTGGCCCCAAGGCGATACTAGGTGCTCACCCAAGCACCCACTATTCATTTTAGGTAGACGAGGGACTAGGCGAACGACGAACCCCCCTTGGGCACCTACCCACCTAGGCGGCTCCCAAGCGGGCGCCTGAAAAACTATGGTTGTATGATCTGTAACTAAAGGATGCAACAATGCAGTTGGAGGTGTTATTGCTAACGACATAACATACAAGATATCTCAGTGGTCATGCTAACTTTGCACACCATAATAAACAATTATATGACTTCTATAATAAAACCTAGTGGGTCTCATAGCTATAAATACAACCCATTTTCAAATATGTTCTTTGTAGATCTTAATAGAGGTAGAAGAAATAGGATAGTTAGAAATAGGCCATAGGAAGAGAAGAATCTATTTTCAGATATTTTCTTTATACATTTTAATAGAGGTAGAAGAAATAGGATAGTGGTAGAAATAGGCTACTGGAAGAGAAGAACTGTACCTTATGTCACCTCTAAAAACCCCAAGGAGTCACATGGTAGAATGACAAACATAGAACCATGTTTTTCAAGACATGCTTTGTTTCTGTACTGTTTTGTCCGTTTGTGGCCTTATTTCATCAATACACACCTTGTTTCGTCATGCAATAATGGTCAAAATACATTGAAATTTCTTAAAATGACCTATTAATTCAGAGGTAATTGTGTTTCAGTACCGGGTAGTCATCAATATCTTAGTTTTCAACGAAATTTTGACAAATTAGATTGTTAGACGTATAAGTCATATCATATATGATTCTGTGTCTGTATGCCCATATAGAGTCTAGTCAGGTCTAGAAATCTCTAGAGTCATGACCCTTAGGCGCCTAGGTTTAGGGTCCTATGGAACGCCTGGGTGCGCGCCTTGATAACTATGTTATCGAGGTGGAGAATGGAGGATTTGAGCTCTAAATGTTGAAATCTACTTACCTAGATCTAGGAGGAGTTGAGCTCTAAAAGTTGAGATCACCCAAATCCCCCTTTTCTCCTCTTCAAAGAGCAACAACAACAAGGGTTGCAATTGTCCAAATTTCAGTGAATCCATCGAATTTTCTGAATTGTGCAATTTTTTTTGGGTCAAAATCCATTGAAATTGTTGAAATCCATCAAAATCGTCAATATTTTTGTAGATTCAATCCTATCGACATAGTCGCATGATTTTGTTGCAGATCCCATTTTTTTCTTCAAAGTTTCGGTAAATTTCAACGAAACCTCATTCCTTGATTTGTGGACAAATGAGGGTTATTTGTACTATTCAGGCTTTGGGAATGATCACGCTATGACATTCGGCAATGGAATAAATCGTGTTGAAGACCAGTTTTACAATAAGTCCCCCAATATCGGGGTTGGTAGGTTAATTTGTAAAACATCAGGATGCAACCATGTCGTGCATATACCAGATGTAATGAGCCGGTTATGTATCCAGGATACATATTATTGACGCATCAAGTTGATCGGAAACTGCTATAATATTCTTAAGATAAACTACGAAACTGAAGGCTGCCAATGAAGTGACCCATGTTTAAACTATGGAATCCATCCTGATTTGCCTTGCTCTGCGCATCCTGGGTATTCTGCGGTTATTAGTGCAGCAAGGGGTCAGCCCTTATTAGTGTTTTTTTTAAAATAAATGCAAAACTAAACATGCAGCTTGCTATGTCTGCCATCTCATTTTCCAAGGTGACCCAATTTGGCACAATTTCCGTTGCTTCTGCTGAACTGAACAACTGAATTGCTATTTCTATAACCATTCGGTTGACACATCAAGTTTCGGCTTCTGGATAAAATATTTTCTCATAGCTTCAATAATTCCTTTTTAGTTCTGCCATATGGTCATAGCAATTATAAACACTTGCTCAATTTGCTGGCAGCATAATTTGCAATATTTGTTACCGTCACTGTAATTATCATGTATGGTGATGCCTGTGTTATTGTGAATTCTTTCCTCTATATGTAGCAGTTTCTGGAAAAGACACAGGAGGAAGATATTTATAACTGTGGGTGCTTTTGGATGTGGTTATGCTGTATATAAGCTGTATAATACATATAAGCAGAGGATCATTCAATTGGAAAGGGAGTCTGTGGGTGAGACACAAGCTGAAGATTTTCTTAGGACCAGGTAGCACTTGATGTGTGATACATACTTGGATGCATCTATATATGTTGTTATTTTCCTAATTTCTTGTTACGACATTTTCATCCTTGTTCAGGCTCCAAGATCATTTTGATGGCATCCAAAAGATTTCTGAAACAATAACATTACCTTACACTATGCGATATCTGGACTCTCGTGTCTCTGAAGAACTTGATCTTTCGTATCTGACTGAAAAGCTAATGCAAGGCAAAGGCCAGTCAAGTGCTGAAGAAAGACTTGAGCTGTGGGAAAGACTCAAAATTCTAAGTACTGGTTCTTTCTTTATTCATCTTATTGTTTAGTAAGATTATTATACAGCCATGCTGAAAAAATATAGTAATAAAAAGTGAAATACAACATAGAAGTGGAATCCTACTACAAAAAGTTGTTGGTTGAAATTTAGACCCTACACTGCAGACATCTCACACAAGCAAGAGCGGTACAGATACAAGTTCAAGCTACCAGAGCGTCTATTCAAATTTATAACCACTTCTAAGACATGAGAACTACTGATAAGATTTTTTTTCCATTCTAGGCTTAGCATTTATCTTGCCCGCGTTTGGAATTTGGCTCTTCGAAGTAATGAGTTTTCGGACTTTTTCCAAGGAGTTACCTGGCCTGAAGCCTTGTTCTTTGGTTTCACCATGTTGATCAGGAAGAGTGGAAGACCAACAAGCTCCATAGGAACGATTGTGTATAGAAGGTTCTGGGAATTTTTGCTGTCATTCAAATATTTTGCTGCATTTTCTTTGGATATATTCCAAAAGTAATATGCTAGACAATACATTCATAAGGGGGAACGTTGTAGAGAGATTGGAGACACAAGATACAAAATCTGGTATACATGTATTGATAAACATAGAAATGGCGTAGGTATTATTGTTGATAAGATGTTGAAGGATGATGTTGTCAAGATCACAAGGATGGCTGATAGAATCATAGCTATCAAGGTTTTTTTTGGAGGAAATATTTTAACATTATTAGTGCTTATACCCCCCAAGTTGGCCTTAGCAAGAAGACTAAGAATGATTTTTAGGATGACATGGATGAATTGATGCAGGGAGTACTGACAGAGGAGAAGATCATTATTGGGAGTGATTTAAATGGTCATGTGGGGAGTAGCAATGCTGGATATGAAGGAGTTCATGGTGGTTTTGGATATGGCAGCAGAAACATAGGAGAGAGGATATTAGATTTTGCAGTTGCATATGATTTGATTTTGACAAACCCATTTCAAGAAAAGAGAATCTCATTAAGATTACTTTCAAGAATGGGCACAATTGTAGCCAAATTGATTACATTCTTACGAGGCAGGTGGATCGTAAAGTATGCAAGGATTGTAAAGTGATTTCTCGCGAAAAAAGCACAACCTAACATAGGTTGGTGGTTTTGGATATTAACATGAAGATCAATAAAGGCTAGCATAACTAAACCAAGATAGGAGGATCAAGTGGTGGAATCTTAAAAGAGAAAAGAAATTTACTTTTCACGATAAACTCATCAAGTAGGAAACTTGGAACTTGGGAGTCTGATGCTAACACTGTGGCATAACATGAGCTCCTGCATAAAAAAATTTGCTGAAGAAGTTTTAGGGTTGCCAAAAGGTTGTGGGCCTCCTCTGAAAGGGACTTGGTGGAATGATGAAGTACAGAAGGCTATAGGAGCTTGCCCAAATCTCAAGATGATGCAACCTTCCAGAGATACAAGCAAGCTAAGAAAGAAGCTAAAAAGGCTGTTCAGGAGGCAAGATCTAGATACTTTGATGATACTAATAAGAAGTTGGACACAAGAGAAGGGGAAAAAGATATATATAAAATGGCTCGTATAGGAAAAAGGAAAGGAAGAGACTTGAGTCAAGTAAAATGCATCAAGAATGAAGATGGTAGAGTGTTGGTGAAGGACGATTATATCAAGAACCAATGGAGAAATTACTTCCATAAGCTTTCCAATGGAGATACTATGAACATGGTTTAAAAAAATGGTATGCGTTGTACGTTCGGAGAGGTAACGGAATAGAGTATATGCAGTATGCGGGAGTATATGCAGAAGTATATGCGGTTTTTGATTTTTTTAATTATACATATATAAATATACAATAATCATATAATTACAAATATAATTTGTAGAACTACATATTTTAGATGCAATTATGCAAATATGCAATCAAACACTTGTTAAATACATACAAATGTGCAATAATGAGAAAAATGTATAACAATCATAGATGAATGTAATGCAAAAAAGAGGACATGAGAGTAGATGGTAGGCTAAATGTAGGTGATGGTTTTAGTTATATGAAGAATAGGGGGTGATGTTAAAGAATTGTCAGCTTAGCAGTTTTTTCATTAAAAAATTAGGGACTAATCGGCCTTATATGCGGCTATACGGCCGTACATGCGGCCATGATCCGTTTTAGCCATTGAATTCCCATATGCCGTTCAGTCAAGGGATTGAACTTCCATGCGGCCGTTTTTTGAAACAATGACTGTGAATAATATTAGAGACTCGTGTGACATGAATACACGAGATATCATTTACACACGACGAGTTTCACTATTTGACGTCAAGAATGCTTTGAAAAAGATGAAAATGAGAAAGGCATGCAGACTAGACGTTATTCCCATTGATGTATGGAAGAGTATGGGGGATGAAGGAGTTGTGTGGTTATTGAATTTCTTAACAGGACCATGAAGACCAAGAAGATGCTGCATGAGTGGAGAAATAGTACTATAGTCCCCATCTACAAGAACAAAGGAGATGTTCAGAGCTTACAAACTACAAACGTATCAAGTTGATGAGTCACACCATGAAGCTTTGGAAGAGGATTATTGAGTAGAGGCTAAGATCGATAACGCAAATATCAAGCAATTAATTTGGTTTCATGCCTGGAAGATCAACAATATATGCTATTTTTCTGATAAGGAGGCTTATGGAGAAGTATAGAGAAAACAAAAGAGATCTTCATATGGTTGTCATTGATTTGGAAAAGGCTTATAATTGAGTACCCAAGGAAGTATTGTGGATGTTTTGAAGAAAAAAGGTATGCCAATCCAATACATTGACTTGATTAAAGACATGTATTATAGCTCTATTGCAAAAGTGAAGACTCCTAGAGGAGTGACACCAACATTTCCTATCACAGTTGGGGTACACCAAGGATCCACACTCAGCCCATATTTGTTCGTTATTGTTATAGATGAGTTGACACAGAATGTTCAGGGTGATATCCCTTAGTGTATGTTATTTGCTGATCATACTGTGTTGATTGATGAAACTAAAGATGGATTAAATAATAAAGTTGAACTTTGAAGAAAGGCATTAGAATCAAATGGACTGATGATTAGTAGGAGCAAAACTGAGTATATGCATTGCAATTTCAGCCAATTTCGCAGTGTGAATGGTGGAGCCAAGTTGGACGGAGTAGATATACCAAAATGTGATAAATTTTGTTACTTGAGTTCTATTATTAAAAAAGATGGGGATGTCCAAAATGACATTTGTCACAGGATGGTTGAAATGGAGGTGTGCAATTGGAGTATCATGTGATCAAAAGATCCCTCTTAGATTAAAAGCAAGTTTTACAGAACAACTATACAACCAACCGTGCTCTATGGGAGTGAATGTTGTGCGGTGAAGAAACAAGGTCTCAACAAGATGAACATGGTTGAAATGCGTATGCTGAGATGGATGTGTGAGAAGACAAGAAAAGATCGCTTGAGAAATGACTTTATCATGAATTAAGTGGAGGTGGCAAGCATTGAGGACAAGTTGCGCGAGGACCGACTCAGATGGTATGGACATGTGCAACGCAGACCGACTAATGCGCCTATACGAAGCAATGCTATTGAGTTAAACGCAATAAATAGAAGAAGAGGAAGATCTTAATTAACATGGGAAGAGCTTATAAAGAGAGTTTTTTTTTAATGGAATAAAGAGAGATTTTGAATCTCTACATCTTGACCAGACTATGACCCACGATAGAGCTGAAATGGAAATGAAGGATCCATGTAGCTGACTCCAACATAGTTGGAACTGAGGCTTAAAAGGTGGTGGTGTTGATGATGGTGGCGGCGACAACTGGTGGTGGTGGCGGTCTCTCTACTTTTGGACGACTTAAGGTGGCCCTCTCTACTTTTGTACAAGCGATGAATATAGGCTATAGTAAATTGAAGGCTACCAGCAAGTGAATCATTAATCAAAGAGACGAATGAGATATTATCTGATTCATTTGCAAGGCAAATTACAAATAGATATTAGATACTGGATTTAGGCTTTGAAAATCCTTTGGGTAAGAACGATATATAAACGTTTTAGCTATTATGAACATGTACTTGGAAAGTAGCATATTACCTTCTCTGTCATTTGTGCGGCCCACCAAGGATATCTCCATGCTTTGCTTCTTGTAGGCTCTACATAGCTTAGCAATCTATTCAAGGATGAAGGACTCATTGCAATCATCCTTTAGCTCATTTAAATGACATTTCTCCCTCATACTAACATTAATGAGTGTTTCACCCTAGGCGTAGTGCAGACTGGGAATGGGCTGGATCAATGTTCATCAAATCCATCTTTCCGTATGTGGCCTAGTTCTTAGAACTTCCAGACCGACCTAACCCAAATTTACTCCTACACACATACATGAACCCACGACCTCTGCCAAACATACTAGCTGTTCGTCCACTAGACTGGTGTGCTTATGCGGCTTTAAATGCAGCAACAAAGTGATTGTGCTACCTATGTAGGAACTTGAGATGGAACATATATGTATTTTTATTGATGTTTGGTACCTGATTATATTGTAAACTATGTAATCTAGTGATGGTTAAATACACTATTGGAAAAACTTTTCTTGTAATGGTTCCAAATAACTTTCAAGTATTTAATATTTATGTTCTGGACAATTTATGGCGTTGTGGAATGTATGTCTTCGAACATGCAAATGGGTCAATATCCTCAACCATTCAATGTATTTTTATTTCATTTAGATCCATGATTAATTCATTCTACAAGTCGTTAGTGGTTGTTTGACATGTATTCTTGTAAGAGTGTGTTCATGCCATAGTAATATTACTTATATAAACTAATAGTCTAATATAATTCTATATATCTACATTGGCGTTTACTATATCTATAATGCATGCATGCATACATGTATTATGCAATTTTTCAAATGTAGGGATCCCTTCCCCACATGATCCTCGAATTGCGGATGTCTTCTGTAGCTTGGTAATCCAGAGCCGTTTTACTTGGTTGGCATGTACCAATTATCTAATATCCAAAACACCTACCCTCTCCATTCGCCCTGCACACTCGTTATGCACACATGCTCGTTATGCGCATGAATAACGTGTGCACTCACAAATGAATTCTCTAGGGATTTAAACTTGGCCCTCTTTCTTGTGGGACTGGTCCCTCGTGTAGCTTTGCACTCTCACCAGCAAGCAAATTTGTTTACATATAATAAGAATCTAAATTGCATATACTCTTGCATACTGCATATACTCTACATGGGAGCATCCTTGCTCGTGCACTGCTGAATGTTTTTCAATGGATTGGGGTGGATTCTTCTCCACCACATATTAGCATCAGTTGTACTAGAGGCAATGCCTCTTGAACCTCCTCCTTAGTTACATGCACCCATAAATATAGTAATCACGGGGGGTGTTTGGGAGGTTATTGAAGGTATGTTAAAGTAGTCTTGGGAATGCGTAGCTTGTCTGTAAGGCTAATAAAAAATAGAACTTAAGAAGCTGCACTGTCCATTTGCTATCAAACCAAGAGTAAGAATTGTGATAAATGCTTTGACAACTTTGTAGTAGATGCTCTAGATAAGAATGCTAGCTGAAATATCTAACTATTATCAGAAGCATACATGTTTAATATCTTAGTGGAGACAAAAAAAATCTTCAAATTGGTTTTGAAGTTAGGAATTAAATATGCACGTGCCCTGTATAAAGTTGACATCAAGGTATCTTGATGGAAACCAATTTTCAAAAAGAAAATTCATAGTCAAACATATGCTTGTATATATGCATTGGGGTTGGCATGTATAACAATCAATTGAAAACCCTAATTTTTGCGACGTGGTGCGACAAATTACCTAGTAATGTGTTAGTCAAGCGACAAACTTAAGTAAAACACAAAGTTGTGTAACATTGAAATTAGCCACATGAACTAACAAATAGCCCCTTTCCCCGCGTCTAACTCCACCGCTGCCCTCCGGAGGCGGCTAGGGTTCGTGCGTGGGACTCTCCCGCTCGGGGGAGGTGGTCGGCTGCCGGCGCATAACCACCCTCTCCCCCTGGGCGTTCGTCGGGCGACTGTCCTCTTCGTAGATCGTGCGGCGCTGGGGCTGCGGCTGGCTGGCTCTCCTCTCCGTCGCCTTCGTCCTCCATGCCTTTAGATCGGGGCTTCAAGGTGGTGGAGCGACGCTTTCCTGGGCGGTGGCTTCGTCTCCGGCGAAGCTGGTCGCTTGGTGGAGGCAAGGAGGTGGCCGCCACGAAGCTTTTGGCGTGGATCTGCTGGGGGGCGGGCGTTTCTCGCTTTGCTGCTTTCGCTCTGTTTTTCAATTCAGTCTGTGTCGGCTCCCTGCCTTTTGTTTTGGTCCTAATTCTAGGCAGTTTCTTGCCTTCTTCTCGCCGTGTTCCTTCGGCGTTTGTCTCTCCCTTTGGGGTTTGGGTGTCTCTCCTTTCGTGAGAGTGACGAGATCCCTGGTTGGTCTCGTTTTTGCCTCAGGTTCTTTGCTGCTCGAGCCGTGCCATGGATGGTAGAGTCAACAATCGGACGGAATCTCGGTCGGGTTCATGCTTAATGCCGCTGCCTTATGCTCAAGTTGAAGGTATCTCTCACAATAGCTGCTTTGGTCAGCCACGAAGAAGAGAGTTCTATGCAGAAGTGTTTCAATCTCGTTCCAATATGAGTGGTAGTGGTGTTAGATCCATGTTCTTGACTGATCTAGGTTTCTTTTGGTTGTACTTCTCTACTTGTAGATGCCGTATGGCTTGAGTAATGAATGAATCTGTTTGCTGTCAAAAAAAAAAGTCCCTAAGATATCAACCAAGCTCTTCAAGTAAAAAATGAATAATAACCCCTTGCAATTCAAAACCCAATACTTTAATCTTGATTGGGCTCTCCTGGTAGCTGTTATATTGCATCAACTCCCCATCTTTGAAAGACGAACCTCCGATGAGTTCCATGGGCGATTTGGGATTTGAGTAGCTTTCATATTGCATAAGCTCCCCATCTTCGAAAGACGAGCCTCCGGTGAGTTTGATGGGCGATTTAGGATCTGAGTCCATGTCAGCGGAGTCGATCACGAACACAATATGTGGGAGTTGGGAGCTAGAACGGCCAGTGAATGCGTTGTTAGGATTGTGACCCAACATTGCCAAGGTGTCATTGTAATGGTCATGCTTAAGATCACTAATTGGGAGACACGATGTAGAAATTGCATCATCGCCGTTTGCGTTAGCGACGGTGCTCGATGCTTAACTGGCACTTTGGACGATGCTTTGGCGTGACTGTGTCATTATAGGCGTCGCTGGAGAAGAGATTGGATGCAACCACTCATTTGTTATTTTACCTAATCTCTTTCCAAAACATTGCCCTGGCACATTTTTCACTACATTCGGGCAATGATGCAGCACGACTAGCTTCTTTACCCACACCTGTCCAAGGTGTGGAAACCCTTGCTTTTCCCTCAACACAACCAGATGCCACTATGTTGAAACCCCTTGCATATTTATCACTGCACTCGAGTGCTGATGCATAGCGTTGCTAGATAGGGACACTCCCAACAAAATTTTATAAGGATCAATGCCATAAGAAGAGTGACAGTTTAATGGCTGGTTGTCAACCTACCACCAACCCTCCTCTATCCGGACTTGAGCTATGTTTGCATAGCAAAAAGTGTACGAATAATTGGCGGAGTTAAGTAAGAAACATAAAATAAAATATACATTTCTGAACATACAAATGAGTCCCCTAAATAACAAATAAGTTCTTAAAATATCAACTGAGTTCCTGAAGTTAACCAAAATACATAAAATGACATGTTAGAAAATAGTTTCTACTTATGTGCCTCTTTCTTATTTCCTTTATCTGTTGGGTCTATTGTGTACAGGTCACACCTTATATAATGAAGGAGAACCCACTCCAGTTGGGTATTGCTTTGGCCCAATACTTTCACATGGTATCGGAGCAAGACATGCTATTGTAACCCTAGCCGTTGGCCTCACCCTCCATCTCCGTCTTCTTTTCCCTTCTGCAATGATTGTCACCATCGACGTGCGGGCGCCGACGCCGTAGGCTTCGGTTCTCGCCGGCCGGTCTCCCTTTGTGTCCACGAATGCACGATGGCTGCTTGAAGGAGAGGAGATCCACTCATTCTATCCCATAGAGAGTAGGAACAACTCCCTTCTCATCTTGTTTCCTCTCCACGTAGTCCCCGTACGTGGATGAGTGCCTAAGTCATTTAGGGGTTGCTAATGTGTCAAATTTGCTAATAAATTCTATATTTTATACATATATTTAATTAAAAAATATAATCATAACCATAAATTTCATACTATCTAGTTGCGTAGCCTAATAGCCGAAATGTACCAACAGATCATTACATCATGAAAAAAGAAACATATATTTTCCAATCATCAAGAAGAAAAATCAATCAACAAAACCCTAGGTTTATATAATGTACTAGAATATACAAGTAACACAACACAGTAACACATACAATTCATAGCAGAACATTTATTGAATGAACACAATAGGAATAACCACAGTAACACAACACATGATAGCTCAAAGTAGAAATAGAAAAAGAACATCAAAAACAAAATTAAAACATCAAAGTGACTTGAAGAAGTCAAGTCAGTAATAAACAAAGAAGAAAAAGTTGTAGGGAATAGAAATTGCTCCCTAGGCAGCACACAAATTTGATACTTTGTAAAAGAAAATATCATATCCAATTAATATTTCCAACAGATTCCCCTTTTATACAAGACAAATAAGAACTGTTGCTAGTGCAACAAGTTCTAATCTTAGAGAAATATAGAAGAGAAAAAGAGCAAAGGAAAGAACATAATGAAACATTGAT
This sequence comes from Alisma plantago-aquatica, assembly GCA_963693085.1. Classification (NCBI taxonomy): domain Eukaryota; kingdom Viridiplantae; phylum Streptophyta; class Magnoliopsida; order Alismatales; family Alismataceae; genus Alisma; species Alisma plantago-aquatica. The sequence goes on along the minus strand of OY856414.1, from coordinate 799,441,759 downwards.
AATTGTAAAATGTAATAATATATTGTGCGCCACTCATTTAAAATCGAATTATTTATGAGGTAGCAAAATTTCAATATCTGATCTAAAACCAACTATATAGAAGAAGTTGTCATTTAATTTGGTTGATTTTATTTGAGGTTTTATTTATATTTTTTTAGTTAAGTCAGCAAATGAAATGCGAGGCCTAAGCCGTATATGCGGACCACATGCCGCATATTCGGTCCATGTCCAAAAATAGCACTGCATAATTGTATGCGGAGCGACTCAGAGCCGCATATGCATATGCGGCCGCATAAGTGGCCTCATGCAGGGCATATGAGAACACTGGTGTCACCTACTTACACAACGTGTCAAAGAGATTCAGAAAGTCCGGTCTCCTATCTTCACCAACTGACACAATGTGTCAAGAGCTCAACACGTGTGTCGAAGAGAGTCAGAAAGCTTGTCTTCTGTTTTCTTCAACTGACACGACATGCTGTCTCCTAGACACGACTTGTCATTGTTGTATACAACTTGTCCAGTCTTCTACACAACATGTTGACAATAGCATGCCTCAATTGTTGTTGTTTTCTTGATCCAATCTCACTATGGGAGACGAAAAGCTTGCTCCGCTACAATCGTCTACAATGATCAATTTAGATAACATCTGTGAAGCTTAATTCACAAAATTATTTCCTTTGGATGAATGTTATATACACTGTTCTGGAATCTCGAGAGAAGATGGATATCATTGAGTTAGAGCCTCCTAATGAAAGTAGCAAAAACTACTCTACTTGGCGGAAACACGGTGGACTGGTAAAATTTTGGTTATGGAATACCATGGAGCCCCATATTGCTTCCTGGTTTATATTCTACTTTACAACCAAATAAATCTGGGAAGTTGCAAAGAAACACTTCTCTTACGACAAGTATGCTCTTCGTCTCTATACTATTTATGTCCGTCTCTTTGTAGAAAGACAAGATAGTTGCTCTCCAAAGAATTTTTTGGTGCTATACAATTCATCTCTCAGGAAATCAGTTTCTACCAGCTGTTAAAGAATAGTCATCAGATGAAAGTTAGAGATGATATAGTAACAACAATATTCCTATTCAACTTAAATCATGTCTATGCTTCAACTAAGAGTGTTATCCTTGCCACAGACAATCTACCAAACCTTGATGAAACCTTTGAGAGGATTCAACATTCTTCCTTTGAGTCTGTCTCTGCTACTTTAGGAGGACAATACTATGAAAATCATGCCTCTCTTGCTGCTGCCGCCAAAGGAACTTTACGAGGTGTTGGTCGAGGACGAGGCAATCGTCCTAGAGACAAATGTACGTTCTATGGGAAACTTGGACATACAGAAGAAAAGTGCTATTTTATACGACTACTCTGTTGGGACATCTACATCTGGAGCCTCTAAACAAGTGCGATCAGATGTTACAGTTTCTAAGGAGGAGTATGACCATCTTCTTTAGGTTATCCAACAAGCTTCCCTTGGTCCCTTCGTCAATATGGTTTTAGATATAGGTAACCAGGGGACTTTGCTTGTTGCTTCACATCCGTTTTTTACATGGGTGGTGGATTTTGGGAATCTCCATGTGATGAGTATACGATCTATGCTTCTCTCTTCTTATTCGTATATCTCACATTCTTCTGAGACACTTGTCGATGGATCTATTACTAGAGTCCAGGCTTTTGGGACTATACAAGCATCATTAGATTTGACTTTACAGTCTGTACATCATGTACCCGACTTTCCTTTTAACTTAATGTATGTTGCTAAGCTAGGTTGATTCTTTGAAATGCTCGATAATATTTGGAGACTCTTTCTTTGTGTTATAGGATCCCAAGAGTTGGAAGACGATTGGTGGGGGATCTAGGAAAGACAATGCTTTTTCGAAGGTGGTCACCCAGCTCGCCAAATTACATGTACCACATCTACTGTTTCATCTTCTCTTCCTTACAATGGCATTGTTGCTATAGGCATCCCTCTTTGCAGAGTATTCAAAAGCTTGTTCCAGGCTTAGCATCAATAAAGTCGTTAGAGTGTCAGTCATGTCAAGTAGGCAAGCATCATCACATTTCGTTTTTGAGTCGCAATGTGAAACGCTGTTAAGCGTCCCTTTGATCTTATTCATAGTGATGTTTGGGTTCCTGTTAAAGAGCCAAATTTTAATGGCTTTTGATATTTTCTATCTTTCATTAATGATTTCTCCCGCATGACTTGGGTATACTTAAGTTTTGGGTGAAGTTTTTTTAGTCGTTCAAACTTTTCATCAATTAATAAAAATTCAGTTTGATGCCCATATAAAGATCCTTCGTATTGATAATTTCCTTAAATACGTTTTTTCCAGTTTTTGTACTTCTATTGGCATGATTCACCAGACGATTTGACCTCATACAGCTCCACAAAATGGGGTCGCCGAACGGAAAAATCGCCATTTACTTGATGTAGCACGTACGCTACTTTTTCATGTCTGTGCCAAAGAAATATTGGTCTAATGCTCTTCTCGTTACTTTTTTGATTAACCCGTCTGTCATCCTCAGTCTTACATGGGCTACCCCTTTGTCTGTTTTACAACTTGAAGCACAACCTATTCTTGTTCCCCTTCGTGTTTTTGGTTGCACTGCTTTGTTCATGTGTTTGATCCATATGCTGGCAAGCTATCTCCTCGCGCAGTTCGTGCTGTCTTTTTAGGATATTCTCCTACACAGAAGGGATACATATGTTACTGTCCCCGTCTCCGTCGCCTTTTTGTGTCGACTGATGTTACTTTTCATGAGTCTACTCCATTCTTTGTCCAGCGTGAGGGGGAGCACAATCCTGAGATTTGACTATATATTTGATCAAGAGAGAGAGAGCCATTGAGAGTGTCTAGATACCACTCACTGTTTACCGCCACCATCACCTCCACCTCCACCTATTGAACCTTTTCCACTGGTTTACACCAGGCAAGCAGTGCATCACCAAGAGGATGTAGCGTCACCAGTCTAGCAGATTGACTCCTCATCGTTAGACAATCCTGAGGTACATGTTCCTACTGTGAGTTCTCTTGATGCTTTTGTTTTTGACTTACACCTTCGATAGCATCTCGTAAAGGTGTTCGGTTTTGCACTATACGCCACCCACCCTCGAGTTTTTGTTGCTTGTCTCATCTGTCACCAACATAGTTATCTAGGCTCCCGCCTGGGCTCCGTCTAGGCGTGCCTAGGCCTCCTCGGCTCTAGGTGGGCTGCCTTAAAATGGGCGCCTAGGCTTCCAGATAATCGAAGTGGATGCCTAAGGCCTTTTAGGCCCAAATTGAGATACTCAAAGACCAAATTAGCATGTAATAGGTCTGAATTTGGTCAAATTAAATCAAATTTAGTTATTTTATGGAATGTACATCACATTTAAGCCATCTATATTGGGTTTGACCAGGGGGAAATAGGTTTGATTTGTATAAAACATGTCTTATTCTGGGGAATCAGGTATGATTTTGCCAAATTAGGGCTAATTTATGTCAATGTAGGACAAACTAGGGGAAGTTACGTCTTATTAAGTCATGTTATGCCAAAATAGGTTCGACTTAGGCCAAATCAGGGCATACTAAGTTAAACTAGGTCCAATTAGGTCAAATAAGTTTAGCTTAGGTCCTGATAGATCTGATCTAGGTGAATTTTTGATTGATTAAGCTTAGTGATAACCAATACAAGCGATCCAGTGAGAAACATCCTACGGTGAGAGCATGAGAGGCATTTGAATAACTACAAATTCGGAACTGTTTTTCAAAATCCAACCGTATATATGGAAAAAGCATCATTTCGTTTACCTTCTCACAAAAAATCATTGCAATCAGACATTGTTTACATGTCCATATGTACGATATACACTTTTTACATCTAACGGTCATCCTGAAATTCAATATAGAGCGTCAAAAAGTATTTTGTGTAGTGAATGATCTACAAAGTGGATGGTGATAAAATTTTGTTGGAAGGTAAATATTAAGGTATACTTGTAATCTATACGGTTGGATTATGAAAAATTGATCTATGTGGAGAGTTATTCAAATGCCTCTCATGCTCTCACCAAGATTTGTTTCTCACTGGATCATTGTCCTATATATATATATATATATATATATATATATATATATATATATATATATATGAGTCAGGCTAGAATACACTCGAGTGTACAGATCATGCCGTACACCCCAATGATGTTTGCCTATCTAGACCATGATTTTCCAAAATCTAATCCATTGATCTTCATGGTTACAATAATAATAGGTCACATACAAAATTTGAACTCATTTGGATGAGTGTAAGTCACTCATCCAAAGACAACAAAATCGACACACAAAACTAATTTGAAATACATGATTTTTGCTTCCTTTAGATGCACGACCTATAAGTGTCCAAATGAGCTAAATTTTATTATATAGTATGTTCTTATGATAATTAAGAAGATCAATGGTTTAGATTTTTTAAAAATTTACTGCATCTTAAAAAATGACTGAGGTGTACGGTGCCTCCGGTACACTCGAGTGTACACTAGCCTGACTCTCTCTCTCTCTCTCTCTATATATATATATATATATATATTAACAAATATGAAGAACACCTAGAAATGCCTAGGCCCCCTAGGCTTCCCCTGGTTGGGAAGGACCGCCTAGCCGCCTCGATAAGTATGGTCACCAACAACCCACATGTTTGCTCTCCATCTTGATTCTACAACTGTTCCTCGCTCCTATGCAGAAGTAGTTCGACATGATGGATGGATCCAAGCTATGGACAGTGAGATGGCAACCCTCCATAAGAACTCGACTTGGGACTTGGTGGATCTTCCTACTGGGAAGTCAGTTGTAGGTTGCCGCTTGGTTTATATAGGTAAACAAAAACCAAATGGTTCTATTGACCGCTTGAAGGCTCGTTTGGTGGCAAAGGGGTACACAAACACATGGTGTAGACTTCTTTCACTCTAGTTGTACGACTCAACTGTGTGGATCCTTATCTCTGTTGCTACTCATTCTGACTGACCCCTTCTTCAGCTGGATGTCAAAAATGTTATTCTTCATGGTGATCTTCTTGAGGAGGTATGCATGGCGCAGCCTCTTGGGTATGTTGCTCAGGGGGAATGTCAGAAGGTAAGCAAATTGAAGAAGTCCTTGTATGGCCTGAAGCAGTCACCACAAGCATGGTTTGATAAATTTAGTGCTGCACTTATATAATTTGGCGTCATTCGGTCTTCTACTGATCGTTCTTTATTTGTGTATACATTGTCAAGTGGCACTTATCATTCTGGCTGTATATGTAGATGATATTGTCATCACATGTGATGACTTTATTGGCATTTTACAACTCAAGGAGTGGCTGCAAACACAATTTCAGAGAAAAAAATTGGACAATTTCTGCTAGTTCCTTGGAATAGAGTTTTTATCTTCCAAGAAGGGCACAAATCTCTCTCAACTGAAGTATCTTCTGGATCTTCTTGCAAAGACAAGCATGAGACAGTGCAAACTAGTCTCTACGCCTATGGATTATCATACTAAGACATCTATTTCTGATGACAATGATTTTCCTGATTTACTCAACAATTACTCGTCCTGATATCTAATATGCTGTGGGAGTTGCTAGCCAGTTTTTTTACGCCCAAGATTTCACACTGATGGCAGTCACTCAGATTGTACGTTATGTTCAAGGATCGCCAGGGAAGGGTCTCACTTCACAGGGAAAAATGTCGCACACACCTCCTTGAAGCTTGCTGGATATACTGATAATGATTGGGCATGTGATGTTGGGGATAGACGGTCTACCTCTGGATATTGTGTTTTTTTTTGGTTTACACTTGGTGACTTGGACGAGCAAGAAACAAAATGTGTTAGCACGATCCATCACTGACTATCGAGCTACGACACATGCTTGTTGTGAGCTGCAGTGGGTTATGTCTATAATGTCTGAAATGGGAGTGTCTGTTGAGCCACCAACCTCTCTTGTGTGATAACCAAACAACCATTCACATTGCCAACAATCTGGTGTTCCATGAGTGGACCAAGCATATTGAAGTGGACTGCCACTTTGTTCATGATTTAGTGCTCTCCAAGAAGATTCAAACTCATGTTCGCACCAGACAACAAGTGGCAGATATCTACACCAAACCACTTCCATCTTCTGCTTTTAAATATATGAATTCCAAGCTGGGCATGCATGATGTGTGTGCTCCATCTTGAGGGGGACGGTTAGAAAGTAGTTTCTACTTATGTACCTCTTTCTTATTTCCTTTATGTGTTGGGTCTATTATGTAAATGTTCACACCTTATATAATGAAGGAGAATCCGCTCCAGCTGAGTATCCCTTTGGCCCAATACTTTTACATGACCAAAATATCCATCAGGCCCTTAATAGGGCCTCAATAAAGCTTCTATGCTACATCATATATTTATGTATATTTGAAACTTGGTATACGTTTGGCATGTGAAAATGAGAATGAGAAAATTGAATAGTTTACTTCCTTTTATATCAATAGCGTTTGGCAGAATCGGAACATAAAGTAAAATTCCATCATTTGATAAAAAAAGTCACGTCTTATACTAATGAAAAGGAAAATTGAAATTGGTAACCGGATACTTACGGTTTCCCTATTCAATCGAAGCGAACAACCGGTAAGAAATGTATTTGTGAAATAATCAAAGAAGATAATAGCAAAGATGATACATTTAGCATAAGGTAGGATAGAAAAATAAGATGAAAAGTAAAGAAAAATAAGGAAATGAGAGTTCAAAACAAAATAAACAGCATAGTAAATGTAGCAGACGTGTAATGATTGATCCTTTTCTTGAAGGAAGCATTAAATATTGTATAAATGGCTAAGATGACAATTTAAGCACATGGTATGGCGAATAAGGTTGAAAGTCATTTTCTTCACACCCACATTTCTCATGTTTTATGCATTGATTAATAGAAGTAAGTCAAAACTGCTTTTGCTTTATTTTATAGTTGATAAGATGGAAGGTTTTAGCTATACCTATAGGTAAACCATGGTCGTGTTTCATGTTTCCTGGAAGTTACATACTTTTTCCTTTACTACCATGAGTGATGTTTGCCCATTAATCAATATATCAGTAATCGTGTAGTATTATACTTGTAATAATTGTAGTATATGTGATTCCAATTTCGTTTCTGTTTCATCCATTAAGTTTCAAATTGCTGATAATATGGTTTTCAGTACAGGTTTTCTAAGGGCAACAACTTCACTTTGGACAATGACAGTAATTTTTTTGTTTGTTCGTGTTCAAGTCAACATCTTGGGAAGGTATCTGTACCTGGAAACAGCACGCGGACTTGGAAATTTTGAGGAACTCGTAAGTTCTAATCTTGGCAGTTTATTTTTTCTGTGCGACTTCTGTAGCAAATGGGGTTGAAACCTCTCGCACTATTTTTCTTTAATTTCGATCCCCCCTCTGTTATGCTAAATCACATCTAAGACAATTGACAACAAAACACATATATATGTATGTATGTATGTGTATGTGGCCAAAGAGATGGCACCCAGATGGTAAAAGTACTGATGTAAGACCGAGAGGTCTCAAGTTCAAACCCCCGGCCACGGGATGAATGAATGGCCAATTTTAAAAAAAAAAGTATGTGTGTGTGTGTGTGTGTGTGTGTATGTGTGTGTGTGTGTGTGTGTGTGTATTCTCAATTCGTTTTACATCATACAACACCATTCTCAATTCGTTTTACTTGAGTGTACCGGAGATGCAATATTCTCAATTCATTTTACATCATACCAATGTTTTAGAAAGCAAGAGGCGTGCGGATGCCACCTCGTGGACGCTTGAGCGGCGGGCGCTTTTTGAAAAAGCGGGTTCTTAAATCCTTATACAATTTAATAGAACATTACACATAAGTCTACATAAGTTACGTATTGTTGGCAGACATTTTACTTATCTAAACACATTATACAACACAATAAAACACCCAAATAATCTATGGATCATAACACAACTATAAAATAATGGATGACATCATGACAATGAATAATTACAACTCAAATAAATAAATTTAATACATGAAGAAAATCAAGAAATAAATATAAATTAGTGTTGTACCTGTACATGGAGATTTTCCGTATAAAATCAGTTGATCCAATTGCAGATACGCCACAACCATAGTTTTTGAGGCGGCCAGGCGGTGGTTGTCCCTAGATGGACGCCCAGGACGCCTAGCCCGCCCAGGTTGACTGGGCGGGTGCCCAGGCGGTGTTTTTTTTGCACACAAAATTATACATATGTATGTATACTTATATATATTATTTATGTACTGATTATATATATATTATATATGATATATGTATGTATAACTTATCCAACCCTCTCAAGTATATTAAAATGACACCATAACAGTTAGTAAATGAGACAAATTCAATATAAAAAAGAGAAAACAAGAAGTATGGTATACTAGAATCAATAAAATGTTTCAAGACATGCCTAATCTAATTGTTGGTTAATATTTTAGATTCACTATCACGATCAGGGCCGAAATATTGAATATTGCATTAGGAAAAAAAACATATCACACAATACAAATATTCTAAAAAAAAATAAAAAAAAAATTCAGTGCAGCCTGACAACCAATTAAGCGGCCGCCCAACAGGCTTGTTTGTCGCCCAGATGGACTAGGCGGCTGCCTAGCTGCCCAGTTGGCCCAGGCGGCCGCCCAAAAAGCCTCTGTAGCTAAGCATGAAGTTGGGCGGACCCCCCTTGGGCGATCGGTCGACTAGGCGATGCCCAGGCAGCGCCCTGGCGGCCGCCTCAACAACTATGGCCACAACACACCAACATGAAAATGTAAAAACAAGAAATAGTTAATACAAGCAATAGTTAATGCAATGACATCGAAAAACAATTAGACATTAAATTTCATAGACAATTTGCATGCAGCATAAGGAACATTAGCGTACTGAATTTAAATATAAAACAAGTAGGCACTAGGCAATAGCTATATAACATAACACAAGACATGAGGATGTTGCACATGACCATGAGGTCCATGACATTAGTCTAATCCCAAAAAGCATGAAAAGTGATCGCCCAACCCAAAAACACCACAATTGTATGCCCGAAAACATAAAAAATGTTACAATATCACATCCCCCCTTAACTCAGCCCTAATTGTCCCCGTCTTCCTCCAATTCTTCAGCACTAGAATAGTACTTGGCCTCTGGACCAGCAACATCCCTTAGGGGGTCATCTCTTTCCTCAACCTCTGGATCAAAATCTTCTTGGTAAGCAACTCTTTTTGCCTTTTCTCTTTGTGCATCACCAACAGTAAAAGGGGTAGACTGATCAGGAATGGTGGTTTGGGAATTTCTTCTGGTCCTGATATAAACCCTTTCTGTCACCCCAGATGCTTCAGCTACTTGTCCCCATGTAAGTCCAACACCTAGATAGATCTCATCTTCATCTGGGTTGAGACCTGAAAACCAATCCTTTGCCTTGTCTCTATAGGCAGACTCTAAAGGTGCTCCCTATGCTTCAACCTTTTCCTTTTTATCTTTGAGTTTTGCATTGAACTGCACATATACCGAATCATTTAACCTTTGTACGTCAAGTCTGTCCTCTTCTTGGTGTGAATATGTTAGACACGTTAAAATGAAAAGAAAAATTAAATAGATTAGTCATGTTATGATATCTTAGATACAAATTTAAAAATATTGAATGTTTGATATCATTACCATCTCAAATGTACTCTAATTTCCTTCACACCCTGATGAAGTGCATGTTAGATTCAATATCCTCAGTGCCATTCTTTGCAGGTTCGGAGTATCATATCCATGATTTGTCCACCACTCCACTGCTCATCAGTTAAATGCTATAAGTCAAATAACATAGTAATGCTTTATATTATTGAATTTATCATAATTCTTAAGTTTCAAGACATTTTACCAGGATCCCATCCAAGATTTGATCTCTGTTTTATGGTACTTGGTTTCCCAAATGCCCCAAGATTCTCTATAGGCAAGCATCTCTTTCTCCAAAACAATTTTATCTTGAATGGCACTTTCCGAAAAAAAAATCTATGCACTCCATGAGTACCTCCATCACACCTTCTCGTCTGTTAATCTCAGAATCAAACCAGTAATAGTACGGATTCAGGTAGTAGCCTGCATTGTGTAATGAATAGAATAGAAAATTAGAATACATTTAATAGACATTGAATAAAAAGTCATGCATAAATTTTCTTTACCCGCCACATGTAAGGGACGGTGGAGCCTTTTGTCCCATTTCTCATCAACTATCTCCATAACCCTCTTCAGGAAGGGTTGATCATGATCTAGGCTCTGTGCAAGCTCCTTTTTAGCATCAAGCATTGCAGCATATATGAAGCCCATAGCTGGCTTCCTCTCACTGTGTACAAGTCGTAACACATTGACTAAAGGCTTGAATGTTTTCACAGTAAACATCACTGAAGCCCAAAAAGTTGATAATGTCACCATATTTGCTAAGCGCTCCCCCTCACCTGTCTTTGAGTACCTACATTCTTCCCAGTCTGAGGAACAAAACATACTTCTCAGCTCATTTCTTTTATCCAACAAGCTTTGCAAATTGAGGTAGGCCGTGGCAAAACATGTCACGCCAGGCCTAACCAAGTCACCCTTAGTGAACTTCCTCATCAAACTGAGGGTGCCGTGGTGGCTGTAAATGAAGATGGCCAACTTCTTGCACTTCTGAATTACAATTTTTATCCTAGGCAAGTGCCCAATTCCCTCAAGCATGAGATCTACACAGTGCGCGACGCAAGGAGTCCAAAAAATTTCAGGCTTCTTGTCCTTGATAAGCCTTCTTGCTGCAATATTAGCTGTGGCATTGTCAGTGATCACATGCACGACATTGTCTGCTCCAACTTTTTCTATACAACTATCCACCAACTTAAATATGAACTCAACATTGTGAATGTCAGTAGATGCATCTATAGCCCTTAGGAAACTTGTACCTTTCTTACAATTGACACAAAGATTCATTATACTTCTTCCTCTTCTATCTGTCCATGCATATGCCATAATTGAACAAGCACTCCTCCACTCATCTCTGTGAGTCTCCAATGAGTTCCTAGTTTGTTCCACTTCTCTTTTTAAGAGAGGCTACCGCAATTCATGTATTGTAGGGCCCCCCAAACTATGATCAAATTGGCCAACAACCTCCAACATTACATTGAAGCTCCTCAATGCCACTACATTCATCGCTATCCCTGCAATTTTCATTGTGTTTTATGTAAGTACATGCTTATGTAGGTATACAATTTGCTAAAATAATTCCAGGAACAAGATATAGTGATATACTAAACAAGTAAAGACATGCTTACCAACTTGATAAAACCATCTTGCAATGAACTGCACTGCCTTCTTCCTTTCTTCTTTCTTCAACTTCATGTTAATTTCTTCTTGCTTTGATGACATCCTCTCATTCACTATAACTTCTGGGTCCCTATTGAAATACTTGTTAATTTGTCTCACCACCTTAGGCTTCTTTGGTCGTGAACCACCAAAAACTACCATATCCTTATCATCAGACCGCTCCCTAATGTTGACCTCCTCTCTTGCTTCATCCCTTTCCTTTTGTTTCTTGGCCTTCTTTGCTGCTAATTTATCCAAATACTCAATAATCTCTCTTTTTACTTCTGGTGGCACACTCGTACAAGGATCCACATCTCCTCTCCTTCCAGCAAGGTGTTTCTTCAATCTGAAAATCCCACATGTTTACAAAAAGTACAACGAAGGCGATCTGTACGAGTCGGGTCTGGAAGATCACAATATTTCCAACCCGGATCTTGCGACCTACTGTTGGAAGCAATAACAACGTTTTCTTGATTCTGAGGGGCTGGAGGAGCAGGCATATCATCGACCATCTACAAAAAGTCACAAAAATGCAATTTATAACAAAAGTATAATGAATTGAATATCAAATACATGAATTAAATTTGAACAAAATATAATTAAAGTCTCTTTCCTTTTACTGTTAGCACTTAGTAGTATAAAATCATGTTCTAATTTGAACCACAGTCGGGGAGGAGAAGATACATATTGTATTAGGGTACATTATGCAATAAGCAATACAAATATACAATATATAATATATAATTAGAATCAATATATAATATAATGTAAATACATAATAATACTATACACTTATACACTAAACAGGTTTAGTAGAAAGCGTTGTATGACAGTGAACAACGAACACAATTATACAATGTACAACAGTTCTGTGATATAACTTGCACTATTATATGACAAATACATAGGCAAATAGTCAATCATACACATACGTAGTCACTAGGAGTGTAATCATATAGTAGCAACAATAGCATTTAACTAAAAAAATGAAAAAAAGAAAACAAACAATACAACCGTCGCACGTATTTCTGAAGAAAAAGAGGAAAAGATGAAACAAACAATGGAAAAAGTGTCTACTTGATTGCCTTGCAATTGATTCGTCCTTTTTTGAGCAGGACAAGGCTTCCCCAAACGTCAATCAGCAACAAAATCAACTTTGCAACGTTGGTTCTCCACCAACAAAAGAGTAGCCGTCGACGCCCTCCGAAACAACTGCCAAAGGAGGAAGGGAGAAGGACAAATGTGGTCGGAACACCACCACTTGCGCCGTTGGGGTATCTTTGGTTAAAGCCAAGTTCTATCCCTGAGAAGAATTGGGGCTAGATGCGACAGGGAGGAGAACAACGGCCGCGGAAGGCAGCGACATACTGTAGTTGGGGGGGGGGTAACCGTTGTCTGTCACTTGCATGAAACAGGGCATTCTAAACCCCTGCGGGCCACTCTTGTCATTTTTTAATGGGCCAAACAGTACCCGGGCCCAACAAATGGGCTAATTCACCGACCATCCAAAAGGCGTCTTGAAGCAGGCACTCCAAATCAGTTTTTAGGTAGGCGCCCAGGCGGGAAAGGCGGGGTCCAGGCGGCCGCTTATTGGGCCGGCGCCTGCTGGACGCTCAAATCAAGAATTGAGCGGATGGGCCCTTGGGCCGCTTAGGCGGCCGCCTAGCCGGGCGTCTCAGCTGATTTTTAAAGCATTGCATCATACAACACCATTCCAAGAATGCAAACCATTGATCTTCTTCGATTATCGTCTGAATAACCTATATACAGAATTTGAGGTGATTTAGACACTTACAAGTCATGCATAAGAAGGCAACAAAAACGATGCGCTTGAAAAAAATAATCTACGCCACTTTTGTTCTTGGATGAGTGACTTATAAGCATCCAAATATGCTCAAGTTTTATGTAGCTTATAAATGTCACAACAATGAATATCAATGGTTTGGATTTTCTAAGAAATTGACCTTGAACTGCAATCACCAATTGAGTGTAAGGTGTGACGTATACACCAGAGTATATTCTAGCCTCTCTCTCATCTTTTTACAAACTAGCTTCCAACTCGATGGGAGCTAAAATAGTGTAGCTAAACCTTGATATATATCTCTCTCTCTCTGCATGCGTTTGCTAGCAATAAATTGCACCAGTCAAGGATTCAAATCCTCTTAGAGCTTTGATATAAGCGTATCATACTTGCACACATATCCACGTGAATGAATAAAGATAAGTCATCAAGGTTGTTATGGTGATGTTGAGTATTAGAAAAAGAATGTAAACATGTTTGTGAATTGTTACCCTATGAATGTTACTTAATCTTGCTATCAACAGGAAAAACATACCTAGTATAGGATATCAATATTGTGCATGCATTTATGACATCACGTTAACCTTGGCATGCGAGAGAATGAAATAATTGGAAAGGATAATTTTTTTGAATGCTAGAAGCCCTCCAATGAACATAAATACGGGAAGTCTACAACAAACATAAAAATCCTTGATGAAAATGAACGCTAGAAGTGTTGACCGTTAGGTGTGGTGTAGTTGCTCGACTAATAGGAGTGATTGATGCCCCCAACAACTAACACTAGAAGCCCTCAACTCGTGGGCATGGTTTAAATTTTCAACCTTTGTTATTGATGATTACCAAAATAGAAATGCACACAGCCAGTGAGTTGTATGTAATTTCACAAAAAGAAATTGACTAGTTGTGAATTGCTATGTATAATGTTAAGAATCTTAGATATCACATTCCAAATACCGTTTCAGACCAGGGCGTCGCCCCATTCCTGGCAAAGGGGGGGGGGGACTGTCTCTCCTGACTCTACCATGTTGGTGGGAATGAGTATAATTAAATTTGTTCAATTGATATTATATATATATATATATATATATTTAATATCAATTGAACAAATTTAACTATACTCATTCTCACCAACATGGTGAATGACATTATTCCATAAATGTATCTCTTTATTGATTGTGCTTGAAAAGTTTTGTGAAGTAGTTTACTTTGTTATGCCATAGAAATTGGCATCAGAATCCTCATTTGTGAGAGATTAACATACCTAAATTAAGAGAAAATTATCCTTAATGCTAGTATACTCACCTTAATGCACTGCTAGGTGGATTTCAAAGTTCAAACTCTAAACACAAATACAACTTATTCATCCATTTATGTATTATGTACCATGAGAGGGCCCCGACTTCTTCATCAGGTAACTAACCATTTTTCATCCAAATCTGGGACTTTGGGGACTGTTACTGACTGTATTTAGACGGTGACAAGATTCTTAGTGTACTTATTTTCCTCTGCCCATTAAGTGTACTAACATTTTGAATCAATGTGTCCTTCAAATACTTATCAAATACAAATAGTCAAAATTTAAAGTCAAGGGGGTGACAATGAAATAAGCACGTTAGATGTTTACTTAGCCTTTTAGCAATTTGTAAGACCATTACTAGATTTTTTTAATCTTTATTCCTTTTACTACAAGATATCAATTTAAATAGATAGATAATTAAATATTCCAATATATTTCTAATAAATTATAAATCATAGAAATTTTCATAAATTTAAAATGAGATGACCTAATTATTAGAACCGATTTGAATATGTCTACTAAATTCGTTGATCATAAAGATGATCACATTGATTATAGAAATGCATATTGGGAACCAAACTAACCTATGCTAAACAAGATTTCTTTGTTTAATAATATTTAAATAAAAAAAAATTTAGAAACCACCTTTTTATCAGCTATATCTTCTGCATGAATTTGTGTAAATCGAAAAGTGTAGAAACTTGAAAAAACTTAGATCTTTTCTTCTCTACAATTAACAGACTTCACTGGAGCAGTGAAATAACTGTGATCCATGGAGTTTTGCTGTACTTAGCTATCTTTCTTCACTTCTAGGGTTGTTGTCTTCCTTGTTACTAGTATGGCAAAGATGTGGGCCATTGAGGTTATGGTGAAGGATGTTTGCAGTGGTCCTATAAAAGCATCGCATAGTAGCTAACATAATGCATTTCCTACGTGTATATTCAATCCAAGGATGCTACCAACATGTCTTCTTTATGTGAGCTAAATGTTGTGAGGTTACCAAAATACAAAGGCACTTAAGAGACACAATCAAGGAAGAAAGTTACCGATTTTGATGCCTGTTCCGGTGGCAACAGAAACAGTAACTTACCAAAATTTCAATGGAAACTAGAACAAATGTGTTCCTGACGTTTCGACAGAAAAATCAACGAATTAAATATATGAAATTTTACCAAAATTATCTGCCAGTGTAGATCTACTCAAATATGCAATAATATTTCTTATTGGATTTTTGGGGGGTGGGGCCTCATTTTGAGTGAGGGACCCTGAATTTGTTTGGATGGGGATTTCGTTCGAGAATTTTGATGACAATTTCAACGGTGAAATAAAAGAATAAGTCATTATAGTTTGAAAGCACGATATATAGACTTAGACACAAAACTATGCAAAAACATATGCTCGAGGTAGTCCATAACTCCAAATAATACATTATAAATAAAGAAACTTTCGACGATCAATGCGTTTCGACAGTGCATTTGATGTACAATGGCCATATGCATGGAAATAACATGCGAAATTTCGCTAATTTTTGCCGAAATTTTAAACTATGGACCGATGTTTAAAATTTCGTTGAAACTGTCAAAATTTGCTAATTTTTTCTATTTCGGTAACAATAGGACATCGAAATGGACCGTCAAAACTCTCGAAACACGCAGATCGGGTTTTTTACTTTTTCATATACTATGTACTACCTATAGCATATTTTTTTGCACAGTTTTGTGTCTTTAAGTCTATATATTGTGCTTGCAAACTATAATGACTTAAGTCATTGATTTCATCTATGAAAATTGACACTAAAATTCCCCATCGAAATGCCCATTGAAGCAACTCAGGGTCCTTCACTCACAAATGACGAGACCCCACCCCCCACATCCAATATAAAATATTATTACATAATTCAGTAGATCTACACTAGTAGATCATTCTGGTGAAATTTCACAAATTAACTTGTTAGTTTTGCCGTCGAAACACGAAGAGCATGTTTATTGATTTTTTTGTCGAAATTATGTTTATGTGGCCACTGAAACGACATTAAAACTGGACATTTTCTTCTATGCTATGGATATGGACACGTTGGAAGGGGTCTTAAGATGTTAATCCAAACTGTAACGCATGATATGAGAGGAGTTGACCTAACTAGTCGACCACAAATATAATTGTGTATAGAACACATGCAACCAACTTACATAGAAGCTTACAACCCAATGTACAATATAGACATTTCCTTGTACAATATATATGACACCCCCCTCAAGCTGGAGCATTATCATTCGTGCCTAGCTTTTTACACAGAATTTAAACCTGAATTCTGGTTGCACTTGGTTAGATAGATTTGAGAATGATTCCTCATATGCTGTTCGACGCAGAATATCAACATATCAAGTTTAATAGTCGTCTTCCTTGTTTCTTGCGCCTTTTTAACTCTGTGTTATCTGGATGCATATTTTGGGTTTTGTTTCGGTAACGTTATTCTTGTATTGGTATATAGGATGAAGCAGATCGGTTAGATCGACACAGCCAGGAGGAGTTTCTGAAAATAGCGGAGTTTCTTTCTAGTCATGGTATCAGCTCATTGGTTTCAAGCATGGAGAGCTCGGCATCAGAAGTCCTGCGGCTGTAAGTGCACGTTTTGCTCTGTCTTGTTGATGAACTGATAATTCTTTTATAAAATTGAAGAGCCTATCTCAGGCTTGTGTTTACCATTAACCCACAGATTTACAGTGATATTCTTTTATAACCATCTGATGAACTGATAGGTTTTCACACTTTTAAAAAATGACTCCAACATGCTTGAGTCTGAGGTTCATCTGATGATGATTTCCCATCTTTTGATGATACCCTGGTGATATATAATTTGCACTGGTGCCTAATATATCTTTATGTTGGAGGATAGCTTGATAGTGATGCTTGCTCTTCTTAAAGTTTAGATCTCTCTGTCTGTCACCATCTTTATCCTTTTCTACAAATTCATTGTTCTAAAATCAGTTCAAGGCCATACCATTGTCCTTTTTCACTGGTCAGTTCTCAATGGTCAAAACCTGTTTCTTCACACATCACCTTGTATGGGGGCCATCTTGTTGTGCACATTCATTCTGGCTGCCAACCTTGACATCCTTACTTCTTCCTATCACCGTGATGGGAACTATGTGAGGGAGAGGACCCATCCTATTCTAGATGGGGAATGCAAAGTGCATGGCACTTGTTTTGTTTCTTTAGCTGGTATACCTCCAAGTAACAATAGCAGGGCGTTGTTGAGCTCGCTCGCTACACTGTGCTGACCTGCCATCCTCTCCATGAGACGATGCTTAGACATGCTATTGATGAGGCTTATGCCAAAGCTGATAGGATTGGTTTTTGAGTGTCTGTTCTTGGGCATCGCCCTGCTTAACTGCATTTGTAGCCTCTCTGAACATCATCTGCTCACAAGTAGAGCTGATTGGTAGTTTCTCTTCCTTAGGATTGTCTTTCACCTTGATATATAGTTAGTTATACACATTGGCGATGTTGTCCAAGTTCTCCACCAAACCCACACACCCCCGTCTCGCCAATCCTATGTCCTACTACTCAAGCCTTCCCACCACTTTGACACTAATAGCAGCCCATCCTTCTACCTTCTCAAGCGTTCTATTACTTGCATTCTTAGCAGCAACGTCATGCTTTAATAACTCTTATCCTTTCCACCCATCTCATTCCTCCCACAACTCATCACTCCCCATGATCCCATTGCCTGTGCTCGTTTGTTGTAACACTACATACATTTTCTAATGTTGAAATTTCGAAAAGAGCTAATTTCTTCTCAGTCTTCCTCTCAGCGGCTCAGCGCCGCGTGTCAGTTACATATGCCTTATATCACTGAATCAGATACAAACTCTTTGTACTGTACTACTTTCAGTGTCGGAACAGTAAACCTGACTTTGGGAAAAACTTGGTCGGAGGATTTTTCTAATCCACTTCAGTCCAGCTTGTTCTGATTTGACCAACCTAATCCTTGAAGCATGTATGTGGTTGCTGTACCTTATCTTCTTTGGCATTTAGTTGTTGGGAGATTTTTCACTTGCAAATATATATGGCTTACTCCCTGCAGTATTCATAGCCATGTCCATAGGCATATGATATGTTTTCAATGCATTGAGGTTGATCTGTATATTGAATTAGTGGTTGTCAAACATGGATAGAAGTTTTCTTAAACCATAGATTTATATTTCTCTGATATTTAATATAGTAACAATATTGCATACATGCTCAACTCAAAAAACATTAAAAAACAGATTTCAGGCTTAAAATGCAAATAAATTTGCAGAAGCACAGAATAAATTTCATGCGTGATCATCTCTGCACTCAAATGAAGATATTTTCCTGTCGTAATGGTGGACCTGGATTTGGCGTAAAAGCATTCTTATACGACATGCAAAATTTTATTTGCACACAAAAAATAGTGTTAAGATTGCTCAAAGATATCAGTCGATTATTTCATAATCGTAACTGCTAGGAAACTATTTATATAAATTAATTAAAATATGTGGATTTACAATTTCGGTTCAATGATTTAAAGTCAGATTGCCATGTTTCTTGCTGTTATCATGCTATTATCTATATCAAGGACATGCACGTCTTGTTTTCACTTAAGAAGCCCTGAAATAGTGTCCATACCACTCTTTTTGGTGTTGCCTTTTAATTTTTCGTCCAGACATTTCTACGATTTCTCTTTTTTTGAAAGGCTAGATGGAAAATATTACTTGAACACGGAGGGTGGGGTGACTGTTATACTGCTAGTGACAATTGCCAGTTTGGCTTCAGATTCATGCTTACGCATAAGAAACAACATAGCTTTTTGTACTTGTTAGTACATGGCCTAGCTTAATCTGTAGTTGTTTGTCAGGAAGCGGCTACGGGATAACTTCAGCATGACAGAGATGCATGATACTATCTTAAATATAATTGAGTCCTTTATGAATAGTGGGGATTCGAATTCCTGGGTTTCATATTTGATACCTGCGAGCCCTGAAACATACCAGCGTCCCCCATCGTCGTCCTCGTCTGGCTTTGATGACTCTGCTATTCCCTTTGAAACCAGCAATCTGCAAGTATTGATAGAAGAAGCACGTGCTGTCTTGAAAAGGTATCTTCCAACTGATTAAGGTTACTCTCAAAGAGTTATATAGAGGAACTATTTTTCTCCAATACGAATTTCTTTCATATGTTATTTGTTACCATCTGATGCAACTATTCATCCTTGCTGAAGCGCTGAATTTAGGAGAATTGTGGACATATCTTTAAAGAAGGTGATAGAGAAGCTTGTACAAGACCTTGATTCTGGACCCAATGTGCTGCCATTGGCAAAATTGCTACCCAAAATCGCGCAGTTGCCCTCGATGATTTTTGAGGAACCCAGTAGTAACAAATACATTGCAACCATACGAGCCTTGCCTGATGTTGAGTTGTTCTACACCCTCGTTTATACTAACACTGCTTAAGATGTCCTGTTGAATGAGCAACTATGCAACTTCTTCCTTTTCCTTTCCATTTTGTGGCATTGGATAACTTTGGCATACTGCAACTAATTCGGCCTTCAACATGGGGGTAAGCCATTGCCTGGATATGGGATCTGGCAATCAATATTGTTCGTCCAGTTGGAAATAAAAAGAATGAGAGAATTATTTGCAAGTACTTCTTGAATGGTATCCATGAACTTTTGATTTGGAGCTGTTGACTACGAGTTTGGGGAGCTCAGTGCTTGTGTATCAATCTCCCTACCCATTTTGTGTTGGACCTTGCGAAGCTGAATTCTCAAGCAACCATGGAAACATCCTGGCAACTGGCAGCATACTGCAGCCAGTAGAAGATGTCTCAGCTGTAGATTATTCCAACTCAGTTATGGTAGTGTCTAAGCACCCTTTGAATTTATACTTACCCTTCTTGTTGAAAAGTTGGGGTTGTACCAATATATTCAATGTAGAAACACAAGCATTGCAATGCATGTAAAGGAGTTTTTCGGATCCTTAGTTTCAAGCCTTTTCAACATTGTAAACATGACCGTTAATTTTTCTGTGCTTGTGTAGAGCTACAGGTTGTGATTATTGTTTGGATTTTACCATCAAACTTGTTATCCACTTTCGCAAAAGGAGTTTCTCAGTAAAATGAGTGTAGTGTCTTAGATCGCGTGCATTAATCTTGTTTCTGATTTTGTAAAAACGGACAATTTGCTTCAATTATCCTGTTGAGGTGCAAATTTTGTGTCCATGCATGGGCCTGTTTGGTGGTTAGACGTTGAAAATTATAATTGCCTGTTCAAAACAATGAGGCCTGCAGCTACTGCAAGTGTCAAATCCAATCCGCACCTAAAAGTAATGCTAGTATGTCGGACTCAGCTGCTCTCTTTGGCATTGCCACTCCGTTGTGGTAACAACAATTGGGTGCACCTTCGCTGTGGTGGCATGTAAAGAAGAGGCTGGACGTGTTGCTATGCTCTTGGTGGGATAGGTTGTCGTCCATTGTTTTTACTAGCACTAAAAACCAGCTCCCCGTTTGTCTGCTTTTTTCTTCATCCGTCTTTCTCGTTTCTCCTGAGCGGTTTGCCCTGTTCAGTTTGGGTGGATATATTGGCAGCGGTGGGGTCTATGGCATGTTCTCCCATGCCGAGCTTTCATCCTTTGCGATAGTTCCTTTTCGACCATTAAGGTTTGTGTTCTAACTCTTGTCCCCTTGCTCTGCCTTTTTTTAGTCGCTCTTTGATTCAATTCATTTCATATGACAAGTGCATGTTTTATTTAGTAATTTTCGTTAGTCTTTAGTTGAGGCCGCCAATGCTGCTGAGCCTAGTGGCATTTATCAAATGATGAGTTTGGTGTCCATCCATTTAGCTGTCGTGGATATGTGTGCCTTATATCTTTCTCTTAATATGTATGTCCTCTTAGCACTGGTAATGGAGGTCTCTTGTAACTATATTACTGTGTAGGCACTTCTTGTAGATGTTGCAACATTGGCCATGATGTTTCCTTGTAAAGTAGAAAGTATATACTATATTATTATGTAGGCAATGCGACATCTAGAAATGAGTCATTTTTTCCCATCTCCTTACAAAGTTGGCGAGTGCTGAAATTTCTATATCTTATCTTCATTAATTCTGGATTATACTTATCATACATTCTATTTATATCATTTTTGAGGCATTGAGCTAGATCTACCTAATATATTCGATGCCGAGTCGTTTAGCTTGGCTTGTCCTCCTCGGGGAACTCGGATTTGAATCCTCTGTTTCACATTGTATTTACCCTTATCCTAATCTTGCTCACTAGGTCATATCATGATTATGTTGGGTACTTCCTACTTGATTTGATTAGTAATAAAAGACAAATTTACTTGGTGTTAATTTTAATATGAGATCACGATTAATCATAGTAATGAACAAATCATGTTAGACTCAATGGCATATGGTTTTGGATTGAGGACCTCAACATGTGATCATATGCATATTAATAGTATTTATTTTTATTGGGTCCCTAGTCAGATACCGTTGTAGAATTTAGGAAAGCAACATTACAATAAAACTAGTATGTATGATGATTGATGATAACATCTCATTAGTCATTATATTGTATATCAAGTCTGACACATAAGTTCTTGTTAGAGAACAAGTGTATTGGATTGACCCAACATGAGAATGATACATGGGTCGTAGAATGACCGTCAACATCATGCATCAATGTGACAATGGTGACTGTGATCCTTGCACGATCCTTGCACCTAAAGTCACTATAATATTCACCTATTATTCATTCTACTTTAATAATACTCAACATGAATATATGGGTTCCAATAAAAGTAGTGATTGGGCGTGTTGTAACACATGTGCATTAATGTGAGTGTCGCATATGAGAATTGTCCCTCATATTTTAGCGATATCTCGACCACTTGATAAGTGAAATTAAGAAATGCATGTCTATGCTCATGTGAGTCAATATTGGACATTGAGCTCATTGTATACAAATAGTCTACTCTAGATAAAAAAACATAGATTTGAGTATTATGAGGATGACTACCCCTCAAGTTGAACATGTATATGTGTGGTGAAGGATTACACGGTCATGGTAACATTAGTCACAAGAAGGCTAAACTTGTTCTCTAGTGGATTCTAGTTACTTGGTTAGCAATAATGTGTTGCTAGATACCACACATTGGTTGTGAGGCATTGCCATCACTAGAAGGCTAAACTTGTTCTCTAGTGGATTCCAGTTACTTGGTTAGCAATAATGGTAACATTAGTCACAAGAAGGCTAAACTTGTTCTCTAGTGGATTCCAGTTACTTGGTTAGCAATAATGTGTTGCTAGATACCACACATTGGTTGTGAGGCATTGCCATCACTGTCAACGTGATATGTTACCTATAGGGTTAGACACATATGATGCTCAAGGGAAAATGAGATTAAGATAAAATTCATAATTGGGATAGTTCTTAATTGATATAAATTAGGTTATGACCCAATGGACGATTGAGATTGCGAAATCAACCAATTGATAGGAAGTCCTTCGATAAAGGAATTATCAATATGAAGTTGAGTCAATAGAACGAGTGATTACATATAGAAAAGTTTGCATAAGCTTTATTTAATTGTTTGAAATGTCAAATGATTGATTGGCTAGTCTAAACAATAATATGAGGTGTCAATCGATCGACTGAGATGATTAATGCACTTATCATAATAGCCCAATGGATTGATTGGCTGTCTAGTCGACTAATAGATAGTTATTCGAGTCAGCCAATATCTGACTGCTATTATGTAAAGGACTTGAGTTTTGTGGGAACCCAAACCTATGCCTCCCCTGTGTATAAAGGGGGTAACGTCGTCATACGACACAAAAAATTCTCCCTTTGAGAGAGAGAGAGGAAACCACTACAGGCACATGCTACACTAGTGAGACGAAAGAAAGTCTTGTTGCTAGCACATCAATAGTTTGGACCTGTTTCTCCTTATAATCATTGGTGGCGCCCCAAGGTTTCCCACAATATGTGTGGATGACATAGATGCATTTGCACATGTTTGGAATCTATAGTTTATCCTTCAACAAGGAGGAGATGATTTCTTGGTGGTGTTGCTGCTGCAAGATTAATGAATTACTGACCATATTCAACTTCAAATTCAGATCTAGAATAATAATTAACGACACTAAACAAACATATTCGATTGTCTAACAACAACATCACAACAAGGTATAATTAATATCCCAATCTTGTCACTTTGTCGATATTCTTTGAGTATGCTGGATCCCTGACATGATTTTAAAATTATTTACAATTTGGCTACACAACTGACTCAGCGAAACCTTACAATGGTATTATAGTCATGTCATATGCCGACTACATTGTTTAGGGTTTTGAATAGCTCTTTCCTTTTTTTTTTGGATGACACAATGCAAATGTTAAATGTATGATCACCAACCACCATGTTATATATACACACACATGCAAATCTTTCCATATTTATCTTATAATGTTGGTAATCTAACATGGATACATTTCCACACATACATACATACACATACATATATATATGTATGTATGTATATATGTATATATGTAATGTATATAACATTAGCTATTGTGATAGGGGACCAAATATTAACATGAACCAATGTGAAGCCTTCGAATTGGTTTTGTTTTGTGCTCGTGGATATGGAAAACTAGACCCGTTTGGCGTGTTTTTCTTCTTCAAATTGTGCATGTGTTTGGTAGAGTAAAATGGCATGTGTTCCATGCCTCTATCTTTTAATTCTTCATACATGTATATGGAGCACATTCCATGCTTTTTTATATAAATGCTCCATATAAAACTTATTTGTGTAACAAGATAGATATAATATCTTCACTAGTGAAGTATGAAGGAAAGATGAATGCGATCAGGAGCAAACCAAAGAAAGAATTTCCTTTGGAGTGCATCAGATGAAGATGACACAATGAAACCATCATCAAACAAAGATCAACTCCAGTAGACCTACTAGCCAATCGATTGGACGTGCCATCCTATCGAACAAAAATCCTGATAGGTCATAATCAATTTTACATGTGGTTTAGTTTGTTTTGTTATTGGTGACAATTCTTCTTCTTCGATCAAGTTGTTAGTTTCCAATCCAACTTTTTAGTGCATGTGATTTATGTATATGTTACTATAATAATATATATGTAATGGTGACAAGATATATATGTGTATTATATGAAATCCCTCAAATACAATATAAATTTTAAGGCACCTTCCATTGTGCAATACACATTAAACCCTCAATTGGCTATGCATGGGATTGCCAAAGTAAGCTGTGTCATCTATCTTGGTGAGGCTTGATGATAAGCATACAGTTCTACCAAAGCATGGTGCATAAATTATTACGTTGGCCTTTGGTTTGGACCTAACTAGGTGAATTTAATAGAATTTCATACCTATAGGCATAAGTATGGTATGTATCTTATATGATGAATATAACAAAGAACCGTGCTATCATCTAGCGAAGAATTTCGTTGGATGCTATATGTAAATGTTACCTATCTAAATAATCAAGTTGTGTGTGATCATCCAAATCTTACTCATAGCTTGATGAAATATGGACTTGGCATGTTAAGAAAATTTCTCAATGTAATATCCGGATTGAAGTGTGGGATATTAATTTGAATCAAAATATTGGGAGTGATTTAGATTAAAGGCCAAATTAACATCGAAAGATATTTTCAAATCAAAATTTTCATTACTACAAATATTTTTCCTAAATCAAATGCAAAATAAAAATAACCACTTCTCATTGAGATCGATCCTCGAGAAAGAAAAGGTGTATCAAATAACTTTCTTGATTGGTATTGGACTTTAAGAATTGTTCTTACTCATGAGCACAAGTTTCATGTCCTAGAAACAACACTACTATAAGAACCAACTCCAAATGTTCCTAGGGCAAAATAGGAATCTTAATCACAAGTGTAATGATGACACCGTAGATCAATGAATCATGAGATTCATAAGAAACATGAGAACATGGGTGATCTAGAGATGGATACACATCTTAGGAGTATGTTCCAAGAGCAAAAAAGAAAAGGGACATATCATGTCTCCAAGAAATTATTTAAGTGCAACATGACTGAGGGTGATCCATGTGGGTCCCATTTTCTCAAGTTGATTGTGTAGGTGGAAAGCCTAGTAAGTTTGACATTTCCCTCAGACCAAATTTGTCCATAGACGTGATCCTACAATCATTTTTACAATCTTACATTCATTTTGTTATGAATTAGAACAGTAACAACTCTATACACGATTGCTAAATTACTTGACACGTTGAGAATATATAAGATTCAAATAAAGAAACACAAGCTCAAAATTAGTTTTGATGGTCACAAAAGGAAAATGAAGGTATGGAGGGCAAAGTAAAATCTTAGAGAAGTTCTAAGTATAGTAAAAAATCTAAGTCATTGTACTTAAAACAAAAAGATGAGTAGGAAAGGAAGGCAATTGTCACCAACTTGGATAGTGAAAACAAAATTACCTCTTTGCCTAGAGGAAGTAAAGAATAAGAAGTAAGGGATAGAGATATTTATTTCAGATATGTATGCTATAACGATAAACTTATCTACTTCATCATAGATATTGAATGGTAGACATGAATTTCACATAATTTCTAATATGCATGATCTAGAAAGAAGTAAACCTCTTAAAAAGGGAGACATGGATATAAAAACTTATAGTGGAGCAAGAGTTGTTTCCAAAATAGTGGACTTGTAGTATAGTTAGAGAACTACTATTATGTACATGTCATATATGAGACATGATCTCTGTACCTTGTTTTGACAAGAACAATTTTGAATTTATATAAAGAATGGTCTTTGTTCTATTTCAAAATGTAGGATCTTTTACGGAAATGCCTCAATGTATTATGATCTATATTTTTTGGATATTGAGAGAAGAAAATATAATATAAAAACCAAGAAGCTAAAACTCTATGGTTGAAAAAAACTTATCTCTGGCATTTTTGCTTTGGACACATTTATAATAAGTGCACACATATAATCCATAAATATGGATATTTGTAGTCAGTTGATCTTAAATCAATTGAGATACGTGAATTTTGTTTATTGAGGAAGATGCATGTCACCTACCAAAACCTAGAATCTTACCCTATTTGGTGACTAGGAGGTTATTAAACTTGGTTCCTTAAATTTGACTAAACAAGGATAAAGTTACAACTTATTGTATATTGTTAGTGCATATGCCATGAATAACTCAAAGGTAACCCATAATATATAGGCTTGAAAACAAATATGATACATTTAATGACATTAGGTTCTATAATTAACATCTCATATCAAAATACACTTATATTAACATATTAATTTAAGTATGTACTAACATGTAAGTAAATCCACTATATATGTCACTTATGTTTCCTTTGCTAACTAATATACATATAATGGTTAAAATATGTTTAATAAAAGGTACTATATGCTTTGGAATAACAATTAGTATTTCCATGTCCAAAAATATGAATAAGATACCAATATTTAAATAAATATGAATTTAATGGACTTAATAGGTTGAATGAGTAAAATATCAAATTCCATGCATAAGAATGTAAGGAAACTCTTTTGTAAACAATGTAAAGATAATGCGACTTTGAATGATAAATAATGATGGTAATGTTAAATAATACAATGGTGATAAGCCTAATGCTCTACTTGTATTATAACTCATAAAAAGAAATTTCAAAACCTAAATTAAATGGAAGAATCATGATATTTTGATTCCATTTAGCATAAGTGTCAAGTTTCACATTATTTGAACAATAATAACTATCCTAATTTCATTAGAAAAGAAAAAATTAATTTAGGGTAAAAATATTAAATAAATCATTAAACATCTTCAAAAGTGAGAACAAATCTCTAATATGGTTTCTACATATCTTATTCAATATAGGTGTAAATATTCATCTAGTTTGAGTATTTAATGCACCCTCAAATAGATTTAGAAAGAAATATGCTTTTAAAGGACACATTTAATTGAATGTACCCAATAGTATTATCTATTTCCTATAGTTCTTGACTTTATCTCGGTCACATGCTTCTTTTCTTTTTTTCCATCCTTCCCTTTCTAAAACGCCATCCTATGGTCAAAATATTCTATGCCGCAATCCGATGGCTAAGATGTAGTCTCCTTCCTCTGTTTCTATGCTACGATCCGACGGCTAATCTATAGTCTCCTTCTTATGTTTCCTCCACTGGTCAGAAACCAGTTAGCCATGATTTCTTTCTTTATCCCTCTCTCCTTCATATCTTCACCAAGCTATAAGGTTTCTTCTATTCCAGTTTCTTCTCTCTTTCCCGAATTGAACAAGTCATAACTCACCTTCCATCTTGGTCTATGGATGAAATGCCCAAAAGTGGCACTGACTCCTTTGACACCCCAAGTTTTTAGACTCATCCATACCTAGCATAACTTGTATATAACAACTCAAAAACCACCGCTAATACTCCCTAAAATCTTCTCCATCTCCAATTTGTTCTGCGGAGTCGTGTGTTGCTATCGTGAACTCCATCTACAATGTCAGTTACATCAAGTTTTGCTGCGCATCTCCAGCCATCATAAGCCAATAGAACTTGTAGTTTCTTCCTAACATTCTCTTTCAATCTCACATGTTCTAACCGATTGCAATAAAAACCCATGTGTTTTTTATTTATTGCCTCGATACCACTACTTTTTCATCGACGACAATGTAATTCTCAGATGTTTGTTATCTATTTTACTCAGTGGTTACTTTGCTATTTTTTATGTGGCCTTCTGATATCATCTCGCATGCCCAACGATGTGTGTTCCTCTCCAATTTGTCCAGTTTCTTTGTGTTTTTCCTATTGCTCCTTCCTGCTAGCCATGGCGGAAGAGCTTTTGAGAATCGTGAACATCTATACCCTATGTTTATGCTCTTTGAGACCGGTAATGTCTCACGAATTTGTTGGTGGTCATTCCCTGGTGATCTAGTCGATGGATTCACAAGTTTAATTCATTGATTTAGGCTTCTTTGAGCAAGGCGTTTCTCACATGTGTGTCTGAAATTGAAGAAGGAATAAGTCAAGTTTGAATTCACAAGAATACCCTTGTTGTGGTCTTTGTTAGATCGTGACCCTAACGGGTAAAATTGTCTTTTCACCTTCTACTATTTCCTTTTTTGCATTGAGCTTTGTGCCATGTGGCAGTAGGTCTGGCCCAGTTGGCCAATCCCAATACGGCCAACTAGGATGGGTGTTTTAACCTGATGATATGACAGACACATCTTAAAGGAATTTTTCTGATTGGCCGATATTTCCAAAATTCATATATAATTCTCTGGTTATAAAAAAATTAAACAAAAATACTCTTTGGAATAGAAAAAGATTTTCTACCTAATGAAATCTAATTTATAACCTAAATCTACTAATAATAAGACTATAATTTAGAGATTGAAATATACACACATTAATTGATGATACCGATATTTGAAATGTAGTAATAGGTAAGAAGAACCCTGACTTGGATCTAGGGTTTGTATTTTGACAAGTTGGTTCACATCTTAAGGTATGATGCATCTCTACATCCATATTGAGAAATTAATCATATTTATCTCTCTCTTCATCCTATTTGAGGCATTTATTAATGAATTATCTCTTTTTGACTGAATGACCTATCTTGGTTTAACCTTAATGAATTTGAATCCCTAATACTATTGAACTATCTATATTTCAAGTTGGAATCTAAAATTGTATTATGCTTCTCGATGAAACTCTAATTTTGGGATTGTACCTGGTTGTTCCTCATGGTGATATGGAACCTTAATTCGCTCGCTTTTTTAGTGGATGATTCTTATTGACCATTTATGTGATGGAAAATCTCATTAATTCTATTTTGTGACTTACTTTCACTTGCCTCTAGATTTTGCATGCTTTGTGATTTAGTAGGCCTAGAGTTATATAAGTACTTTGGTTTTATGAGGTCATGTACCCTTTATATTTTGGGTTGGAGGTTATGTGTCCCATACCCAGGTTTTGTGCCCACCTTATATATTGGGAAGTTTGTTTATGTGCATTACTTTATCAAGTTATGGGTTATGTTCCCTAGAGACCATCATTATTTATGTCTCTCTAGTTCTAAGTTTATCTCACGTGCATGCATGTTGAATATAGTTGATGGATTATGTTCCCTAAATTCTTCAAGTGTGCTTTTGTGGCATATCTTATATGTAATGGCAAGTGTAACTATTGTATTATCATCATATTGAAATTTATATTCTTTTGATATCCACTTGGATTATACGTCTCTTCTTGTATGGGAAGCCTTATTATATTTAATGTCCTTTTTTCTAATGTTGCTCAAATCCCCAATTAATATGCTCATACTGGCTTTTATGTTGATAATATCCACCTTTGTCTTCTCTTGTGGGGTATCTACCAACCCCTTAGGTAGAGAGCAAGGAGTGAACCAAGGTTGACCAGGACAACTCTGGGTGTAGTATATCCTTCTTGGGAGATAGATTCGAGGTGGTTACATAACCCTCTACTGGTCCTATGCTTTACTTTACTTTTCTTATGTATAGCCTTGCATGGTCAAGGAAGCATGATATAAAAAGCATTGAATTAGTTAGATCTTTTATCTTCTGCTGCTGCATTTGGTATCTTGAAACATACCTTTGAATAGATTAGATTATCATCTCCTTAAGACAACTTGGTTATGTGTTTGGCATATGGGATGTTTTCATTTATTTGATTTAGTGAGGAGTGGATCCCCTCTCTTGTCCCACTCCTTATAGTATGATATTAGAGCCAATAGTAGTTGATTAATCTAACTATTTCAATCTTATCTCTCTTAGGATGTTTACTATTTTTGTCGCTTATACCTAGTACCCTTGTCTTGTGCATGCATATATTTATGGATGGAGATAACTCCACTATTGACAACCTATTTTGTTTTGAGATACCCCTGAATAAAAATATGGAATTCCTAGGATGGATCATCCTTTTAACACTCAAGTGTCTCAAGTTAACCTACGACTGAGAGTCAACCTTTAGTGAGCCAGTCTACCCTGCCATGTGTTGTGGCTACATGGGATTGAGTATCTCCCTTGAGCAAGAAGTGTCTTATCTAATATAGTTGCTTTCTAAAACCCTAACGGGAAAGGTTAACCTAGTTTCTACTCCATAGAAACCTAAGGAGTACACCCTCTCTGAGTTCATGAAGATGCAACCCACAACTTCTAGGGTGAAAGTGAAATCAATATGATAGACAAGGCCGATGAATAGGTTCTCTCCATGGAGCATAATTTTCAGGTTTTGTCATGTCCTGAGTACCAGAAGGTTAGGTTTGGCATATACATACTTGAAGATCTTGCTCTCCATTGGTGGAATAGTATTGCAAGGACACAACTCTATGTCTTGGATGCAATTTTTGGTTATCTTACATGAGAAGTACATCTCATCCGCTTCTCCAAGGAAGAAGGAAGCATAGTTTTACAATATAAAGCATCACCCCTTGTCTATGGTGTAGTATGTACAAAATTTTCTCTTGTTGGAAAGGTAAACCAAGAGATTGTATGAGGAGAGATGTTCTAATATGTTACTTGAAGGACTCAACTACAACATCATACATGCTCTAGTACCCCAACTTCCTTTGACTATCCAACAATTGGTGGATAAAGCTTCGCCAGTTGAGGCTTATATAGGATATCAACCTCGGGATCATGACAAGAAGAGGAAGTTCTCATGTGATAATTATAAGAGGGACATGTGTACTAAGTGTCATGGTTATAATCCTCCTGGAAAGCGTATTCAAGAAGAAAATCAAGCAAGACCTCAACCCAACTTCCAAATCGTATGCCATCATTGCAACGAGCCTAGACATATCCGATCTAGATGCCCCAACTTTGAGATGGGTATGCACCAGATCAACAAAAACAACCTCATGAACCTCCTCAAACTAATAATAATGGAATAAGACATGTTGAGAGACTTGTTGGAAGGGTTTTTGCTTTGGATGGCCAATAAATCTATGAAGAAGATAATGTTGAAGGTGACCCTTAATCTTTTACTTAGACTTCAAAGCTATGTTTACCTTTGCCCATATTTTATAATGAAAGTGATGATGTGCAAGAATTTTGGAAGAACTATTATTTTTACCAATAGGGTTGTTTGAATTTTTAGGTTAAATTTTTTAAGGGTGCAAAGTAGTTGGTAAACTAATATATTTTTATTTTTATTTCAAGTACGAAATCCTTTTAAGGGGTGGAGTGTTGTAAAGTACCAAAACCTAAAATATTATCCTATTACATGACTAGGAGGTTAGTAAGCTTGGTTCCTTTGATTTACTAACAAGGATAAAGTTATACCTTAATGTATATTGTTAATGGATATGCCATGAATGACTCAAAGGTAACCCATAATATAGAGGTTTGAAAATGAATATAATACATTTAGTGGCATTAGGTTGTATAATAAGGATCTCATATCAAAATACATCTATATTAACATATTAGCTTAAGTATGTGCTAACATGTAAGTAAATCCATTAAATATGTCAAATATGTTTTCTTTACTAACTAATATGCATATAATTGCTAAAATATATTTAATAAAAGGTGTAATGTTTTTTGTAATAGAAATTGGTATTTTAATGTCCATAAATATGATAATGTGCCATTATTTAAAAAATACAGAATTAATGGAATTAATAGGTTATATTAGTAAAATGTGGATTTTTGTGCATAAGAATGTAAATTTTTTTTGATAACAACGGGAAGATAATGAGACTCCAAATAATAAGTGATGATGGTAATGATGTGACATTATAATAGTATAATGGTGATAAGCCTAAACCTCTAATTGTATTAGAACTCATTAAAGGAGATCTCAAAAACCCAAATCTAATGGAAGAATCGTGATCCTTGGATCCCAATCTGTATGGATACCAAGTTTCATATTATTTGAACAATAATAACTACCATAATTTCATCTAAAAAAGAAAATATGAGTTAAGGCCAAAAATATCAAATAAATTATCAAATGTCTTTACAAGTGGAAATAAATCTCAAGTTTGGTTTCTTCATATCCTATTTAGTTTAGATGTAATTTCATCTAGTTTGAGCATTTAATGCACCCTCAAATAGATTTAGAAATAAATATGCATTTAAAGGACACATTTGATAAAAGTACCAATTCATTCTATCTATTTGCTATATTTCTCGACTTTATCTCTTTCACGCGCTTCATTTGTCACCCTTTACTTTCTAGCGCACCCCCCTACAGTCAGAATCTTCTACACCATGATCTCAAGTTTTGTTTCTTCATATAAAATAAATTATCAAATGTCTTTACAAGCGGAAATAAATCTCAAATTTGGTTTCTTTATATCCTATTTAGTTTAGATATAATCTCATCTAGTTTGATCATTTAATACACCCTCAAATAGATTTAGAAATAAATATGCATTTAAAGGACACATTTGATAAAAGTACCAATTAATTCTATCTATTTGCTATATTTCTTGACTTTATCTCTTTCACACGCTTCATTTCTCACCCTTTACTGTCTAGAACACCCCCTATAGTCAGAATCTTTTACACCATGATCCAATGGATGATCTATTATCTCCTTCCTCTATTTCCTTCACTGATAAAAAACTAGTTAGCTATGATTTCTTTCTCCATCCCTCTCTCCCTCATATCTCCACCAATAAGCAATATTTCTTTGGATCTAGTTTCCTACCTATTTACCAAAACAAACAAGCCATGACTCACCTTACATCTTGGCCTATGGACAAAACACCCAAATGTGGCATCAACCCCCTTGTCACCCCAAGTTCTTAGACCCATCCACACCTAGCATAACCCTTATATAACAACTTAGAAACCACTTCCAGTACTCCCATACTCTTATCCATCTCCAATTTGTTATGCAGACACGTGCGTTGCCACCACAAACTCCTTTTAGTATTATGCCAAGTTCCCATGAGCATCTCCGACAATCGTAAGCCAATAGAACTCCAGTGAGTTTCTTCCAAACCTTCTCTTTTAATTCCACATGTTCCAACCAAATGTGAATTAGAGCGCTTCTATTTTAAATTTCTACCCTCAATTATACTAATTTTTCTGACAATGGCAATGGAATTCTCATAGGTTTCTCATCTCTTTACTCAACGGTTACTTCACCATTTTCTTTATGACTTCACGATATCATCTCGCATGCCCAATGATGTGTGTTCCTCTCTAGTTCGTCTAGTTTCTTCATGTTTCGCCTGTTGCCCCTTATTGACAGTCATGGAGGAAGAGATTTTGAGAACTCTGGTAAAGACCCTATGTATATGCTCTTCAAGATCTATTAGGTCTCACATATATGTTGATGGTCTTTCCCTGATGATCTGGTTGATTGATTTATAAGTTTGATTCATGGATTCGAGCTTCTTTGAGCAATGTGTTTCTCACGTGTGTATGCCTGATATTAAGAATGAAGAAGGTCAAGTTTGGATTCACAAGAGTACCCTTGATCTAGTCTTTGTTTGATTGTGACCCCGAAGGGAAAAATTGTCTTTTTACCTCTTTTGTTTCCTTTTTTCGTGTCAAGTTTTGTAATGTGTTGGCAGCATGCCCGACCTAGTTGGCCAATCTTGATAGGGCCAACTGGGATGGGTGTTTTAACCAGATGATATGACATATGTGGCTTAAAGGATTTTTATGATTGGTTGATATTTCCAAAATTCATTGCCAATTCTATGGTTATAAAAAAATAATGCAAAAATACTCGTTGGAATTAGAATTTTTTTTCTACCTAATTAAAGCTAATTCATAACACCAATAATAAGACTCTATGATTAAGATATTAAAATTATACATACATTAATTAATGACACCAATATTTAAACGTAGTAATAGGTAAGAAGAACCTTGACTTGAATCTAGGGTTTGGACTTTGACAAGTTGGCTCACATCTCAAGGTATGATGCATCTCCATATCCATATTGAGAAATCAATCATATTTATATCTCTCTTGAGACTTTGTAAGGCATTTGTTAATGAATTATCTCTTTCTTGACTTAATGACCTATCTTGGTATAATCTTAATGATTTTGAATCCCTGATATTATTGAACTATCTACATTCCATGTTGGAATCCAAAATTGTATTGTGCTTCTTGATGAAACCCTATTTTGGAATTGTACCATGTTGTTCCATATGGTGAGATGGTACCTTCATTTGCACACTTTTGTAGTGGATGATTCTTGTTGACTATTTTTGTGATGGAAAATCTCATTAATTCTATTTTGTGAATATACTTCCACTTGCCTCTACATTTTGCATGCGTTGTGATTCAATAGGCCTAGAGTTGTACCAAGTACTTTGGTTTTATGAGGTTATGTGCCCTTTATATTTTTGGATGGAGGTTATGTGCCCCATACCTGGGTTTTGTGCCCACCTTATATATTGGGGAGTTTGTCTATGTGCCTTACTCTATTATTGCCCTAGCCGTCATTGCTTATTCATATTTCACTAGTGCTATGTTTAACTCACATGCATGTGGGTAGATTATAGTTGATGGGTTATGTGCCCTAAATTCTTCATGTGTGTTTTTTGGCACATATTAGTTGTGATTAACGATAATTGAAACTATTGTATTATCATCTTATTAAAATTAATATTCTTTCGATATTCACTTGGATGGTACTTTTCTTCTTAGATGGGAAGCCTAGTTATATTTGACGTCCTTTCTTCCAATGTCGATCAAATCCCCAAATAATATGCTCATACCAACTTTTATGTTGATAATATCACCTTTGTATTCTCTTGTGTGGCATGCTTCCAACGTCTTAGGTAGAGATCAAGGATGAGTGAACCAAGGTTGACTAAGACAACTCCAGGTGTGACTGATCCTTCTTAGGAGATAGATTCAAAGTGGTTATGTAACATCCCTGACCTGGGTTATGAATTAAACCTAGATGTTTTGCCTAATAAGGCTGAGTAGATTCTTAATATTACCTTGGGAAAAGTAATTAGGGCTCATGAGGAACTTATGTTTCAATTTTGGTCCTGTTTAAACAATGTTGAAGCAATGATTGCTTATTTTGGACTAAAGTGCAAATTACCCAAGTTGAGGGGTTAAATTGCAAATGTTTCATGATAAGATGTTCCTTTGATTTTGAGACATCATAAGAATGAATATGATGTAGTGGTATGGTTTTCACAAGCTTGGGCACTAAGATTAAGCTTGTAAAGCAATCCTTGTGCATTAAAACCTAGTTTTGGTGTAATGTGCAATTTACCCAAAACCTAGGGTTCAATATGCAAATTACCACTTCAATAAAGTCCCTAATGTTTCTTGGCATCAATTAGAGCAAATAAAATGAGAGGGGTGCCTCATTTGAATTAAGTTGGAGGAGAGAGAATCTTGATATTAAAATAATCAAGATTTAATCTTAAGTGAAACCCTAATTCAATTTAGGGCAAAAATGAATGTATTAATTAAAGGGCCTTCAACCAAAATGTTATTGGTTGATTTTGAATAAGGATGGACGTTTCTTTGCCAAGATAATGAACGAAAATATCTTAAGTAGGTGAAATTCCACTCACCTTATAAGGAAAAGAATTTCCACTCAAAAAGATATATTAATATTATAATGGATTAAGGTGCTTATTTTCTTTTCCCTTAATCCATGGATAATGGAAGGGAATTCGGTGGCTTTGAGTTGCCTTTGTATGCAAGCAAACCAAGGAGGAAGAGGTGGTACTATTTTTGGAATTAAATGCATTTTAATAAGGCATTTTCTCTCTCATCAATTTCCTTATAAAAGTGCCATTTCCAAGCCCAAACCAAGGCCTTTTTCGGATTTTCTTCTTCCCCTTGCTTGCAAAACTGACCAAGGATCTAGGGAGGAGCAGGGAGCACGTCCCCAACCTGTGGGTAATCCCTTGACCTTCGTTCTCCTTGATTTCATGGTGGAAATCGAAAATAAATTATGGATTCCTTCTTATTTCGATCTCCTCTTCAACCCTAGCCAACTTTTACAATCAAAAGCTTGAGGACGAGCCTAGGGGGAGTTGCAAGAGCTTCATCCACCATTAATGGCGTGAGATTGGAGCTTTGGATCTCAATTGGAGGCGGGTTTTATAACTCAAACCCTTAAACATTGCTATTGCATCAATTCTCTATGCTTTGTTGATTGATTTCTTCAATTTGATACACACTTGTTTCTTTGCTGCAATTTCCATCAAGAACGGTTGCTGTTCTTGGTTGTTCGAAGGAAGGGGATGATGACATAATACTATATGCTTATCCAAAGAAAATTACCAAGCAAAACCGTTTTGATATCTACTCCAAATCGTTTTAATTTGATTGGCTATGCGGTTTCAGCAAACCGTTTAAGGGCAACCGTTTGGGAGAAAACGGTTTCAAGACCGTTTGAGATGGTTGACCAAGCGTTTACCATTTGGGAATTTTGTTCCTAATTATGTAATCGGATTACCCTCCAAATTTGAGGGATTAACTCCAAAGGAATCGAGAGTTGAAGGCCAATCAATTAGGCAATCGAATTGATATATGTGCTGATTTTCAACCTGATTAACTTGACCTGGTTGAGCAAACGGTTTCAAGACCTTTTGAGATGGTTGACCAAGCGTTGACCGTTTGTGATTACTGTTCATAATTATGTTTATTAATAACCCTCCATATTTTAGGGATTAACTACAAAGGAATCGTGAGTTGAAGCCTAATCAATTAGGGAAACCTAATTGGATTAAGTGCTGATTTTCAATCTGATTTAATTGAACTTTTTGGGCAAACGGTCTCAAGACCATTTGAGTGCGTTGACCAAGCGTTGACCGTTTGGGATTACGGTTTCTAATGATGTGTTATAATGACTCACCGAATTTGAGGGATTAACTTCCAAGGAATCATGAGTTGAAGGCTATTCAATTAGGCAAACCCTAATTGAAAACAGTGCTGAAATTCCAATGAGTTAAGTTGAGATTTTGGGTTGATTAGCCCAAACGGTGTCAAGACCGTTTGGGGATCACCCAAACGGTCTCAAGACCGTTTGGGGGTCACCCCAAGACAGTTTGGAGGTCTGGGGTCAAGTATAGTTGACCAATTGAAGGTCCAAAGGTACTAATCATATTGCAATGTAGTGCTGCTTTGTTGATCAACTCGATAGACCAATCCATGATGATTTTTCACTAGAATCCAAAGGTTGGATGGGCCAAACGGTCTCAAGACCGTTTGGAGCTCATCCAAATGGTCTCAAGACCGTTTGGTGGTCACCCAAGACCGTTTGGAGGTCTAGGGTTGAGTATGGTTAGGTGTTTGAAGGTCTAAAGGTACCAAGCTGTTATACAATGCAATGCTGATTTGGTGATCAATCCAATGATCCAAACCTTAATTGGATGGCTTGGATTTGAGTGATATGATGGGAAAACAGTCTCAAGACCGTTTGGAGGCCATACAAACGACCTCAAGACCGTTTGGGGTCAGGTCATACCCAATTTGGATAATGGTTCAATAGTTTCAAGGTAACCAATCTTGCATTGATGAGTGTTGTTGGATCTTCGATTCCAAACCCTAATTCAATTGAATCAAACCCTAATTGATGATCAATTGAGGGTCAAATCAGTTTAAGGTTGACCTATTAAACTCAATTGAAGTATGAGTATAGGTCCAATTGATGATTGGTTCCATGAATTCAATGATTGAAGGAATCAACATTGAAAACCCCAATTCAATTGGATACCTCATGTCATTGAAGGTCCAATTGATCAAACCTTTTTGGAAACCTAATGTAATTAGGTGAGAGATACCCTTAATGGTACTAATCAATAATGCATAACAAATGCATGGATCCAATATATGATTAGTAAACCCTAGTTGAGCGTGTATCCTTATGAACCCTGGTTGAGGGTGTATCCTTGTGAAACCCTAGTTGAGGGTGTATCCTTATAAACCCTGGTTGAGGGTGTATCCTTGTGAAACCCTAGTTGAGGGTGTATCCTTATAAACCCTGGTTGAGGGTGTATCCTTGTGAAACCCTAGTGGAGGGTGTATCATTGTGAACCCTGGTTGAGGGTGTATCCTTGTGAAACCCTAGTTGAGGGCGTATCATTGCGATTGTTTATAGACACCTTTATAATAAAGTTATGCCTTAAACTAAGATAAGTCCATATCACGTGAGATAGTTGGACAATTCTAATGTGTGGCCTATGCATTATATGCTAAGGGTGAGTATTCTGTGATGGAATGTATTAAGAGGGCAAATACCTTAATACAAGATAAAGTTGGTTAACTCAAGAGGGTCTGAATTAATGAGAAATGGGGAACCCTAACCCTAATTTGGGGAAAAGGGAATGATAAACCATGTTTGATAGTGAACCCTAATTCCTGGTTAAGGAATGATGGTGTTACTATTGTATCACATGATGTGATGAATATCTTGTATGACTGTTATCATGCCTAATAACCATGCAGGTATGATGAGATGATGAATATAGCCAAGTTTGGGCTGTGACATTTATATAATAAATGTTGATTGGCTTTTTGTGCGTTGATGTTGTTGTTGCTTAATAAAAGTAACAATGTGTACGGATTTTATGAACCATGTGAATAAGTTGTTGCCTAGTGAGAGGTGACAAGATGTGAATGGCCTTATGAACCATGTGAATAAGTTGTTGCCTAGTGAGAGGTGACAAGATATGAATGGCCTTGTGAGCCATGTGTGATGTGGGTAACAAGTATCATGTTTCTTTGTAGCATTTGTGTTAATAAGTTATGCTAGAGAACTTGGTTGATGTTACATTTCTGTTATATATCTATAGTTCATTGATGATTATTCATATCTGTTGTATTCATTACAAGTAGATGGATGAACTATGAGTCTACCATGGGTAGATGCAATGCTCTTATTGAAAATGGAGATTTTCTTATTCTGTTCTATGAAGAATAATTCTGCCTATTAATGTAAAAGTAACCCCTGCTCAGTTTAATTTCATAATCTGCTATAACAATGTTTCTGGCGGAGAGTTATATCTCTCGCTGGGGCAATTTACAATTGTCTCACCCCCATGGGAAACATTTTTAGGTATGCATGAAAGGCAGAGCAGAAACCCTAGAACAGGGAAAAAGCAGCAGCAACAGCAACAACAGGGACATCAATAAGATCTCAGGTGGAGATATTGTCTGTCTAGTCATATAGATAGTAGTCCTATGTGTCGTCTCTGTACTCTCAGGTCTTCGGAGTTTTTAGTCAGTGTTTTTGATTTATCAGTCTGAGGTTTTGGCTTGATGCCTCGAGATTTGTATGCTGCCTGCATATATGTTTATAAGGCAGCTGATGATGTAGTCTCTGGAAAAAGATGGTACTGGATATGTACGTTTGAAACAGAATGTATATGATATACAATGGCATTTGTTGGAAAAGATTTCCTATGTGTGGATCTCTTTGCAAAAATTTTTAAATTTTAGTGATTTTCGCTAATCCGCTGCTTGATGAACGCTTCCGCATTAGTTAATCTTGTTTTCACGAGATGGTCGTCACAGGTTAGGTAACCCTCTTCTAGTCCTATGCTTTAGTTTAGTTTTCTTATGTATCACCCTGCGGTGAAGGAATCATGATATAGACAAGCATTGTAATGGTTAGATATTTTATCTTACACTAATGCCTTTGATATCTTTAAACATACTTTTGAATTAATGATATTATCACCCTTTTCCAAACATTTATTTATGTGTTTTGCATATGTGATGTTTCTTTTTATTTGATTTAGTGTGGAGTGGATCCTCTCTGGGGTCCCACTCCTTACAATGACAAAATCACGTTTTATTAGTAACATTGAAAAAATGACTGACTTATGAGGATTCATACATACTAATATATGTTGCCTTTCTAACAAAAATTCTAGGTGTGGAAATCCTTACATTATCACATTTGTTGAGATATGTCTATGTATATATTATGAAACACAATTTTGGATCCATTAAAAAATTGGAGGATTTGATAAATGCAATGCATAATCAACTGGAAAGAATATCAAGGCACTTTGATCTGATTGAGGCTAGGAATTTATAAGCCAATAGTTTGAGATCCTTCTAATAGATCTTAGTATTGTATCACAACGGATCCACTTGGAATACCACAATATAATGGTGTATCATAAAGAAGGAATCACACCCTATTGGACATGGTAGAATCCATCTCAAGTTTAGCTAATCTTCCAACTTTCTTTAGGGTGGGATATTCTTTAGAAACTACAAAAGTTACACTTAACTACCTACCTATAAAATTGGTTCAAAATACACCATGTAAGATATAGAATGGAAAACATACAAATTTGACTTTCATGAAGATTTAGGATGTGAAGCTTATATCAAGAAATATTTTTTTAAAAAGCTTGGATCCAAATCAAATAAATGTCACCATTTTGAATATCACAAGGATAAGG
Organism: Alisma plantago-aquatica; assembly: GCA_963693085.1. NCBI lineage: Eukaryota > Viridiplantae > Streptophyta > Magnoliopsida > Alismatales > Alismataceae > Alisma > Alisma plantago-aquatica. The sequence goes on along the minus strand of OY856414.1, from coordinate 799,400,843 downwards.
GATACTACTCCTATATTATATTTGACAAAAAAGTATTTGTTTCTAGAACCATTGTATTATTGAAATAATGTTTATTTCCCAAGGAACCAGTAAGGAGGAACATCAATCCTGGAGAAGTTTGAGACCAAAAAGATAACATTGAAACTATGAAGGAACATAAGAATCAAGAATAATTACAAGTTTTTGTGGAAGATTTATGAATGCATGTTCATCACCTTTTTGTTGTAGGTTCTATCCTAGTTGTACTCATTTTAGTTGCTAATTGCAATATGATTTGTTTATTTTATTCATTTTTGTCTTTCTTCCAAAATACTAAGATTTTAACTAATTCCTTTGCTTTTATGCATATGAAAGCACACATCAACACCATAGCATTAAAAAATTCCTTCCATGTTCTCTTTTTCAAGATCCAGGACAAATATCACATCAAATTGGAGTTTAAAAACACTTTTATCCATGTGACTGGGCAACCTGATAATCAAGTTGACCGACCAACCTACCCATCCCAAATCACTCCCAAGATGAACCCCAAATCGAGCAATCTGCCTTGCTAATCGTCGGATAAGAAGGTAGCCCAAAGTGACATAGTCTCTGATGATTTCTTAACATCAAGTGATAAGACGACCATCATTCAGGTCATTCGATCCACTTATTTCAAAATGTCTCCAAATAATAAAATATTGTATGATCTCCCTTGCTGATCAGACGACCAATTTAATTCTCGAATTTCTCCCTTGACATTAGTAACTTCAACACTTCTTGAAGGACATCTTATCGACATATACCACATGCTGATTAGCCAACCAATCGAGATGCCTTCTAAATTAGGGACTCACAATAGCTTCAGTTTTCCAGTAGATTGGGCAATCCCCTCCAAGTAAGGAGACGGAGGAGACAACAAGAATGAAGAAGATCTTAGAAGAGTTTTTCTAATAACTAGATACCTCTCTCTTCTCTACCAATGCTATGAATTCTTCTTATATCTAGATTCTTGCTTTAAACATGAGTGAGTAGACCTCCTCAATGGGGCATTAGGAGTATTCCCATCGCCCATACTCCATATTATTAACTCAATTTTCCACATATGACCTTCTCAATGGGGCATTGGGAGTATTCCCATCGCCCATACTCCAAATTATTAACTCAATTTTCCACATATGGTTAGCTGTTCTCCATTCATTTTTTGCTTGCTTTTTGAATTGATATCTCATCTAGGATGTATGATGTAATTCTAAGCATGGAGAGAATGGAACATATGATTATATTACCAAATGGATGCATAGGATTCTAGATGCAATCTCATAAGGGATCTCCTAGGATGACCAAGTCATGGATCATGGATAATGAGACCTCAAGACTATGAGAAATTTAATCCTTTTACAATTCACATTCTGTAAGGAGGCGAGTTCACTTGCTCCTAGTTGATTTTTGAGAAGCTTATTGAGTTGTAGAATTTGGATGGGTACGCAAGTGGTGGAGGTCAAACCTAGATGTCCTGGTGTTCTTTCTAATATTGAATTAAACCCTTCATTTCATTAGTTATCACTTTGCAATCCTTAATCCTATGTTTAGTTTATAATCATTCCCAAACCACCAGATTTAAGTATTATATCCAACCATTGATTTTGAAGTGATTTCTTAACAATGTTTACCTTTGGGATTAGACCCTTTACTATACTACAAATTATCCATCCTCTTGTCGACGAGTTAGTTGTGACTGTATATAAGGGTTTGAAATCTAGGATAATTCCTTCAAAGTGAATTTGTGTGTGCAAATAAAATACATTCAGTTTTGGCGCTATTACTGGGGATAATGGAATAGCTTTCAAACCCCATTGTTTTGAATGATTAGGAATTTCTTTTTATTTGATAATCACTCAGATCTACTTAAACTACTTCTTCCTCATATTTGACATTGACAACTCTTTTTCTTGGTACCATATGTGTATGTGACACATACAATGTGTTGACTCCACACTGCTTGAGTTTGATCCAGAGATCAACAAGACATTCCATTGCTTGAACCAACCATATCGAAATAAGAGGGATGAAGAATTAATCAAATCTAGGGTGTGTTGGTATGTATGTCCATAGTGCAAATCATATGATGATTGTAATGGAGGCATCATATATTTGATTTGATAATTATAAAGGTAATTCCAACTATTATGTTTGTCTAAATCATGATATGATGACACATGCATCGTAGATGTCTAAAGAATGGTGATACTCGATGATGTATGTCTTCAAGTTCAGGACCTAGACAATGAGATCATATGTATGATAATAGTACACAAATTCTTGTTATGTCCCTAGTCAGATATAACTATAGAAGCAAAATAGACAACAATAATACATAAGACTAGAGCGTGTGTTGACTGATGACAAAGTATCATTAGTCATGATATGTGATATCAAGTCAAACACATAGGTACATGTTAGAGAGCAATGTATTTGAAAGACCCACCTTAAGAGTGATACATGGAGACCATGAAATGGTAGTCATAACCATCTCATAGTGATCATGGTGATTTTGGTTCTTAGACCTGAAGTCACTACACTCATCACATGTTGTTTGGTGTATTCTGACATCATCCAACATTATGTTGAATAGGGGTTTCCATAAAGGTGATGCTCGAGTACATTATGACACATGGGGATTGATTGTGAGTGATGTAGGTGGGATTTGTCACCCTACATCAGTTTAATATCCTGGCCACTTCATAAGAGAGAATGAGAAACATATGACCATACTCATGTGACTCAATATGCGATATGTAAGCTCACATGCATCTCTTACAGTCTTCTCTAGTTCAAGTAATGCATACAGAACATTGAAGAGGATGACAATTCCGACCTCAAGTTCAATCTTGATTTTACAGACAAAGCAACTGTACGATCATGGTAACACTGATCACAGATTGTAGGTTGAAGTTGTTCTCTAATTTTCCAATTATTTGGGTAGCAATGATGTGTTACTATATACCACTCATTGCTTATGATGTCAAAAATTGGTATGGACATTCACTACAATGTGAAATGGGACCTATAGGGTCACATGCATAAGATGTACATGTAAAAGGAGTTTACTCATGAATATGGTTTATCATGGTTACTAAAGTGTTTATGACTCAATTTAAACAACATTGGTTTTACATTGGATGAACTGGAATTTAAACCGTCCAATTCAGAAATGAATCCCCCGATTCAGAAATTGAACTGACCAATTCAAAAGTGAATTGACTGTTTCAAAATGTGAATCGACCGTTTCAGATGTGAAACAACCGATCGAGTGATCAATATGACTGGATCAAGGATTGATGTTGACGTCATGTTATGCATTAATTGTCACATTGAAAGCCAATATGTAAATTTGGTGAATTTGAATTATACAAATATAAGGCTTGATTGGATAAACGAATTCTTTAATTATAATTGACAGAATAACAAATTCATCCATTTTGTGGCATGGGTGCAACCCATGACCCAAATGAGGCCCATGAGACTATTAGCTTTGCAAATAGGTCTTTGTGGCACAATTTTAAGAAATAAAAGAAATTTGTGCATAAATCAAGGATAATGAATTTATTCTTTTTTACAAAATGGAATTATGGAATACTATAAAACATTCCAAAATATTCTATGTTAATCTATAGATTAGATAACTAATGGAAGCAATTAGCTAACCATGTCTTGTAACACAAGTTTGAGGCATCATATAGGATATTTGGTCTTGTTTTTGGAACACATGAAGATGACGAGGAAACTAACATAATTCTAGAATTTGAGAGAAAAAGGACTTTCCATGTGATGATGGTAGTAGTTTTAAGGAAATACATAAAGGGTAAGTTTCGCTTGAGAAAATTATTCCAATAAATCCCAAAAAGTAGAGATAAGTTTAGAAAGATATTAATTAGTTTCCCACCAAGTTTAATAGAGAAAGGACGCTCCTAGTAGCCTAAAAAATTGAGAAGGAAGAGGAACTTGCTTGTAATGATTAAATGTTGTTTCCCTTATTTGAAGAAAGAGAAAAGGATATCTAGAAACATCCCTTTGTTACCAAACTTGGCTCAATACATAATTCTAGGATAATAAAGAAAGTATCCAATTTTGGGACCAACTAGAGTAAAGATGAGAAAGAGGTATGAATAATTTGAGTTTTTCATAATCAATGTTTACGAATGGGTCCTTGGGATACAAAATTGGGAAGTGGGTATTTAGTGCTCATGATCAATGCCCAAGATAACTTTTATGTGATAGATAATACTAATATAGAATTATGGACTAAAATATAAAGGATGATAAGAAAACTTGTGGCCTAGGTGATTTATTTGGTAATCATCTTGTTTTGCCTTAGAAACCAAGTTTCAAATATATAGGGGATTAAATAAGGGAAAAATGAAGGATTTTTCCTTTCCATAATGTAAATTTATAGTATGAATAGAAATTTTCCGAAAATATGGTCTTAGAGATGGTTTCTTTTATGTTACTTTTGGGTCTATATAGTAAAAGATATGAGATTGCTATTAAAAGGAAAGGAGATAGGAATATAATTAATGCTTTCCCATCATGATGTCTTGCCAATTGCATAAGGGAACTTTTAAGGAAACTAGACCCATTGGTCTCCAAACCTTGTGCTATATAAGAAGCGGTACAAAGAGAAAATGGACTACCCAATACCCTCCTTCCTTGATGTGGATCCTTCCATAGTAGTGCGGTAGCAGATCTCTTTCTACCCTCATCATGGAAATTCTCTTCCTCATCCATGACAGTCTCATTGTATCTTGTAGCATGGTGCTTTCCACAATGACATAATAGTCCACGATCATTTGAAGTGCGTCTCCCATCATCCCTTTTCTTCCGAGTCTCCATAAAAAAGGCTGCCACATCACCCCATGTTTGAGTTATAGATTCTTATTTTGTTGAATCTGTAGAAATTGCTAGGATTAACTAAATATATAAGAACTATATACCAAATTGATCAGGAGAATGATTAAAATACAAATAAAATAGTATCATGACCTGGATCTGATCCTAATTCCAAAAGTAGGGCTAATGCATGATTAACTAATGATTAATACATGGAAATATTAGAGCATATAATTAACATGTTGAGTATATTAAAAACATTTACTTTGCCATTAAATTGATATAGTACTATAATTAGATTTGAGATGATGATGACAACGATGATGAATTTTTAGGGTTGTTTGACCAATAATCATCAACATATGTAATTAGACTATTGAACACTAATGATGTAACTTGCTATGACCTTAATCCACATAATCTGATATAAGTGTTCATGATGCAATAACATGGTAGTTTTGATAATCATGATTAGAATTAATATGAATTAGGGTTTTTGAGTCATGAGATCAATGAACATGGGAATTAGGATACTAAAGAAACCTAAAACCTAGACTAAAATATGATTAGTATTTGAATATGATTGGTGACAGTTTAGGGTATACATATATGCATATAACATTTGGATATATGCTTGAAGTACATGTTGCATGGTTTCTACATGGAAATAAATGTACGTGGTTATGTTATGAATCTTGCAATATCAATTTCTGAGGTTTTTTGAGATTTTCTCGAGGATTACAGAAATAAACTATTGAATGTTTATTAACATACTATCCAATTATGCTGCCAATATGAGTATCACATAAAGATGAGAATATGCAAAGAAAATTCTAGTTCTTATTTGTAAATAATTGAGTGAAGTTCTTATTTGTAAATAATTGAGTGATTATATGTTGTTATATTACTTGCAGACTTTTGCATGCATCCCACGTACACATTATCTTTTGATATACTGATCCGTGGTTTGTTTCATTCCATTTTAGGTAGATGCAATACATGAAGATAACAAGATATGATGGTCCAGATGAAATCTACCTAAAGTCATTTAAGATAAGTAAATGAGGAATAATTAGATACTTATTCTCATATGTACTAGTTCCATGTTATAAATTCATCTAATTCATCAGAGGAACATCATTGTATAACTTATAAACAATATCTAAAATTAATGGAAGTTACTTGCTATCATTTATTATTTGCAAAATCTGGATCCTTAGGAATATAGGCAATGTCTCTCAACTTGAAGGTCTTTTCTTAATTGGGAGACGTTGAAAGAGAGGTTGCTACATTTGGTATCAGAGCCCAAAAATTTTCAAATAATGTTTAATAGTTTATAATTTCAAGTAATTTATAGAAATATAAGGAGAATTACTAAGGCATGATGCGATGGTAATGCTGTCTAGAACAGATCAAGGTTTTGGGATCTAGCAATAATTTCCTCCACACCATTAAGTTGGTATACAAGGACTTCCTTAGCCAATGTGATACCAATCTAGACATAACCTAGGGTTTTCTTGAAGTAATGTTTCCTCAAAGGCATCTCACCTCTAATTTCATCCTCTTTTGTGCCCTTACTAAATAAACCCTAAAAGATACTTCCATCCTCATCTCAAGTAAGAGTTTTGAGAAGAAGTAGGATTAAGGCATCCTCCGTCAATTAATGTACATGTAATGTGGAATTAATGATAACATAAAGAAAAACGTTTTATGGGTTTTTCCTTGTAAGGGTAAACCCTAGATGGAGTTAGGGTTGGTTTGGGAAAACCCTAGTGGGTCAAGGTACATAGAACACTAAGGTGTAGGGGTAGTCCTTAACCCAAACCTTAAACCCTAATCTTGGCCAATGGGAGTAGTGTGCGTGGAATAGTAACCCTACCCACATGAACCCTAATGAGGGTAAAAAGAAATAAGAAAAATCCAAATGAGTTTAGCTGATCCAAACTCCCATGCATGCATGTATGTAGAAAAATTTATTCATGATTCATGTGAAGGGTTTTAAGAAACATAAGCAACCGATGAGTAAAACATAATATATTATCACTTGCTCATTGCCCTAATGCTATCTCTAGAGGAATGGATGAATAAAGAATACCCCCAGCAAGTGGGTATGCTACCCCCAACGAGTGGATATGCTATTCAAGTTACCCACAAAGAGTGAGTATGCTACCCCCAGAGAGTGGGTAAGCTAACAAAACTAACCCCAACGAGTGGGTATATTATTGAAATTGCCCCCATATAGTGGGTATGATACCCCCTGTGACTAGATAAGCTAATGAAACTACCTCCAACGAGTGGGTACTTTATTGAAATCACCCCCAGTGAGTAGATATGCTACCCCCAATGAGTGGGTATGCTATTGAGACTACCCCCAATGAGTGGGTATGTTATTGCAAGTACCCCCAACAAGTGGGTATGCTATGATGATTACCCCCAATGAGTGGGTATGCCATTGAAATACTCTAAACGAGCAATTATGATATTATGAAATCCCCTAGTGAGTGGGTATGGTTAGAGATTACCCACAACATGTGGGAATATAATTGAAATACTCCAATTGAGTGAGTATGATATTATGAATACTCTAGGCAAGTGGGTATACCAAAAAGATTGGGAAAATATCGATTGCGAAGTTATAACTACAAATTTATGCAAGAAAAATATGAAACCCTCAAATCAACTTTTAGGGTGGGTGTCCCTGACTTGGGGTAGATCAACCCAAGAGTGGGAAAATGACCTATGGGGGAGGAAAAATCCTAAACCCATGAGATTTGGTTGTGTCTAAAGAGCCTAACCTCCTCCAGAGTCAAGAAGACACCCTAGGTTAGGAACCTCCTTAGAAGGGTGAGCAATTTAAGAATTGAGGTAACCTTGATTATCACCTAATTCTTGAAAAAAAATTAAGTATAAAACATGAGAGCATATATGTTCAATATAATTCCTTGACCCAAGTATGCCACATCTCTGAGGAACATGAGGAAAAGTCACTTGGAAGTGGATGATGGTATGGGGCCAAGCCTGGAAGGGAAGGTCGCCATGAGTCCAATGAAGGGAGATAAAGTGAATAATGAGCACCATAAGAGATGGATGAAATCTGGGTCAACGAATTACAATATGAAAATAATATGCCCTTGATAAACCTAGTCATGGTAGAGCCCAAGTAAATTCTAAGGTCAAGTAGGGAGGATTAAAGCTACAACCTATGGGATTAGGAGGTGATCATGACCTAAGTGCATAAGACCATAGGGTCAAGAGATAGCCATCCATGTTTGTCCGAGGCCCCAAAGGTTGTCCACCTTCATGATTTCGTGAGGCTCAAGGGGTGAATGCAGGAGGCACTCCATAAGTGCATAGGTCCATGAGGTCAGGAAGAGATCACTCCAAAGGTACTTGTACCCCAGAGACATTGACGAAATGACTACGGATAATAAAACATGAGGAGTAAATATAAAATATACACAAAGTCATGTAATCGTGACATTTTAAAGGAGTTATTTACAAACTCTAGAGTGAGAGAGGCACTTGACTCATGAAATATAAGAATCTTGTGGGATTAAAAAGATATTTATGGTTTTAAGTAAGTATTGAGAGTGATTCAACCTAAAATGTTAAATTTTGAGATAATGTGTGGATACACCATCCCCGCACTTGGAATGTGATAAAATTTGTATTTGGGCTACATTCAAGTGCTCATTTCATCTTATTATGAGGGAGAGAGATTGGGTAGATACATGTTATGCTTAAATGGACATGTGAGAATGAATACCTTAAGTTGAGTTTTAATGATATTATCTAGGGTTTGAGGTGTTACCTCACTCTTATGACAAAATAAATGAATAATAGGTTGGAAGACTAGGTGAAAAGATAGTCACCGAGTGAAATCAAAATCACAAATGAAAATGTAATCACCAGGAGGAGATATCATGCAAATACTAAGGATGTGGATATACCTTGAATTGAATTCAGGTACAAATCTTAGTGATAATGTGAGAAATTTACATATGAATAAAAGATGTTAAAGATAATCTGAGAAGGGTTTCTAACCCTAAGGTTTGAAGCTAAGTTGAGATATCTTTCATCTTAAACTTACTAGGTTCTAATTATGGGGAGAAAATTCCTTTAAAGGAGGGGTGAATGTAATATCCTCAAACTTGGTGAATTTGAATTATATAGATATAATTCTTGGTTTGATAAATAATTTCCTTGATTATAATTAATAGAATAACAAAGCCATCCACTTTGTGGCATGGGTGCAACCCATGGCCCAAATGAGGCCCATGAGACTATTTGCTTTGCAAATAGGTCCTTGTGGCACAATTTTAAGAAATCGAAGGAATTCGTGCATAAATAAAGGATAATGACTTTATGGTTTGTTACCAAATGGAATTTTGTAATAATAAAATGTTTCCAAAACATTCTAAGATAATTTGTGAATTAGATAATTAATGGAAGCAATTAGCTAACCATGTCTTGGTATACAAGTTTGAGGCATAAAATAAGGATATTTTGATCTGGTTTTTGGGAAATGTAAAGATAACGAGGAAACGAAGGTAATACTTTTCACGTGATAATGGTAATTTTTTAAGGAAATACTTAAAGGACAAGTTTAGCATGAGAAAGTTATCCCAATAAATCCCAAAAAATAGAGATAAGTTTAGAAAGATATTAAGGAGTTTCCATCCAAGTTTCATGGGGATAGGACACTCCTAGTACTATATGGAAAATTGAGAAGGAAGAGGAACTTGCTTGAAATAATTAAATGTTATTTCCCTTATTTGAAGAAAGATAAAATGATATCTAGAAACATCTCTTTTTTTGCTAAACTTGGTTCAATACATAATTATAGGATAATAAAGAAAGTATCCAATTTTACAACCAATTGGAGTAAATATGAGAAAGGGGTACGAATTATTTGAGATTCCATAATCAATGTTTACAAATGGGTCCTTGGGATACTAAATAGGGAAGTGGGTAGTTAGTGCTCATGATAAACGCCCAAGATATTTTTTGCATGATAGATAATACAAATATAGAATTATGTAGGAAAATATATAGGATGATCAAATATCTTGTGGCCTAGGTGATTTATTTGGTAATCATCTTATTTTTCCTTAAAAACCAAGTTTTAGATATATAGGGGAATAAGTAAGGGAATAATGAAAGATTTTTCCTTTCCCCAATGTAAATTTTTAGTATGAATAGAAAATTTCCAAAAACATGGTCTTAGAGGTGGGTTTTTACGTTAGTTTTGGGTCTATAGAGTAAAAGATGTGAGATTGTGATTAAAAGGAAAGGAGATAGGTTTATAGTTGATGCTTTCTGAAGATGATGACTTTCCAATTGCATAAGGGAACTTTTATGGAAACTAGACCCATCAATCTCCAACCCTTGTGCTATATAATAAGTGGTACAAAGAGAATATGGACTACCCCAATCCCCTCCTTCCTTGATGTGCATCCTTGCATAGTTGTGCAATAGTAGATCTCTTTCTCCGCTCATCATGGCCATGCTCTTCGTCATCCATGATGATCTCATTGTATCTCGTAGCATGGTGCTTGCCAAAATGACATAGAAGTCCATGATTGTTTGAAGAAGTTCACCCATCATCCCTTTCCTTCTGAGCCTCCATGGAAGAGGCAGCCACGTCACCTCAAGTTTGAGGTATAGATTGTTATTTTTTTGAATTTGTAGAAATTGCTAGGATTACCCAAATATAACAGAACTATATATCAAATTGATGGGGAGCACAAGTAGAATACAAATAAAATAGTATCATGACCTAGATCTATTTCTAATTCCAAAAGTAGGGCTAATGAATGATTAAATAATGATTAACCCATGAAAATCTTAGATCGGATAATTAACATGTTGAGTATATTAAAAACATTTACTTTACCATACAAGTTGATATAGTTGACTATAATTAGATTTAAGATGATGATGCTAAATATGATGAATAATTAGGGTTTCTAGACCAATAATAATCAACATGTGTAATTAGGAATTTGAACACCAATGACGTAGCTTGCTATGACCTTAATCCATATAATATGATATAAGTGTTTATGATGCAATAACATGGTAGTTTTGATAATCATGATTACACTTAATATGAATTATGGTTCTTGAGTCATTAGATAAATGAACATGGGAATTAGGATACTAAGGAAACCGAAACCCTAGAATAAAATATGATTAGTATTTTGAATATGATTGATGACACTTTAGAGTATACATATATGCATATAATGTTTGGATATATGCTTGAAGTATGTGTTATATGGTTTCTGCATGGAAAAAGTAAGCAGTTATGATTATGGCTACTCACAATATTGACTGCCAAGGTTTTCTGAGGTTTCCTTGAGGATTACTGAAATAAACTATTGAATGTTTGTTTACATACTGCTCAATTATGATGTCACTATGTGTATCACGTAAAGGTGAGAATATGTGAAGAAAATGCTAGTTCTTGTTTGTAAAACATTGAGTGATTATATGTTGGTATTTTACTTACACACTTTTGCATGCACCCCACATACATATTATATTTCAATATATTGATCCGTGTTTTGTTTCTCACCATTTTAGGTAGATTTAATACATGAAGATAACAAGATATTATGGTCCCAATGAAATCTACATGAAGACATGTAATAAGTAAAGGAAAAATAGTTTGATACTTCCTCACATCTGTACTAGTTCCATGTTAGAAATTAATGTAATTCATTAGAAGAGCATCATTGTATAACTTGTAAACAATAATGCAAATTATTTGCTATTTTTTGTTATTTGCTAAATATAGATCCTTGAGAATATAGGTAATGACTCTCAACTTTAAGGTCTTTCCTTAGTTGGGGGATGCTAAAAGTGAGGTTGTTACACATTATGTTTACAAATAAGAAATGTAGTTAACCGACCGATTCAAGTGTTAAATCGACCGATTCACATGTGAACCGATCGGTTCAAGTGTTGAACCAATTGTTTCACATAGGAACCGACCATTTCAAAAGTGAAAAGACCATGTTATGAGTCACAACAACCAGAATTGTGAAATTAGTCTTTTGGACTCCCAATTAATTTGGGAATCTTGCCCATGACCCTTCTATAAATAAAGGGGTAGTTAAGGCTTCTAGAGACAACAAAACTCTCTAACAAGTGTTGTACTCTCTAGTTGTGGTAACTAGAGAGACCTAGAAAGTCTTACCCATAAAAGGGAGAGACAACATGAGAGAGAAAATGGCTAGCACACTGACTTTTAGAAGGAAAACTCCTTCTCGTTGGATCTGGTAACACAACATGTAGTTTCCAGTGGTCGATGTAGACTATGTAGAGGCGTGGATGCCATTTTTGCCATGCTAAGATAATAACATCCACTGATGTCTGTGGTGCTGCACTAAGAGGTCTTCATAGTTGTTTGTCTGTGTCTTGTGAAGAGTGCACATCACCTGTAAAGGTAGTCACTAGGATTACTCCAGGATCATGTATATCTCTTGATACCTTATTTTCTAGATACATTGATGGTGACACAATCTCTCTAGCAAGGAATAGGGGTAACAGTTTTTGTTTCCACTATCTTATCTTCTGCATTTATTCCCCAACGGTGTTATCAGAGTCATGTCAATTTACGATGTATCTGGATTTATATCAATATGATTATATTAATTTTATTGCATAGTTGTAAATGTTAAAATGAGTAATGTGCATATCTGACTAAGTACCACATACAATCCCAATATATATATATGTGTGTGTGTGTATATATATATGCAATCTATATGTGTCACTCTAAAAGTGTTTTGATGGTGGATGTATGCGTGGTTGTGGCCAAAATCCCTATGGATTATGTGCATGATTGTTTGATTTATTTCCTATTATTACTTGATTTGAATACCAAGCCTCTCTCCTCCTTTAGAAATTTAAATTAATTCTCTTTTTCTAATACTCTTATCGAATGTAACTTGAGGTTTTCCATTTTACAATATAATATGGAAAAGGATAGTGTTAATTTCTATTTTGGGAAAGAGATACCTTCTGCACCAGCCGAGTCGACTGATTGAGGAATCAAACTGATAATCTAGAGGACTGAGGAGGACACAAATAGGAGGAGCCAACCGACCGACTAGAGGCCCAACCAATCGACTGGAGGAGTCCAATCAACTGCATGAGCCAGAACTAGTCAACTAATAGATGAATACAATTGACTGACAGAAAAGTACAACCGATCGATTGAAGGGTCCAGCCGATCAACCAGCTTGTCCAACAACACATTATCTAGTGCAGGTTGATACACATGATGTGGACCTTAGGTGGTAGAAATTCTTCGTAGCTGCAAGAAACTTCATTAGTATGGCCACAAGCATCAATCATATAATTCTGATTGCATGTTTTTCTTTTGTGGATATAACATGTATATAAGACGTACTATAAGTATGTGGTGATTGGATATATATAAAATTTATATAAAATCCCTCAATAAATATTAATCCTTAGATGCTTTGCATAAGAGACACACATAAAAAACTTGATCGACCAAGCGTCGGTGATGCCAATGCATGGTGCACCGTCTATCCCTTGAAAGTGTGATGGTAGATATGTGGGTAGGTCATATTCTATCGTGTTGACTTTTGGGTTAGGCTTAACTAGGTGAAATTAATGAGATTAAGTGCCTATTAGAATACAAAAAGATTTTGAGAAGGCGTTGTGCGCATCATATATCCAAGAGTTGCATAAGAAGCAAATGGCTAAAGTTGCCTACCTAAATAGTCAAGTTGTGGGCAATCAACCAAAGCCGACTCATGATTTGATGAAATATGGATCTTGTCTCACTAGAAGATTTTATGCTTCAATCTTTCAAATTATTAGTGAGGGATAACAATTTGAACAAAATAGTGGGAAGTGATAATTAATTAAAGGCCTAGTTAATATTATCAAATCAAATCAAAAGTGTTTTGACAAAAATTGCATAATTTCTTTAGTAGAATCTAATGGCAAACACAAACATGTTTTCTTTGCGATTAGTCCTTGAGAAGGACAAGGTAAATGGGAATAACTTCCATGACTGGTTCAGGACTTTGAGAATAATTCTCACACAAGAGAGCAAGCTCTATGTCTAGGAGACAGTAGAGCCTGATGAACCTACTCCCACCGTGCCTAAGGCTGACAAGGACGTTTACAAGAAGCACTTTGAAGATTTTATAGATGTAAAGTGCCTGAAGATATGATCAATGAACTATGAGTTACAGAGACAACATGAGAACATGGATGCTAGTGAGATGGTAACACATCTTAAGAACATGTACGAAGATCAAGAAAGACAAGATAGATATGATGTCTCAATGGCATTGTTCAAGTGCAATATGGTCAAAGGAGATCCAGTAGGCCCTCATGTACTCAAGTTGATTGGGTATGTGGAGAACCTTGCTAGAATGAGATTTCCCTTGGGTCAAGAGTTGGCCACAAATGTGATTATGTTGTGAATTCTAGAATCATAAAATTAGTTTGTCATGAACTACAACATGAACAATTTTGACAAACTATTCTCAGAATTACTCGGCATGTTGAGGACAACTGAAGCGTAGATGAAGAAGGAAAAAACCAAATATGTGTTAATGATAAAAAGAGGGAAGTATAAGGGTAACGTCAAAGATAATAAGAGTTCTAAAGCTATCCAGAAACCAAAGTCTTCTGCATTGAAAGCTAAGGGAGGAGTGAATAAGGAAGGAAAGTTCCACCACTATCACCAACCTAGACACTGGTAAAAGGAACTATACTCTTTACATAGAGGAACTCAAGAAGAAGAAGGAGATAGAGATCTCCACTTCAGGAACCAAGAAGAAGTAAGCTAGAACTATGCGGAGCAAGAGTTGCTGGCACTATAGTTGGAATCCATCATTTAACATGTTGGGCATGTAATAGAATTAGTGAATTGCTATTATGTACCTGCCACTAATGAAAAAATCATGCATCTTGTATGGATAATAATATTATGAATAAATGGATGTTTTAAGATAAGATCTTATATGGCAGTGCCCTATGTCTCATAATCTATACTCGATATTAGTAGAGAAAAATATATATAACACATATACTGAATGACTTGATAATGAATACCTATAGCATTGTCATATACAACAAATAAATGAGTAATGCATTTCTAGAATCCATTATGATGGTTGTCTAGATTATTTTAGTTATTTAACCAATAGAGACATTTAAGTCTTATTTATTAGGCAATATGATAAAAGCATCTTTCAGTAGATGTAGTGGGAGAGTGAGTATTCTATTACGACGCATACATACTGATGCATATAGACCCTTTTAGAATAAATTCTAAAGGTGGTTACCAGTACCTCAATATTTATTGATGTTCTCAGTAGACATGGAAGTTTGTATTCAATGAAATACAAGTCTAAATCTCTTGAAGTGTTCAAGGAGATCATGAATGAAGTACATAATTAGCTGGGTACAAGTATTAAGACACTACAATATGATCGATGTTAAAATATTTTAAACTAAGAGTTTGGGGACCTTCTGGGAGGCCTTGATAGTGTATCACAATAAACTCCACCTGAAACATAATGATGTATAAGAAATAAGGTATCACACCCTATTAGTCATGGTGCGATCATCAATAAATCTAGTCGATCTTCCAATCTCTTTTTTGGCACATGCTTTACACTAAAATAATGTACCGTCTAAAATGGTTCAAAAGACAACATATGAGATATGGCATGAGACGTGTTCTGATATGTCTTTTATAAGGAATGAAAGCTTGTGTGAGAAAATAGTTTCTTAAAAAGCTTTATCTGCAAATGTTTTTTTTTGAATATCCAAAGAAGTAACTTTTATATTCCATCTGATTTCAAAAGTGTTTTTTTCCCAAACAATTGTATTCCTAAAGGGAATTTAATTCCAAAGGAATTAGTGCGTGAAAAGTAGAACTCAAAAAGTTCAAGATCAACAAGAAAACATTGAACCTAAAGAGGCACAATGGGAACAATGAGAACTACAAATTGTTGTGGAATCTCAAGTTCCTTATGTAACACAAAACCTTGTAGATCTAGTAGAACATGCTTTGATCTTGAAATATTATGATATTTATAACTCAAGAAGGTGGTGATTTGGTCATAGATGGTGAGCCAACAACCTAAATAGAAGCTGTTGAGGGACCAAAGTCTAAGAAATGGCTAGAGGCCATGAGATCCAAGATGGAATCCATGTACACCAACGAGGTATGACCTTAGTGGATCCACTTGGAGGGGTAAAAACCATAGGGTGAAATTGGGTCTTCAATAAGAAGACCGACATGGATGGCAATGTACAAATATATAAGTGCATATTGGTTGCAAAGGGCTTCAAACAAGTTCAAAGTGTTAAACATGATGAAATCTTTTCACCAATTTCCTTGATGATATCCATCAGAGTCATGCTTGCCATTGTAGCTTAGTATGGTTATGCGATTTGGTAAATGGATGTTAAAACTACATTCTTAACAAGGTTTTATAAATACAATAATGGCAAATGATGTCTATAAGCCAGAGGTCAATCTATGAATTGAAGCAAGCATCTCAAAGCTGAAATCTTCGATTTGATAAGATAGTCAAGGAATTTGACTTTTGTCAAAATGAAGATGAAATCTGTGATTAGAAAAGATTTAGTGGGAGCATATTTATATTCCACATAATGATGGGGAATAATGTCCTTATCATACAAATGCTAAGAACTGGCAAGGAAAGTACCTTCTTAATGAAGGGTTTAGGTGAAACATCCTATATGTTAGGAATCAAGATTTATAGAGATAGTTCTAGAAAGCTTCTTGACCTAAATAAAGAGTACATACATTGGCAAGATGCTGAAGGGCTCAACACAAAGTACTCAATGAGAGAAAATTTGCCCATGTCTCATGGAATTAGTCTCTCGAGATCTTAGTATCCCAGTTCTCATGATGAACATGAATATGTGAGTAAGATGCCAATTGCATTTCACAATATTATGTACTCATCCCATTGCCTCATATGCATCTGAAATGATGAGTTGATATATGTCAGATCCTAGTAAAAGTCACTAGACTGCTATAAAGAACATCCTTAAGTAGTTGAGAAGCACTAAAAGGATTTGTTCCTAGTTCCTAAAGTTATGGTAATAAGGAATAGTTGGGTGTGAAGGGTTACACCAATGCAAGCTTCCAAAAAGACAAAGAAGATCACAATCTAAATTTATGTTTGACCATTAGAACTATAAGCTGGAAAAGTTCCAAGAAATATAGTTATTAAATCTACAATAGAAGTTGAGTTAGTACCTTGATCTTTTGAACACAACAGAGGATATTGTATGGATCAAGAAGTTCATTTGAATGAACTTATGGGAAGTTCCAACCATTTATGACACAATATAAATATTAAGACAACAATAGAGCTACTGGTTAGGTAAAAGAACCCAGATAGCATACTACAACATTTACATCTCATACAAAAGATTGTACAATAAGGAGATGTGAATACTTGCAAAGTACTAACTTGAAGCAAATATTACTAACCCACTACAAAAACACTTGTATTGTAGAAACATGATAGACATGTTAAGATAACTTGGAATAAGATTCATGAGTGATTGTATGTAAGTGCAAGTCATAGTCTATTGATATGTATGCCCATAAAGCTAATCATATGATAATTGTAATGAGGCATCATATACTTGATTTGATAATTATAAAGGTAATTCCTTCGATTATGTTTGTCTCAATCATGAGATCATGGCACATACATAATATATATTTAAAAAATGGTTATACTTGGAGACATATGTCATCGGGTTTAGGACCTAGACAATGGGACCATATGTATGATAAGAGTACACACATTCTTTTATGTCCTTGTTTAGATATAACTGTGGAAGGAAAATAGGCAACAATAATACATAATACTAGAGTTTCTGTTGATTGATGATAGAGTCTCATTAGTCTCGATATGTGATATCAAGTCAAACACATAAGTACATGTTAGAGAATAGTGTATCAGACAGACCCACCTTGAGAGTGATGCATGGAGAACATGGAATAGTAGTCATAATCAACTCTCATAGTGATAATGGTGATTGTGGTTCTTAGACTTGAAGTCACTAAACTCATCACATGTTGTTCGATGTATTTTGACATCATCTAATGTGACCTTGAATAAGGGTTGCCATAAAGGTGATGCTCGGGTACGTTGTGACACATGGGGATTGAATGTGATAGATGTAGATGGGATTTATCCCTCCCATAGGATTTTGATATCCTTCCCACTTGATAAGCGAGACTAAGAAATGTATGTCCATAGTCACGTGACTCAATATGCGATATGTGAGCTCACATGCATCTCATACAGTCTGCTTTAGTTCAAGGAACATGGATTGAACATTGAAGAGGACGACGATTCCATGACTTGAGTTCAATATGGATATCAAAGGCAAAGGAACTATAAAATCACAGTAACACTAATCACATATTGTAGGTTGACTTTGTTCTCCAACTTTCCAATTACTTAGGTAGCAATGATGTGTTGCTAGATATCACTCATTGCTTATGATGTCATAAGTTGATTATGGAAATTCACCATCAACGTCATTTGGGACCTATAGGGTCACACACATAAGATACAACTGGAAAAGGAGTTCACTCATGAATATGGTTTAACTTGATTACCAAAGTGTTTCAATTCTCAATTTTAAAAACATTGATTGTACATTGGCTCATCTGGAATTTGAACCGCTCGGTTCAGAAAGTGAACCAACCGATTCATAAGTGAACCAACCATTTCAAAATATGAATCGACTATTTAAGTGATCGGTATGACTGGATCAAGGATTAATGTTGACATCATGTTATGCATTAATCATCACATTGAAATCCAATATGTTTGCAAATAGGAAATATAGTGAACCAAAAAATTCAAGTGTTTCAATCAATCGAGTCACATTGAACTGATCGATTCAAGTGTTGAACCGATTGCTTCACATATGAACTGACCATTTGAAAAGTGAAATGACCGTTTTGTGGTTCACAACAACCATTATTTTGTGAAACTTAGTCTTTTAGACTCTCGATTGATCTGGGAACCCTGCCCATGACCCTCCTATAAATAGAGGGGCAGTCAAGGCTTCTAGAGACATCAACACTATCTGATAGGTTTTGTCCTCTATAGTCGTGTTAACTAGAGAGCCGTAGTAACTCTTACCCATAAAAGGGAGATACATCAAGGGCGAGACAACATAGGGAAGTAAATCAGTGCTAGCACACTGACATTTAAATGACAACTCCTTCCTGTTGGCTCAGGTAGTACAACAAGGAGCTCTCGATGGCTCGCATGGACTACATAGAGGCGTGCAAGCCATTGTTGCCATGCTAGGAGGACAACAACAACCACATATGTGGTGCTGCACCAGGAGGTTTTTGCCAGTTGTTCCTGTGTGTCTTGCGAAGAGTGCACATCACTGTACAAAAATAGTCACCGAACTTACTCCAGGACCAGGTATATCTCTTACTACCTTCTTTGCTAGATACATTGTTGTTGACACAATCTCTCTAGCTAGGAATAGGAACAATTTTTTTTTGTTTCTACCTCCTTATCTTTTATCCCTATTCCCCAAAAAGGTGAAACAAGCTCTAACAACATAGAGAGAAGCTCTAGCCCAAGAAATAAGAGTAGAGCTAGCCTGTGAAAATAGAGCTCCAGAGGCTGTAAAACTTGAAGATGAGAGACAAAAACATCTTAAGGAATTTTTAGTCCCTAGGCCCACTAATGCACATCCAGTTGTTCCTCCTACCATGAATGCCTCATAGTTTGAGATCCCCATGTAATGTATCACCTCACTCTGAAGTAACACTTTCTCCAACGATAGAGGCGATGATCATAAAAATCACCTCTAGTGCTTTTCGACTTTTTTGCATTGTAGAAGATACCAAGTGTTTCTGAAGACACCATCAAACTTCAACTATTTAAATATTCATTGACCGATCAAGACAAAAATGGGTAAAATTCCATGGAGGGGGACCATATTACCACATGGGAAGGTCTGTAGTCCAAATTTCTTAAGAAGTAGCAACCTCTTCTCTCACCTATTAAATGAGGGGACAATTAGAAAATTCACCATGGTTCCCACCTAAACCTTAGCAAAATCTTGGGAGTGATTCCAGGAGCTCCCCCACCATTATCCACATCATGGAGCCCCTCAAGTGCAACTTATAGAGACCTTCTACAGTGGTGTTGATGACAACGCCAAGTAGTTTTTTGGTTCCTCATCTAGAGAAAAGTTCATGTTTTAGAACTCCAACAACGATTGGGAAGTTTTAAAGAGAATTTGAACCCAATCCCACTTTGGGTACATACAAGGAAATGTACTCAAGGTAGTCAAAGTTGAAGATAGTTCTGAGCTCAAGTCCATAGCCGAGTCTCTTAAGAATTTATCTGAATAAGGACAACCTTGAGTCCTCTTTCAATGCATATGAAAGAAGGGGACAACCCCAACAACCACAACAACATCCTCAACAAGTAAAGTTTATAGATCTATTCTACAAAGCATGCCAAGGCCATGATCACTCAACCCTCAATTACCAAATCCTCTATAATGTCATGGTGAACAATACCCCAATACATGATGAAAATGGGTAGTAGATGAATGACCTCAACTATGATGTCCCCATATTTTCAACACCTTGATCATGTGTGTGATGTCCAAATTGAAATCAAGACCTCAATTGGAACCTTAATTCAAAACTTACACACTAGGCTAAGAAGAAGAAAATTAGAGGAAGTCAAATGAAGCCAAACTAGAATATGCACATGAAAAATTGACAAGCCATACAAACACAAGCTCACCATTCACCATATAATTACAAAATGAATTGTTACAACTTTTGAGATTACATATTGAACATTAACTTCTATATATGCACATACTACATATATAACAAGATGTTTAGACAACAGGTCCACCTGTACATTAGCTCGCCACACAACTCTCAACTATATTGGTTCTTCAAGAACAAATGTTCACAACCTAAACAAAATATTGCAAATGGTACATGTAAACACAATATACTAAAATATTGTGCAGAATACCCCTACATGTCTTTTATATACCTATTTTTACTATGACTTGGAAATAAGATAAAGCTAACAATTGGGAGTAATAAAAGATAAAAAAATCATACTTGAACATGGATGCTTATTAAAAAAAGAGAACATGAAATTTGGGCATATTTACCAATATATATCCATGCATTGACCGTTGAAGGTTTTGATGCATTCTCTTGACTCTCAAGGAATTCAAGATTAAGGCCTTTGTGATCGACTACCAAAGAGTTAGATCATATGTACAATGTGATCGACCACCAAAGAGTTAAGTCACTTCCAAGCACTGTACTACCAAAGAGTTTAGTGCTTTCGTACAATGGAACAAATATATTATGTTTCATGTTTACAAGACTGTATATACAGAAAATCAAACAAGATAGCATACAAGAACACTTATTTCATCCAATATCATATGCCAAGTATTTATACACACATAATACAAACACACTAAATAGTAGGCTAACTAAGACGTAAAGCATATCTTCAACTGAGATATTCCTAGTCATCATATACCATTATAGTTACTACATCTTGGTAAAACATTGTTTAAGACAAGATCACATATGACTTGCATTAGATTCTCATGATAAAGCCTTAGTCATGACCTATTTCTGGGTTTTACTTAGCCATTATGATATTCTCACCATTATTTCTTAACTTGGATTTAGGTTACTAATGTCGTATTTTATATTACTATAAATTATCTAAATATTTTGTTGCATATAATCTTGTGCACGTATTAACCCTAGGTTTTATATACGTTACTCCAATTAGGGCTTCTCACTATTTTACAAACAATTAACATGTAACATGAGTTATATACATCATTATGATCTCATGATTATATAATGAGTTCCAAGTACTGATATGAGCTTACACTTTAATATGCAAGATTTGTTGAACATATTTGTATTCATTGCACATTAATTAGGGTTATTGGACCTAATTAGATATATGAAGCATATTACATGGACATATGCATTAAGATCATTGTCTCCTAGTTCATATGAGTTATAAACAAGTTCATGGAGTTATTGGTGTATTTTTAGAATATTTGAACATCGTTTATTATTTAATAATCATAAAAAGGGAATTATGAATATCTCATTATACCAACATATTATATTGTATTTTACTTAGCATTATTAACCCTAAGCATCCAGATTAACCAAGTTACATGATTTCATGTTAAAACATCACCATATACACCATCATATGGATTCTATATAGAGTTTAGGATATATTGGTTTATTCCCATAAATTGTGGCCATCATTTATTATTTATTAGACATGATATTAGAATTACACTTCGTTCATGATATCATTGTCATTAGTGTATGAAAACTCTGATATTAGGGTTCCATCTTGTTCTACATATTTTTTCAAAGAATTTGGGTACTTTATTTGTAATTTTACTGATGCAATATGCGTTTACTATGTAATAAACACGATACAAGTATTTTTGGGTATATTTACCTTATGGGTCCTATCATGTTTCCCCGTGTGGCTCCTTGATTTTTTGCTGGGTAGGGGCTTGAGCTGTCCAGTTTGGGGGTTTGACCTACTCCGTTCTGTCTCTCTTTCTCACATTCTTTCCCCGTTAAGTCGACGTGAACTGCTAATCGCAACTGATAACACCCAAATTTATGCATTTATGTTAAGCATTGATTTATGGCTTTGTCACTATAGCCTTAATATGCCCAAAATAACCCATGTTTCTTATCTTTGATAATTTATGTCTTTTTTTAGATAAAGTTGCTCAACTAGCCAATTTTGGGACTTGCAGGCACCGAGCCTGAAAAGACATCTATTATCCATAATTTCTCCCCAACACACGATTTTTGCAGTAGCTAGACTCTCATCCATCACGACTGCGGTGGACTAAGCATTGCATTATGTGCACCAGCTTAGGAGACGGTGGTCCCGCTAACCGACTAGCGGGCCTAAGAAACTTTTGATATCTTGGACCCCATTTTTGATGGCCAATCCTTTATCAGGATGCATCCTCACCAATCAAAAGGGCTCATCGACGCGGGCCCCTTGACCACCAGTAATAACCCCCCACCCCAGGGTGGGTTCATTCCATAATGCCATGACCGCGACCCAGAAGAAGTAACCTCGACTGTGATCGAGGTACATCCTCCTTGACCGTGACCGTGGCCAAGAAGAAATAACTGCAACTGAGGTACTTCTTCCTCGACCGTGACCGCAACCACGAACTTGACCTTGACTGCGACCGTGACCATGACCTTGACCGCGACCACAACCATGATCGCGATCGCGACCGCGATCGTGATCTCGACCACGACTGCGACCGTGACCGAGGTACTTCTTCCTAGACTGCGACAGCGACTGCGATCTCGACCTCAACCTCGACTGCGACCACGACAACGAACACGATCTAGACCACAACCGCGAAGTTAAGTCGGTGCAAACCTCGATCGCGACACTAAGTCGGTGATCTGCGCCTATAAATACACACCCCCGTGACCTGGAGAGGGGTTCGGATCCGGGAAGTTTTTCCACCTTGTGGTTCCAACTTGGTGAAGTTCCCAGAGCCCCCTGAGAGAGTATAGAAGTCTGAGATGACTGAAGTTATCATTCTACGCCTGTCTCTTCAGCGTGCTTCCATTCCCCACCATATTCCACCTCTAGTCTTAGATCTCCAAAGGTGGAAGCTGAGGAGAGAGAAGATTGAGGATCCATCTTCTTTGAGAGAAGGAGAACGTCCACACCATCATCTTCCATCCCCATCCACCAACTAAGCTACTGTTCGGGGCAGATCTAGAGAGAAAGGAGGCTAAGGAGCCCAAAAGATCAAGGAGAATGACCCAAAAGATGAGATCCAGACTATACAGAGGCTAGGGAGTGAGAGCCACCTCTCCTCTACAGGATAATTCTCTTCTTCTTCTCCTTTCTTTTGCTTTTCTCCTTTGTTTCTGTACAAATGATGTTCTTCCATCTTTGTTCGGTGCCGACTATGCTTGTCCATGGCTAGTTAAGATCCTTATTGGTTATGTAGCCCGCTTTGGGCACGTTTATGTACTTTTATCTTAAACAAGTAGTTTTATTTCAGATCTAGCACATTTTATGTTCTATCTCCTCTTTCAGGTTATGATTGCTAGTTTGGTTGATCTCTTTCTTGCTTGAACTGCTATTTCTACCTATATCGAGAGATTTGTTATAGAAATAGACAAGAGAAGATAGTTTCAATCAGAGTCTGAAAGGAGGACTATTCAAGGTCGTCTGTTCCTAACATCCCATAATATTCTACACCTGAGAGGGTATCTAGAATATTCTAGGATGTTGGTTTGTCATCCTCGAGAGAGGTTTCATACCGTAGATGGGTTTTAGTCACACTACGCGAGAGTGAGTGGGATGACCCCATAGGAACAGATACCACTGTGCGTGCTATGTTTGAATGTAGATTGTTTGTTGAGGTGTTCGAGGGTTGTCTACGCCTGAGAACGGGTGCATAGACTGTCCAACTTGTGGATACATAGCCAGGAACTCCTTCTCTCTGATTAGTAGAATCCTACGGACTCTGTTTTATTTTATTTTCTTTGTTTTTTTAATTCGTGACAACCCGCTAGACTAGTTCTAGCCCCTTACTTTCCTCAACTATCATCTTGTCTTAATCTGATTTAAGAACAAAATCTCAAGCATCCTAAATGTCACCACGTCCCTGTGTTCGATCTCATATATCTACTACGACCCCGTGATAAAGTTGCGGGGGTACTTGATGGTTTCATGTTATAATTTTAAAAGTTTGATTCCTTCGGAATCCGCCTTCCCTTCTGTACGCGCAATTCGGGCCAAATCAACTTTTTAGCGCTGTTGCCAGGGATGTGGTTTTCTATATTTACACACCTAAAAGATTTTGTTGTGTCACTTTTAAGCCTGTACATATATGCATAGTTTTTCTTTTGTTTTAAACATACTTGTCCATATATAATGAATAGCTTTCCTTTTTCTTATACTTTTTTAGCCATGGATCTTGCTTCTGCAAGACAAGTCATCTTGTCCACCTGTCCTCCTAAATTTTTCCACAGTTCTGACTGCTGGGAAATAATTGAAAGCTGTGCCTTACAGCTCGTCGAGCTATATTCACCCTCACCGTCGTCATATTAAGACACTCCAACAACGAAGACTTCCACTTAGCCCTCGACTTCTGTGCTTTCATGGGATAAAGAACTAATTAAGGTAGTGGATTTAGCTAGAGAAAGTGTCAACACACTCACCTCCTTAGCTCCTCTTCTCCAAGAAGATGTTGATCCACTCCAACAACTACTAGAAAAGCATGATCATCAACTCCAAGTAGCCATTGAGATTGCAGACCACAATAGAAGTCTACTTCCAACTGCTGAGCAAGGATTCATCCAAGCACATCAGTTTGATACATCGAGTCTACAATAGGAGTGCAAGGCGAAATTGATGGATCTCAGAAGCTTGTCTGCCCAAGTCCAACAACTTCATGATAAATATGTTGAACAGGGCAAGAAGCTTCAAGAGCTCATCAATTTAGTTATCACGTGGTTGCAAGCACCACCGCCTTACAATGAAAACTTTAGTCATTAAGACCATTCCATTGGGTCTGAAGCGGAGTATGCCTCACCATTCGATTCAGACCATCAAGTGGATTCATTCAGATTTTTCTATGAAGACCAAACCACATGGGAAATCCCTTCATTCTATCCAGATGACTCATCTGATCAACCAATGGAAAATACAAACCACACGCATGACTAGTTTTATGATGATGATGATGAAGACTCTTGTCCTCACTATAATAGCCAAACAACCTCACAACCAGAATGTTGGTTTGAGGAACCTGAGTCAGACATTGATCCAGACCAAAGTGATAGCTCTCACATTGAGACTTGTCACTTAGCCAAAGTGATAGTCCAGACCAAAGTACGCCAATCATGGTCTGGAACAATTTTTTCGATGATGACGACAACTGCTCAAATTGGAGTAGTGGATATACTGACGACGATGAGTTGGAGCAACATGTGTTGACATTTACCACCATTCTCTTAAAAGGCTTGGTGGATATGGATAGAGAAGGATGGAAAATCCACTACAACATGGATGCTGAGCATGAAGACACCCTGGACCCCACATAAGGTGACAAGCATGGGGTGTTAGAGCCACAAACATATTCTTTTGGGGGTACTTCTTATTCAGAAGATGATTGGATGACTCAAACTGTAAATGAAAATTTATCTAAGCATCCAACCTCAAGTTTATAGATGGAAAGAGAAGAGATGAGTCCTCCAGAAGACATTCATCCACTCCCCTCCGTCTCATCCTGTGTCGACATCCTAGGGCCTTCCTGTTCAAATTCATATCTTGGAAGGTACCTTGAAGATGATTTGCCAAAGAATTCATCCAGTGTAGTTCAAGTAAACCCTAGCATAGAGATGACTTCAATGAGTCACCAGATTTTATTCCTCTTCTTCAGACTCATAAGGGCTCACATCTCCGCCTACTCTACTCCTATTATGTGGTGGATCCCTTCGGCAAGACACAGGTGACACTGGTTCCAAAACTTAGGATTTGGGATCCTAGTATCGGTATCATGGGGCAACCACCCCTTTCTCTTACCCCTTTCTTTTCTTTTATCAAAATAAATTCTTGTTTTTTCTTATCTAGCTGCTTATATATTTCCTTGCATACATGCATCATTTTAGGACTTTAATAAGATTGCCCACCCTAACTTTAGAACGAATTGGCAGCGCCGTGCCCTGTGTGCCTGGGCTTCCTTCTATCCAAGTCGTCGCTATGTGGGAAGGTCTCCGGCAGGCGATCGACTACGGATGTTGCCTCCTGGACTAACGAATATGTGTTCATCATATCTGTATCCCATGTGCAACCATTCTTGACATCACATGTCTTTCTTCATATTATGTCATTCTTCTGCACAATGTCACATCCTTGTCTTCCCACCTACTGGTTCTAAAAGCATTGTTGGATGACCTGCCATATTGACAGTGGCTCATGCTCCCACTAGAAGTTGCTATTGATTGCTTAAGGGGTTCAATGACGCCTTATAGATAGATCACCAGTGAGAAAAAAGGTCCAACTTTAGCTTCTCTCAATCACCGGTCCTGCTATGTATACCTTCAGTCTTTCCTCCTGAGTGCCTCATGCCTGATTTCAGTGCTGCAACTAGGCTCTTATCCAGTGAGAAATCCATGACACGTTACTTCTCCAAGATCCTCATCCTTCAATCATACCTTCTCACGATGCACCAAAGCCAAGTGGACATCTTTGGCTGCTCCAATCTCCTTCTTCACCTGGTCTTCCTTTTCCATCCATCAAACTTCCTCCATCATTCCCTCTCACTGGTTCCTTCTTACTCATCTACCTTACTGGTGGAGAGGCTGAGAAACTGAAATTGCCTTTTCATTGTTACCTGACCCTCTGCCTCAAACGAGGGATTGAACTACAGTTCTCAGAATAGGCTATGGAAAACTACCCATTTACCTCCTTTCATAGAGCCACGACCATGACGTGGGCTTAGGGTAGGGTCATCATCATTTCCACTTCCCACTGTCTCCAAATTGACATAGGGTAGGGGATCAATCCCCATCCATCTGATGCCTCCATCCAAGGGTTCATAACAAGGAAACAAGGAGCAAATATGTGGCTCCTTGCTTGTCTGAAAGCATGGCCATTAGAGAAAGGCCACACAACCCATCCAACAATCATCAGGGAGCATGTCATGGATGATATAAACAACTTAGGCTAATACTTATATACATTGACCCATCATCCATCAATAATGTGTATTATTTCACAAAACTTAAACCTAAATAACATATTCCAAGGACCTTCGAATGTAATGAAACTTATACTATATCTTCATCATAACTCAATCTATTTCTCTCCAAAAGATGTGCCATTATAACAAAGTTTGACTGGTCAATTACTTATTCCAAAAAGGCACAGGGTTAGGCATACTAATAACATAGTTGATGTCAAAAGGCCCTAAAAAATATATAATAACACTTGGAATTCTTAATGTAACTCACACACATGAATTCATTTATGTAATTAGGCATTCAAAGGTTCCAAAAGTTTGCTTCATCAAATCAAGTCCATTCACAAAATTCTTGGCCAGGCCTACTACAGTCCAAACCAAATTAGAAACCATCCCAATTTCTAGTATGGAAATCGAGCCAGTGCATAAAATGCATCACAACATCGACCACCTTAGGTGAATAGCCAAGGCCATGGACCTCTCGGGTTCTAATACAACCAACAACAAAATTTTAGGAACTAAGGCAATTACCAAGGAAACTTCCAAAATTGTGGCAATCACCTAGGACAACAATTTCTAAATCCCATCCAAGTGCCACAAGTACACCAATCCAATAGTCAAGCATCCAATGGTCATAAGATCTCTGGCATAGTATAGATGCTTTTGACTCAGAAAACAATGCTAGACAACCAACAAGCCTACCAGAAGTCAATTGATTCTTAATTGGTCCAGTTTTCTGCCACCCTCCGCATCCCGTAGGTACCTTTGCTGAGAAACCCAAGAACAATTGCAAGCATCCCGAGCAGCTGAAGGTCATCTCCACACATTCAAGGAACGTGTATGCACCTCCCTGTAATGTCCCATGATTTGAATCCTTAGACAAAATGATCTTAAAAGGAATGATTAGACTACCCATTTCTCTAAGATGAAACTCCTTTTTAGGGAGCCCATCACAAAAAATTCCAAAGATATGTGTGCTCAACTTGGAGTAGTACTAGGATGGGTGACCAGTAGTGAAGTTGATCCCAGTTTGTGCATGAGTAGGATAAAGGGAATAGTTAAGGCTAGTGGTTGGGGTCAATCTTTATTCTTAAAACTCTACTATATCCTTAGGCGGTGGGCCCAGGATTACAAATAGTATCAGAGCCATAAACCTCCAGTAGGTGGGGCCACACAGGCATATGGTATGCCAATCTTGAGCTGTACGGTCCAATCATGTTGGAAAGGGCTGTCCATGGTGATGTATCCACCCTTGCGTTGGTAGCTGTGATTGGGAGCTAAGTGTCCATGGACTAGGGGTGTAAACAGTGTGGGTACGGTTTGGGTCTGGCCATACCCTACACATACCCATATAATTTAGCGAGTCTGGTTCCGGTTCTAGACCCGCATAATAAAAATCTAGACCCGCACCATACCCATACCCACAATAATAACGGGTTTTTGAGTAAGCGACTCTATATAAACATAATATTGTTTATGTAAGAAAACTTTTGAATATTTCATATATTCTAAAACAATGAGTTATTGATATTATATAGGGTATAAACATGCAATAATGATATTATAATATAACACATTGTAGATTGAAGATTAGTTAACTTAATTATTTAATATACTTATAGTCATCACCATAGAGTTATAATAATTTAACATATCAAGTAACCATTTTGATTTTAAGTTTACACATGCTCCTCATGATTGTAATTAGAATAGTTAATTCTCAATTATATGACTAGTCTTAGCCTTATTATAATTAGATCAATATGTAATATCAAGTACTATTTAACTATAATTGCAAACTATGATATACTAACATATTATTTAAGTAATTATTCATGTATAGTGGGTACAGGGGTTTGCTGGTATGGGTCCAAGCATGCCCATTAGTGGAGCCACTTATATGAGGGTCCATGGGTATGAGGGTCCATGGTTATGCGGGTCCGAAAATCTTGACCCGTGACAACTTTTTACAAGGTTTGGATTTGTGGGTCTGTGGGTCTACCCATACCCATTTACAACCCTATCATGGGCCATTCTGGGTCCACACTGAAATGAGGAAATATTATGAGGTCATATACTTGAGCCTTGACAAGGACGTCAGGAGTCTAAGTGGGGAAGATTGTAACATCCTAGAATTTGAGGCCTTAGATAAAATGTTCTTAAAAGGAATGGTTGGACTACCCATATCACCTAAGCACACCTCCTTTTCAGGGAGCCCATCACTAAGAACTCTAAAGTTAAGTATGCTCAACTTGGAGTAGTACTAGGTTGGGTGACTAGCCAAGAAGTTGATCTTAGCTTGTGCATGAGTGAGGGAAAAGTACACAGTTAAGGCTAGTGGTGGTGTTGGGGCTAGTCATCATTCTTAAAACTCTACTAGAGCCTTGACAGTGGGTCCATGATTTACACTACCCTTCTAGTGAAGACAACCACTCTACCCATTGATTTTGATGATGATGATACAATGTTGGTTGAGAAAGACCAAGTGCTAGATGCCACTAGTGGTGTTGATTCTGACAAGGAACCTACCATAAATAGACCATATGTTGATTTTGGTGAGCCTAAAATGCCTCTTTATAGACCGAGATCCTCCTACCAAGCACGTCTCAAGCAAACAAGGTTGGATGCTAGATTCTTGAGATTCAAGGAATCCACGAAGAAGCTTCACACAAACATCCCCTTCTTGGTTCCATTTTCTGAAATCCTACTTAATCAAAATATATAAAGACATCATTGACTAGGAAGTGCATGTTGGATCTATGGTCTCTAGAGGGGAGGTGAATAGAGCTCAAATCACTTAAACAAAACACACTAAACCTTCAAGATATTTGGTAAAAGATATTGCAATGTTGAAATGTAAGGAAGAGAGAGATTAAGCAAACATCAAAGAAAGGCTAATATGTATAGTGGTTCCAATCTCCAAATTAGGATATGTACATACACTACCTAGAGGGGTCAATCCCTAGTATTTGTAACCTTGTCTCACTCTATATATTGCATTATACGAGTTACAACAATATCACCATCCTTTGCAAGAACAAGGGATAAACTAGAATGCCTTTTCAGATTAAGGAGCCAATAACCATTACAAAGGACTTATTGACACACCTAAACTATGCATGTAAAATGCAAGTGTATTCATCAAGTAGTATAGGCCTATGAGGCCCGAATGTTAAACTCAAGGAAACATACTCCAAAGACTACTACTAACTACAACCTAATTAACTAGGTCAAAGAAAAAGGTGATTGGTTGTTTGATTATAACTAATTGCAAGAACTAAAAACTAAATTACGTGTATTGTGATGATAGATTGGTGGATTACTTATGATTACTATTTCACCACGGTATACATTGCATTTACACCAAATTTCATAAAATTTTTTTTACTTTTAAGCCTTGACTAAGGACCTATAGCAAGTATTACCCGCTCCCGTAGCATAATACACTACCTATAATAAGACAAATCCCACTCATGTAGCACTTTAGGAATTATCTAGGTGCATTAGCGATACCTCTGGGGTGTACCCTTCACAACTGTAAGCCCTATCATGAGGCACAATATAAGCTATGTAAATCTATGACCTTTCCAATCCTTAATACCTCCCCTGAAGCAATGAATGGTCTGAGTAATTGACTATGTTGATCAAGCATAGACAATTCATTAAGAAATCATATATTTAAGTCTAGAATTAAAATAAATAAGTATAATAACTCATGGAAGTCAATTACACTACAATACCAGGCTACTCCCAGATCCTAAGGAACAAGAGGATTAGCCCTTCATGATTTCTACCAACAAAGACATAGAGAGATAGAGAGACAAAGAGCTTAAATATCAGGAAATATAATAAAAAACCTAGAGGAATCGATCTGAAAGATCCCCTCTAGCCAAAGTCTCGATCCACAACATTCCAGCTACAAATTTTCTCTTTAGAGGTGCTTAAATCATCCTGGATGTGGTTGTCTCCTCTATCTCCTCCTCTCTCAGATCTGTTCTCTATTGCAATAGAATAGAATGTGATCCCTAGGTTTGGCCAAAATTCCCTTAGGTTACAAGTGAGGCTCTGGATTTCATTAAGTTCCAACAGTCAGATCTATATTGATCTTCAATCTGCACTGATCACATAAATTCGGTACCACCAACTAGATGCCGGTGACACCGAGTAAACGGGTGACATGAACCCTTCACTGAATGTTGGTACCTATTGGCATGTTGGTTGTTATCACTGAATTGCTATTTTGGGAGTTTTGATTTCTCCTAACCATGAAAGTCGGTACTACCAACTTGGGTGTCGGTAGATCGAGTTGATAAAACTCAATTACTGATGTTCTCTGTACCATAAGTCGGTTGCATCGACTTAGCATTTTGGTGGCATCAAACCCTGACTCGGTAGCACCAAATGACATATCAATGGCATTGATATTTCTTTAAGTCCCCTGTTGGATTTTTGAATTGAGTTGGTATCATCGAATATCCTTTCGGTAGCACCAACCTGCCTTATGAGTGCTCAAATTATCTAAAATGTAGAAAAACCAAAATAAGTCTGAATAAAATGTGGTAAATTGACATATTTCCATGAAAATATTTATTATTCGATGTGATATCTTTTCAAAGGCTAATGATGATAAGAAATGTATAAATAACATCAAAATGCGTAATTATGCATGAAATACATGAGAAAATAACTTGTGAAAAGTGATTAAAACTCCATGCATCAAAATCCCCTAAGCTCGAATGTTGCTTGACCTTGAGCAATATTAATTTTGGATATATTTGAAATAAGTCAGCAAGAGGACAAATAATATTAACTTCATTTCTCAAATAACCCCCACTGATGGTCCAGAATAGCCCTTACCAAACACTGAACAAATTACTACTCTGTAGTGACAAAAAATGTTCATTAAAGACATCCACCATTAAATCAATGAAACACTATCAATAGAGAAGTTAACATGATAGTCTATAGGGAACCCACTCAATGCATCATGTAATTCCCTATGTACATTGCTCTTATCTACCTACCAACTATGTTGGAAGTAGTTCACATATCATATATGTTGCCTACCATACATAGCAATTGGTGGAATGAATTAGGTGGCTACAAATAAGAATCACATGTAAAATCCAAATCATTTATAAAAAAAATAAAATATGACGAGCCTATAACATGAAGGAAATGAGAAATGAATGAATCCTAATGCCTATTATTTTGATGGAATGATGAGTGCATTGAAAAT
This sequence comes from Alisma plantago-aquatica, assembly GCA_963693085.1. Taxonomy (NCBI): domain Eukaryota; kingdom Viridiplantae; phylum Streptophyta; class Magnoliopsida; order Alismatales; family Alismataceae; genus Alisma; species Alisma plantago-aquatica. Next base: position 799,367,857 of record OY856414.1, on the reverse strand, counting down.
TTCATCTGAGTGATGAGTGTGGGTAAAATAAAAGGATGCATACAAGTAACTATTTTTATTTCTCCTTGAAGAAAATTTAGTTTGACTTCAAAGCATCCTTTATTCCCTCTTTATTTGATTTTCTCTTTTTTTCCTATCCTATTATTTTAGCATGCTTGATGAGTTTTGGTCGAGCTTTTCTTCCATATATCATTGCTTTTTTATTTATTGAGAGGGGTATGTGTATCCTTTCACTTTATAACAAGTAAATTCTAGGTTTTAAACCTAATGTGCTTTATTGTCACAATAGTTTGTATGATCTAACTTGATTTCAATTAATGAGTTAAAATGATTAATATAATGACTTAGGGTACCCCTAATGTCAAGTTAGGATCTATAACCATTATGACTCATGATAACGGTGATGATGTATGTTAAGGTTTATAAGTTGTTAGGTTCATGTACATAGTAATCATGCTTTTGAAACCTAACCTTAACGTTGACCCTAAAGCTACCAAAACATAAACCCTAGATTCAACCTTTTTTACACACTATGAACATATGGTGGCATTTAGGGTTTATACATACATGCAAATAATGTAGATTTAATGTTGATTTTTTGGATATTTGGATTGTGTAATTACACTTGGGAGTATGTACTGCATGGTATCTAGATGGATAAGGTATGTGCTTATGATTACAAGTACTTGTATTATCAACTTCTGATGGTTTAACGAATGATATCTTAAGTATTGATTTGATTAATAAATTGTTGGATGCTTATTTAATTATGTTCACTATAATGTGACTATGAGTACCCCATAAGTAACTATGATATTGTAAACCTTGGGTTACACTGATCAAGGGGTAATGCACATAAGTCCAATGATGGATAGTGATTAGACCTAAGATAGTAGACCAAGAATGGGTTATAATATCCAATGAAAATGCAAGTTTATACATGTCGACAAATTATTATTGAATATATGTATGTGTGGTGTTTTGGATGAACCCACATACCAGTATCAATATATTTTGGTTGTGTTTTGTTTTTTGACATTTTAGGTAGTTGCTACACATGAAAAAGGACATGAAGATAAAGATAAAAGCCATTGAAGATATTAAAGCTATGCCGAGGAGTATTAGTTAGATAGATGTAGTATTTCTTCTCATTATATGCTAGTTCTCATGTTGAAAATTCATGTAACTCCTTAGAGGAGTCTCATTATACATTTGGTAAACAATTCAAGTTCATTAATGGAAATTATTGGTTGTTATTAGTTTTTCACTAAATCTAGATCCTAAAATTTTATGTAATGGATCTCAACATTAAGGTCTTCTTAATTGGGAGACACCAAAAAGTGGAGTTCGTTACACCATTATCTCATATATGACCCCCTTGATCAGAATCCACCTGAATGTTGATGAAAAGTCTCTTCTTTATTGAATACCTATGATTAAAATAGAATTCCTCTATCAATATTATTATGGTTTGAACTACCTCCAAATTTCATACCAGATGGCCTCCAAAAAATTCTTACTGTCCATCTCTACCCATGCCAATAGGCAATTTCACAAAGACCCTCGCCGCAATCAGCTACAGACTACCCTGTCATAACACATTCCACCTCATCAGAGATATAGTATTAGTTTAGGCTTGTGGTCGCACCATAGTATCCAAGAACTAGAAGTTGATCTACATCGTCTCCACCTTCCCCAACTACTTACAACCAAATAGGGAACTAAGTTTCACCCTTTAGAATTATAATGTTGTTTCAGACAAAAGCGGGCTAGTTTCCATATGTATGTTGGGGGATATGTCCCTTGATCCTACTACTTGTTTAACTAGTATTACTGTATAATATATATATCAGA